>CM032475.1:11921540-13121540 GCA_019059595.1 Marasmia exigua | reverse complement strand
CAGTGCTCTCCTACGGTATAAAAGGAACCCCTTTGCAATATTTCCAGCCCTTATAGTTTAGGACTGCATTCATAGATTGACTGCATCGTTGGCGCAGTTGGTAGGGTCCCTGGTTTGATTTTCGGGTCGGGCCAAAATTTATACCTGAGTTTTTCTGTTAAGAAATTCTCAGTCAGCTCGGAGTCTGGAAGTTGGCGGTCTTGTACCACCGTGTCTCGGAAAGCACGTTAAGCCCTTGGTCCTGCGCCCGATCCCTCTCCGATCGTGTCACACTGGTGTCCCATCAGATTATGAGAGCAAGGGTATAAAGAGTGCACTTGTGTTTGCGCACACACTTGAGCCCTACAATATATCCTGAGTAAGTGACTGATCGTTAAGATTGGCTGCCGTAGCCGAAATTGGTTGGAGGATATTATTAATAGATCAGTCAGTCATTTATCTTTTACATATATCGATTTAGATAAGGGAAAATAAATATTGTTATCTGTCAAGTGACAGAAAAAGTATCTCACAGAAGTCTTAGAGGTATTTTATCCATTTTTATCATAAAAACACATGGAGAAATTAACAAAAACATTTGACCGCTGACTGACAGATATCATTTGTACTGAACGTATACAATGTCACTTTCCCAAAATTCATCATTGAGATCAACATCAATACATTCACAGTATGTTTTTCGTACATAAAGTATAAAAAGTAAAGTATCAGCCTATAAACTGTCCCACTGCAGGGCAAAGGCCTCCGTCATAAAAATCAAGTTATCGCTACTATGATGGGATTAGGCTTAATCACCACGCTTGCCAAATGCGGATTGGTGATCACAAACCCAAGCTATGTTCGAAAAATTCGAAACATACTTTTCGCTTGACCCGGGAATCGAACCCAGGACCCCGAGATCACGGCCCGGTACTTAACCCATTTGACCATCAGGGCGTTGAGAGTTTTTCGTACATATTTTCTCTTATTAATTTATGTTTCTGACCTTCACCTTTCCTGGGTTCAAGGACTCTTAATATAAACATTACAGTAGAAAGTTTCCCAGTAGCAATAGTTAGCGTCGATCAATAACTATTGCTAGCGGCGGAGCTATCAGCGCGTATTCACATAACCTTTTTTAATTTTTATATACCCATCGACCCATTGGGCTCCCCTCGCTGCCGTCGTCTACCGACTAAAACTCCTAGGGTGTTCCTGTCTACCCTAAATTGACTTACTTGACTTAATGTCCTATGTCCCCTAGGTGGGGCAAAGGGTATCCACAGTGCTCCGCCATCTCGAACGGTCTTGAGCTTCGCGTTTTACTTCGCTCCAAGTTAGTCCTAAGGTCTTCGCTTCTGCAGTGATAGTCCGTTGCCAGGATTGTTTAGGGCGGCCACGTTTTCGTTTTCCTTGGGGGTTTTAGTCTAGGGCTTGCCTCGGTATGTGGTCCGGTTCCCTTCGGAGCGTGTGGCCGATCCAGTTCCATTTGCGGCGTTTGATCTGCTGGTCGATCTATGCTAAATTGAAGAGGGAAAATGAGAATCTGACTACGAAGTCTCCTTTCATGTCCCTCTTTAGGCAAAGGCCCGCTTACAGAGAGGGCCCGACATAACTCTCTCGGGTGAACTGGGGGGAGTGATAGAGACAGCTGGACAGCACCGGACCGTCCCTACCAGGCTCCAGAGGAGGTCGTGCAATATCGGCGCCAATCGGTCGCAGACTGATATCCAACATATTATGTTCACTATGTCTGTCAGTGAAACTTAGTTAATGTTAGTGTCTAGTAGGGCACAGCAATATGAGACAGTAATAGATTTTGCAAAAACATTCTCATTTTTATACCGCTTGGACTTTCTTCTTAAGCCCTTGAGATTTCGTATAGAAGGTCACGGAACTCTCGTCTCGTCTCATCTGTACTCGTCGTAATGTAATGTAGTGTAATAAAATATTTATTTGGATTTGGAATAAAAACAAATGCTATGCCTTCATCTCAGTATCGAAAAGTATATTGTTCTCTAAAAACACACTTTCTTTTATTCAAGAAATCTTGATTTTTTTATGCTACGACTACGACAAACGAGCAATCGAGTCACCTGATGGAAAATAATCATCGCCGCCCATGAACATCCGCGAAATCAAAGATATCGCTAATGATCTCTATCTCTATCTCTTTCTCTTTAGTTTCCATGGGTTTCCGTGGGTGTCCATGGGCGGCGGAAATGGCTTACCTTCAGGCGATTCGTCTGCTCGTCTGCCACCTGTCACATAAAAAAAGTGTAGAAAAAGTGAATTCAGATTGAAGAAGGCTTGTCAATCTGAATTCACTGTATCTTTTTGTCATTCTGAATTCACATCTGCCTTGGTACTGTAAATTGTTTTACTGTGTTGTGTGTGTACTCTTTTTGTCGGTTTCCGCATTAAACCGGTTGAATGGCAAAATGCGTACCCATTTATAATTCAGATGGTTAGGAAAATAACCCTTTTTGCCTTCTTTTTAATATAATAAAGCGTACCTTTATTTTAATTTTCGCTAATTACGTTTTTACTGTAACATTTATTTTAAGTAACCAGTAAAAAGTACAACTTTTTGTCCATACAGTGATTTTATTTAAAACTGCCGACGCAAAAGCAAATAGACATATACAGTTTTCAGCACTCTTGTTTGAAGATCGGTAGCTCATTCAAGAGGTAAAAGGAACTTATATTAGTCTATGCAAATATTTTCAGTGATGTTACTTTAAAATAACCTTATAATCTTAATACTTGTTTTTCACTGTCTTAACCTTTTTTAATTTGCTAACTTCTCGACGAATTTGTACTTACATTTATTATGAATTAAACATGAATTGACCTTTTATGCAATTGAGGGCCGATTCGACCAATCTTAATCCGATATAAAATGTATAATTTGTAGAACTCCAAATAACATATGTATCTATCGGACTAAAGAAAACCCGTCCTAAGCTTTGTTATAACATCACAGTATTTCGAAGGAAGTCTTGACGAGCGTAAACTTGTTCGGTCGTTAAATAGACATTAGTCCAAATAATCTCAAGATCTAATGCTCTGGACATAAGCTCTTCTAAACCAGATACGAGAGCTTACGAAATTAACAAGATGGCTTTCAAAATTCAATCTAAATAGCTACTGTTATCTTGAACAATACGCTGATGTTGTTTGTACACTTAGAAATTCGTAGTAGAGACGTAGTCCTAGTAATCGATATTGTTTTTTTTTTGACACGATGCGTTTTTATAACGTAAACACAATTACACATTCGTCGGGCTGTCTGAATGTGTAAAATAATGTAAATTTTAATAAATTGTTTTTTTATTTGTTTCACAAACAGAATGTAAATATTGCTTGACAACATATAGCTTCCAAACTTACATTTATGCGTTTATTTTAATGACAGTGGACACTGCACGCAATACGTGTGGACATTGAAATTAGGAAAAAGTTAGAAGATAAATTGCTATTAAACAAATTCACCAATTACAGCAAGATTAAATTCCTCCTTTGCCGAGGCCAAACAACCATGAAACGACTCTCTCCCTCTCTCTTCGGTCGATTCCCTCACTGCTGAGGATCATGACCACTTCCGTTGTTGACCAGCTGTCGCCATTGACTACGATCCACCGCTCGGTGCAGAGAAGTGCTTATCAGGATCTCGAGCTGTTTCGCAATCTTTTGTGACCATCGCTGGGGACTACGGCCTCTCGGAGTTCTCCCTTCCACTTTCCCTGTCTCAATCAAGCACTCCAAGTTGTCCCTACTCCTTCTTGCAATGTTTCCAAAATATTGCACGATACGTCGCAAACAAGTATCGGACAAGCGCTGAGTATCGTCTATTGAAAAAACTAAAAAGGTTCTAATATGACTGTAATGTCTAGTTCGTCTATTTAAGGATTGTTTGATACACTCACCAAATCCTGAATTATGGTCCACGCGTACCCTGATGATGATGATCGTTATTGAACCACGTCAGTCGTCAGAGGCCCTAGTTAGCGGAGATTACATACCACAGACTCTAGGTCCGCGCCTTTGTTTGCTTGCTTATAGTCATGGATCTCCGCGCACAAAAATTACTTCTCTTCCATTAATTTACTATTTCCTTGCTATCTTAACAATACCGCTACTAGTCTTAAGCTTAAGGGAGGGTAGACGGTTTAAAACTGTAACATTTTGTCAACGATACGCATAATAACGTTTTTGACGTATTTGACGAGTTGATTGGATAAAAACTCTCCAACAATCTAAAAGCATGACTATTTCAGCAGGAATATTTAATTTGCTTACCGTGGGAACAGTACCGTGACATATTATTAACGGTCGGCCTTAAAGCTCTTCAATCTTATTCCCTAAGGCTTAAGAGTCAATTTGTGATAAATACTGTCCAAATTGTGCAGCAAGCGATAATGCAATTTGTTTTTACCTAGTTTAGTTTAGTTACTCTCGCTTGCTGCCATATTATAATCAGCTTAGCCTTAATATCTAGTAATTAAGTTAAGCAGGGTTTACCTCGAATAGTTTTGGCAAACAAAGCACGTTTTGCTGTTTGTTGAACTATAGTTAATTATGCTTGGGATGAACCACTTCATTAAAACGAGTCCAATAAGGTATCATTCTCGTAATAATAGACTTAACTTTGCCGTTTTGCTAGAATTGTGCGATGAATATTCACGCAATCGTAAAACTACGGAAGATATCAGCTGCAAGCATCGTTTGCTTTTATGTGCAATGTGCTTATAAGAAATGATATTCTATGCAATATAACCTCAGAATTCATTAAAGTACATGATGATCTTTTAGACACGTGTGGTATATAAAATCTAATTTGAATTTAGCTTTTAACATAAGCATAGTACTACAATAAGGCTTGCATTTCATTTATCACTCCAATCAACTAATCACTTATTTATTCGTAAACATAGGTATACAATGATGCATGGCAATCAAAGTCTACAATGAATTGGATAATGACATAAAACATTTTTCAATAAGCCACTTTTTTAATGTTTTCTGTTATATATTCAGACCTCTGAAATGCAGTTTTTATTCAGTGCAAGAATATGTTGACTCTTTTAACAGTATATTGTGCGTTTGCATGCCAGATTCTGGTGAAATGTGAGATCTGAATGTTCTTTTTTGTACCACTTTCAAGCAAATAAATGATATTCTATTCTATTCGACGACGATATTCTAATCTATTCTATTGACGACCCGTTTCGAACAGTGGTAGTGAACGCTGCCTTTGGTCCAAGGGTTGCGGGTTCGATCCCCGCACAGTATAAACATTTGTGTGCATGAACATGTCTGTTTGTATTGGTCTGGGTGTTTCCATGTATTATAAGTATGTATTTACAAAAAAAAAGTATTATTTGTATATATTTGTAATCCCACTGTTGATTCTGATATCCGTAACACAGGTGCTTGAGCTACCTATCTCGGAGTCAGATCAATGTACGTGATGTTGTGAAAAAAAAAATCATCTTATATTATTAAAAACACTATATTTCACTAGTTCGGTATATAAATAGTTACATGCAACGTTAACAGATAGAAGTTTTTTAGTTCCACCAGCAATGCTCACAAGTAAAAAGAAACTACAATTTCCATTATATTCCACCAAGTATACGAAAAGTTTATTAAATTTTTGTTTTTATAAACCATGCCCAATTAAAAAGCATGCATAAAGAAACAAGGCTACACCCGGTTCATGTTTGCTCATCAGACAAAAAATAAATTTCACTTGAAATATGACACTACGAAGGGTCACCCGTGAATACAAAACTACAACAAACTATGGAAGCAAGTCAAGGTCTCCGTAGTACTCAAGGTCACGAGCGTAAGTTTATGCGTAATACAAACCAAGGTTGATACACCATTTTGTCAATGAGATAGCGCTAGAATGCCCTTTGGACGGATCGTGTTGCCTCATTTTTCTTTACCTTACCTCGGGGTAGATTGTATCGTTTCAAAATTGTCCCCTGACTATTCAAGCTCGTATGAGAAGGAGTCAAAGACATATCGTCGAGTCTATGAAGGGTAACTGAAGTTTTGTTGGGGTTTCTTTTTTGTGATTTAATCTTATATTAAATCAAAATTGCTTTGTACGACGCGTAAAAGCGCACATAGACATTTTGGTAACCTTTATCCCACTTATAACAATTAAAAAATGTTTTTGCGTGACACGAACGCTTGTCACGCTTGCCAATTTTCGACAAGGGAATAAAAGTATTGATTTATAATTATAAAACATCAGGTCCTCAGATTACATACTACAGTTATTACATTTTATTTACGTGATATTAGGCGAGGGGGGCCTAATTTATGCAAACTACGCCGTAGAGACGGGTCACCTATCTTCCGCTATTATGATTTAATCTAAATAATTTAATATGTATTTTTTTTAAAGAATGCGAATCAGTCAGGACCGTTTATTGATATTTTATCATAACATTTTAAACTACCTAGGTATGTTATTGCACAACACACAAAACTTAAAAGCTAGGTATATAGAGATGCAATGTATAATTTTGGCGGTCTTTTCACTGGGAGCGATCTCTACAGATATTGTCACTGATTGGTGAAAATAAGCACGCCTCGCACGTGAGATAATGAGGTGAATTTTCTCCAAATTTGCACCGGCTTGCCATAGAAAATAAAGCGACAGTACAAACAACTGTCAAACTGAAAACCTTTTAAGATCAAAAGTAACTCTTAAGTCGCTGAAGTAAATCTTATTTTTAAATAGCAAAATCCACCAGTAGGGATGGCAAAACAGGAATTTCTCAAACAGGAAACGAGAAATTCAAAATGATGAAAAAATTTACGTTCCGTTCTACGGGAAAAAACACAACGTTACAGTATGTAGGTATAAATTATTTTTTTTTCGGATTAAAAACCACTTTTTCCAATCGGAAATCCAAAAATAAGATACCTACTTATGTACATGGTAGCAATCCTCAAACTTTTTTGATGTGAGTATGTAAATTTTAAATAATCTATTATTTTAACTGGTCTTAAAAGTAATGAACTATGTAATTTAATGTTGAAACAACAATGTCTTACTATTCTTTTACCGATAGTTTCATATAGTAATTTAATGGATGGATTTCTCAAATTTATTACATCAATTTTACTACCTTTTATATTAGCTGTTCAAAAGTGTAGACTGTCTTCTATTTTACCTAACTGCAAAGCAAAAGGAAGGTTATGGTTGTAAATTATTCAAGTATTCGTCGCGGGTAGCGGGCGTGAAGCCGGTACGTTATAGTTTAGTTGTAGTGTTGTTGGTCTGTACTCCGTAGCCACCGCATATCGACTGGAAAACTAGTTAAAAATGTTGTTTATAGACAATAATATCACTATGTTGAAGATGTTTTTGACGAATAACATTAACCTTGCTATTCATCATTTCAGCCAATGGACGTCCACTGCTGGACATAGGCCTCCCCCAATGTTCTCCACACAGATCGGTCCTGTGCCTCCCGCATCCAATGGATTCCCGCGATCTTCACCAGATCGTCGGTCCATCTTGTAGGAGGCCTGCCACGGCTGCGAGTTCCTGTACGTGGCCTCCACTCGAGGACCTTTCCGCCCCAACGGCCGTCTGTTCTCCTCGCTATGTGCCCTGCCCATTGCCACTTAAGGCATGCAATCCTTTGGGCTACGTCTGTGACCTTAGTTCTCCTGCGGATCTCATCATTTCTGATACGATCACGCAGGGAGACCCCGAGCATAGCCCTCTCCATTGCTCTCTGGGTGACTTTGAGCCTCCTTAATCGGCACATTGTAAGCGGCCACGTTTCGGTTCCGTATGTCATCACTGGCAACACACACGCATTAAAGACTTTCGTCTTGAGACACTGCGGTAGATCTGCCGAAAATATGCTGCGTAGCTTCCCGAACGCTGCCCAGCCGAGTTGGATTCGTCGATCGACCTCTTTCTGGAAGTTGGCCTTACCAAGCTGGACTTTTTGTCCGAGGTAGATGTACTCATCTACAACTTCCAGTGTAGAGCTTCCAACCTTAACTAGAGTGGGTACGACATGGGAGTTCGACATAATTTTCGTCTTGTCCATGTTCATTTTCAGACCCACTTGTTGGGAGACTCTATTGAGGTCGTCGAGCATTTTGCCTAAGTCTTCCAAGGTCTCAGCCATGACTACGATATCATCAGCGAATCGAAGGTGCGTCATGTACTCGCCATTTATATTGATGCCAAGTCCATCCCAGTCCAGAAGTTTAAACACGTCCTCCAACAGAGTGGTGAACAGTTTCGGCGATATAACGTCGCCCTGTCTCACACCTCGCCGGAGAGGTATGGGTTTTGATTCCTGGTCCTGAAGACGGACTGACATTATGGCGTTTTCGTACAATGACTGCAACACTTGTATGTATCGGTAGTCTATTCGGCACCTTTGGAGAGACTGTAGCACGGCCCAGGTCTCGACAGAGTCGAAGGCTTTCTCATAGTCCACAAACGCTAAGCATAATGGCAGATTATACTCTTCGGTCTTCTGTATAACCTGCCGCAGCGTATGTATGTGGTCTATGGTGCTAAAGCCTTTTCGGAATCCAGCTTGTTCGGGAGGCTGGAAGTCGTCGAACCTGCGTACGAGACGATTCGTCATAACTCTCGAAAACAGCTTATATATGTGACTCAGCAGCGTGATAGGCCTGTAATTCTTCAATTGGGATTTGTCACCCTTTTTGAAGAAAAGCCTCACCACGCCAGAGTGCCACGCTTTGGGTGTCTTTCCCTCAGTGATGATGGAGTTGAAAAGCCTCTGAAGGGCTTTCAGGACAGGTCGTCCACCTGCTTTCAGAAGCTCCGCTGTGACTCCATCATCACCCGGTGCCTTACCGTTCTTAAGCTGTTTGAGAGCTATGCTAATCTCGTATAGGCTAACGTCCGGGATATCTTCAGTGTAGTGCCGGGTTAATTTGGCTCTTCGTCAACAGCTTGAATGACAGGTGCGCGTGATGTCGCGTAAAGCTGTCCATAAAAGTTTTCGATCTCAGCCAAAAGTTCTGGGCGTGACGTGACGATTCTGCCATCCTCTGTTTTCAGCTTGGTCAGCAAGCTCTCTCCAATAGCCAGGTCTCTGGTGAACACTTTGGAGCCTTTGTACCGCTCTATAGCCTCTTTAATACGTTCCGTATTAAATCGGCGTATGTCCCGGGTCAGGCACTTGGAGATGCGCTTGTTGAGCTGCCGTCGTTGACGAGCTTCATCAGAGGTTTGCAGAACCATTTTCCGCCTTTCCTCCATTAACTTAAAAGTTGGCTCCGAGATTTTACTGGCTTTTTTCGTACGGCTAGGTCTGAAGACCTTTGCACCCGCCGTAAGAACAGCTTTCACGAGCCTGTCATTATATATGTCCACGTCTGAGCAGCTCTCTAGGCAATCGAAGCGATTTTCCAGCTCGAGTTGAAAGCTCTCGGGGTTTTGAATCTGGATGGCTACAGGGCGGAGCGTAGATTTTATCAGTCGATACCTTTCGGATGTAACATGTAGATTCAAAGTGCCTCTTACCATTCGGTGATCACTTCCAGTGTTCACTGAATTGATCACTGAGACATCATTGAATATCCGGGTCTTGGTAGACATGATGAAGTCAATCTCATTTTTTGTAACGCCATCCGGACTTTCCCAGGTCCACTTACGATGCAGCCGTTTTTTAAAGAAGGAGTTCATCATGTAGAGTCCCTCCCTCTCCATGTACTCGGCTAGCATTTGACCTCGGTGGTTCCGGATTCCAGATCCAAATTGCCCCACTTTCGACTCCTCATCGCCCTTTTTGCCTAGCCTTGCGTTAAAATCTCCCATGACAACAGTGTAGTGAGTATTGGAAGTATGTATTGCCCGAGAGATATCCTCATACATTTCTTCCACTTCCTCGTCAGGGTGTGTCGAGGTCGGGGCGTATACCTGTATTACCTTTAGCGAATACCGTTTGGTAATTCTGAGTGTAAGGTACGCCACCCTATTCGACACACTTCCGATTTGTACAATGCTGTTCACGAGAGACTTGTGGACAATAAACCCGACTCCACCTTTGGACAGATCTTCGCCCTCCCGGAAATAAAGCAGGTTCCCGGATTTAAGGATCATCGTATCCTCGCCCTGTCGTCGGACTTCGGATAATCCTACGATACTCCAGCGAATTCTGCTCAATTCTTCCTCTAGTTCCAGCAGCTTCTCTTCGGTCCGCAGTGTGCGTGTGTTGTATGTTGCCAGGGCCAAGGTCGTTTGACGGTGTGTTTTCGCCACCCGGGGATTCTTGGCACCCCTGGTTCCGGCGCCTCGCCCGCTTCCGTCGTCGCTGGCTCGGCCTCCGGTACCCGCCGGGCACTTGGGGCCTTGTATTAGTTTTACTAAACATAGGGGGGGTTTGGGCCTACACCCACCACGCTGGCCCAGTGCGGGTTGGTGGGGAACGCCAGAGCCTCGTCTGTTGTGCAGCAGGGTGCGCCACGTGCAGGTGAGGTTGACTTAGGCCCCGTTAGATGTTGAGCGGGACCCCTTACACCCCTTATTCGTCAAAAACATCTTCAACATAGTGATATTATTGTCTATAAACAACATTTTTAACTAGTTTTCCAGTCGATATGCGGTGGCTACGGAGTACAGACCAACAACACTACAACTAAACTATAACGTACCGGCTTCACGCCCGCTACCCGCGACGAATACTTGAATAACATATAAACAACAAGAAGCTAATAATAAGTACCTAGCTGGAAATGCTAAAATTTTTCTCTAAAACGAAATCTCAAATCTCTCGAACGAAATGGGAGACAAACACAAATAAAAATGGCTACAAAACCCAGAAAATGCTGAGATAAACACGGCCAAGGCGTGCACTGTTAGCGGCTTGCCAATAATATTTATAATAATGCTCTGGAAAAATACGAAAAGCGTCCATGTTTCTGCCAAAATATTGTTTGCTAAGCTAATACTTACTTGCAAAGATTTTATGCCAAATTTTATTATTTCGGTTATGCAATTTCCACATTACGTAAGACGCCTGATATTTAAAAAAAATAGTTCAATAAAGAAAATTTCATTTTCCAGCAATAATGAATAACTATCACCTGCGGTGTTTCCGAACTGATACGACCTGAAAACCTTCAAGAGTACTACTTCGCACCTGTGGCTCCTTTGACGTTGTAGGTATTCATGGGCCGTGGTAAGCACTTACCATGAGGCTAGAATGCCCCCTATATCATAAAAAATAAGTCACAGTTAGTTAGTCTTCGAGTTATGCCTTGGACTTTTTTTTTACGCTAGAGGCGACAAAAGAGCAAGCGAGTCAACGAACAAGCGAGTCACCTGATGGAAAGTAATCAACGCCGCCCATGAACATCCGTGAAATCAGAGAGATCGCTAATGTGTTGCCAGCCTTTTTAAAAAAAAAGTACACTCTTCTCGTTTTAAACTGTCGCTCTGATACGGGCTACGCATAGACCACCAACTCACTCGACATACTTAATTGGTGATAAAAGCGATACTATGAAAACTTTTACCAAACACCATTGAACTGTTCACTATACATATTTTGCAACAGTTTTGAAAAAACACTAAAAGGCAAAAGTGTCCACGGGAAAAATTGGAACCTACACAGATTGGATCAAAACCAAAGAAACAAAACCTGGTTTTGAAAGCGGAAAGGCAACAAAACGAAACAACGTTCTAGTGTTGCTACAGAATATTGTTTGTGTATTTATTTTCTTTTCGTATAACTTTATTTAAAACCGTTATAGTCATTACATCGATATTTATATAATATCTAGACTTACTATTCGATGACATAGATCCAATGCTTTCCAATATTCAAATCATTTTCGAACTCAAAAGTTTGACAGCTCATAATTATCTCTGCCGTACCATAGAGATATAGAACTCTTTGTAGGTTCATGTGTTTCCTCCGCCCTACAATATGGACTCCTTGAGAAGTATCTCGCGGGCTAATTTGGCAGTGCCAAACGGGTGTGATGCCGTGTCATAGCGTCCGTTGTGATCGCAACGTGAGCTCCCCTTTTCCCTCCGGCCACATAGGCAACTAAAATTCACAACCAGTTGCCGAAAAAGAACTGACATTCTTGCTACTCAAGCAATTGCCAAAAACGATAGATTTTTCTTTTTTCTTAACTGCCTAGCTGTGACACTCACAGTTGCGAAAGAAGAACCAACTTTCTCGCTTATCAACCATAGTTGTATTATAAATAAATAATAACTAGTAATGGTGTGGTTCCCGGCCGTGTGGTCCCCGGCAGAGTAGAATAGGCCACCCTCACTCTTACCGAGGTGTCGTAAAAGGCGGCTAAGGTAAAGCTGCTGGCATGATCATCAGCACCCAGAGAAGGAAAACTCTGCATTTATATCAAAACCCTCGCCAACCCGTCTGCCAAGCGTGGTGAGTATGGCAATTACCCCTCATGTGATTGATGGAGGCCCGTGCCCCAGCAGTGGGGACTTAAATGGGCTGACGATGAATGGTGTGGTTCTGCTGATGTTATTTAAGTAGGTACTAATTGGAACCCTTTGCTTACCATCAGGCTAAAGTGAGGCAATATTATTGTGACACTTTAAAAAAAAACATTTATTTCATTATTTGACCATTTAAAAATAAATATGACAATTATTACTTAAAAAATTAGTAGCGGCAAGGTCAAATAAAATTGATAGCCCCGAAGTTAAAATTAATAACGCTAATAACTCGATATCGCTGGCGGAGGTAAGGACGGATGGGCATGCGTAACGCATTTCTCCTGGTTCATCAAAAAATAGGTGGTTGTTATACGTCAAAAAGATCAAAAAGGTCTTCAACAGTGATTAAATTATCGTTCACCAATAGCAAGGTTGGCAAGTTGGTTTTTCTTTCGCAACTGTGAGTGTCACAGCTAGGCAGTTAAGAAAAAAGAAAAATCTATCGTTTTTGGCAATTGCTTGAGTAGCAAGAATGTCAGTTCTTTTTCGGCAACTGGTAGTGAATCTTAATTGCTAATGTGGCCGGAGGGAAAAGGAGAGCTCACGTTGCAATCACAACGGACGCTATGACACGGCATCATATCCGTTTGGCACTGCCGAATTTGCCCACGAGATACTTCTCAAGGAGTCCATATTGTAGGGCAAAGGAAACACATGAACCGGCAAAGAGTTTTATATCTCTATGGTACGGCAGAGATAATTATGAGCTGCCAAACTTTTCAGTCCGAAAATGATTTGAATATTGGAAGCATTGGATCTATGTCATCGAATAGTAAGTCTAGATATTATTATAAATATCGATGTAATGACTATAACGGTTTTAAATATAGTTATACGAAAAGAAAATAAATACACAAACAATATTCTGTAGCAACACTAGAACGTTGTTTCGTTTTGTTGCCTTTCCGCTTTCAAAACCAGGTTTTGTTTCTTTGGTTTTGATCCAATCTGTGTAGGTTCCAATTTTTCCCGTGGACACTTTTGCCTTTTAGTGTTTTTTCAAAACTGTTGCAAAATATGTATAGTGAACAGTTCAATGGTGTTTGGTAAAAGTTTCATTGTGTCGCTTTTAACACCGATTAAGTATGTCGAGTGAGTTGGTGGTCTATGCGTACAACGTATCAGAGCGACAGTTTAAAACGAGAAGAGTGTACTTTTTTTTAAAAAGGCCGGCAACACATTAGCGATCTCTCTGATTTCACGGATGTTCATGGGCGGCGTTGATTACTTTCCATCAGGTGACTCGCTTGCTCTTTTGTCGCCTCTAGCGTAAAAAAAATAGTCCAAGGCATAACTCGAAGACTAACTAACTGTGACTGATTTTTATGATATAGGGGGCATTCGAGCAGTCGTATCACCTGATGGTAAGTGCTTACCTAGGCCCATGAATACCTGCAACGTCAAAGGAGTCACAGGTGCAAAGTAGTACTCTTGAAGGTTTTCAGGTCGTATCAGTTCGGAAACACTGCAGGCGATAGTTGTTTCATTATTACTGGAAAATGAAAGTTTCTTGATCGCACTAAAAATTGTTTTTAAATATCAGGCGACTACGTAATGTGGAACTTGCATAACCGAAATAATAAAATTTGGCATAAAATCTTTGCAAGTAAGTATTAGCTTAGCAAACAATATTTTGGCAGAAACATGGACGCTTTTCGTATTTTTCCAGAGCATTATTATAAATATTATTGGCAAGCCGCTAACAGTGCACGCCTTGGCCGTGTTTATCTCAGCATTTTCTGGGTTTTGTAGCCATTTTTATTTGTGTTTGTCTCCCATTTCGTTCGAGAGATTTGAGATTTCGTTTTAGAGAAAATTTTTAGCATTTCCAGCTAGGTACTTATTATTAGCTTCTTGTTGTTTATATGGCAAGTAATGTTGTAACATTTTAAAAATTATGAACAGTGTGTGTATAGAGCTGTGTTATAAGGTATTATTACCATCAAATATTACAAAAGTAATTAAAACAAAATTTCTAAGTTAAAGTTGAATTAGAGGTCATGATTTGAATATATTTTATCCCCAAATCAATGACTCTACATGATCTAAAATAAAGAACTAAAAGTACTTTGTTTCAAAATTTTTCTTTGTGATAGTGTACAGGCTGTTGTACGGTCAGCATCAAAAGTAGCTAACCACTTTAGTACCATATCAAAGTAACTGTTCTGCCTATTATAGTCAGTTTCTAATGGGTACGTAAAAAATGCTACTTTGACATGGTACTAAAGTGCTACGCTACTTTTGTTGCTGACTCTACTTCAAAAGTAGATTCGATTGTACGGACAGCTTCATATTGAGGTATTACAATCGCAGAAGGTTTGAACTAGGCCACTGCAAATTAGCGACCCAAGATTGCAACCATTGGCAACCGCACTCTATAAATATTTATGCTGTAATAAATAATAAATATTTCACAACATCACATACATCTGACTCCGAGACAAGTAGCTCTAGAACCTGTGTTACGGATATCAGAACCAACAGATAAACACAAATATATAGATTTGATACTTTTTTTTGTAAATAGAAAACAACTTACCAATCTATGTATGATTTGAAAGTGTACAAAAGAAGAGTTTTTAGGATGGAGCCAGACATTATCTTACCGTATTCGTAAATACTTCAGCCGTATCATCACCACTCACCATGACAAAAAAATCATAGCCAATTATTTATGACTTTCGCTTCATTATTAAGAGCCACTTAATTGCCATTATGTTCATATTCCCGCAAAACTTGAGGCAACAGGTACACATAAATTGCTTTCAGTATTATTAATCAACTTTGGTTATAATTAACTCCGACACTAATTATGTCATAAATTGATGGGCTTCGGATTATCTGAAATCCAATTCACAGCGTATAGATCCTCGGTAATAGTAGTAATAGACTAGCATAGTAGATATGTACGAGTAGACCAGTAGTTGGGATTTATTATGTAATATGAGTGTAATGTAGTATGTGTGTTACTGTGTTCTCCAAAATATTGCTAATAGGTACAAAATCTGATACATGATTCCGGTATTCCCGAACCGGTACGACATTGCGATCTTCAAGAAACTGAGCCTATACCTTCCTAAAAGGCCGGCAACGCATCTCCAATCCCTCTGGTGCGGCGTGATGTCCATGGGCGGTGGTGATCACTTTCCATCAGGTGACTCGCTTGCTCGTTTGTCTCCCTTTCTCATAAAAAAAAAGTTTCATAGTGTTACACCTATAACTGATGTGTGTGTGATGATTGATTTTGGATCCAGAGACAATGGAAAATACTATTTCTAGATTAGACTCAGAAATTTAGGAAAAATAATTTCTGAACTTGAATAGAATCGGATACATGTTTCATAGTGTTATACCTACAACTTGGTTTTAGATCCAGATACCAATGGACAATACGATAAAAATCATTTTCCGAAATTTAAAGTACTATTTCTAGATTATGCTCATGGAAATTTAAGAAAAAAAAATTTTTCAGAATTTTTAAATTTATGGAGTAAAAAAAATTAAATGTAAAAATCCTCCTGTTTAATGATGACGTTCATCACTCGGCATAGCAAATTAATAACGCTTTTGCTCACGTAGATTTAAAAAAAGTTTTTTTTTATATGAGAGGTGGCAGACGAGCAGACGGATCACCTGATGGTAAGCAATCCCGCCGCTCATGGTCACACGCAACACCAGTGGAGTCACAAGTGCGCTGCCAACATTTAATCTAAAAACCCAAATGTCAAACAATGACATGACCAGTTGCCTAAACTTTTTTTACTGGACATATAGCACCGACATCACAATACGTTGAGCCTCAGAACTACGTCACTTCGAATCATTTGTAGGTTTGAGCATTAGAATGTTTAATAAGTTACCTCAAAAAATATTAATATTAGGTACATGACTATAAGTTGCATGTAAAAAACTGCCTATTGCAAAAAGGCTGCTATAAATTAGATAATTATTTAAATGATAAAGATTCCTGGACAAGTTGA
Organism: Marasmia exigua; assembly: GCA_019059595.1. Classification (NCBI taxonomy): domain Eukaryota; kingdom Metazoa; phylum Arthropoda; class Insecta; order Lepidoptera; family Crambidae; genus Marasmia; species Marasmia exigua. Next base: position 13,105,076 of record CM032475.1, on the reverse strand, counting down.
TCTCTTCGCCTGTCCTGTGATGTGATGTATAATTTCATTTGATAATTGTACTTTGACGATTTATCTAAACGATACTGATTATAAGCATTGTATATCATACTGTCACTGGAATCATAATTTGTTTAAAAATGAACATTGTAATTACCATATTATTTCAAAAGAGTAACTACTGAGTTTCTGGCTGATACTTCTCCGTAGGAATTGACATTCTGCATCAGCGGTAGACTACATAATATTTGACATTCTTAAATGTTCTGTATGGACTTAAATTGAATAAAGACATTTTTATTTATTTATTTTATATAAATTAATATTTATAAATATATATTTTAAATAAAAACACGCATTTAATGAAACCCAAAAAATATAGGTCATCTTTGTTTTTTCTTTCTTTAATCGAAATGCGTATAAAAATGGTAATATATTTTCTGTCGTATTGTCCATTGCGCCACTAATATAGGTGCGTAGCTACCTAGGGAATAGGGGATGCAGTTCTCTTAAACTCAGGGGCCTTTTAATCCTTATCAGAAAATTTCGATCGTACTGATCTTAGCGAGCTTCTGTTATCTAATTCTAATTTTTTACAAATCACTTTCCACATCAACTTAAACACATATTTTCAGGGTCTTTATTAAAAAATCTTACTCAAAGGAACGAGTCAAAGCCAGCCAACATGGAGATATTAAGTTAATAATGTTGCGAATAAACTTGCAGTGCTCTCTATGTTGAAAACAAATATTAAAGGGGCGATGAGAGGTCTAAGGGAAACTACACACAATGTGTTTTTGACGCGCTCTTTTAATTCTTTAATGTCTTAAACTCACTCATTTGCGTTATAAAGATTGCATTTTTGGCAACCCAGGGTAAACCATCATAGCTGTCCCTTTTTACATGAGAGGAACAAGAGATGTTAACTCTAAAACCCCGTCCACATCAGCATAGACAAATGCATGGACCGCACGCAATCCTACTCGCCGTAGCATTCTCGAAACCACCGTGTGTGTTATTGCTGGAGAAACGTCGCCGGCCTAGTTGCAATAAGGGTCTTGGTCGGCTTATGTTGGACATTTCATCTGGGTAGCTTAGCTCAGTATAATCAGAACTGGAGCACCAGCGGATCAGAATTTGGTGAACCTCCTTTATTGTCCAACATTGAATCTCATCTGGAATAGAAGGGTTCACTCACCTCCCTTTTGGCTTCTATCCAGTATTTGGTGTTTCCTGCGTCGGATTGCCGCAGTGTGCTCGGCCCTTTAAACTGACGCTGAGAGCTCTAAGGGTTTTATTTGAATGGCAGCTATCAACTTTGATGATTGCGGCGCAACTTTGACATATTTTCATACTTAAATGTGAAAGAAGTTGAGGAAAATTGTGTGTTCCACTTGTTGTTAAGGTGACAAATACAATTACGAGTTTAAATAACCTTTACAAGGTCGCATAAATGTCAAGTAGTGGCATTTATTATAATTTTAATTTTGGAGAAAATCTTATAATTTACGATGAATAGATTGTGGGCTATTGTGGTACATGCTATTAATGTTGTTCAATGATTGTGTTAGTTACAATAAGATTATATATTATTATTATCGTAGTACAAGTTAAAGTACAAGTAGTCGTAGTTGGACAGGCAGCTACGGGGCGATGAAATAATACGACGAAGATTTTCTTTACAGCGATGTACTTTCGAAGTCAAGTTACAAATGTGGTCGTCTGTACACTCGAGAGGCGTCGATCCTTTAGGCTGGTAAGATGGCAAGTGAAGCTAGTTTCGGGCGACGAGTCGTCGCGGGTCGACAGACGATTGAGGGGACTGATGAGGGGGGGGCGAGGGGGGGCGAGAGGCGTAGTACAGTAGTTAAGGTAGACTGGTAGAGAGTGCCTCTGGGCATTCAGTTCGCCTATTGTATCGTTTTGTGCAATAAAGTTTTAAATAAATAAATACTCAAAGGTCTACATATAAAAATAATAAAAAATTAAAATTCATATATTTCAAAAGTGTATGTTACATTGAGTGGCCGAGTCTAGACCCAGTCAGTGGTCGTTGTGTATGTATGCAGTCTCTTGCCGGCATTTTCTAAGTTTGATCAAAGCTTTAAGAAGCAAATAAGAAGCAAAGAAGAAGAAGGTTCTATTGTTCCAGGCAAACGTCGAATGTATAATAATCTGTTCGAGTTTTGCCTAGGACCATGACTGAATCTATCTACACCCTAAAAGTGACTGGAAGACTTAGCCAAATTACGGCCGCAGTACTTTTAAAATAAATAAAGAAAATACAATTTTTTTAATCATGAAAACATCAAAACAGTACCTAAACATTAAAGTATACGCCAAAATACATGAAAAATGCAAAGTAGAAAATTGAAAAAGAAAAAAGTAGGCCAAGTTGAAGACAAATTGTGTTTACTTATGCATACTTTATGGTAGGCAGAAGCTCATTGAGTCCGTTTATTATTCGTGTGTAGAAATGAATGATGGTTTTAAAATCTCCTCTGAATAAAATTATTCTTAAGAATACTTAATTTGAATCTCCACGAACTTTAAGAAGTTAAGTTTAGGAATAGAAATTAGTCAATATCTTAATGTATTGATAGTCCACACATCAGAACCACATACATATTAAATTAAACGGGTTTGACATTAAGAGCCACTGTTCAGTGGCAGCACCAACAGATTTTTACCGATTGTAATTAAATTAAGACGATAAATGAAAAATGCATTTTCAATGTCGTTTGTTAAACTGCTTTGCCCTGCCTTCCCCTATTACGAATACGTTATTTCTTTCCTCTACCCAAAGGTTGTCTGAAATAAATCGCTAGAAGCGATAAGACCGCCTTATTGTACAGTCTGTTGTTGTTATATCATAATTGTTTTTTGTTTTTGTGCAATAAAGAATATCTATCTATAGATAGATAGATAGATACACTTTATTGCACAAAATTTACAGATCTATCTTATAATAGGCATAATGTTTAAGAATTGTACCTACTATTTTCGTGAGTTATTTGCTGCAATTATATGCTGTCGCTGTGTTTTTTTATGTGATAGGTGGCAGACGAGCAGACGGATCACCTGATGGTAAGCGATTGCCGCCGTCCATTGACACGACACCAGTGGAGTCACAAGTGCGCCGCCAACCTTTGAACCTTCTTTCCCCGGATTGGGCCTCCGGTACACTCACTCACGCAGCGCACACTGCTGGTTCACGCCGGTTTTCTGTGAGGCCGTGGGATCACACCGGTCGAGCCGGTCCATTCGTGCCGAAGCGTGGCTCTCCCACGGTCTGGTATCACTCGGTGTACCTTTTTAAATAAATAAATAAAAATTGATCAAGGCATTTATAAGATCAATGTTTATTAAACCTTTATTAACTAAAACGCAGCATAAAGCAGTTTTCATTATTTTTCTAAAATTTTGTATGAACGTGTTTTTTTTATTCAAGCGTAAAATCTGCTCTATAACACCGATTTAGCTAACACACGTTTTTTGAACATTTATGAACAAATTGCTTAAAACAAAAAAGGATTAGTGATTTTTCAAGCCAATTTTGCACATGCTATTCATTTCACAGTCATCTCTGACAAGATTTAACTATAAAATTGTCACATTTCTTAATCTCTGGCTTTAAATCTGGCTAGAGATGATTATGACACGAATGTTGTGGACCGCAACAGACTGCAACAGGCTTGGACCATCCTTGGTACCCCGGATATCAAAGCGATAACTTTAGAAGCAATCGGGAATACCGCGCTGTGAAGAAATTATTTCAATGCTGATAAAAGTTCCCAAAATATATTAGTAGGTACCCGTATTTCATTCATTCAATGTGTTTCAATTCCCAATGTTGCAGTGAAACAGATAAGCTTTTCTATTTCACTCTATACATTTTACTTTTTCACTGGAAAAATAATGGAATTTTTATCTCCATGGAAATGTATAACCCGATCATCAATCAAGCGGAAGGCAGGGTTATATGAATGAATATATTATATAAAAGCGTGAATCCATTATTCATAAATGGAGTTACCGAATTATACAATTTCTAGGGACACATTCGTATTTGTTATAAACGAGATGTTTTCAGGTGCAGCAGTCACAGAAGTGTGACATCCAAGTTCTATGTTTATTTAAAAATTCAGCTTAATCATATTTAAATTGGTTGTTTTACCTAATGAGAGCAGTCGTGGCTTTTAAAAAGATTTTTTTAATGAGATTTGCTTAAACAAAGCAATCGAAATTGGGTATGCTATCTCAAAATTCGTTTAATTTCTACACCGCATTGTCAGCGGGTTGTACCTACCACAACAATTTACCTATTCATACTACTAACCCGGATTTTGGTTGGCTTTATGTTTTGCAATATGTGCAGTAAACATATTAATTTTAATAAGATTCTAATTAAACCCAGGCCTTTGCATAATTCGCAATCGTTAGATTCGGTGATTCGACCTGAACGAACACATTTAGTTTAATGAATTGAACAAGACAAATTAAAATAGTTGATATTTTTAAAGCAATCTTTTGCAACTTATTCTTAAGTAAATAACACACTTAAAATTTTCATATCGTGTTTTGATTGACAGCTCATGTCGAATCTAGCACTTACAAATTTCGTCGACTTAGTAACGTGTTCAGTGGTCTAATTGGTAGAACATTCACCCGGTTTGTGGAAGGTGTGAGTTTCGAGTCCCGCCTGAACAAGAGATGAAATTTTTAAGTGTGTTATTTACTTAAGAAGAAATAAAATTCATTATTTTTTTGACGGAAATCTAATCCCCTATAGCAAAGCGGTTAAGAACCTTGGGATTCATATCGACAGCTCCCTATCCTGGACTACTCAGACCACTGAGGTTAGTAAGAAAATGTTTGCAGCAGCTGGTCCCAACCTTAGTCTCCACCTTATCTTAAAAAGCGTTTCCAGTTTCTCCAGCCCACCCGAGGTCATATGCGTTCTACCAAACTCCTCCATCTTAATTTCCCTCCTCATTCATCTCAATCCTACTCCCAATCCTTCACCGCGTGCAGTCTATCCGACTTTGGAATGCTTTACCTCTGTCAATAAGGCAATCCAACCCCCTACCCATCTTTAAAGACCAAATTAAATTACATTTCCTTAACCTCTGAGACCACACTTTCTCTCCCCATCTCTTCCTGTGCTTTAATTAAAATCATTCGCATACTTTCAGATCTATTGTTATTATTTGTAGTTGCAATATCCAATTATCTATATTTAATCAAACATATGTAAGTAGTTTATGATATTTTATGCAGATATGTATTAGTATATTTATATTTTATTTATGTATTAATATTTAAACTTTCTATGTAAGTATATAAATATTAATATTGAACTGCCCTACACCTTCATCAAGTAAAGAGTAAAGACTCAAAGGTTGCCTGGAAGAGATTGCTCGTAGTAATAAGTAATAAGGCCGCCTTCGTTGTACATATCCTGTAATAGTAGTATTAAGTTTTCTTACTGCATTTTGAGTGCAATAAAAGTATATTCATTCATTCATTCATATTCATCAGTTGACTGACCGGATGGCGCAATTGGTAGTGACCCTGCCTCTTACGCCAAAGGTCGTGGGTTCGATCCCCACCCTGGACAAACATTCGTGCAATGAACACTTGTGTTTGTTCAGTGTCTGGGTGTAATATATGTATTTAAGTATATATTTGTGTTCCTCTGTTGTCTGATATCTGTAACACAAGTGTTTAAGTTACTTAGTACGGAATCAGGTCAACCTATGAGATGTGAGAATTGTGAGAATTATTTATCAGTATTTGAAAATGCTGATTAGTTAATGGGACTGATGTTAAATCTATAAAAATATTTTTGTACTTGGGTTGATAAACGATTTTTACTATTAATTTTGTTTTGTCGAAAATATTTACCTTATTTACACATTTATCTATTTATGTGTGTAAATCTTGTAAGTGTAACGTTAAAAACAAATTTAATCAAACAATTTTCACTTACAGAAATTACTGTTCGTCGTTTCGTAATTTAAATGTGGAAAGCGTAGTAAATGGTCGCCGAATATGGGCCCGTTCAAAGTTAGAAACGCTTTGTTGTGCAAAAAAAATATTACAACAAACAAACAAATATTATAAAAGTACAAGGAAAATTATGCGATTGCAACTTTTGTTTAGAAGTTAATAGATTCAGGAGCAGATGTTACAGTATAAATCTATGTAGAGATATCTACAGGAAGAGTAAAAAAATCACGGAATTTAATAAGTTCTTACTTGGTTTAATTTTTTTTTTATTATACGAAAGACAAGCAATTCACCTCAATCTCTCCTGATGTTAAGTGAAGATGATGTCCAAGGTGGGCCATGATTGCCCATACAATTATATTTATACAAGCTAGTGATATTACCTCTCTTACAAAAGTTCCTTTAAGCTAATGTCATTACTTAAGCTGTAAATAAAATTGGAGAAAAAATGGTTATTATAATAATATTAATATCATTTTGCAAGTGCGAGAAAACTACTTATATCGCAAGAACACAATAAAGTTTATACGGCAAAAAGCTTCCCTTATTAAGCTCAAACCGAGCTTAATTCTAAATAAGCTCGACATTGAACGCCGGGTGGTATCGACGTGCCGTAAATAGCAGGTAGCAAAATAATTAATTTGTTAAATTAGTGAGTCTAGAAGCCAAGCTAAGAAACCAACTACGTGTTGTTACTGAAGAATAACTTATGACTAGGATGGCAGTTGCAATATTGGGTATATTACCCTCTCCATCTATTTCGAATCGGTCCCTCATTTTAGAGGATCGTGGTTAGAATTTAAAGCAGATTTCGCTTCAATTGGTTTGAGGCTCTGTTTACTGCGTAAGATTTGGAAAACGACATGGTCTTATAACTGACTGGTCCACCTTGAATGGTGAAGGGCTTAAGTCTTCAAGTCTTTAGAACAGTTAACTCATTCTATCTTGAACTTTGCCACGAACATGGCGTCGTCAGCATAATATGCTATCTTTCCCATCTTAGCGATAGATTCCCAGTTGAGTCCAAAAAGCTGTCACTTCGGACCCTGAGGTACGCTTGGAGCATGATCCAGGATTAGACTGCTGACTGCCGTCTGGTCTTCGCAACCCTTAGTATATATATTATAATATGTAAATTTTTCAGGTACAGCATTTTTTGCAATTTATTCATAAGTAAATAATGCACTTAAAATTTTTTCGACATCTTCGCGTGGGGCTCGAACCCAAGATCTTTTGCTAAACGGATGACTGCTTTAGCGACTAAGCTACTAAAAACATTGAACAGCGACTGCAAAGTACGCAAGGAGGAGACGGAAATCATTGAACATCTTTTATGTGAATGCGACTCGATAGCCAGAGGCAGAATGACATTCTTGTCTTCTAGGTAACGCTTATCATAAACCAGAAGACTACAGGCACTTCAATCCGAAAGACATCGTGACGCTGATGAAACAAATCTTTCGTGAGTAGGAGCGCAAAGGATAGGGGAAGTACAAAAGATCCCTAAAGGTTGACGTGCCCCTTGTAAAATGGCCATTAACAGACAATATAAGAGAAGCTACCGAAAACCTTGGTATGTCGACGAATTTTTTAAGTGCTTTTTGATTCGCCGTGAGCCGACGATAGTTTCATCAATATTTGTATGTACTTACACGCGCCATACAGGGGGTGGGGTATCAAATCTGATAATGCGCCTCTGTATTTTCAAATCTACGTGCATATTTCTACCGTTAGCTCGGCGGTGAGGGAAAATTCGTGAGGAAACCTGAATATTTCCAGTTGGCCTGGGTCCATTGTTAAGGGGTGTGAAGGTCAGACGGCAGTCGCTTCATTGTAATGACCACCAGGCTCCCCAAATCCTGAATCATGGTCCAAGCGTACCCTTGGCTTCAGAGCGACAGCTTTGGATGCGATATTATCTAAAATTATCTTTCTACTGTTCGGAAAATTGATGCTTTTATGGTTTTTTAAATAGCATTTGATGTTACCCCTGAAACCTATTCATTGCAAAACTAATGAATTTACACTGTCAATCAAACTTGTTTGTACACTGTTACGTTAATACGTCATCGACACCTGTTACTTAATTTACGTGAACAGTAGTGACAACATAACAAACTAAAGGCGGGTTTACATAGTGTGACTTAGCATACGAGTCAGCTGCACTGCAGTAAATCGCACTGTTTAACGTCACTTACGAGTAACTCGCACGAGTGAGCTAGAAAGTAGCTCGCATGACAAACCTACTGGCTAGGCAGCAGCTTGCATTGTGTGAACCATGTCTTCATATGAATAATATATCCACTAATGGTTAGTGGGTCGCACTTAAAAGCGACGGCTGCGCTGGGGTCCCGGGTTCGATCCCCGGGTCGGGTCAAAATTTGTACCTGAGTTTTTCTGCTAAGAAATTCTCAGTGTTAGCCCGGAGTCTGGAAGTTGGCGGTCTTGTACCCCCGTGCCTCGGAAAGCACGTCAAGCCGTTGTTCCTAATCCCTCTTCGGTCGTGTCACACTAGTGTACTATCGAAATAAAAGGGTACGGGAATAGAGTGCACTTGTGTCTGTGCAAATAGTTGTGCACTATAATAAATGTGCTGCGTCGATGGCTGATCGCTGGGATGGGCCGCCATGACCGAAATATCGGTTTGGAGGACATTATACCCACCAAAACATTCTGCGAAAAGCTAGCCAAGTCTCGATGGAGCTGATTGTTTATCTCTAAAAAGTGATAAAATCAAGACCAAGGCGTGCCAAGTCTAAAGTTTCATACTGCGATTTCTATATTGTGTATTGTTAATGTTGTGTGACTTGGTCGTTGAAAGGTGCACAAGGATACAAAACCAGGTGCTCCACGACATCACTGCATCACTCTATCTCCAGAAGAGCGTATTTCAATAATACTCATGGATAGGCGAGCCTGAAACAAACAGTTTATAAAATATTTGCAGTAGAGACGAACTTCTAATCATTGATTGATAGACGTCTATCTGTACGTCTATTTTATGTTAGATCAGAGGTTAGTGGTGGAGATATGTGCAATAGTGCCATGGCGCACCTCGTTTTGTACCCTTGTGTACCCTTCAACGGCCAAGTCACACAACATTAACTACTAATAATAAAGAAATCGCAGTGAGAAACCTTAGACTTGACACGACATTGTCTAGATTTCATTACTTTTTAGAGATAAACAATCAGCTCCATCGAGACTTGGCTAGTTTTTTACAGAATGTTTTGGTGGGATTTTACCTCTTTTTGTAGAAAGTATAGGAAATCTTATTAAATAATATATAAATAAATCATTATGCCAACAGAGCGTATAACTGGTATGAGTATATTTTTATGTACAGGAGAACTGTAAATATTACTTGGTAATCTCACATATTTGTATGGAATTTCCAAGTCGTTTATGCAGTTTGTTTAACTGAAAAACTGAGCCATTTCGAATAAAATTTTAGTAAGGAGAACATCAAATATAACTAGGTAATGTCACATATTTCTATGGGATTACCAAGTCGTTTATGCAGTTTGTTTAACTAAAAAACTGAGCCATTTCGAATAAAATTTAAGTAAGGAGAACATCAAATATAACTTGGTAATGTCACATATTTCTATGGGATTACCAAGTCATTTATGCAGTTTGTATAAACCAGGTACTCCAAATTTTCGATTATCCTAGTTTTTATAGTTTATGTGGCCATTAAACCCTAACTCTGTGCCAAATTTCAGCTTCTCAGATTATAGGAAGTACTATTTACTTCAAAGTCGGAGATTGATAAAATAAAATACATTTTGGTATGAAAAAGTAAAAGCTGGCATGCCATGCAGTGGCAAAGGCCTCCATCACAGAAATCAAGTTTTTGCTAACATGATCACAAACCCGAGCTATATTTAAAAAAAATTGAAACCTTTGTTCGACCCGGGAATGAAAGTCAGGACCCCGAAATCACAGACCGGTACTAAAATATAGCACTACGGCATTACACAACAGGGCTATTATGGTTAAAATTTAGAGTGTAAATTATTCTCTGCGTCCTGTGAAAAGTGGTCGACAAACTCGATACAAGTCGACTTATATCGATTACGATTTTCTTCTTGCTACTTCATCACAAAAAAAACCTTTTATTCTGTCTGATCAGACATGCCAAACAAATCCTCCATTTTTTCGTCTGAGCAGACAGAATAAAAGGTTTTTTTTGTGATGAAGTAGCAAGAAGAAAATCGAAATCGATATAAGTCGACTTGTACCACTTTTCACAGGACGCACAGAATTTACCCAAACGGGAAGGTAAAGCTTTTTTTTCAATCTACGCTTGAAATCGCACCTGATGGAGAGTGACGATGAGCTTATTCGATAGGTTAATTTAATAAATTAAAAAATCAAGACAAAACTCAGAATAAAAACCAACAGTTCACACCAAACTTCGTAGTCTAGGAACTAGTAGGTAGTGGACTAGGTGGTTTGATAAGTTGGGAAAAAGGAAATGAATTCCATGGAACATTTTCCTCAAAAGTATATAAAAAAGAGGAGCAATTATCTTAATCTGAAGTAAAAGTCATCGTCAGGATTTATGAAGTTGCTGTTAAGGACCAGATTTGTCATTTTTATGGTTTCTAAGGCATCGTAAAAAAACCAACGCATTTTCCTTTCATAAAATCTTTTCACAGCATTCCAGTTTAATAGAAAATATTTTTCAGTCTGTCAAATAATTAGGAACTGGGTCAGCAAAACTTCTTGAAAAAAAAATATCTTGTAACTCCTTTATTTTTTGACTTTTTTTTATCGTGAACTTTTACCGTGAGAGAGCCACGATTCGGCATGAATGGGCCGGCTCGACCAGGGTGATACCACGGCATCACGGAAAATCGGCGTGAAGCAGCACTGTGATGTGTTTCGCTGCTTGAGTGAGGGTACCGGAAGCCCAATCCAGGGGGAATGGGGTTTGAAGGTTGGCAGCGGTCTTGTGACTCCACTGGTGTCGCTGGTGTCTATGGGCGGCGGTAATCGCTTACCATCAGGTGATCAGTCTGCTCGTCTACCGCCTTTAATATAAAAAAAGACAACACAAAATATTTAAAGACGCTTTATAAAACTTACATGTATTAAGTTTGACACAATCTGCTATATCTATGATATTTATTGTAAACATAATCAAATAAACATTTACCACACTTTTATTGATGTTAAGATCAGAAACCACAGGCGTTTGTGGTATGAGACAGGTATTTATGGATTGTAATTCATTGTCAGTTAAAAAAGCTTTCTTTTGTAATTTGACCAATGTCAAATATGATCTTGCCCCCGAACTATATTAGTAATCTTGGCTATTGTTTTGTTTTAGTTCTCTAAATTATTATTTTTATGAGAGCGGGAGGACAAACGTGTCACCTGATGTCATCATCATCATCATTTCAGCCAATAGACGTCCACTGCTGGGCATAGGCCTCCCCCAATGATCTCCACACAGATCGGTGCTGCGCCGACCGCATCTAATGGATTCCCGCGACACCTTGTGAGGGGCCTGCCACGGCTGCGACTTTCTGTACGTGGGCTCCACTCAAGGACCTTTCCGCCCCAACGGCCGCGGCCGTCTGTTCTCCTCGCTACGTCACCAATCAGCGTCGTCTTATTACTTACTTACTTACTACGCTGGCTCAGTTATCCAACATGGTACTTGGGGTCCGACATCAAAGTTCGCCATTTTATTCAGTTCTGTGCGGATTCCACCCAGCCGGGCACATAAAGTTGTTGGGGTCAATTTAAAGGCCTTCTAAATGGACTGTAGTTTATTATGTCCGACGTTTTATAAAGTACAGTAATTATTAAAATTAATTATTAAATATAAGAGCCCAAAAATGTGGACGAACAGCCCAGACGGCGGAAACGGGAGAGGAATCTGTCAAAATTAGATTCGAATACTTTGTGTTTGTGTGTGTTTGAATACTTTGTGTTGTCATCAACAAAGTGCTTTGAGGTCCTTGGTGACTTCGTCCCTCTAAACTCAGCCGACCCTCAGGGCGGCGTCCCGTTGCTCGTTACTGATAGCTCTTTTGGCCGCTTGATTCTCACCACGAGTCCGAGCCAGCGTAGTCGGGATTATTTATTTATCTCCCGCATACTATTTGACTCGGTTATCATGTCTTCAATTTCGTAGTTGATCCTGTGCCTCCAACACCCATCTTCTCCTTTAACTTGAAAACTACAAAAATGCGGAACATACATAGGTATCTATGTTCTAGATGAATAATTGTTTGACATGTTAATAAAATGTGGACCACTGCAAATGGCCTACCTTGTATCTTCTTCTTCTTCTTTGCCTGTTCCCACTTTAGGTGGGGTCGGCTCTCCTTATCCTTCTGCGCCAGGATAATCTGTCCTGGGTTGTCGGGTCAGACAGTTGGGATTTCTTAACTAGGTTGGCTGTACTGGTCCACCAAGTCAAGGGCGGCCGTCCCCTTCCTCTCTTGCCGTTTGGGATTGAAAGTGATTCCTGGACCACATACTCGCTGTCTCTCCGCATTACGTGGCCGTACCATCTGAGACGTGTTTCGGGCTACCTTGTATAACTATTTGATTTTGGTTAAGAGAAGTACATTATTAGGAACATTACGCACGTCAATCTATTAATTAGACTTCTGGTATTCGATGCAGATCGTACAAATTGTCACGCCGGCTTCAATTACCATAAATATTCACTGAGCATATCAAATGGCATCGCTTCCAATTGTGTGTCGCATTACCTTGCTAAAGCCTACTTAATTGCATTATTAGAATCCTTATCGACGTAAACGATTTATTATGAGTGGAGAGTTTTTTTTTTATCGATGCGTGTATTTGTGCCAGTCCGTGAATATAACAAAAGTACCACCTACCTATTTTTGTACTATGGTCTATTCAGTACCTGAAGGTGAATAGGATAGTTCTATTAAGACATTAAGAGTGAGACGCTCCTTTTAAACATAACCGACTTTTATGAATCGAGAATATTTTATTTGTTTATCTTTTATCGACTTTTAATTTGTTTAAACTTAATCAACATTTTATCTACAAATTTTAATGATCTGGACATGTAATACATAATGTAAATATTCTTCCTGGTACACACGTAATAAATCACTCATCTTAACAGTCATCTTATTCATCCGAAAAATAACAACTCTCGCCACCTTCCACCAAGAACCACCTTCGACATCAAGATAAATTACACGTTCTTGGTCCTTAATACAATTCATGCGGACATATTTTGCGAGACAATAATCGTGAATAGTTTTTAGATTTCCGCGTTGCATTATAACTATAATAAATATCGTGTTAATTCCCGTCTTGATACATTATAGTTACATTAATCGTGATTCGATGGTAAGATGGCTGCCATACCGATTACAGTTTTTTTGTTATTGTTTGTGTCAATCCTTATAAGCAAAAAATCCTATTAGCGCATTATGCAATTCATAAAATATATTTACAAATTTTATTGGTACTAATAGTTTCGAGTTCTTGTTCAGACTAATTGAGAAAGATTAATACTTGATATTTTGGAAATATGTGAACACATAAAAATTAATGACTTTTACAACTTGATATTTTTAACTGTAGAAAGTTGGATGCATGATACGATACGATTTATCTGTCCAATTCACCTTCAAATACTGAATGGACTATAACAAATTAAAATTTAAAATTTTTTGGGAGTCCTAGTTACTAGTTACTGGTGTCTAGTCTAGGGTCCACCCGGGGAGGTCGTGGTAGTCCAAGGCTTGGCCGGATATCCGTAACCTTTCCCCAATCGGGCGACAAGGGAACGCCGCTGTATTTTTAGTCGGTTATGTCTCTGGGCGCATACCTTGTGGAGAGCCCGTCATAACCCCTGATGGCCGCCGCTATTTTGGGTATGCATAAGGCAAGCGTTTTTCACAGCGACAAAAAAAAATGGTACGCTTAGACCATGATTCAGGATTTGGGCATTCTAGCATTTACAATAAAGCGACTGCCGTCTTGAATGATTTGATCCAATTGGATTATGGTATGGTAAACATGTTACAGAAGGTATCCAAAACTCACATTGATTTCTCTCATCGCCATGCTAATGGTAGAAATACGCACATAGATTTGAAAAGTCGAAAGGTGCTTGCTCGGATTTTTACCACGATTTTTAGGGTTCCGTAGCCAAATGGCAAAAAAAAGGAACCCTTATAGATTCGTCATGTCTGTCCATCTGTCCGCTTGTCCGTCCGTCCATCCGTATGTCACAGCCACTTTTTCCAAAGCTATAAAAACTATAATATTGAAACTTGGTAAATAGATATATTTTGTTAACCGCATTACGAGTTTTACACAAAAATAGGAAAAAAAAATTTTTTGGGGGTCTCCGTACTTAGAACTGAAACTCAAATTTTTTTTTTTTCACCAAACCCTCATAGTGTGGGTTATCTACACAATAGGTCTTTAAAAATAATATTGAGGTTTCAAATACACTCCTTTGCAAAAAAAATAACGGGCACCCTAAGCAAATAATTGATTTTGTAGTTATCATTCCGCTGTTTGGTGATTTTTGGTAGTGATACCTTTCTGGTTTCGTAAATTAATCACCAAGGAATCGTTTGTGAAACTTTTTGACTGGATTGGTAAGATAAATGTAAAAAATCAAAACAGAGGTAGTTCACCTGAACTGTAAGTAAAAAATTAATACCGAATTTTAATTGTAAAAAAAGTTTTATTTCAAAACATTGAGTAGGTTAATATGGTGAGCGACTCCCTCTTGCTGAAATCACAGCTTGCATTCGCCTGGGCATACTGGCCAGTATACCCCTTATGGTTTCCTGCGGAACACGTTCCCACTCCGCCGTGATCGCATTCTTTAGCCCTGTTATGGTTTGCGGAGCCGGTTGCACTGATCTCACTCGTCGCTTGAGAAGGTCCCAAACATGCTCAATAGGATTAAAGTCGGGACTTCTGGCTGGCCAATTAGAATTATAAAACTATAAAAGAACTATTTTGATACGTTATAAACCGGGATCAGCAATTTACCTTCCATATATTTTACTTGCTGCTACGGAACCCTTCATGGGCGAGTCCGACTCGTTCTTGGCCGATTTTTGTATGGAAAACACGTTCGGATCCTCAGAACTACACCGCTTGTTCAGTAAAGAATATTTTACTACATATTATTATTATATCCACCCGACCGCTGTATTTGGTTTCTTCAAAAAAAAAAAAATTTAGCGTTCTTAGAGGCTTATAACCAATTATCGGAGCTAGAGCTATTGAAGGTACTTGCGATTTTTTTTTAATAATATTGACATGCCTGGAATCCCAGGAATCCCGGGATTAAAGATATACTCTATGCTATTAACAGTTTTTTTCGTTTATACATACGAACATTAACATCAGCCTTACGAACTTATTCACAAACGCTTTGTGATACCATGTTAATTAAAAAAAGTTATATTTGTTTTTTCGAAATTTCAAAAGGAACAAACTGTAGTTTCATGATTAAATGCGTTAAACATTTTACTCAAAAAAAATGTATTTCTTTAATTCCGGGATCATAATCAGTATCCCTGGGAATGTCTATATTAACATCTATGTTTGCGGTCAATGAACCCAAATAACTCTACCTACTCCGATCATTGCTTATATCACACGAGTAAGTGTCTCAAATGAGAATTCTATGGACGGCTATTGCCTACCATTTAGATGATCCGCTCATCTATATAAGTATCACAAAAAAAGAAAAGAATAAAATATGCCAACCCCTTCTAGATCCGGTCATAAAAACAGACTTAGAATGATGGTCATCTATGAACCCAAGTGAGGGTCTACGCATTTTTGAAAGAATTGGATTCAGGTAGGTGGCTCGTGGTGAAAATCAAAGCTTTAGAAATACCGTTTGGAATGCTTTATTATAATTCGGAGCCTTCTTTATATCGGTTTTCGAAATAGCGCTTCTACTCCTACTTATCAGTATTTTCTTTCTATAAATATTAATTTATCAAGTAAAAGTGGGAGAGCCACGCTTTGGCATGAACGGGCCCGCTCGACCAGAGTGATACCACGACCACATAGAAAACCGCTGTGAAGCAGCAATGTGCTTCGCTGCGTGAGTGTGGGTACCGGAGGCTCATCATCATCATCATCATCTTCATATCAGCCAGTAGACGTCCACTGCTGGACATAGGCCTCCCCCAATTTCTCCACACAGATAGGTCCTGTGCCGCCCGCATCCAATGGATTCCCGCGATCTTCACCAGATCGTCCGTCCACCTTGTGGGGGACCTGCCACGGCTACGACTTCCTGTACGTGGCTTCCAGTCGAGGACCTTTTCGCCCCAACGGCCGTCTGTTCTTTTCGCTATGTGCCCTGCCCTTTGCCACTTGAGGCATGCAATGCTCTGGGCTATGTCTGTGACCTTAGTTTTCCTGCGGATCTCATCATTTCTGATACGATCACGCAGGGAGACTCCGAGCATAGCCCTCTCCATTGCTCTTTGGGTGACTTTGAGCCGCCTTAATCGGCACGTTGTAAGCGGCCACGTTTCGTTTCCGTATGTCATCAGTGGCAACACACACGCTTTGAAGACTTTCGTCTTGAAGACCGGAGATCGGAGGCTCAATCCGGGGGAAAGGGAGATTTAAAGGTTGGTAGCGAACTTGTGACTCCACTGGTGTCGCGGGTGACCATGGGCGGCGACAATCGCCATCTGTTGAGGACCGACGGCTGGACCAGCCTCTTTTATAATGCTTATGTTTTATATTTTTTTACCGATTTTGATAATATTATTGTTTTGTTTGTTATGTTACTTTTTTATTGTAGATAAGTAAGTGTTTGACCTCAAATTATAGCTTCTAAGGAACACCTCTTCAGGCAGCTGATTCCATTGTTTCGCAGTACAAATAAAGAAACAGGATTCAAACCTCTTTGTGCGGACTTTTGGTATTTCTACCATGTACCATGTACATGTATGTATGTGTATAAACTTCGGAAAATACACCATTTGATTTGCCGATAACATTAGCTTTTATTGGCACCCATCACCAGAAGTTTAATATACAGTCCAATCGCCACACCCTTTAAACTTTAAACACCCTTTCCCCCGGATAAATCAAATATGTTTTTTCTATTTTGTAAAAGCTATACAAAAAATGGAAAACAAGAACGAATTGTCCATAAGCGGCGGTAATAACTTACCATCAGGTGAGCTGTCTGCTCGTTTGTCCGCCATAATGTAAAAAAAAACAATTTCGAAATAAATTACATTCAATAACACGTACAATTTCAATTATTTGCGCTGTAAAATAATGCATAAAGGCAGGTTTTACCGCAGTGAAATATGAAGCTTTTAAAACTATAAAGTACCCTGCCGTCCATTTTTTGCTTCAGCATTTACAGTCTGTTTATCTGTCGAGGTTGTGTGAAAAATAAATTGAGATTCACTGTGGTTTTAAAAAAAATAATTAAAAAAAGCATTTATAATAATATATAAATAAATATTTCACAACACATACATTGATCTGACTCCGAGATAGTTAGCTCAAGCACCTGTGTTATGGATATCAGAATCAACAGTGGGATTACAAATATATACATATATATATATATATATATATATATATATATATATACATATAAAAATCAAAGGAGCTTGATAAAATAATGGTAACAAACGATTAGTTTTTCATTATTTTTTCTTAAATTGGCTTTCAATTAGGTTGCGGATTTTTCAAACCAATAAAAATATTTTAGATCTACATTGCATAAATAGGAGTGATTATTTTTCTGTTTGTCCATTGAGACATTCGCGGAAACACAAATACATACACATTACGGTACCAACATCTAACGGGGCCTGAATCAATCTCTCACTGACTTCAACTTCACTTAACATGAGGTGGGATTGAGGTCAAATGCTTGTCTGTCGTTATATAAAAAAAACTACAATTACTTACAGTTTTATCTTAAGTTGCCATTTGCACATTAATTTTATTGCACGGCTATAAAAAATGTAAGTAAGCCAGAACCTTATGTATTTTAAATATGTTAATGAAAATAACATTTTGATCCAATTATAAAATACCACTCAAATATATACCCAAGCACTTAAAAGTGCACAGCGGGATAAAAATATCGGCAAACAGTGCAGTAAAAGTTTCAATGCCTTTCAAAATAGCTCCTTTAACAGCCACTATTAGCGAGTGAGATTGAGTCGGTAACGGTTTGTGACGGATTACAGTTAAGTGGACGCTAATGCTTCTACTAGTGACGTCTAAGTGTCTAAGTTTGTAACGGGTAGATTTAGAGTCGTTACAAGAAGCAGTGGTTTTAGTGGAGCCACACTTCGGCATGAATGGGCCAGCTCGACCGGAGTGATACCACGGCCTCGCAGAAAACCAGCGTGAAGCAGCACTGTGCTGTGTTTCGCTGCATGAGTGTGGGTACCGGAGGCCCAAAGGTTGGCAGCGCACTTGTGACACCACTCGTGTCTCGGGTGTCTAATGGGCGGCGGCAATTGCTTCCCATCAGGTGATCCGTCTGCTCGTCTGCCACCTATCACATAAAAAAAAAACAAAAAAAAACCATTGCAGTGCGCTATGGGGCACTGGATAAGGAAGGATCTGCTGTATTAGATTCATCATCATCATTCATCATTTCAGCCAATAGACGTCCACTGCTGGACATAGGCCTCCCCCAATGTTCTCCACACAGATCGGTCCTGTGCCGCCCGCATCCAATGGATTCCCACCACCTTCACCAGATCGTCGGTCCACCTTGTGGGGCACTGCCACGGCTGCGACTTCCTGTACGTGGCCTCCACTCGAGGACCTTTCCGCCCCAACGGCGGTCTGTTCTCCTCGCTATGTGCCCTGCCCATTGCCACTTGAGACATGCAATCCTTTAGGCTATGTCTGTGACCTTAGTTCTCCTGCGGATCTCAACATTTCTGATACGATCACGCATTTATTAGATTACTTAAGGCTTTTAACAGATTACAGTTATGATGTCGCTAATTTGTGTACCTTTAATACCGTCTAAGTTAATTTGTAATGGGTAGATTGAGAGTTGCTGTTGGTAGTTTTAATGGAGCTATTGTAGTGCGCGTTTAAGCGCCGGATGAGAATTTATCTGTTAAAGTGGATTATTAACGACTTTTGAGATATTAAAGTTATCAGGGCGCTAATGTTTTTCTAGTGATATCTAAGTGTGTTAGAGAGTGTAATGGGTATATTTCTAGTGGTGAGTTTTGGTCGTGTAAGCGCATGAGCTTTGAATTAAGGTTCGTGAATCAGCCTTAATTGTTAAAAGAAGTAGTTGAGGGTTAGGATATGAAGGTGGAGTTAGTGATGACATTTAAACACTGGATAAAAATTTAACTAAAGCAGTAGTTTAGAGAACAGTTTTATTTGAAACTTATTAACGTTTCTTGTAGTGGTATCTAAGTGCCTTAAGCTTGCAACGTTATATTTATTATTTGACCTGCCTCGGTGGCGCATTGGTTAGTGGGTCGCATTTCAATAAAGCGACGGCTGCATAAGAGTAGGGTCGGGCCAAAAATTTGTACCTAAGTTTTCTGTTAGAAATTCTTAGTGGCAGCCTGGAGTACGATAAAGTACCCCCGTGCCTTGGAAAGTAGGTTAGGCTATTGGTTCTGCGCCTGATCTCTCTCCGGTCGTATCACAGTAGTGTCCCATCGGAATATGAGTGTTAGGGAAAAGAGAGTGCATTTGTGTTTGTGCACACACTTGATGAGTCTTCAATGCGTGTGTTGCCAGTGATGACATACGGAACCGAAACGTGGCCTGCTTGCAATGTGCCGATTAAGAAGGCTCAAAGTCACCCAGAGAGCAATGGAGAGGGCTATGCTCGTAATCTCGTTGCGTGATCGTATCAGAAATGATGAGATCCACAGGAGAACTAAGGTCACAGACATAGCCCAAAGGATTGCATGCTTCAAGTGGCAATGGGCAGGGCACATAGCGAGAAGAACAGATGGCCGTTAGGGCGGAAAGGTCCTCAAGTGGAGGCCACGTACTGGAAGTCGCAGCCGTTGCAGGCCCCCCACAAGGTGGACCGACGATCTGGTGAAGATCGCGGGAATCCATTGGATGCGGGCGGCACAGGACCGATCTGTGTGGAGAACATTGGGGGAGGCCTGTGTCCAGCAGTGGACGTCTATTGGCTGAAATGATGATGATGACACACTTGAGCACTATAATATATCCTGCGTACATGGCTGATCGCCGTAGCCGAAATTGGTTGGAGAATATTATATTTAGAGTTTAAAAAAAGAAACAAGATTTTGTTGATTCATACCTAAAGGAGAGACATAACCCCTGATAGCCCCCGCTATTTTAGGTATGCATAAGGCAAGTCTTTTGTAATGGTCACCCCACCCTACGACTCAACCGCTCTCGACCTGCTCTGCTGCTCGTCTTATCTCTTTCCTAACTCCTTAGTCTATACTCTAACTCGCTACTCCCTACGCGAAAAGTTGTCTGCAGTCGCGTGTAGAATCGAAGGGATGGAGGTCTACCACTACGGCTCAAATACTGGATCTATAATAATTATGAATTACTATCTAATGCCTACATCTAACCCTAGTATTATAAGCCTGCCGCAAGGAAAACTTAACCCGAGTTTTCCATATAAAAATTGTGATCGTCTAGAATTAAAATTTCGTTTTTGTTAATTACCTTTCTACTCGTTACTTTAGGCCGTATTTTGTTGAAATAGATATAAAAGCTGAGATATTTATACCAAATGAGAATTTTACGCAGCCCGTTCTAACAAGAATATCATATGACAGTCAGTGCTTTAAACTAACTTTTATTGCTTAGTGGAATAGTTTTAAACAAATAAGAAGTTTGTCCGACCACGGCCACTCAAGTCTAGTCTTGTCATAAGTCAAGATTTAAATAATAACTGATCCCCCAGTTATAGATATAGCGCAAATAATTTACAAAGAGCTCTTTGTTATCCCCTGTGCAGGTACTTTATGTTTTGATTTGTACGTACAATTTGTTATCTCAATGAGATATTGTTTTATAAATTATATATCCATGGATTAAAATGGAGTTGAGTGAACTCAACTTAGTACCCTGGCACTGTTTTGTGGTTTTCCCTTTTGTAATATTTCGTCGACGAATTAGGTGCGGAATAAAATTCGGCACTCTTGCGCTCTTGATAAGTTTATGTATATGATACTGTGTTTGTCGACCCGAGTCGTAGTACTTGACAAAGTCCAACAGCTCTGATATACCTAAGCGACGGGCTCCAGCCTACTAAAAAAATGGAAGTCCTCCAAGTCAATTAAATTAATAAAATGCTGGCGCATATCATTAATTCAATATAACTCTTGCAAAAGCCACTTATTCTCTAGAATATTTTTTTTTTTTTTTTTATATAGAAAGGCCAATTAGGATGACCTCACTCCGCCTGATGGTAAGCGGCCGTGAAATCCAAAAATGAGGCTGACAGGCACAGAAGAGCTAACAAAGTACCCATTGTGTCTGCCATCCTCACCCTAATGGCCTGCTGAGATGCCGTTTCACGCCCCGCCTAAAAGACCCCGGATTGTATGAAGGAGGAAACACATGAGCTGGGAGGGCATTCCATGCCTTGATGGCTCGGGGCAGGAACGAGGAGCAAAACCTCTTGGTGCGCGCCGCCATTGTCTGGATGGTATGCGGATGGCAACGCTGTCCAGCACGTGTTGTTCGGAAGTGGAAAGGGGAGGATGGATATTTAAATGTATTTGATAATAGCTCCACCACTGCGAAGTTATTGTTAGATAAA
This sequence comes from Marasmia exigua, assembly GCA_019059595.1. Taxonomy (NCBI): domain Eukaryota; kingdom Metazoa; phylum Arthropoda; class Insecta; order Lepidoptera; family Crambidae; genus Marasmia; species Marasmia exigua. Next base: position 13,083,289 of record CM032475.1, on the reverse strand, counting down.
TACCGTTGCCGCGATATCCCTCTACTAATAACAACGACCCTTTGCCTCTGCTTCTCTAGAATCGGTCTAGATCCACGTACACAGCTATTATCACGTAACACACAAATCTTAACACTGGCAACTAATTCCAAATGAATTAGGCTTAAACTTTATCACAAATAAAACGCGCTTTTATAAACTTTTACAAAATAACTATCACTTCGCTTCACTAGAATAATCACTAATTTACCTTAACGTAATGTTTTACGCGACCTAAGTGTGTGTGTACCTATAGCTGCTAAGCCCTAGTGTTCTGTACCTGGTCTCAAAGTTTCCACCACGAATCTTTGAGGTGTGTGTGAATGTGGCAAAATTAACCTACCCCTAACGCCCTAGCTGGCGAGAAACCGGGCCTACAGGCTAGGAAGGTTTCTCACAATAGGAAATGTAAGGAAAGGAAGGTGTTTGGTCGCCCCCGAAAGAGGAATTCCACAAAGCTTTTGCTGAGAGTCTGGCGGGAAAACCAGAACCCTATTCTAGGTCCACTTCGACGGTCCCAAAGCTCCGTGAAACTCGTTTCGGCGCTGCGGTACTTGTTAGCTATTCTGTTCAACCACTGTTCCTCCTTGGCTTAGAAAGACTAGGTAATTCTGAAACCAATTAGCAACCGCAGTATCCCAAACTAGCTTAGAGCCCAGTACAAAACTCTATTAGGCCCGAATGCCTTTAAGCTCGGTATGCGAACCGATATCTCACAATTAACCACAAAGAATCTTACAAAGATCAAAAATCACTCAGACACTGACCTTGTCCTATATATCAAGTCGAAGAACCATGTCTCTCGTGAACATGACCGTGCAGCAAGACGCCTTGTGACCAACTGTCCCGTTTGTCCCTCGGAACTACCATTATATAATTACGCAATGTGCATTTTGACGCTAAGGTGCAAAAAAAATCTCACGCCTCGCAAGGGCCGACGCTTTGCTTATGGCTTTGCACGTGTTCAAATCGTTTCACACAAAAGAATAGAAAAGGACAGACTTCTCCCAAACTTTAAACTTTTTACAGTTCCTTTGCCAAGCAAAATTGACCAATATCTAAACGTTATAACTCCTTTGTTTTATTTAGGAACTGAGTATATATCTAGATGTGAATAAGCTGTGAAGCCTTTGTCTTTCTTGCGAGATACGATTCGTACACTCAACTTATCATTTAAACGCATGGCAACTTATTCTACAATTATATCTAATTGCATTCGCTGTTTATAAGCGTCTTAATTAAGTACTCTTAATAGGAGGATCGACCATTAGTCTTTTGACCAGACCTTGTTCCGTACTACATGGATATATCTTTAGAGCTGATTTATTGTTTTAAACTTCCACAATAATTGATTAATAAATATTTAAAAGGTTGAGCTATCTTCATTACACGAGATCGCTCTAGATGGTTTACCTTGTAAACAAACATCCATTTTTTCTGTCAATCGCTTTCTAATTCTGCGAAGACCCTGCTCTTTTGTCTTTTAAGTTGCACACGTGCAAGGCCACTTACGGTTCCTTGTGCCTTATGCAAGTTTTAAAGCATTTTTCGTTTTTTTTCTACAATTCAATATTTTGTTTACATGTTGATTTTTGCACTTATGTCTATTAATAAAATATAAGGGGCTTATTGATGTTTACTGGTGGTTTGCACCACCACACTTTTTCACAGCGACCAAAAATTGGGTATGATCGAATTATAAGCACACGTGTAGCAGACAAGTTCTATTCCGCGTAGGTACATTATCATATGAACCTTGAAAATATAATAGATTTCCAACAAAATAAATCAGGTTTTTTCTATTTTGGACATAACTCCTGCGATTGAATACATTTATCTAGACGTGGAAAAATCTGAAGATATTTTTTATCTTCAAACAGTATTGACATGATAAGATTTTAACGATTATTTTCAAATCCACTATGGTACTTAAAGTTAAAATAGCTTTAGTATCATACCTTAGTAAACCGTTGAAATCCTCTTATAAGATATTGACGGATTGACGGATTACGCCCAAGTTACCGCTTATACTTGCGACAATTCGATGTCTTTAAGTGGTCAAAATTATCTTTTTTTTTCTTATGTGATAATTGGCAGACGAGCAGACGGATCACCTAATGGCAAGCGATTGCCACCGCCCATGGACACCCGCAACACCAATAGAATTACAAGTGCGCTGCCAACCTTTAAAGCCCTCTTTCCCCCGGATTGGGCCTCTGGTACCCTCACTCATGCAGTGAAACACAGCACAGTGCTGTTTCATTCACGCCGGTTTTCTGTGATGCCGTGTTATCACTACGGTCGAGCCGGCCCATTCATGCCAAAGCGTGGCTCTCACACGGTCAAAGCATATCTGTTAATAATTTCTAGTTCTGTTGGTAAAAACACAACATTATATTTTCTTTATAAAACAAGAAAATAAATTAAATTTAAGCTGTTATAATAAAGTTAAAAATTAATGTCATTAAGAATTAGGTACCTTAATCTTTAATGATACACTAGTAATACTAAATAGTCTGTTTGTATTGGTTTGGGTGTTTTCTACGGATTATAAGTATGTATTTACAAAATAGATTTCGTCGTTCGTGAAGATCGTGAGAGAACCACGCTCCAGAGCTACCGGAGGCCCAATCCGGGGAAAGGGGGGCTTAGAGGTCGGCAGCGCACTTGTGACTCCACTGGTGTCACGGGTATCCATGGGCAGCGACAATCGCTTACTCGTCTGCCACGAAAAAAATATATTTGTAAATCCGCTGTAACACTAGGTTACACTGGCTTTACAGTGTTGTAGGTAAACACATTCCTGAGAAACTATCCAGTACATGCAGGTTTCCTCATATAGAAGTGCATTCTCCGGTTCGAACCACGACCCTTGTATGAAATGCGCGATCTTATCCACTGAGATACCATCGCTCTCATACAAAAGGCATATTCATTTATAACTTTACAGATATTTTAAAAACAAGCTTGACTCGGTTAGCAACAGATTTTGATAAACCGTATTTTTTTTTTATGTGGCAGACAAACAGACGGATCACCTAGTGGTAAGCGATTGCCGCCGCCCATAGGCACCCGCGGCATCAGTGGAGTGCGCATCACGAAGTATGAGAAAAAGTGCTCACAAGAAGCTTTTATTTTTCATTTTGTTCTTTGGTACTCGTATGGACAAAGTTAGTAGCGCACTATAGACTCTTATACGATTTATTGATTCCCTTTGTTTTCGAAACAAAGCAACGTACATACATAGGTCTCATGGGCTTGTTCAAGCGGGCTACACATCGTGGTCTCACTCTGTGTAAAATTTTGAATAGATAAATTGTACCAAAATGGCCCTACTTTGGTCAGGTTACAGTTTCGAACAATCTCGAACTACATAAAATTATATTGAAAATTTAAAAAACCCCCAACGGCGGCCATCTTGGATTTAAAATGCTTATTTATCGCCTTTAGGATAAAAAAACACATCAATTCGATCCACCACTGGCCACATTATAATTTGTCACAATCGCAATACGTTATCGCTAAATTGCCCATTGACCCCGAATTGTTCTTTGCAAAGAGTAAAGACTTAATCTTGCGCCAGCAATTAGTGAAAGATCTATAAATCACGACACCCCTATCAGTTCCGTTCAGCTTTCTTTTGTGGTAAAAGTCATTTAGAATAGCCAACGTCTAGCCGGAGCGGATAAAACGACTTGCGCAAAAAAGTTCACTAAACATCTGAGCCTACGTAACTCTATTGTTCATTTTTAGTTTTTTGTTTCAAGCAAGCTTATTTTACACAAGCCATTTATTACATAATCATATTTAGCAAGATTTAAAAACCGGCCAAGTGCAAGTCGGACTCGCCCATGAAGGGATCCGTGGCAGAAAGTAAGATATACGGAAGTTAAATTGCGGTTTACGGCTTATAGCGTATTAAAAAAAACTACTTACTAGATCTAGTTCAAACCAATTTTGCGATGTTAATTTTCATGGTAATGTATATTATATATTTTTTCTGTTGTATAATTATTTTATTTGAGAAGTTAGAGGGGGAGGGAGGGGCACATTACATTACCACTTTGGGAGCGTCTCTTGCGCAAAGTATTAAGTTATAAAAAATATATATTAGAAACCTCAACATGATTTTTAAAGACCTAAAAAAATTTAGAATTCTAAGTATTGGGACCCCCCAAAATTTTTTTTCCTATTTTTGTGTAAAAATCGTAATGCATTTGGTAAAAAGTGGCCAATAAAAGTTGAAATCTAGCTAGAGCTGACTGTGCCAACCAATAAAAACTGATGATGGCAGAACCGGTACAAGGGCTCTTTTCATATGAAACAACCGATTTTCAGTTTGATTTACTAAAGTAGAGTAAAGTAAAAAATAAATCAAGTTTAGTAAGAGAATGTATTATGAGAGATATGTAATTGAACTGCACAAGCCAGACGGAAAGACTTGTGTCCGTTGAAATGAGCGACAGGATTTTGGTGAAAATTTCAATTGAATTTTATAAATTCATTCTTATTTCTTCTGATTTAGTAGGTACTTAAATACATATATATGATTGCCTTTTTTCACATATGATTTTTTTGTGTAGAGATAGTTAGCTTTTTATTTGAATGAAATGGGGTGAGCATTGCATCTCATAGCCACTGCGACCAGTAGAAGATCTATTGTGGCAGCCCCAAAACTTATTACAGCACTTCATGTAGCCCCAGCTCCAGGATAAACCCGAGGATGGAGCTGATGGGGGAGCTCTTGATCTCGTCTGCCGATAGTTAGCTTGCTGGAAAAAATAATTTTAGTTTAAGTGAAAAACTATTGAAATCACTGCCTTATTGGCTGATAAATTTTATTTTTTCCACTATTTTATGCTGAAGAAGTTCAATTTAGGATATCAACTTTTTTGAATTGACTCGAATGTACTGAGAGACACTCCCGTTTATTGTCAACTAGTACTTACAGTACTGGGAATACTGTTTTTGAGATATATTTATTAAACTAATCAGGGTGAAAATTATGTTTGACACATAATAAAGTGACAAGCTCACTACTTCGCATCCTTGCCACCCTTGTGTCGATATTAGTGACAGCGTCTGGTTTTCTGATCTACTTCATAATCTTGAAACTTATTTACTATTAACTAATTTAAATAATTTTTCACTTTAGACGCTTTAGACTATGATTTTTATGTTTGCTATTAAAGTTACTAATCTGTTCATTTTATGCATAAAATGTAGGCAAATAAAGATTTTTTGCAAAAACGGAAAGTTGAAAAAGTCTTTTCGTTTTGTCTAGATATTTTTTTAACCTATTCAGGTTGGAAATTCAAAATTTTTGACAACTCCTGTATTATGAAAAATCGTAGAAAATACTTGGGGGTGTTTCGGGTACCCCAAGGGTTCTCTATCCATGGCCTTCCGCTTGACCCTACATGAAACAACCTGTATAAATGCAGAATTAAAACTTAAAACATTGTTTAAAAAAAAAAAGATTATCATGCTATTTTTAAGTTTCAAATATGTAAGTAGTGCTATTGATTTTATCAAGGAAGACAAATTGCTTTTCCTTCTATATAAACAATGAAAAGAAACGATAAATCATTTTTGCAGGCAAAAGAGAATCATTAATTTTATTTTAGAGCGAAGCAGATATCAGAAACTTCAACAGAAGCTTAATTTCGAAAAGGAATTGTTGTGGACTTGAAGAATGTAAAATGTTTATAAGAAAACCTAGTATTTGAAAAGGGTATGAAACATACTTTGAGACCTTTATCTAATATAGATATTAGATAAAGGTAAAGGATAATATAGATATTACTATAGAAAATTACATACACCAATAACTTTAAAGGCCGCACTTAGAGACGTCATTTAAGGCAATGTTTATTAACTTTAGTATCGGTAGTCTTACGCGTATCAAAAAAAGTGTCAATATTTTTCCTTAAGTAAGCCAACTAAGTTAATCTACGACTCTGAGTGTGGCAGTTAAATAACTATATATTTAACTTCAAATTAAAGTTTTGATCAAAATCTACCACGTACCTCAGTTCTGTCTGTGGAAACGGTTTGGCTGCGGGAGCATTTCCCGACGGCTACGACTTAGGGACCTTCAAGAGAAGAGCGCACTCTTTTTTAAAAAGGCTGGCAACACATAGCGGTGTCTCTGAATTCGCGGATGTTCATGGGCGGCGTTAATTACTTTGCATCAGGTGACTCACTTGCTCGTCTGTTCGCCACTTACATAAAAAAAAATCAACAAATGTTATCTCTTTGATTTGATTTTTTGAAATCTTACAGGCGAATAATATTAAAATAACCTTAAGTTATAATAATAACAATATCCTCCAACCGATTTCGGCTAAAGAGTAAAATATTATATCGCAGTAGATCCTATATGAGATACATAATAACGAAGTAGCGCCGTTTAGTGACCAGATAGTATGCTGACTAATAGATAAGAATGAAGGAGGTCACCACGAGTCGAAGGTGCGAATCGACTAAGGCCCAATTCGACCAATTTTTATCCGAAAATAAATCTATTTTTTTATGTGATAGATGGATCACCTGGTGGTAAGCGATTACCAACCTATAACCCCTTTTCCCCGGATTCCTCACTCACGCAGCGAAACACATTACAGTGCTAATACACGCCGGTTTTCTGTGAGGCCGTGGTATCACTCCGGTCGAGCCGGCCCATTCATGCTGAAGCGTGGCTCTCTCACGGTCAAAATGCTATGACGCTCCGAATCGAACGGTATGACAATGTTATACCATATATAAAGATTGATTGGAAGTTTGTAGATAGATATACTTTATTACTAAGGATTTATTACTTATTACTTTATTACTTATTACTAAGGATGATAAATTAATACTACTTAGAAATTTGTTGACATGAAATTAATTTCGTATTGTTAACAATATCTTTAAGTTTTACGAATCTTTACCACATTAGGGAAGACCTTATAATCCCCTATTATATAAACTAGACCGCTAATATTGTTGCCCGTATTAAAGAAATGTGTCGTAGTTTTCACGTCATTTTCAACCCTATTTCCATAAATTGCTCGTTTTGTATGTAATTTGCATTCAAAGTTCTCTTACCACAATTTGTTATACAGTTAGGGTGAACAGCTACCAATATTTAAGTAATATAAAGGATAACGGGACCGTGACATTTTTACTATGTACCTTTATAAGACTTAACCGATTTTGGTACCGTGGTAAAAGTGTAAAAAAACATTTTGTTACTTTTCCTAAACGTAATTATGCTCCAGTAACTATTAGATTTCCTAAATTAAAATGTTCCAGATGATTTTTTTTAGTATATGAATTCATACAACATCTCATGCGTTGAATTGATTCCTTGCTAAGTTGTTTCAGGACTGGTGTTATGGATATCAGACATCAAGAGATATTCATTGCCTATATACAACTTAAATATTTATATACGCCCAGACACTGTAACTAGCGAGCTTCTTGCCGGATCTTCTTGACCAGAAACAACTTTCCGAGCCGGTGGTAGAATCGCATTATGTTTTTTTTAGTATATTTTAGGTGTATCAAAATATATATCTATTAACATGTAAATTATACATTAGTACTTATAGTTTTAAATCATTCAAATGTATGACGATTTGTAAGTGATGTGTACAAGCCTATGCAAATAAAGAATTATTGGAATTTGAATTTGAATTGACTGAAAAAATACATATGTTTAACACACGATAATTTGTCCAAAGTGGGAGGATCCCACGACCATTGTCGTATGAGGCAGTCACCAGTCACCAAAACCTCTCATAAGTTCTTAATTGAAACTTTGTATTAATCTCATTATTATTATTACTCTTATTGTTTTGTTTGTAATAACACGATAATCCTTAAATTTTGGTCACCCTATGAACAGTCGCCTTTGAAGTACCGACTGATGAAGTTTGTAAGTAGTAATTAGGTGTCTAATATTCATTGAAACAAAATACTGTGGTTTTGTATTCATTGGGACTTTGATCGAGTTAACAATTCATTTCATGCTAATACAAAGGGGCAGTTAGTAACCTATTTAAGTGCTCTTTATGAAGTAGTAACTCGGTAGAGATGTCGCGCTGATTACCCAACATGTATACAAATCTAAACAACGGTGAGTCTTTCCGTAGTATAACATACTACGCAAAGACTCATGACAGACAGAAGAGTATTTCATTCGTTCATTATGAATGAAATTGTTGACTGCCTCGGTGGCGCATTGGTTAGTGGATAGCACTTTAAAGCGACAACTGCGCAAGAGGTCCTTATCAGGCGAAAAATCTGTACTTAAATTTTCGGTAAGATATTCTTTGTGTCAGCCCGGAGTCTGGAAGTTGGCGGTCCTCTACCCCCGTGCCTCGGAAAACACGTCAAGCCATTGGTCCTGCGCCCAATCCCTCTCCGGTCGTGTCACGCTGGTGTCCCATCGGATTATGAGTGTAACGGAATAGAGAGCGCACTTGTGTTTGGGCACACACTTGAGCACTATAATACATCCTGCGTACATGGCTGAACAAGATTGGCCGCCGCAGCCGTAATCGGTTGGAGGATATTATTATGAATTAAATATGACACCGACTGCCATGAGTATTTGGATCGAGTGAAACAGTTATTTTTAACATGCTGACCATTAAAAACCTACCTTGTGCCGCGAGATCTTGCGTTTAGTATAAATATAAAATCGGTTTACACATGTCTATCTATTGGCTGAAATGATGATGTCTATAAATTTGTCTATGGCTTCGAGGTGTTCCGACGGCTGAACCGATTTGATATTTGTTTTTTGTTCTGTTTCTAAGGTGATTTGATCAGAATTACTCATTATGTCCTGTTTGAAGATCATTTGTATGTTTCTGATGGAAGAAGGTACAAAAGTTACTTTCGTTAATCTAGTTGTTTTAAAATGTAGCTTCCGGTAAACTATTATTGTTTGACTAACTTCAACTATGAACAACGAACATTAATTTAATTTTCTCACTGAACTATCCTCTAAAAGTCAATATAGATATTTTTTTTTATAATATCAGTTTCTTTTACAATCTGGTTACGCAAAGCAACTGTTTTACTTATTCAGATATCTAATAGTACCTAGTGGATACTTTTCATCAGGTAAAAAAAAAACTCTTGATCTATTCACATTGCCACAAAAAATAAAATAAACAACCAATGTAAATTTCTTCACCAATAACAATAACAGTTTTTTTTATTCGGTTTGAGTAATTCGAAACGTACCAACATCTTTTTGATATTAAATCCAACTATTTTTTTTTTGTGATAGATGGCAGAAGACCAGACGGATTACCTGATGGCAAGCAATTAGCGTCGCCCATGTACACCGGCTACACTAGTGGATTTCAACTCTTCTGTACATATTATGTATGTTTGACAGTGGGAGAACCACGCTTCGTCAGGAATGGGCCGGCTCGACCGGAAATATACCACGGCCTCACAGAAAAACGTCGTGAAGTAGCACTGTGCTGTATTTCGCTGCGTGAGAGAGGGTACCGGAGGCCTAATCCAGGGGAAAGGGGGTGTAAAGGTTGGCAGCGCAATTGTGACTCCACTGGTGTTGCGAGTGTCCATGGGAGGCGGCAATCACATACCATCAGGTGATCCGTCTGCTCGTCAGCTACCTATCACACAAAAAAAAACATGTTTTATTAAACATATAGCTGGCTCATAGTAATCCGAATGACGACTTTATACAAATTTATTCTATTAGATGGAACGTGAAATTACCTTGCATCAATATTAAATTCTAGACTCGCAGTGAAATAAGAGTCGGAGCTCCACAAATAAAGTTTTAAGACAGAATATCTGTTTATTTTACAAATAATTATATACAACCGACTAATCGGATGGCGCAATTGGTAGTGACCCTGCCGCTTACGCCAAAGGTCGTGGGTTCGATCCCCACCCTGGACAAACATTCGTGCGATGAACACTTGTGTTTGTTCAGTGTCTGGGTGTAATATATGTACTTAAGTATATATTTGTGTTCCTCTGTTGTCTGATATCTGTAACACAAGTGCTTAAGCTACTTAGTACGGAATCAGGACAACGTATGAGATGTTGTGAGAATTATTATTATTATACAAACTGGAACTGTTCATGCGACTGAACTTTAATCAACTAGGTATTGTCAAGTTGTTTATCTTTACTAACTAATACCACGTCTTTGTTATGTGATATGTGGTAGACGAGCACGCGGATCACCTGATGGTAAACGATTACTGCCTCCCAATAACACCGCAACATCAGTCACAAATAGCCTGCCAATTTTTTAACCTCCAGTCCGCCTGATTGGGTATCCGGTATTCTCAATAACTCTTGGTTTAGTGGTTTTAGTACTGGACCGTGATCTTGGGGTTCTGGCTTCGATTCCAAGGTCAAGCAAAAAGTATTTTTTAAATTTTTCGAACATAGCTCGGGTTTGTAATCACCAATCCGCAATTGGCAAGCGAGGTAATTAAGTCTAACCCCATCACAGTAGCGCTAGCCTGATCTCTATGATGGAGGCCTTTGCCCTGCAGTGGGACATTATATAGGCTGACACTTTACCCTCACTCACTCGGTGAACTTAGCCAGGCTTGCTCCACGCCCTAGTAACACTCCCGTCGTACGAGTAAAACAGTATGGTGGCATCAGTTTTCTTTTCACATATTCAATATGTTAGTAAAACTAGACAGTTCATGGAAAGTGATAGCACTGACTAGATAGATAGATAGATATACTTTATTGCACAAAATACACAACTTAAGTACTAGGCATTACAGAAATTTTGTGTACGATTTCGGCGGTCTTATCGCTGAAAGCGATTTCTACCAGACAACCTTCGGTTAAAGGACATTTGATAGTAGAGAAGGGGTAGGGGGTGCAATATTCAATAAGGAAAAAAAAAGAAACTGTAAATGTTAAAATATAACTTATAGCCCTAATACATAAATAAAATACAGTATTATAAACTAATAAATAAGTTATGCTCAAATACATACACATAATATTGTGAGATTGATATCAGAAAAAAAGACAAAAAAATAATAATATGATAATCAAATGGATCTAAGATTGATTGATGATAATGATATTGAAATCACACCGATTAATAAAAATAAAAGTAATTTTAACCAAACCTACATCAATTGAAATGGCCAAGGTTAATTTTTTTTCTTATTATAACAAACCGGCAGTTCGTGCCAAACGATTCAAATGTATATGCATGTTGGGTGCGGGGTGCGGCTAAGGAATAGAACTTTTTGTCAGCAGATATGTTCTCTGAACGCTAGGATCTGAACGTATTTAAAAAAAAATGGATGTTACTTGATAAAAATGATTCACCCTCAGCCACATCATCAATTAAGTAATTAAGGGATTTTAAGATTGCGTTGTGGAATGTGTGTTCGCTGCATTCAGCTTCTAAAAAGCAGCTCAATCGCCGATCGTTAATGCTAAAAGTAGCATTTGTCTGAGTAGCGTTTTGCCTTTGTGAACTCTATTCTATCTTTTATATGTGATAGATGATAGACGAGCAGACGGATCAACTGATGGTTGGCGATTGACGCCGCCCATAAACGCCACTGACACCAGTGAAGTTACAAATACGCTCCTTTTCCCAAATTGGTCCTGTGGTAACTTCATTCACGCAGCGAAACACAGCATACACGTTGTTTCACGCTAGTTTTCTGTGAGGCTTTGGTACCACTGTGGGCGAGCCGCTCCATTCATGGCAAAGCGTGGCTCTACCACTGTTGTTTCCTAGATATAAACCGATAAGATTCCGTGTCATTGTTCGAAACGAGCTATTAAAATTCAAATACACGTCAATGAAGCCTCACTATGACGCGTCAATCTTCAATTTATGGTATTCTATGATTGAATGCAGTTTGCGGTATGCAATATTGCTCTCAATCGTGCATACGATACCTCATAAAGTTCAACTTTATAGAGTACCTACCATGATAGGTAGCAAAATTGAAGATATACGATTTTACGATTTGAAATATCATTTACATTGTTTTCCTAAGTGTAAGAGTAAACTTAAACCACCTTATTCTAAATCGCAATCTAAAGTTATAACGGTACTAAAAAAGCGGTACTAAAGCTCGTGTTATCCCGTTCCAACACCCAATGTAAAAAGGAGCTGGCACAATTTTGTTCCGGGAATTTTCTTTAGTTCGCGATTTGTAATAAGGGAGTAATAGTCATTTCTGAGTTTACTCTTAGTGATAGGTATTGTAAAGATCAGATACTGAAAAACATATTAAATGTGTGCTCATCACAAAAAAATACATAAAATACTTACATACTTAAATCTTTTACCGTATTAGGGTATGCTACTTTTTACGGCACATTCCGTATAAGAAAGTTTTAGTTTAGCTGTACGTAATAAGGAAACTTAGTAAACAAATACTCCCAAAAAGTCTGTATACGAGTATTTGAACTGTGTGAATGCGTGCGAGCATAAAAAGTACTTTTTTCCACGAAGCAAGTTGTTTACTTACTTTTCCTAAAAGTTTTCAGATTAAGAAACTTCTCTTTTACTTAACCTATTTTTTTTATTCGCCGCTAAGGTGTTTTATTAAGATTGTGCAGCTTTACTAGTAACAATAATTCAGATAAATCTCATAAATAAAAACACAAAGATTCAAAAAAAATGAAAAAATAAAATACGGTCACTCTAATTTGCTATAGCCGTGTGGTCCCCGGCAGAGTAGAATTGGCCACCCTCACTCTTACCGAGGTGTCGTAAAAGGCGACAAAGGTAAAGCTGCTGGCATTATCATCAGCACCCAGAGAAGGAAAACTCTGCATTTATATCAAAACCCTCGCCAACCCGTCTGCCAAGCGTGGTGAGTATGGCAACTACCCCTCATGTGATTGAGGGAGGCCCGTGCCCCAGCAGTGGGGACTTAAATGGGCTGATGGTGATGATGATGATGAATTTTCTATATATTGTTTTTTATGTGATAAGTGACAGACGAGCAGACGGATCACCTGATGGTAAGCAATTGCCGCCGCTTATGGACACTCCCGACACCAGTGGTGTCACAAGTGCGCTGCCAACCTGTAAACACCCCTTTCCCCCGGATTGGGCCACCGGTACCCTCACTTACGCAGCGAAACACAGCACAGTGCTGTTTCACGCCTGTTTTCTGTTAGGTCGTGGTATCACGCCGGTCGAGCTGGCCCATTCATGTCGAAGCGTGGCTCTCCCACTGTCAAATGAACAAAACAAACACATAAATAAATAAACGTTTAATTTTAATTTAGTCAAATGACTTATTTTATAATTTCACTCAGATAACGTTCAATGGTTTTTAAAGACAGCAGAATTTGAGGACTTACGGGGATATGATCTGTGGGTTAGTCCAAAGAGAATAAATTACTACGGGTTAGTCAAAATAATATTGGTAAGAAAGTTAGATAATTAGTGTCGGAGCGCCTGGCGACTATCAGGTGTTTTTACAAGAAATAAGCTTGTCAAGTTCAGTCCTCGTCACTTGATTCGAAATTACAACTCGATTACAATTTAATTCCGATAACACTCGACTCTAGTAATTCTATTTGAGTTTCATTACGATACAGCAGTAATTTCTACCAACCAACGACATCGTCTGTTCCTTTAGGTGTGTGTGTCGGTAAAGTAATAGGGCAAAGAAAATATGTAGGCATCTAGAAATACTGACGGAAAGCTGGAAATTCCAGTGCAGCTTTGCTCGGTCTGTCCCATTAACAAGTTATTGCTAACTCTATTTGAGTTGAGTAAAACGAATAGGATTTCTTGGAAATTATGTCTGGAATGAAAATGTTTATTTTCAGGCTTAGCATGAGCGAGATTAAACATTATTTATCAATTAGGCTAAGTCTGGACTACTCTGGACGGATTCTCAGTTATATGATGTCATCTGTTAAATTTGTGTCTAAAAGTATGAGATTAACTCGGATATCTGTAGGAAATGAGTTGGATAATATCGTTTCCAAGGACTGGTTTGAGAAATAACTAAATTAGTAGTGTTTACCGCATACAAACATTTACTGTCTCATTATTTTACCTACACTACACATGAGGTATTTCATAAATCCTCTTTTCTGAGGAATGAGGATCATGGTCAGCATCATGGCTGCATCTGGAGCGGATGACCTGTCACCATTGGATTCTGTCTAGCGCATCTATTACGACTGCGCAGAATTTGGAGGATTTCATAATAAATATAATGTTTTATTGTGTAAAGTTTCATAAATCATCATTATTTTAGCCAATAGGCATCCACTGCTGGCCATAGAACTCCCCAAATATTCTTCACACAGATCGGTTCTGTGCCGCCCGCATCCAATGGATTCCATAAATGTGTATTTATAAATGTGCAGTTTCATAAATTTGTACTATAATTGTTATTGGACTCTCGAGTCGTGTAGTAGAACAGTTGGACAATTTCGTACAGGTAGACAAGGCCATTAGCTGTCTATTAGATAGGAAGTTACTGTGTTAACCAGTCTTTCCCTATGTGCACGTCTCAATTCAAGATGTTTCTTGTTGATGTGTAGTAAATATAAAGTGATGACTAATTTCTTCCTCCCTCGTGGTTGCCGTGCGCAGGCTATCTGTTTTTGAAACAATTTAACGGTTACCAAGTTGTTTTAACTCTGTCTGCTTGCCCAGAGGCAAGCTCAGCTAAAGCCGAAAAGACCAATCTTTTCGGCTTTAGCTGAGTTAAACATGACACATACTAATTTGTCACAGACTGATAGTGAGAGAGTCAACATAATTATCTTTAAACTCAAATATATTTTTGTTTAGATAAAAGTAAAATAATACCGTACCCCGGGCTCCAAAGCCACAGCTTTGGACGCAACCGGGAATTACACGCTAAGATGCGGAGGAGGATATTTTTGATTACATTATGAAAAAAAAGTCTGGCGACTGTTCCACTGCAGGACAAAGGTCTTTATCATTGAAATCAAGTTAAAGCTACTAGGGTAATTCCGGGGGAGATGGCCCTAGTAACTTGAAGGCTCTAGTGTGAAGAAATTATGATGAATAAAACAATAATTAATAAAGAAAATTAAACTTTACTTATTATAATTATTGAAAATCAACAATAAGTCACTTAAAATATTGTAAAAACACGTAATATTAAACTTTAAAATAAATCTAGGATTGGCCATCTCTCCCAGAGTGTCCGGGAGTGACGGCCATAGAGGCTGGGGAAAGATGACCGGTACTCTTTTTGCCTTTTGTTTGCCCTTGAGATCTATGGACTCCTTTTTTTTTTCTTACAACGGCATTCTTATGACACATGTGCTCAAACTGGGTACAATTTTCATGCACCCAGAACATCCAAATATAACATTGAATCAAATCTTCAATTAGTTAGTCTCGGTCTTAGTTTTGTTTTTGGTAACGAAGGTTGATGACGGTTTCCATTCGTATTGGTTAGGCATCAGTAGAAAATTATGTAGATGAAACGTAAATCCAAATTTAGACATTAAATTGTATAGCTATCTATCCAATCAATACTATGGCCATTTCTCCCGATGTTCCGGATGAGGTAGCTAGCTTACGTAAACACCACAACTCCTAAAATTCAAAGGTAATTTTGAGGATAGAACATTGAGAATATTTGTATTTCAACAGGAAACCACGAAATCAGACATAACTTTCAAAACCTTTTTGTGAGCACTTAATATATGAACCCCTTACCTTAAGTCGAATGTGTCATTAAAAATAAAGTGAAATTACTCAACTTTCTATTATTTTTTCGAACAAATATTCACCGACACTTGTTGGTCACAGTCACCTGAACCAAACTAAATTGTAAGTAGTGTCACTTAGGAATTATTTGGTGTTTTTTTTTCGATTGGTCATCTCCCCCGTACGGCCATCTCCCCCGGAATTACCATATGATGGGATTAGGCTTAATCACCACGCTTGCCAAATGCGGATTGGCGCTCACAAACCCGAACTATGTCCGAAAAATTCGAAACATACTTTTTGTTCGACCCGGGAATCGAACCCAGGACCCTGAGGTCACGGCCCGGTACTTAAAGCACTAGACCAACAGGGCGTTACAAGTGCACTACTTTAATTTATTTATTGTTATGTTGTGAATCAAGAGTTAGTTATGTGCAATTTCTATTTGATTTATCGTGCCACGCGAGTACAATACGGGTGTCTATGGGCGGTGGCACATAAAAAAATACCGCCAATTACAGACTCCAGACTGACAACTGAGACGTGACAGAAAAGAGTTAGCTACTTACCACTTAAGCAGTGTGCTCATCTAAAATCTTTTATCTTGCTACTGACTATCTATTCTTTGCCTTAACAAACTCACTATACGTTTGTGACTGCCTCGGTGGCGCAGTGGTTAGTGGGTCGCACTTTAAAGCGAAGGCTGCGCAAGAGGTCCCGGGTTCAATCCCCGGGTCGGGCCAAAGATTTGTACCTAAGTTTCCGGTGAGAGTAATTCTTAGTGGCAGCCTGGAGTCTGGAAGTTGGCGGTCTTGTAACCTCGTGCCTCGGAAAGCAGGTTAAGCTGTTGGTCCAGCGCCAGATCCCTCTCCGGTCGTGTCACAGTAGTCGCCCATCAGAATATGATGGTAAAGGAATATAGAGTGCTCTTGTATTTGCGCACACACTTGAGCACTGTAATTTATGCTGCGTACGTGGCTGATCTTTGGGATTGGCCGCCATAGCTATAATCGGTTGGAGGATTATTATTATTATACGTTAGTTCTCGTAAGTATTTTGCAGGTCGCCAATATCTGGGACGTAACAGACCAAATTGAAGTAAAATGCTGAAATCACGCCAAATAAAACAACAGTTATTGAGAATCGGCCAAAATACTTCAGTCAAGAAAACGTGAATTTTTCTTAGCCGTTTGTTTTTTTTGTAACGAAATTTCTTTGAACATTTGTAAACTTCAGGATCCTTTGAAAGTTATACATTTTCATGGCGCTTTTCTTTTGGCTAAACAAAACATGAAACGTGAAACTTGTTTTTTCTAATTCTATTTGTAAAACAATATTTGTTCAGGTACAATGTTTGTGTAGGAACAATCAGAGTATTTTTATAGATAGGTAATTTGAGTAATTGAATCATTTAGTGTAACAAGAGAAGTTATTACTTTAACAAATAAAGAATTTACTCACATACGACTCTGATCGTAAAAGGTATATGGTGTAATAAATACTCAGAGTGTCCAAAACAAAGGACAATAAATAAGTTTATAACAATGACAAATGTGTGTGCAGTTATGTCGGGTAAGATCTTCTTATAAAAATTACATAATTTTGAGTTTATTCCTGATACTCTTTCTCTCCGTGGCCGTGTGGTCCCTGGCAGAGAAGAATAGGCCACCCTCACTCTTACCGAGGTGTCGTAAAAGGCGACTAAGGTAAAGTTGCTGGCATGATCATCAGCACCCAGAGAAGGAAAACTCTGCATTTATATCAAAACCCTCGCCAACCCGTCTGCCAAGCGTGGTGAGTATGGCAATTACCCCTCATGTGATTGAGGGAAGCCCGTGCCCCAGCAGTGGGGACTTAAATGGGCTGATGATGATGACTCTTTCTCTCTATCTAAGGACTCCTCTGGAGTCCATGGGTGGCGGTAATCGCTTATCATCAAGTAATCCGTTTGCTCGTCTGCCTTTATTAAGTAACTAACTACTGAAACTCCATTGAAATATCTATTTGATCACATATTAAAATATAAACTTTGCATTTGTTAACTATTCCATAGTTCTGTCAATTCGAGGAAGAATCAATTGGTCATCATAACAGGATACGATCAGGATATGAAAAGATACGTTTCTTAGTACTTTACTCGTCGATTTATCAATTTTTACCCGACTACGGCAAAGCAAAAGGAGGTTTATGATTTTGACAGGCTATGTATGTATGTATGTTCATCTGTTTCCACGTAACTTCTAAACTAGTCATCATATTTAAACAAATGAGGTGTCGTTAGAAGCGTCTTGGTTGTCTTCTGGTTATAGGTAACATGACGTCACGTTAAATTTATTACAGCGCCCTCTAGGGGAATTAGAGTAAGGAACTAAAAAAAATTTGCTTGACGGTACCGTGTGGGGTATCAAATGAAAGAACTTTTTAGCACATTTCAAATATGTAATTATATTTACATAACTAAAATTATGTTGAATAAAAATAAAGTTTAAAAACTAAAACCCGACTACCAAAAAAACACGATCTAAAAAGTACAAAATAAGAAAATTGTCTCTGCTGAAATGATTATGCCGTATCGCCGTGGTCGTATGCCACCTACTGTAGCAAAACAGATTCATTATAATAATAAAATAAAATCAATGTTTTTTTTCTTTATTTTCTTGTTTTGTACTTTTTAGATTGTGTTTTTTTGGTAGTCGGGTTTTAGTTTTTAAACTTTATTTTTTTGTGATACAAAAATGGTTCCACTCTATTCAAAACAAAAAAATAAAGAAGCCCTAATTACACTTCAATGTTACGACCCAAAGAAAGTAAGACATAAACTGAAGTGCGCATCGATAAAACCCCATCGAAATAAAATAGGTATTGCCAGATAAAACTCACAAGAATGACACTGTAAAAACATGGAAGTTGTCTAGACGACCGCATCGAAACATTATAAAAGCTCGCGTGGATATGGATATGGGGGAAACAGAAATCTGTATACCCATTGTACCATTTTGGCATCAAGCCAAGAAGGCAGTAGTCTAGAAACACTTAGCGGCAACTGCTCTGACTCCAACTTTTCATTTCTCTCAAGATAGATCCGAATTTTTCTTAGTCACAAAGTTTTTGAACCAAATCAATTAGTTATACTGCATTTTTGAGCAATGAGAGTTAATAAAGTTTGAATGCAAACTTCCGCGAACTTATAAAATAATAGTGTTATAAAATCTCCTTTTGATGTCAAGAACAGTCTTCGAAGTCGAGTTCATAAAGGGTGTAAATTATTCCTTCTGAACTTGCTGTAGAATAATCGGATGAAATGTGAAGAAGCGTTGTCTTTACTGCATCAGTTCATGTTAAAACTATTAAACTGTTAAAAGTATAAATAATATCCTCCTACCGATTACGGCTACGGCGGCCAATCTCAACGATCAGCTACTTACGCAGGATATATTATAGTGCTCAAGTGTATGCGCAAACACAAGTGCAATCTCTATTCCTTTACCCTCATATTCCGATGGGACACTAATGTGACAGGACCGGAGAGGAATCGGACGCAGGACCAACAACTTAACGTGCTTTTCGAGGCACGGGGGTACAAGACCGCCAACTTCCAGACTCTGGGCTGCCACTAAGAATTTTTACCGAAAACTTAGGTAGACATTTTTGGCCCGACTCGGGGATCGAACCCGGGACCTCTTGCGCAGCCGTCGCTTAAAGTGCGACCCACTAACCACTGCGCCATTGAGGCAATCAAAAAGTCAAGTTAAAAGGATAAAGTTACATGTTTACGATAGCAGTTCCAAAGGATTATGCTTTCTCTTGATTGTCTTTCAGTTCTATTGTTAGTTACTATGATGAGAGATTTAGATCTGTTCTAAGTTAGCCATTCATAACTATACAGTTGTAACGCAGCCTGCAGGGGCTTCGTTATACTACATAACTACTCATAGAGAAAGTTACCTTTGGTGTTAACTATAGAGCTTCGTTTTCCGTTTGCTATAGAGCTTGTATATCATTTTATGATTATGTCTTGTATTAGCATTACTCTTATATGTGTTATTTTAATGTTCCTTGTACATTTTTATCTGTAAATAAATTTAAAGTTATTGTTGTAAATATTTAGATTGTCTATCTGACATTGTCCGACAGCTGACGTTGTCTAACTGTTTTTATTTTTCTATCGAATTGTCTATTCAAATTTAACTATGGAGTTTAGCTATGTTTCGAGAATATTCTATATTGTATGAATTTTAAAATTTAAATGTTGTAGAATAGAATGCGCATGGGCAATATAAAAGGACGCACATGGGCAGGACCACCAGTCTACCACCAGCTCTGAAGAAGCTCAGAACCTCAAGCTATAACAGTGCCAGTATACGTTTACCCGTAGAGTAACGGTGCCGGGGCACGAAGGGTGTTGCCTCCCTGCACCTACGCGCGTCTACCTTCCTTCGTGCGCGTATCCGCGTCGCGCCTACCCGCGGCCGGCTTGCGGCGTGCGCGTATCTGCGTCGCGCGCCCCATTTGCCGCCTCCTGCGCTCGGCGGAGCCCTACCGCCCGCCTCTTGCGACACTGGATCCTACCGGCGCGCTGCCTGTGCTCGCCCTGTGTTACCGCCCTACCACGGTTGCCCATTTTGAACTTTTACCTTGTATATGTATTTAGTGTAGTGTACCGGTGTAAATAGCTAGTTTTAAGTTAGTTTTAAGTTAGATTTAAGATTTTTGGACGAGCCATCATTGTACATACCTCTTATAATTATAGCCCTCTTCCCTCTATTCTTATCTTTTCTTCTTCCCCCTACCTTTTAGCTCCGTAACCCTCCGTTACGCGACAGTTTGGCGCCCAACTCTATAGAATCCCTCCCTGTTCTCAAAATTCTAAAATAAACTTGCACAAGTTTCTGTATATAACATACCTTTTGGCTCCCTATTAGACGTCTCTTACTTCTTAGATATTTCTTTCCCTATTCTTCCTCTATTTTTCTCACTAAAATAAAGTAAATAAAATAAAAACTATTGTAAATATTTTATTGCTTTAAAATTACAAATATCTTAGAAATGGCTCGTCTTATAAACTTTAATTTACTTAACAAGGCGGAACTTGAATACGAACTTATAATTAGGAACGAAACTCCTGCGGATAATCTTGTATCGCTTAGAAAACAAATTGTTTTATTGCTTCGTAATTTTCCTACGGAGGACATTATTGATTCTCCCGTTCCTCTGAGTGACGATTTGTCACAAGCTTCTTCTACAATCTTATATTTATCTTCGATGTTGGACCGATACGAATCGGGTAATCTGAAATTATTTAAGAAAATTGAAACTTTATAAATCACTTATTTTATCGACTTGACAGAATTGACACTGATGTAAGTGACAGCGACTCAAACCTTATAGAACTCTATGACGACTTAAAAAAGAAGTTTACTCTTTTGACTGAACGTTTTGACGCTTTTTCAAAACCAGCTGAGACTTCACAGGTACAAACCTCTTTGGACTCACCTTTGCCGATTTCTCAACCTAACTGTATGCCACCTTTTCATAATTTTCTCTTACCAAATTATCTAAATGAGCTAAAAAAAATTACTTTTGATGGGACAACTTGTCCTAGAGCTTTTCTATCGAAAATTGATGAATTTTTACTTACGAACAAACTCGATAAGCAAATACTTATAAGCTCGGCCTTCAACATTTTTGAGGACGATGCTTCTTATTGGTTTAAATTCCAACTAAGTCGTGACCCTTCGTTAACTTGGGATCGCGTTTCCGAGTTGTTAATTAAGGACTTTGGCCATTCTGATTATGACCATAAACTACTGCAGGCAATAAAATCTCGTACGCAGGGTAAATCTGAGTCTATTATGGTTTATATTCCGAAAATGTTTGAAATGTTTTCGAGACTAAGCGAGAAATTACCTGAGCAGGAGAAACTGCAAATACTTCTACGTAACATCCGTCCTTGTTATACTTCTTTTGTTGCTCTTAATAAAGTTGATTCTATTGGCTCTTTAATTTCTGTATGTCAACAATTTGAGCGCTGTATTGACCGCGACAATAATTTTAAAGAACCTGAAATGAATACTCTTATTCCTGAATTATCCTATAAACCTAAACACGATTCTACACCTTTACCGAACACTAAACCTAATGTTACACATACTTTTCACTCTAAACATTCTTTCACTCCTAATTATGATTCTCATAAATCTAATAACTTTAAGCCTTTTCGTACGAACTTTTCTTCGCAGAATAAAAATTCTGCACATGCGATATCTGAAAATGCTCCCAAGTTTCAGGCGCATTTGTTTTGCGTTCGATGTCGAATAAATGGTCATTCTTTGAATTCTTGCACTAAACCAAGATTCTTAGTCTGTTTTAAATGTGGTTTGAAAGACTTTAGAGCTCCGGATTGCCCGAAATGTAAGGCTGACAAGCCTCAACCTTCTTCATCCTCTAACTCAAAAAACTAACATATGACTTGGTTAAACGAAAAGAAAATTTTGATGTTGATGACTGGCATAATTGGTTAAAAATAATTAAGAACTTTTTCGCAAGTTATGGAACTTCTTCAGTTTACTACGACAACGAAAGAGATTTTAACCGTCCTTTTATTAACGTTTCTATTTCAAATGTTGAGTTTACGGCGTTACTTGATAGCGGTAGTTCAATGACTATTTTAGGTAATAACTCGCACTTTAAAATTTTGGAACTGGGCTTTTCGTTATCCAAGTCTGATTATATTACGGTTAGCACTGCTAGTAAGCATCGTGTTAAATCTTTAGGATTTTTTATTCTTCCTTTTACCTTTAACGACCAAACTAGACTTATTAAAACATATGTTATTCCTGAAATATACCCGTCTTTGATACTTGGTGTTGACTTTTGGAGGGAATTTAATTTGGTTCCCAAACTTTTATCGTGTGCCTTTTCTCTTAATAAACCATCCCACTTTAACAACTCTGTGGAGAAACAAATCCTACCTTACGAAAATCTTACTTCTGAAGAAAAGGTTATCGCTGATGATATTATTTCGCGTTTTAAGCAAATTTCCTTTGGAGCTAAGGGTGAACTTGGTCGTACTGATCTGGTTAGCCATCGTATCGATACTGGAGATACGCTGCCTATTAAACAACGTTGTTATAGACTCTCTCCCGAGAAACAAAAAGCTCTAATTGCTGAGGTGGATAAAATGATTGAGTGGAAGGTCATTGAGAAATGTGAAAGCCCTTGGTTGTCTCCGGTTCTTATTACGCCTAAAAAGAATGGCGAATGGCGATTTTGTGTCGATAGTAGAAAACTCAACTCAGTTACTCGTAGGGATGCCTATAGTCTTCCTTTTATCAATGAAATACTTGACCATCTCAAAAACGCTAAATTTTTATCGAGTATCGATATCGCTAAAGCTTTCTGGGAGATTCCTTTACATGTAGACGATCGGGATAAGACCGCCTTTTATGTCCCCGGTAGAGGAATGTACAGATTCACTGTTATGCCCTTTGGTTTAACTAATGCACCTGCTACACAGCAGAGGTTAATGGATATCTTATTCACTCCTGAATTTGACAACAAAGTGTTCTGTTATCTTGATGACATTATTATCATAGGCTCCTCGTTCCAAGAACACATAGGACTTCTAATTAAAGTGCTTGAAAAATTAACTTACGCTAAACTTACCATTAACTTTGAAAAAAGTCTTTTTTTTAAGAAAGAATTAAAGTACCTTGGATATGTTGTTGACGATAATGGTTTACGAGCTGATCCTAGCAAAATTCAAGCTATTATGGACTTTCCTGTACCTACTTCACGCAAAGAAGTGCGTAAATTTCTGGGTACGTGTAGTTGGTTTCGTAGGTTCATTCCTAATTTCAGTACTATAGCTGCACCTCTTAATAAATTAACATCTTCTGCTAAAACTTCTCCGAAATTTTCTTGGAGTTCTGAGGCTAACTCTTCCTTTCTGAAACTAAAAGAATATCTTGTAACTACCCCAATTCTTGCTTGCCCTGATTTTGATCAACCGTTTTCTGTGCATTGTGATGCATCTAACACTGGCATTGGAGCCATGCTTACTCAAACGGTTAACGACAAAGCAGTTGTTATAGCCTACATGAGCAAATCACTTAACAAAAATGAAAGAAACTACTCTACTACTGAAAGAGAAACTCTAGCTGTTATCATTGCCTTAGAACATTGGCGGTGCTATCTTGACAATGGCAAACCGTTTACTGTATACACTGATCATGCCGCATTAAAGTGGTTTTTGAATTTAACAAATCCTTCTGGTAGACTCGCTCGTTGGTCACTTCGCCTTTCTTGCTTTAATTTCACGCTGAAACATAAAAGAGGAAAGGATAATATTGTCCCTGATCTACTTTCTCGTTCTAAAAGCGAGGACAGTCATATTATCGCTCCTTTATCTTCGAATGAAGCCACGTCTTTAGACTTAGAGCGCTATAATAAAATCTTTCGTAATTGTTTAACTGATCCTCAAAGTCATCCTAACTATACGATTAAGGATAATAAACTATTTCGTTGCACTAATACTCCTTATTCTTTAACAGACGATTTCATCTGGAAAGAAGTCCCTATCCCTTCTGAAAGAGAATCTTTGATAAGAAATGCTCATGGTTCCGCTACAGATCCGCATTTGGGCGTATTTAAAACATACAAAAAAA
Source organism: Marasmia exigua (assembly GCA_019059595.1). NCBI lineage: Eukaryota > Metazoa > Arthropoda > Insecta > Lepidoptera > Crambidae > Marasmia > Marasmia exigua. The sequence goes on along the minus strand of CM032475.1, from coordinate 13,058,902 downwards.
TATCATTGTTATATTACTGGTCTGGCATGTTTAAAGATATAGCTAAATTTATTTCCAATTGCGAAACTTGTTTGGCTTATAAACACTCTAACCACTCGCCTTACGGTCCTATGGGAAAGCCCAAAATTTGTTCTAGACCTTTTCAATGCATTTCTTTGGACTTAATAGGTCCATTGCCAATGACTAGGCGACGTAACCAGTACATTCTCGTTGTAAATTGTCTATTCACCAAATATACACTTATTTTTCCTTTGAAACGAGCTATAACTACTAGTATTATACATTACTTAGAGAATTCCGTGTTCTTAGTTCATGGAGTACCTCAAACAATTATTATGGATAACGGTCCACAATTTCAATCGCATGAATTCCATAATTTCCTTGGACGTTATAGAATTCCGCATATATCTTACACTCCTCACTATTGTCCTCAGGTCAATACTACAGAACGCTACAATAAAACAATTATTACCGCACTAGCTTCACTGGTCGGTGAAGACCATAGGTCTTGGGACCTTCACCTATCTAAGATTCAGTTTGCAATGAATAACTCTGTAAATGAAGTAACTGGATTTACTCCTGCATTTTTAGTATTTGGTCGTGAACTCATTACTTGTGGTTCTATTTATTCTCAGGGTTACGACTTAGAAGAAATTACCTTTTTACCTCGTGATTTATATGCTAGAAATATTGGCCTTCTATCGTCAATTTTTGATAGAGTTCAGGTTGCACTGCGCATATCTCATGTAAAGAATTCTAACCGTTACAATTTAAGGCACTCTTTTAAAGAATTCAATGTTGGAGATATAGTGTGGCGTAAAGACTACTCTTTAAGCAATGCTGGTGCATATTTTAGCGCAAAATTAGCACCTAAATATGTTAAATGCAAAGTCGTTGAGAAATTGTCTCCTCTTGTATACATTCTTGAGGACTGCAACGGTTGCCGCGGTAAATGGCATGTAAAAGACTTTAAGAAATGACTACCTTACTGTTTGACTTTACTAGTATTATATGTATTTATTTGCACACACATTGGACTGATTTTTGGCTACTTCAGTCTGATATTTTTTATATATACTTAGCGACTAATCTCGTCTCTCTTTACTTATAGGATTCTCTCTTATAGTACCTACTTACTTGCTTAACGTTTTCTTTTAAAAGGCGCTTCTTGACCTTTTAATTCTAAACTTTAGGGCTCTCTTTTGCCTTATCTACTTACTACTTAGCGCTTCTTTGACTACAGAGGCGTTTCTTTTAAAGGTAAATTCAACCTTTAAAATTTGTGTCCTTTGATAGGGAATACCTGAGAGAGACTAGATTGTCGGCTATGGTCATCGACACTAATGGGTTTTAAGAAACGGAGCGGCTGACAACTCCCTAAATAAGCCTAAAGTCATTCTTATAGGGTACTTCCTATGGAGTTTGCGTCATTGATAGTGAACCCTACTCCTCTTTGTGTTTGGTTCGTATGTTAGAGTGATTGTTAGAGTGACTGGATTTGAATTGTTTTTGGATTGTGGAATGGTATGTTTAAGTGAAGGTTGACTGGTTAGACTGATAGTAAGGATAGTATTCTCTTAACCTTATAATCAAAATTTTCTCTGAGTCGAAAATTTTTCTGGGGTCGTGGGAGAAATGTAACGCAGCCTGCAGGGGCTTCGTTATACTACATAACTACTCATAGAGAAAGTTACCTTTGGTGTTAACTATAGAGCTTCGTTTTCCGTTTGCTATAGAGCTTGTATATCATTTTATGATTATGTCTTGTATTAGCATTACTCTTATATGTGTTATTTTAATGTTCCTTGTACATTTTTATCTGTAAATAAATTTAAAGTTATTGTTGTAAATATTTAGATTGTCTATCTGACATTGTCCGACAGCTGACGTTGTCTAACTGTTTTTATTTTTCTATCGAATTGTCTATTCAAATTTAACTATGGAGTTTAGCTATGTTTCGAGAATATTCTATATTGTATGAATTTTAAAATTTAAATGTTGTAGAATAGAATGCGCATGGGCAATATAAAAGGACGCACATGGGCAGGACCACCAGTCTACCACCAGCTCTGAAGAAGCTCAGAACCTCAAGCTATAACAGTGCCAGTATACGTTTACCCGTAGAGTAACGGTGCCGGGGCACGAAGGGTGTTGCCTCCCTGCACCTACGCGCGTCTACCTTCCTTCGTGCGCGTATCCGCGTCGCGCCTACCCGCGGCCGGCTTGCGGCGTGCGCGTATCTGCGTCGCGCGCCCCATTTGCCGCCTCCTGCGCTCGGCGGAGCCCTACCGCCCGCCTCTTGCGACACTGGATCCTACCGGCGCGCTGCCTGTGCTCGCCCTGTGTTACCGCCCTACCACGGTTGCCCATTTTGAACTTTTACCTTGTATATATATTTAGTGTAGTGTACCGGTGTAAATAGCTAGTTTTAAGTTAGTTTTAAGTTAGATTTAAGATTTTTGGACGAGCCATCATTGTACATACCTCTTATAATTATAGCCCTCTTCCCTCTATTCTTATCTTTTCTTCTTCCCCCTACCTTTTAGCTCCGTAACCCTCCGTTACGCGACACAGTAATAACATACATTTGTTAGTTCAAAAAAAATAGGAACGACTGTAAGTAGAGTAAACAGGTTATCCAAAGCAAAACACAAAGGGGTTAAGGACTTTTGGCTCAACCACTTGTGCGCCATGTGGTTCTTTCTCAAAACAATGACCTAAGATGACATAAAAATACATCGAAAATATAATTTGGTAAAACTTGTAAAGTGTCAGGTTTATGTTCATTTCTTGCATTTTAGGGAACTTTATCACATTATTCATTCATTCATTATAACACAAGGGAAACTTTATCTAAATACATTTTAATGTATTTTAATGTGATCTATCGATTTTTGAAGGTTACGGTTGACCGCCATTTTGAAAAAATAAGAAAATGGCGGATGAATAGGTAAGCCAGGTTCAATAGAAAAACTGCCAGCCCCCTTTTTATATTATTAATCGATTTACTGGTTCCAAACATTTTTCACCATCGTGTGTGGTAATTAACTTTGCAATACACAGTCACAAGCTTTTGCACAAAAATTGAAACGTTTCACGCTTTTGAATGACCTGCAAAGGCTTTCAATTTTAACTCGTAAAATAACAAACACGCAATATAATAAATAACAGTAGTGTTTGACATACAACAAATAATATTTTTATGAAAGCGACATTCACAAATATTAGTCCGATTTCCACAGCTTTGGGTGTTTTGTCCTGGCGACCTACCAAATAACTACGGGCAAAAACAATAAAATTTTACGACAAAAATAACTTTTCATGTCATTGATTATATTTTTTGGTAATAATAAACAAGCCAGAGGGGTTTGTTTGACAATTTTCTAGACATTCACAAATCAAAATGTTTCACACGTTAAATTAGTATTATCAAGATATAATCATTAATCATATTTAAGGCAATATTTAAATGTTTGTTCTTTGGTATTAACATTAATTTATATTATTCGATCCTATTTTACAATCTGACAAAAATGATACTTGATGAACTCAAAATGATTTTTGTAAAATGTTGAAAGGAAAATGAATAAGAAAATATGACTGAAATAGACTTACCATAATTGACGATTTTAGAGATTTCAATTTTCCATTCATAGATTTCTGATTTGCATTTAATAAATATTTTAGCATGAGCTTCGAAGGAATAATTTAATTTGCTTGTAGTCTGCTGAAAATTTATTGTATAGCATTTCTGTTAACACTTCGGAATGAAATAGGCATATAAGATTACGTTATAATAATTTTAGGCATAGCTTACAATATAATCATTTATGAAAAATAATATTGTATCCGCTGTTTTCAATATCGTTGTTGTCAAATGCCGCTTTCTATATTTCCTTTGATATCATGCCCAAGTCTCCTGCGATTTTTATTCAAAGATATTCTTACGTTCCTTGGAGCAGACTTAATTAAATATCGATCGCTATAACATTATACAAAGTATCTTTAAATTCTGTTTTAGGCCTGTACAACTCGGGATCAGATGACACAGGTAAACTAGATGAAATAACATTATTAATAATTTGTTTTGTTTCGCTTAAGAAGCGACATTGCTTGTGTGGCTTTTAACCGTGTCTTTATTTCAATGTTTTATTTTTTTTCTGGCAAAATGTTTGTTTACGATTTTAATATCTTAGTGTGTGATGATGTCTGTTCGATGTCATTCATTTCATTTTTATTAAACTTAATTTCAGATTTTAACATAAAAATCAGCCATACAAAGCATGTCAATGTTTCCATATAGTTTTAGACTTTCATGTTAACCTTTAAAACTAGAAAACCTCTTATTTGTGATCCCGAAGTAGAATAAGATAGATTCAATTGAAAAACAGGTCACATTCATTTAACCTGGTGCAGTGGCCGTTCGTTAAGCCATCGAAGATGAAAATGTATTAATATCCATAGTAATATAAAATAGCTAAGTAAGTAGAAGATTTTCCGCGGATAATAAGCTGTCAACATTTATGTGGCTTCATTGATGTCGCCGTGTTCTCGATGAGGAAACTACGAGGTAAATGGATTACATGTGCCTGGATTCTTGTGAATTGCTCGAGAAAAAGCCATATAAAAAGCGCTCAACTTTAATGAAGTCAGAATATGATAATAGGTTTTTATATCATGATTATTTAACTATAAAGAAGGAAGTAAGTCTATAGAAAAGCTCGTGAGTGAATGCTCATTATTGAAGTCCTTAAGTAGGTTTCCATAGTATTTTATTAGGTACTATTATTTTGAAGCATATTGTTGAGAGAAAAAAATAAATGAAAAACCGGCCAAGTGCGAGTCGGACTCGCCCATGAAGGGTTCCGTGGCAGCAAGTAAGATATATGGAAGGTAAATTGCGGTTTACGGTTTATAACGTATCTAGTTCAAACCAATTTTCGTTGTTAGTTTTCATGAATATGTACATCATACATTTTTTTTTGTTAAATTAAAAAAAATAATCAATTAATTATAAATAATTCATTTATTATAGAAGTAAGAGGGGGGAGGGGGCACACAATTTACCACTTTAGGAGCGTCTCTTGCGCAAAGTATTGTGTTTAGAAAAAAATGATGTTAAAACTTCGACATCATTTTTAAAGACCTCTCCATAGATACCCTACAGGTATAGGTTTGATGAAAAAACAATTTTTGAGTTTCAGTTTCAAGTATGGATACCCCCCAATTTTTGTATTTTTATTTTTTCCAATTTTTGTGTAAAAATCGTAATGCGGTTAACAAAATACATCTATTTACTTAGTTTCAATAGTATAGTTCTTATAGTTTCGGAGAAAAGTGGCTGTGACATACGGACGGACGGACAGACGGACAGACATGACGAATCTATAAGGGTTCCTTTTTTTTCATTTGGCTACGGAACCCTAAAAAGCACACTTAGTACGCATATTTGAAGACCTTTAAGTCTGGGTACTTGAAATTATATTCATCATGTGAAGCCCTATTATACACTTGTCAGGTGGTTAAGGAATCTTCAACAATTAAGTTCTTAAAACCGCAAATGTTTATTAAGCAGCTTGAGGTTTTTAATTACCTACTATGGAAGCAAATTGTACCAGGTTCACTGATTAGAGAGGTTTTTACTGAGTTTAGAAGTAAGTCGCCGGGGCGCCACACAAGTTGTCGATAGATTTTGCGATCTTCAAGAAACGAGCCTATACTTTCATAAAAGGCCGGCAACGCATCTCCACTCCCTCTGGTGTGGCTGATGTCCATGAGCGGCGGTGATCACTTACCATCAGGAGACTCGCTTGCTCGTTTGCCTCCCTTTCTCATAAGATAATAAAACAGTCAACAATACGCTCACGCAAAATGCAACAGGTACCTTTACATTTAGGATTAAGATTTAGGATACACACTTTAAACCATATTTCGCTAACCCATGTTCATATTGGCTTCGACATGAAACCGACAGTTATCATTGGTCTATTCGAAAATAGATAACCGGAACGGAAACTAACTTATTAACCTGTCAGTCTGTGAGCAAATAGGGCCATCGCGAAGATTACAATAATGATCATGCGGTCGATTCCTATTATTTCTGATAGCTGATACCAAGAATGTGTATTCGTCAAGGCTGCCTTTGCTTGCGTGTGTAAATCTATTCTTTGTTTGTTTATGAGAATGTATTTAGCTACTTCGATCCGATGAAATGTACTCAAATAGCTATCGCTCTGGGCCCCAGGGTACGATTGGAGCAATATAAAATATTTGGAGAGTCTGGCAATTACAATGGAACGACTACCGTCTGACCTTAACAACCCTTTAACAGGGGAACCAGACCAATCGTATTATATTGTGCCACATAATAAAAACAATAATCATGTTTACACGATTCAAAATCGATCCTCTCGATGATTTCTGGCTGACCTCTTACGCCAAAGGTCGTGGGTTCGATCCCCACCCTGGACAAACATTCGTGCGATGAACATTTGTGTTTGTTCAGTATCTGGGTGTAATATATGTAATATTTGTGTTCCTCTGTTGTCTGATATCTGTAACACAAGTGCTTAAGCTACTTAGTACGGAATCAGGTCAACGTATGAGATGTTGTGAGATTTTTATTTTTATTATTATTATTTCCTTCGCCGCCGTGCTAATTGTACAAGTATGTCCATAGATTAGAAAAGTCCAGAGGTGCACACTCGGATTTGAACCACGACTTACTGCTAGGACGACCCACGATCCTGTCCACTCAACATCATAATTTCAGCCAATAGACGTCTACTGCTGGACATAGGCCTCGCCCAATGTTCTCCACACAGATCGGTCCTGTGCCACCTGCATCCAATGGATTCTGAGTTACCATCATTCATATATCATAAAATACCGTGGGAGAGCCACGCTTCGGCAATAGGCAGGTTGACCGGAGTGATACCACGGCCTCACAGAAAACCAGCGTGAAGCCGCACTGTGCTGTGTTTCCCTGCGTGAGTGAGGGTACCGGAGGCCCAATCCTTAGGAAAGGGGTGTTTAAAGGTTGGCGGCGCACTTGTGACTCTACTGGTGTCGCAGGTGTCTATGGGCGGTGGCAGTCGCTTACCATCATGCGATCCGTCTGCCCTTCTGCCACCTATCACATAAAAAAAATATTCATGTACATTTTTTAAAGATAATTTATCCTTAAATAGTAAAGTATCAGCCTATAAACTGTCCCACTGCAGGGCAAAGGCCATCATAGAAATCAAGTTATCGCTACTTTGATGGGGTTAGGCTTAATCACCACGCTTTCCAAATGCGGATTAATGATTACAAACCCGAGCTATGTTCGAAAAATTCGAAACATACTTTTTGTTCGATCCGGGAATCGAACCCAGGACCCCGAGATCACGGCCCGGTACTTAAACCACTAGACCAACAGGGCGTTAGTGAGAATACCGGATGCCCAATCAGGCGGACAGGGGTTAAAAAGTTGGCAGGCTATTTGTGACTGTTATTGGGAGGCAGTTATTGTTTACCATCAGGGAAGATTTACATAAACTAGACATCTTTAGCTTACCCCACAGGACAAAGGGTCACTGAGAGAGACGACAAAGGAACACAGACAGACAGTGTAATATTATGTAGTTAGCAAGACTTAGTTCAGTTAACTTATCAGACAGGTTATTAGTAGTCAACAAATATTAATGCAAGTGTAAGCATGAGCCACTTAGTTCCTCTGTCTTGAGGTGAGAAGGTCAGGACGGTAATCATTTTCACCTGTCTTGTAATATTCTTGCTTCAAATTTGAAGATACTGAGGGCTTTATTCATGAACGTTCAATAAACCTTTGTTAGCCAAAACGGTGTTAAAGAGCAGTTTTGACGTTTGAAACAAAAAAAGTTTTACAAAATTTTCGAAAAAAATATGAAAACTGCTTTACGAGTATAACGCCGTTTTAGCTAACAAAGGTTTAACAAACATTTATGAATAAGACCCATATTATTTCCATTTTTCAAAGTCTGCTGAAAACAGGATCTCAACAAAAAAAATACCTCTCCAATGTTATTCAAAATTATAAAAAAAGGTTCTTTTAAATTTGGCTTTATGTTCCATAACGTATTTTTTAAACGATAAAACACATATGTTAGAATTAACAAACCAGCACGTGGATCACCTCAGTGATCAGCACCGATCCATGAACATCTGTAAAATCACCAAAGTCACTGATGCATTGTCGTCGGTCTTTTAGAAAGAACGAGAAGTTGTAAATATCTGTGATATTTCCATTCTTATTCAAATATTCATATCCGTTCAATGACCTTAGAACAAACATGAATAAATCTGATGACTTTTATGTTTCACTAAGAAAGGAAACACCAAAGACAGTTAAGATAACAAATGGCATACTTGCTTAAATCTGGCAAACTTGACGATGAATCTTAAGCCTGTATAAATCAAGTTACAAACTCTTAGTTCCAAGCGAAACGTCCCGAACCGGTTAGTTCAAGCGCAGCAAAGGGAAATCTCATTCTCTCCTCGGTGGAAACGAATCTTATTAGTGCCGAGACAGAAACGAAAAACCGGAGCCCAATTTTCCGGAAAGTGGAACGGCGGTTGACCGATTAATTATTCGTTTGCTGGCAAAGCTACGACAGTCGAGACTAGAAGGCACGCCGGCGACATCGATTCCCGATAGACGAATATTACATAAGCAGTGTTGACGCTCGAGTTTGTTGCTATTGGTGATGCACTCATGTTTGGAGAAAGTAATAAAATCATTTGCTTAAAAATAAAATTATTTGCTCTTAAGAACATTTGTAATACTATAGGCTAAGTGTTAATAGTTAGCCTTAATTAACAAACACGCATCGTATCAACGCAGCCTTGTGTTGCTATTCCATGCATGCAACCCATGTTTTGTGGCGATAACGAAAAGTAATTTACCTTATGATAAAAATAAAACACCTAGCTCTTAAGAAAAATATTTTATCCTATAATTTTCACTAACCTATTGTCTTGTTTTTGATGAAAAAATTTCGTACTACCTTGGTGGCAAACAAGGATACGCCTCGCCTGATGGTTAGCAATTACTGGAGCCTACGGACGTCTACAGCGCCAGAGAGCCTGCATACCCGCTAACGATCCTACATAGTTATATACTTTGTAACTACAAAAAAAAAACAACAACATTTCAAAAACTAAAAGCCGATTCGATCGATTTTAATTTATACTAATCTATAGCATTGCAATTCCATAAAAATCTGACGATATAGCATAGATTTATTCACAGACAAAGATTGGTCGAATCGGGTGGGCCTGAATCTCACAATTATTGTGCATAAGATTAGAACTTTATTATTAGCTAGATAAAAAAAAATATCATCATCATCATCATCATCAGCAACCCACACTCGTCCACTGCTGGACATAGGTCTCCCCTAATGCACGCCACTGCTCCCGATTTTCGGCCACTCTCATCCAGCCCACACCAGCCAGCCTTCGAATGTCATCATCCCATCTTGTCGCAGGGCGTCCTACACTACGCTTACCGAGTCGCGGTCTCCACTCAAGGACTTTACGGCTCCAACGGCTGTCAGTTCTGCGGCTAATATGACCAGCCCACTGCCACTTCAGTTTGCCAATTCGGTGGGCTATGTCGGTGACTCTGGTTCTCTGTCGGAAAAAAAATATGTTTAATCCTTAATACTTCAAAATAAGTAAAAAGCTCATGCTTTTTATTATTATATTTGCGTCTTAGTCATTTGATTGATAGATCTTGCTTATTGAAACAAGCATTACTACAATCAAGAACATCTTTACTTTATTCCCAATAAATAGAAAACTATTTTACAAACTTCTATGAAGATCCTTTGCACAAAATGTACGATGTGCGAATGATTTCTGTTTCACTGTTGACTGATATGCCAATGTGTTAGTCTGGCTCAAATACAGTTATTGACACAGCTTGTGGCTCGAATTAGCTTGTCGACCCGTGTCTGTAACTTTGTAAATACGAGTACTCCTCTATCAACCGTAAACAATTCAAATATTTGAACTTACGAATAGGGGCTATCTGCCGTTCTAGCATTGACACAGCAATACTACTGAGCGGGTTCAATAGAAATAAATGTATTTTTTTTATGTGATAGGTGGCAGACGAGTAAACGGATCACCTGATGGTAAGCGATTGCCGCCGCCCATGGACACTCGCGACATTCATTGGAGTCTATTAAGCCTCCGATACCCTCACTCACGCAGCGGAACACAGCACAATGCTGCTTCACGCTGGTTTTCTGTGAGGCCGTGGTATCGCTCCGGTCAAGCCGGTCCATTCATGACGAAGTGTGGCTCTCCCAGTGTTTATCGTGGGATTATTGCATGAACTCATTATTTTTGAAAAATCATCAAGCATAGATCAAAATCTAAGCCCAAAATCATTTTTAAAACAAAAACAATTGATTTTATATTGTGCTTGCTGTCTGAGCCATAGGAAGTACCTAAAGGAAGTTTATTTGTCTTAATTTCTACTGTGTTAAAACTTGTTATCGAAATTAAAAAGTGTTAAGAAGCGGCTTCAATAGAAATGCAACTGAATAATTATCATAATTTCAAAAGATAACTCGAAAAGTCTTACAATAAATCGCTTCTTAAATTTTGAACTGTATTTGATGATATTGAAAATCCTAGCTCTTAAGAATAATATTTTATCCTATAATTTTCACTAACCTATTGTCTTGTTTTTGATGAAAAATTTTTTTTCGTACTACCTTGGTGGCAAATAAGGATGCGCCTCGTCTGATGGTAAGCAATTACTGGAGCCTACGGACGTCTACAGCGCCAGAGAGCCTGCATACGCGCTAACGATCCTACATAGTTATATACTTTGTAAATACGAAAAAAAAACAACAAAATTTCAAAAACTAAAAGCCGATTCGATCGATTTTAATTTATACTAATCTATAGCATTGCAAATCCATAAAAATCTGACGATATAGCATAGATTTATTCACAGACAAAGATTGGTCGAATCGGGTGGGCCTGAATCTCACAATTATTGTGCATAAGATTAGAACTTTATTATTAGCTAGATAAAAAAAAATATCATCATCATCATCATCAGCAACCCATACTCGTCCACTGCTGGACATAGGTTTCCCCTAATGCACGCCACTGCTCCCGATTTTCGGCCACTCTCATCCAGCCCACACCAGCCAGCCTTCGAATGTCATCATCCCATCTTGTCGCAGGGCGTCCTACACTACGCTTACCGAGTCGCGGTCTCTACTCAAGGAATTTACGGCTCCAACGGCTGTCAGTTCTGCGGCTAATATGACCAGCCCACTGCCACTTCAGTTTGCCAATTCGGTGGGCTATGTCGGTGACTCTGGTTCTCTGTCGGAAAAAAAATATGTTTAATCCTTAATACTTCAAAATAAGTAAAAAGCTCATGCTTTTTATTATTATATTTGCGTCTTAGTCATTTGATTGATAGATCTTGCTTATTGAAACAAGCATTACTACAATCAAGAACATCTTTACTTTATTCCCAATAAATAGAAAACTATTTTACAAACTTCTATGAAGATCCTTTGCACAAAATGTACGATGTGCGAATGATTTCTGTTTCACTGTTGACTGATATGCCAATGTGTTAGTCTGGCTCAAATACAGTTATTGACACAGCTTGTGGCTCGAATTAGCTTGTCGACCCGTGTCTGTAACTTTGTAAATACGAATACTCCTCTATCAACCGTAAACAATTCAAATATTTGAACTTACGAATAGGGGCTATCTGCCGTTCTAGCATTGACACAGCAATACTACTGAGCGGGTTCAATAGAAATAAATGTGTTTTTTTTTATGTTATAGGTGGCAGACGAGTAAACGGATCACCTGATGGTAAGCGATTGCCGCCGCCCATGGACACTCGCGACATTCATTGGAGTCATAAGAGCGCTGCCTACCTTTAAACTCCCCTTTCCCCCGGATTAAGCCTCCGTTACCCTCACCCACGCAGCGGAACACAGCACAATGCTGCTTCACGCCGGTTTTCTCTGAGGCCGTGGTATCACTCCGGTCAAGCCGGCCCATTCATGAGGAAGTGTGGCTCTCCCAGTGTTTATCGTGAGATTATTGCATGACCTCATTATTTTTGAAAAATCATCAAGTATAAATCAAAATCTAAGCCCAAAATCATTTTTAAAACAAAAACAATTGGATTTTATATTGTGCTTGTTGTCTGAGCCATAGGAAGTGAAGGAAGTTTTTTTGTCTTAATTTCTACTGTGTTAAAGCTTGTTATCGAAATTAAAAAGTGTTAAGAAGCGGCTTCAATAGAAATGAGAACTGAATAATTATCATAATTTCAAAAGATAACTCGAAAAGTCTTACAATAAATCGCTTCTTAAATTTTGAACTGTATTTGATGATATTGAAAATCATGTTGATTATTTTAGGTCTCATTATGTATCTATAAAGGGGTAGGAAGCAAAGGAAGTTATCTTGTCTTGATTTCTACTGTGTTAAAACTTGTTATCGAAATTAAAAAGTATTAAGAACTGCATTATTTTAATAATTTCAAAAGAATAACTCAAAGAGTCTTACAATAAATCGCTCCTTAATCTTTGAACTGCATTTGATGATACTATAAATCATGTTGATGATTTCAGGTCTCATTATGTATTTACAAAGGGATTTGGTAATTTTTCTATAGAGCCTGACCCACCTGATTATCCCATTTTTCGTTAGGTTTTCGAGTTATTCACTACTAAAACGAAATAAAAAAATATTATTTATTTTTAAGATAACTAGCTTATTATTCGAAAACCTGACACTTTACAAGGTTTTACACAATAACGTATATTATATATTCGATATATTTTGATGTGATCTATCCATTTTTAAAAGTTTTATCGTTAGTCGCTCTTTTTCGAAAAAATAATGACGGAAACAGGCCTAAAATACTAGATTCCTTTGTAAAAACATAAATGAGTTCTTGCTATTGCAAGCATATGTACTATGGTTTGCAACATTTCTCTTACAAAAGCTTACAATGTATTTATGTAGTTGACTAGATTGTAGGTAGAAAACGGAGCTTCGTAAGAAAGCTCTTAAGATATGCATGTGTGTGAAGTGAACACGAAAGGTCAGATATAACTAACAGAGTGCTTACATAAAAATAGATATCGAATGTCTGAAATGTTCTGATGCAAATCTATCCAAAAAAAATTGAATTTTTATTTACACGTACTAGTACGTATATATTTATTTAGTAGCAGACTTATTTATTTCAGTGAAATATTGGCATTTAAAGTCATTTTTACTAGTTAAAGTGCTCTGAGTAATTGTATTAAAGACAATTTTGTGTTATTATGAAGTTTTTTATAATGTAGCTAGCGGTCGCCCGTGGCTAAACTCGCATGGAATTCGGTTGGTCACAAAGTAGCCTATGTCACTCTCCATTCCTTTAACCATATCCATTTAAAAGATCATGTCAATCCATTGCTCCGTTTTGATGGACAAACAGACAGACAAACACACATTCGCACGTTTATAATATTACTAGTGGCGCGCCCTTTCTTCGCTTCGGTAATTTAATTTTAAAACAAACCATTTAGAAATTGTGTTTTTCTATACGAACTTGATTTGTAGTTAAGCAATTCTGAGACTTAAAATACTGAAATGCCTTTGATGCATTTCGCATATACTTTCATGACTAATGAGCACTAAATATAGTCGTCCATATGACGTTCTAACCCCATTTCACTCCCTTAGGTTTGAATTTAAAAAAATGCTAAATAATTTATATAAAAAGACCAAATATTTATTAATGACTTTAACTTTCAAAATTCGGCGACTCTTCTAATCAGCGTTGTAACCCACGTTCACCCTTTTAGGGATTGAATAAAAAAGTGCTATAAATTTCTGTCGTGTGGTCCCCGGCAGAGTAGAATAGGCCACCCTCACTCTTACCGAGGTGTCGTAAAAGGCGACTAAGGTAAAGCTGTTGGCATGATCATCAGCACCCAGAGAAGGAAAACTCTGCATTTATATCAAAACCCTCGCCAACCCGTCTGCCAAGCGTGGTGAGTATGGCAATTACCCCTCATGTGATTGAGGGAGGCCCGTGCCCCAGCAGTGGGGACTTAAATGGGCTGATGATGATGATGATGATGATAAATTTCTGTATGAATGTAAAAATACTAATATATTTTTTTATGATTCTAGTTTTAAAAATAACGATCTATACCACGGCCTCGACGTCTATACGGCGTTTTAACCCCCGTTCACCCTTTTAGGGGTTGAATAAAAAAGTGCTGATAAATTTCTGTATAAATGTCCAAATTCTACTTTTCATCAACTTGAGCATCAAATAAATGGTAAATTTCCCATACGACTTATTAACCCCATTTCACTCTTTAAGGAGTTGAGGAAAAATGCAAATTTTTATAAAAAGCCCTAATATCAATTTTTATTACTCTAGCTTTAAAAATAACCATATTTCCATACGGCGTTTAACCCCCGTTGACCCTTTTTAGGGCGGTTGAATATAAAATATGCTGAAAGTACTCATATTAATTTTGTGTGAACATTGCAAATACTAATTTTCCCGACTCTAGCATTAAATATGACGAATTTCCCATTCAAAGCTTCAACCCCATTTTCCCTCTTTGGGGGTTGAATAAAAAAAATGCCCAAATCGCTTTTCCTAGATTTGCTATGATGAGCCCAAATACCAATTTTCATGACTCTAACTTTAAAAATGACGAATCTTCTATGCAATGTTTCTACCTCCATTTTACCCCTTTAGGGGTTGAATTAAATAAAACTGAACCAGGTAAATTTTATTTTTTTATCTATAACCATAATTCAAATTTTCAAATCTCGAAAATCAATCTTTTCCTTCCAAACTTTTCCCCGGATTGGGCCCCCGGTACCCTGACTCACGCAGCGAAACACAGGACAGTGTTGCTTTACGCCTATTTTCTGTGAGGCCGTGGTATCTCTCCGGTCGAGCCGGCCCATTCTTGCTGAAGCGTGACTCTCCCACGGTGAATACACTGCTACATTTTAGACTTTAAAACCAACCTTTACACCCCCTTCCACCTGGATTAGGTCTTCGTATCATCACTCACTCAACAAAACACAGCATAGGCGCTGCTTCACACTACTAGTGAGGCCTTGGTATCATTCCTGTCGAACCGGTTCATTCATGCCGAAGCGTGGCTCTCTAACGGGCATTAAATTTATAAATTTTGTAAGTAATGACATTTTTTGTTAGGCTTACTGAATTTTTATCCATGGTAGAAGGTCCAAACAAAAGTAGTCATTTTATGGGCACGTGTGACGTATGAAAAGCAAGCCGTACGTAAAGCGTAATCCTTTCCCAAACCCTACAAAGATTTTATAACGCCTAGAGCATACCGTACCCTTTGACCTTACAGGTGTAACATATTGAACATATTTCTTTCTTGTTGAAGTACATAAATCATAGCTAAATGGTCCATTCTATGAGCGGCACTAAAGATTAGTAAAATTTTCTGTTTGACTCAGTTTCTATTCTTTTAAGTAGTAATGCAGGTTCTTTTTTGTGATAGGTGGCAGACGAGCAGACAGATCACCTGATGGTAAGCGATTGCTGCCGCCCATGGACACCCGCGACACCAGTCTAGTCAAAAATGCGCTGCTAACCTTTAAAGCCCTCTTTCCCCCGGATTGGGCCTCTGGTACCCTCACTCACTCAGCGAAACACAGCACAATGCTGTTTCACGCCGGTTTTCTGTGAGGCCCTAGTATCTACCGACTCCGCTCGAGCCGGCCCATTCATGCCACGGTCAGGTAACTTAAGTTTATTTAACCAAAAAGTAACTATGGATAAAAAAATCGGCCGTAAGTTTCCTTACTACTTGCGGTGTGCACCCACTATGAAAGAATGGCATTATTAACAAGTACAAAAATGACACTTTCCAACAAAGTATTCTTCAGCAATATTGGACCTTAAGATCACGTAAGATTGGGGTCAAATGCTTACTTGTTTAGCTTAGAACAATCTGGCAAGCGTCAAGATGAGGTCGGCGAAGAGATCATTCAGAAGATGCCGTCTCGAGCCAACTTGGATTACAAATGTTGTATAGCATGACCTTTTGGACACATTCCATTTCCTTGCTGTATGGAGTACGTCCATTTTATACCATAATTTGATATAATAAGTTTTAGGTTAATGGTTAAAGTACTATTTGGCATTATGAATAGGTTACTTCTCGGTGAGTTCTAATATGACAATAATAAAATCCGTCTGCTCGTCTGTCACCTATGTCATAAAAAAAAAGTTACTGTCTAACCAAAAGTCAAAGTGGACGGCCTATTCCTTGTAATTTATAACTATTGGTTAAACCAATTATTTCCCAAAAACACATTTTGGCGATATTTGACCTTTGGTTACTTATTCAAAACATTCGTTTAGTTTAACTATGGATTAAAAATCAGCCTTTAGTTGACTTAGCTTGAGTATGTAATTATCCATACTAATAATGCGTAAAAAATATTCAATTCGGGTTACCTATATACCTACAACGTTTTATTATTCTTCATAAAATGTTATGTTTTATATGTGTTAACAGTTTTAGGTATATTTAAAAAGTAAATTCTTCCCTGTATGTGTGCAGGGAGACACCCGCGGAATGCTCTAGTTTTAGCCTGGATTATTAGTTTTAATTGCCCGGCGCATTTATAAGTTTCTTAATCAATATTTGCATATTGATTAAGAAACTTATAAATGCGCCGGGCGCCAGGAATGAAGTTGTTCAGAGGGCTGACTGTGAACGCATTTTTCATAATATATAGGGAGCGTTGGAATATTTTAAATTAAGCCTTTTTGATATAGTGTACTCGTGTATGGTATCACTGTTGTTATTCTTTTTGTTTGCGGTTCTGTGTCTCTGTGACATTAGCCTCCGGTGTTCATGTTTATTTTCTACTCGTAAATTCTACAAATAAATACCAAATTAAACAACAACAATCGTTTAATCATATTAGGTTATAATACGAAATTCCGTTTTCGCAATCGATGATTGATATTGAAGTCTTTAAACGAAGCGGGTTTTAAATTTTCCTTTGAGATTAGGTTCTTAATTCTGTAGAATTCAAGTTTAGTAGACGTGTTTACTTAAACGACTCAGTGATCTGACTCAGCTAAATGATACACTGTTCCAAATCTCTAATGTTCGCTCCAAATGTCTCATTCGACTCAAATAGATCTCGAGTCCGAGCAAACCAAATGATCCGAATGAACGGAATGATCCGATGAGCGGAATGATCCGAATGAGCTGAATGATCCGAGTGAGCGGAATGATCCGAATGAGTGGAATGAATTACAGATCTATCTGAGAGTCGATGTTCCAAATGAATCGTTTCACGTTTCGTTCCAAGCTTTTGTAAGATAAGTTTTTGCCAGGTCTAAAGTTTAGTCTTTGTCAAATTTGTATTAACTATAGATACCAATAAAATAAAGCAATGGTAACGCTAAAATAAATACAGTGACAGTGGAAACTATAGGTCTGTTGACAAAATAAGACTTTTCTTGCTTCCAATATGCTTTGAAATCTCCCAATCAGAAAGCAATACATCATGAGTGCAATATAACAAGTAAACCCGCATGAATACAAAGCAAAGAATTTACATTTTTCATTTAGTTCGTTAAAGTTCCATCCGCGTGTAAAAATGAAAAAAATACCCTTTACAGGTTTGTACTAGTACGTCACGGTTTTTAACTCCGTTTCGTACAAAGGGATAATAACCCAGACAGAAATTTTAAAAGCTTGCTGTCTAACATTCCTTTGTTTCAATCAGACGGATTTTATCGGATTTCAGGAACGGATCTTGGTCTGCTCCCGCCATTTCAGGTTTAATGCAATATTCATGGAGCTTTTATCCCTTTTTATTCGATGCAACTAAAAATATCAAGCAATTGGTTTTCATTTGTACTTCCGTTTGAATAAAGTCTGTGCTTAGATTTTAGACCAGCATCGTTTTTACATATACTTTAGATCAATCTGCTATATTCATAAATGTTCAATAAATATTTGTTAGCTAAAGCGATGTTGATAGAGCAATTCTGACGTTGGAACAAAAATAAATCGTACAATTTTAAAAAAAAAATGCGTCATAAAAATTAAGTTAACAAAGATTTAACAAGCATTTTATGGAAAAAATACCCTTTTTTTTGACGCTGGGGAATGCTTCCTTATGCATAGCCTTCTGCCGGGGGGCAGGCTTTTTTTGACAAAATAGCAGACTTACGGTAAACAATAAAAAGGAGGTTATTTCACACAAACATGTGACTCCTCTGATATTGTAGATGTCCAAGGACAGTGGAAATTGCTTAACATCAGGTGATCCGTCCTATCCCGTTATAAAAAAAACCTCATACAATATCTCAAACTCTGACCGTGATTCGTACTAGAACTTGCACATCCAAGTCGAACAGAAAGAAATACTTATACGATTATAATCCTTAAACATATTACACCCAAATCAAGTGATATTTTCATTAGATCCAAAACATAGCATTTAATCATAACAAAACGGTATACAGTTGACATTTGGTAACAAGGCTATGCAGTTAACGACTGACTATTTTCGCTAAGTAATCCTCGTGAAAACGTTTCAATTTTCCCATTGACTCGCTCAATACAGTGTTGATCTTTCAATCCATTAGTGTTATCGCTAATGCTCTCAATACTATATTAATTTAGCTTTTTACAAGTTAAAAGATTGGTTTTTCTACTTCCTTATAGATACAAAAAGTTATTAGTATTTAGAATATCATGATCATAAAGATCATCATTTTTACCTTGAAAAAGTAAGGCCTCGGCATGAACGGTACGTCTCACAGAAAAGTTTTTTGCATTAATATTTATTTTTTAATTTCCAAGTTCTAACAAAAAAATTGGCTTAATCACCTCGCTTGTTAATGCGGATTGTTTTTTTTAATGTTATATGTGGCAGACGAGCAGAAGGATCACCTGATGGTAAGCGATTGCCGCCGCCAATGGACACCAGTGACACCAGTGTAAATTTAAACCCCTCCTTCCCCCGGATTGGGCCTCCGGAACCCTCACTCACGCAACGAAACAGCACAGTGCTGCTTCACGCCGGTTTTTTTGTGAGGCCGTGGTATCACTCCGGTCGAGCCAGCCCATTCATGCTGAAGCGTGGCTCTCTCACGGTCTCACGGAGATGATAAACCCGAGCTATGTTCGAAAATTTTGAAACATGCTTTTCGCTCGACCCAGGAATCGAACCCAGGACCCCGAGATCACGGCTCGGCACTTGAACCACTAGACCAACAGGGCGCTTCATCATAGTAGCTTTGACTTGATTTCTATGATGGAGGCCTTTGCACTGCATATCCTACAGTGGGACAGTTTATAGGCGGATACTTTACTTTATTTTATTTACTTACTTTACTTTACTTTAACCAAAGTAATAAAATGAAAGTAGAATTTCAAACAAACGTTAAACATCCATTTACGTTCGTAAGATAAACATACAAATCTTCATTTACTACATCCCACCAATACATGAGACATGCCATATAAATCTCATTTATTCAGCGACCAGAGCGTATTGAAATTCAATACCATTCATTTCGCTGAGTGCACTTTCATTGACTATAAATAAGATATCACAGTATCCACTTTATATATTTTACGAGTCAATCCCTTACAAATTACCCTTAGACGTTGTTCCATTTTATAAACTAGCAAAGAGATATTATGTGAATTCTAAAGCGGATAAAACGGATTGTACGTTCGATGCGATCTAAGTAATCCTTTTCGATCGGTGCGGACATTCATTTCAGCGAATGCAATTTCCTCATCAACTATTTCAAGATTCTCTTGGGATTCCTATAAAGTTCGTGCCCTGATCATATTATGTCGTGCTTAGTTTACAGTTGTGCGCTGGGTTATTGATTTAAGCCACTCGTAACTTTGTGTTACAGTTTGTACCAGATATACAACTTTGGTTTCTTTAATTGTGGCATTTTCATCAGTAGGTGCAGGTACAAAATGCAACTTAAATTCTAGTTTAATTAGTCTATGGGCTACGTATTCGAAAAGACCCCTAGACACACTCAGAGTCTGATATAATAACATCTTCAGGATGATGTTGGGGCTGCCTCGCTTTTGTAGCGCGTCGGGGATGTTCGCGGAATTCCAAATTGATGGCTTTACGCCCATAATCCGAAAAAAGACCGCGTCACTGGTCCGCAGGGTAAGGGACAGCCGCAACACCATCCTGATGACTCTAGCGGATAGGTACACCTCACCGCTATGGAAGTGCCTGGTGCGAAGAGTGACCACTGAAACCAGTTTCTTTGGTAACTCCTAGACACCTCTTTTTTTTAAATTTTATTTTATTGCATTTTATTTTGTCGATATGTACCTACTAATATAATTTTAAGTCATTTTGTTACTAACAATCTATGGATCAAAACTGTGGTCTGAAATAAACATTTTTTTTTTATTTATTCAATCACTTACCATAGTATGTTTGATTAACTTTTACTTTCTTACACGGGAATTGTGGTTTTGTGACAAGGTATTAAAGTGAATACTTATATAACTTTTGGCAACTGACTGCACATATAGCTAGAAGATAAAAAGTACGTTTCCAAGTCAGACTCCAACCTTAGGACATTATCAGACCAATCAATCGATCATCGATTGAGGGCAACGATTGATGTCGATCGATAGATTCAACCAAACTAAATGATCGTTGACTGAAATGAAGATACTCAGAGGGTGGGGTGGAGTGACCAAACTAGACAAAATTTGAAAACGAGTACGTCTGAGGTAGTTTCAAAGTCACTCCTGTCCAGGAAAAGCTTACCAAAATACACCTAAGATGGTACGGCCATGTCTTTTTTTTTATTATGGCTCTACCCGAAGATAGTTCGCCAATGTCAAGTAACTTATTGAGAATAAGTAGGTAGTCAACAGTCAAAGTCAGCAAAGTCATAGTCACTTAATAAAACACAGGTATTTTATGTTTTATCGACCTACGGATTCAGCGGATATCACTTAAAGCAATCGCGGGTTTTAAGACTCTATTAGGTCCAAGCAAGTTGTCACGGGACAACGCACTCGACTCACAATAGCAGTGTTAAAAACGATAAAATCCAACGAATTTATTATTAGGATCACTTTGTGGCACTTCACTACACAAATAAACACCAAATTTGTACACTACAAACCACTAGACACTAATTTAAAACCTTTGAATTGCATCAGCCTATGCGGCTTGTTTTAGCCCTACCCCCCGAATCTACGGCCATGTCATTAGGAGAGACAGCGAGCATGTGGTCCAGATGGGCACTGTCAATCTCAGAGGGCAAGAAGGGAAGAAGACGGCCACCCTTGACCTGGTGGACTAGTACAGTCAATCTGGTTAGGAAATCACAACTACCTGACCTGACCTGAAGATAAGGAGAGCTGACCCTACTTAGCGTGGGAAGAGGCAAAAAAAAGAAGAAAGCCTTGTTTTATGCAATGGCTGGTGTGGGCTGGATGAGAGTGGCCGAAAATCGGGAGGTCTCAGTCATCGGCACAGTGGCGTGCATTAGGGGAGACCTATGTCCAGCAGTGGATGAGTGTGGGTTGCTGATGATGATACATTCCTAGACATTGCTTATGCTTGCTTAATCTTCAATGACAAAGATGTACCAAACTAGTTTATTAATAAATACACTTGAATTTTATTTTTATCTACATTAAAATCACTTTCTCAGATCAATCTAAACTACCTAGAATCCCAATTAACACAATAGAAGATTCATTAAAAAATCACAAAAAAGAAACTGCCTAACGATAAACGAACTGTGAAACCTAGCAATTAATGCATGCCATTTTATTTACATTTTGCTGTTGAATAGCCTAGTTCTAGCAGAAGAGACGTTAACAAATCTCCGTGATGGTAGAAAAGGAACTTTAATTGTTGGGGGAGAAGTTATGTTTTCGGTTGATTGTTAGATGGAGATTTTTTCTTTTAATCTCTATTGGGACCATTTCACTTGGGTGGAGCCTTTGTGTAATAAAACGAACGCTTTCCTGCCTGTCCGTCGATATGCGTGCAATGAAATTTAGGGATACACTGCGGAAGTGTTTGAATGACTTCCCTTTTGTGATTGAAATTATTGATTCAAGTTCCAAGTGACGATCAATCTGTTTCCTTTATAAAGGATATTAATTTTGTTCCCTGTTTTTTGTCATCATTCATTTAAAAAAAATAGTTTCAATAAAAAAATAGAATAAGATTAACAATACATGAAAAAATTTTTCGCGAGTCCTCACTCACGAAACAATCTTTTTCACGTATTCTTAATATTTTTCTCGTACCGGAGACCCAATCTGGGGGAAAGGGGGGCTTAAAGGTTGGTAGCGCACTTGTGACACCACTGGCGTCGCGGGTGTCTATAGGTGGCAGCAATCGCTTACCACCAGGTTATCCGTCTGCTCGTCTGCCATTTATCACATAAAAAAACTAGTCTTCATTAAATCACACATCAAAAGTGGGAATCGAACCTGCAACCATTGAGGCATAAGGCAGGGCTCTACGAATATACCATATCGTGTCTATGGCTGTGATATGGCTAAGCTATTGTTTTTTTTTTATTGCGAATAATAGGCAGAAGCCGAGACGTGGACACTCACGGTTGGACTAGTCCACCGGTTCAAAGTCGCTCAAAGAGCTATGGAAAGGGCTATGATCGGAGTATCTCTGAAGGACCACATCAGAAATGATGTAATCCGACAGAGAACCAGAGTCACCGACATAGCCAACTGAATCAGCAAATTGAAGTGGCAGTGGACTGGTCATATTAGCCGCAGAACTGACAGCCGTTGGAGCCGTAAAGTCCTTGAGTGGAGACCGCGACTCGATAATCGTAGTGTAGGACGCCCTGCGACCAGATGGGATGATGACATTCGAAGGCTGGCTGGTGTGGGCTGGATGAGAGTGGCCGAAAATCGGGAGCAGTGGCGTGCATTAGGGGAGACCTATGTCCAGCAGTAGACGAGTGTGGGTTGCTGATGAATAGGCAGAAGAACATGCAGCCCATCTGATGGTAATTGGTAACCGCCGCTCATAGACATCAACAATGCCGGAGCACAGTCATGCCGCTGCCTACCGTGAAAGAAGAACTCTTTTCAAACCTCGTTTAAATATGACAGTGTGTATTTGATTAGAAGTTAACCTAATTTTAATTTAGTAATGAGGTGAAACATCCGAAATTCGATCTAATTAGTATATTTAAAATATTTAAATGCTTGATTCCACCGTCAGTATTTGAAATGTGAAGATGCATTTTAGGTCACTAGATGGCGATTCGTCTATAAATATTTGAGACTAAAAGCTATACCAGAATATCTGAAACCGAATTCGAGTGATTTCGCCAGTTGCTGAATAGAAGTATTTTAAGAACTGCTACAAACTTCTACCAAATATTTAATGTGAAAAGTAGACATTCAAAGAGAATATATATATTTTTTTCTTACCTTATGTTTATTTGACATCTTTTTATTTAATCTCAAATATATTCGATTTACGTGTAAAAACTATGGGCTTTGACAATACTAATCAGTGGTTAAAGTGCAGTTTCCGTCGTTTTAAAGTTGGTGAACTCGGCCCTTAATTTAATTTTATAGTTGACTATCTTCTGACAATATAACTTTGAATCAGGTTAAAACTTACCTCTTGATTTAAGTATTTTTTTAAAAAACTCAAGTAAGATAAATTGAACTGAATTGTAACAACTTAAAATGTTAATTTATAGTATAAAATTAATTCGTAATGTAAGTTAATTACAACAACTGTTATTATATTAAAAGTTTCAATAAACTTTGACTGTTGGTCTACTCTTTATCCCATTTTAAAAATGGTTTTCAATTTATAATTGAAATTATATTTCACCAGTGTGAAAACTCACATGTAATACCATTAAAAGTATATTTTTTATTCCATTCAATCTAATACCTATTTTTGCTAAGGTCTTTACTACTTGACATTGAATTTGACAATAATTTTATACTTTCATATTTTGACATGGTGAATGAATAAAATTTAACAATTTAATAAAAAAATGATAAGTACCAACTGAGTAATAATTCATCATCATTTTAGCCAATAGACGTCAACTGCTAGGCATGGGCCTCCTCCAATGTTCTCCACACAGATTGGTATTGTGCCGCCCGCCTCCAATGGATTCCCGCGATCTTCACCACGGCTGCGACTTCCTGTACGTGGCCTCTACTCCAGGACCTTTCCGCCCCAACGGCCGTCTGTTCTCCTCGCTATATGCACTGCCCATTGTCACTTGAGGCATGCAATCCTGTGGGCCATGTTTGTGACCTTAGTTCTCCTGCGAATCTCATCATTTCTGATACGATCACGCAGGGAGCCTCCCTGCTGGACAGCGTTCGGGAAGTTACGCAGCATATTTTCGGCCCATCTACCGCAGTGCCTCAGGACGAAAGTCTTCAATGCGTGTGTGTTGCCACTGATGACATACGGATCCGAAACGTGGCCGCTTACAATGTGCCGATTAAGGAGGCTCAAAGTCACCCAGAGAAAAATGGAGAGTAATAATTATGTAAATAAAATTTAATTAATCAAAATAATTATGAATTGTACAATATAAATTTTGTATGACCAAATTTCTGTAATGGCTAGTACTTAAGTTGTGTATTTTGTGCAATAAAGTATATCTATCTAGCTATGATATTAAAATTTGCACATCGACTCAATCGATAGAATATGTTGGAATTTATTTACTTCAGACCATTTGTAACCATATTCTGGCAAATAAACAATTACTTACTTACTTGATATGTTTTAGGTTGCTTATAGAACAGACGTATTAAAGCACGTTTCATACAGAATAAATGTGAAACTGTCTCTCAGATAAGTTTTCTGAAACTTATTCCGATCAGACCTGATCAGACCTATCTCTATCCGCGTATAAATATACGCCATATTTGTATATAATGACAACGCTATACCGTACATTATCGGATAGTATCGGATTAAAATTGGTCCATTCGGCATTTAGGCTTCAAAATCCCTACGTACTAATTTTTGTCTATAGGTACTGATCATTTCACATTTCACTTTAAATTGAAACATCAAAAAAATAATTGCTCCTTACACTTTGACGCCAAGTATGAAGCTGCGTCGAAAACAGCATTTCAACGAAAATTTCCCCGACTAAGTGGCGAACACGTGACCACAAGCCAAATTTACTCGGAAAATCAGAAGTACAGTTAGTTCCATACAGAGTTTTTAATGGCACAGTCAGTCAGGTTAGCCGCTGGGCAGCCACAAAACGATATAGGCCGCGTAACTTTACCCTAATTAAAAATATTTAATGTAGCTGGGGTTGTTGGGCGTTGTAAAAAAGCGTGGTAAATAAAATACCGGCTTAATGTGTATGTAAGAGCCACAACAGATATGTTTTTTAGCGTTAGCATTCGGGACTTTGCGGCTGTATCGTTGCAATAACGCGATTTTACGACATAGAATTGTTAGCGACAGATGCTGTATCGAGCTTCCTAAAAAGCGACGCATTCGCCACGTTTGGCTTTTATAGTGTATGGTGAGTAATGTGTGAGCGCTGTATTTAGCTTCTAAGCGGCTAATCCAAGAAATCGTTTGCAGAAATGTAATGCGAGCAAAGGCGAACGAAAACTTGAGAACGATTTTTTTTATCATTTCAAAAATGTATAACAAACTTGTATGTAATAAAAAAACCGAGTTTAGCGGTGAAATAAAAAAGTGTTTAATGAAAAATTGCTGTAGCTTATGTATTTAGTATCTAATAAAATTTGACTACAACAAACCTTAAGATTAGGGAAAGAAAACAAGACTCATAAATTTGATTACATTTTCGCTTATCTAATTGGCCCTCGTAGGCATGACACGCCCTTTAAGTTTAAATTTTAGAAAAAAAAACATGATGAAATTTATGCTTAATAATAACAGTAGTGGCCTGCATTCACTTCGTTTCGGAAGTCCATTCTGCACAGTGACAAGAAAATATCAAAACGAATAATTTATTCTTTTAAATTGGAATATGGCGTCGAAGCCCGAAAACAAACTATTTTCACACTAATTGACCCCCTTAGAGAGTGAATTTACAAAAACCCTTTCTTACGGCCGCACTCAGAGACGTCATTTAAGCTAATGTTCATTAACTTTAGCATCGGTAGTCTTTATGCGTATCATAATAAGTGTCAATATATTTTTTTAAGTAACCAACTAAGTTAATCAACGACTTTGAGTGCGGCAGTTAGTGCTCACATACGATATAAAAGAAACCCCTGAGAAATAATTCAAGTTTGTCACCCTTCTAGTTTACGTCCTGCATTGACAGATAATTCAGTCAGCCAGTCAGTCTTTCGCTTTTATCGATTTAGACTTTTATCTTGAGCAACTTTAACATTTTCGCATTGTACTGTAGAGCGAAATAAATTTGTTTCATCCTTCAAAGTCAAACCAAGGGAAAGCCACTTGATTGAAGAACATATTGGAGACAACAAAATCGTTACGCCTCTGCTCGTACTTTAAAATCGGACTCCTGCTAGACTTATGAACTTTCTTTGTAGAGGAAATAGTACCTACCTAAGGCCCAAAAAAAGGAATTTGCTGGTTGCTGGAAAGGGGGGTATAATGATTGGCAGCGTACTTGTGACTGCATTGGCGTTGCGGGTATCCATGGGCGGTGGTAATCGCTTACCATCAAGTAATCCGTCTGTTTGTCACATGAATCATCACCTACCTATCACATGAACAAAAAAATAAGTCCTTGGAAAATCTACTGACACGGCCTGACAAAACACATATAAGAGTTCAAGATATTGTCAATTTGTTAAATCCAACTCATTAATTTTTGCATGTTTGTAAGACATCAGATAATCTGGCCATTTTAAAGGTTTTGAACCTCCCTTCAAATAATTATTATTAAGAAAATTGCTGGCATACCTACTTCACTCAAATGGGTTTAGTATAACAAAATATGGGATTAATGGAATTCAAAAGCTACATTAATAATAAAATAATAACGCTCATAAATAGTCCAGCATAATAGGCCAAGTTTTAACTGCTTTGGTAGCTAAGCATAAATAACACATTTCCTATAAATCGAATCTTTCCTACCCAGGGTAGTATCATGAAATAAAAGTATGTTCCAATTTTACGACGTCATAAAATTTGAAACTCTATCCCGGCGTATTATAAAATCTGACGGATCTTAATACTTAATAATCGGTAGCTGTCAAGGCCGCAATAATGGACTGCAAGGAGTTCACTATAAAAAAAAACCCCGACAAAAAATAATAAAAAGTTTGAATTTAGAAACGTACATAAAGTTGAAACTACTATTAACTGTCCCCTAGGTATGAAAAAATTTTGGTTAATAAATGTTGTCGCGTCGGGGGTTCGACTTCCTATCCCAAGCGCAGCCAATGCTTTCATAAGCAACTCACTACCCACTGCGGCCTCGAAGAAGTCATAATATTTATGTACCTACATTATAGGTTACTGAATCTGCAAATACTGTAAGTATCTATAAGGACATACAATTTTACTGTTTTATTTCCAAAGTAAATAAGTATTTCACAATATCACATACATTGATCTGACTCCGAGATATGTAGGTAGCTCAAGCACCTGTGTTACGGATATCAGAACCAACAGCGGAATTACAAATAATATATAGGTACATTTAATACTTTTCTTTTGTAAATAAATACTTATAGAAAACACCCAGACAAATACAAACAGATATGTTCATGAACACAAAAATTTGTTGGACACAGAAATTGAATCCGCAACCCTTGCACCAGAGGCAGCGTTCACTACCACTGATCCAAACGGATCGTCAAGCTGAGCATATCAAGACCCCACTTAATTTTTGTCCCAAACTTAGTTTTTTCCTTGTTCTATGGGTATCAGGGACAAATAACCATTTGTACGAGTATAACACAAACCACTGCCCTGTGCTAAATGGGTAGACAAATAATGAGCCAGCTAGAAATTTATGTTCCGTATATATCATCATAAGCTATTAGTATGTAGGTAGATGCTATTTGTACGTGTTATGTATGGATATCAAATAACATGAGTCAAATTTTAATATAATATGCGTGCGTTAGACGTGTCAACTGTGTAAACTCTAATAATGAACATATTATAACTTTAAAATATTTACAAGAAACCTTAGATCTTACTTAATTTTTAAATGCTACTACACTATAAATGAATATTTAACACAATAAAAAGATAAATCTATGTATATTAGATATAAGAAAAAATGTCTATGTCGTGACCAGATTGTTATTTTAGTACCTACTTATTTAAGATTTTTATTTTAATATTGTTATTAGGATAAAGCTCACATTTGCGATTACCTAAAAGGTAGCTAAGTTATAAGTACCTACCTGTTTACTAAAAAAACACCTAATATTTGTATGTAACACTTAGCAAGCAAATAAATATTTCATTTCATTTCATTTCATAAGTTATGAACAGCTATCTACGAATAGTCTGAATATTAAAGTTACGGAATAACTACTATAGATGTACACGGTGTATCTGTGAACATTTATATACCTTGAGCCACGTGTTCTACTTACCAATATGAACCAATTCTGTTCTATCACTTATGGAAATTCGCATGAAAAAAATTCAACTTTTCATACAAAGTCAGTCACGTGACTTGGTCATTTTGTATGGGGAGTCTGAGTTCTTTTCGATGAATTTCGAAAAGTCGTTGAACAAATGTTGTTCAGAATGGTTGGTAGAACACATGTTTAAAGGGATGTTAATCTTCACAGATACACCCTGTATGTATGTTTGAATGATTTAATATCTCAGGAAAGATAA
Organism: Marasmia exigua; assembly: GCA_019059595.1. Classification (NCBI taxonomy): domain Eukaryota; kingdom Metazoa; phylum Arthropoda; class Insecta; order Lepidoptera; family Crambidae; genus Marasmia; species Marasmia exigua. Next base: position 13,029,982 of record CM032475.1, on the reverse strand, counting down.
AACTCTTATAACCTCTGTTTTACAGGATTCTAAAACATTTCTCTGACAGTCGTTTTACAGTTTCTTCTTCTTAAACTTTGGGTTGTTTGAGGCCTATGTCCAGTAGTGGACGTCTATTGGCTGAAATGATGATGATGATGATAGATAAACTATGACGTTGTCCACTATTAAAGTAACAAAAGCAACTGCTTACCTTAGCGTGAAATCAGGTTTTCTTTGAATGCATCGATCATAGGCGTCAAAAAATTGGCGACGCTCATGACACTTACTTAAAATCAGTTTTTTTCATGTGATATGTTGCAGACGAGCAGACGGATCACCTGATAGTAAGCGATTGCCACCGCCTATGGACACCTGTACACCAGTAGAGTCACAAGTTCGCTGGCAACCTTTAAACCCTTTACCCCGGATTGAGTCTATCAGTACTCTCACTCACGCAGCGAGACACAGGACAGGGCTGCTTCACGCCGGTTTTCGCCGGAATCAGGCTTTCTTTGGACGCATCGATCATAGGAAACGGGAAAAGGAGTGTTAAAAAGTTGGTGAAGCACTTGACCATCGCTTACCATCCGGTGATCCGTAAGAACATTAAGTAATTTAGGGAAGCCATTTTTTTACATTATACAAACGAGCAGATGGCACACCTGATGAAAAGTGATTACCGCCGCCCATGGACATCTGCTACACCTGAGGTATCACATATGTGTTGCCGGCTCATAAGTAAGGAATAAACCCTTATCTTGAAGGTCACCAGGTCGTATTTGTTCGGAAACACCTCGAATGACAGCTGTTTCCACAGTTTTACGTGAGAAACGCACTGTAGTTGATATAAATCCATCCAGGTGATGTGGATAGTATTTGGTGTTCTGACTTGATGTGCGGTGGTGAAAAATCCTATCATTCCTAATCATTGCCGGTTTAGAGTACTGCTGTCACCTTTGGGATGGATCTGTCCGGTATGCTTTGGATTCAATAGAGCGCCATGCAAAGAGACTCATCGGCGATGACGTACTCTCAGAACCTGGCTTACAGAGCCTTGACCACCGCAGACGTGTGGCACGTTTCTCAGTCTTCCACCGGATTCATTTCGGAGAGTGTGCGGAGGTTCTGCATAATTTGATCCCCCCATTCCACCGTCGGACAACATGGCGTGGCGAGTGGTTTTATCCATACGTTGTTGGCTTATCCCTTATCCACACGAAGCGGTTCAATACGGACAGATAAGGAATGGAACTCCTTGCCAAGGTCTGTTTTTTTGGACCACTACAATCGGGACATCTTCAAGGCAAGAGTGAACAGGCATCTTCTAGACGAACGCGTTACATCCTAGACCTTATCGTTACTTTCCATCAGGTGAGATTGTGGTCAAGCGCTAGCCTATAGTCCAGAAAAAAAATCCAAAAGTCTATTTAATTATCTGTGCTACACTAATAACTTGCTTGCTAGTCACCAGTGACTAGCGAGTTTTCCACCAGCCTACGGAACCTTAGAATAAACCTAGAAAAGCAACAAAGGCAACAGGCATAATGCGTGCGCTATCTCACAATCTGAGTAATGAGATGGGCCCAATGCTATCAGATGTGCATCGTGGACATTGCTTTTATGTTGCTTCGCGGTCTATTTTACATTATGAAAGCTTTTTAAAGTTGCAAATTTTTTCCAACTTGCAGTCACAGTGTTTGAGATGTGTGGTACATTCATGAGAACGCGGATATTGCGATGGTATAATAAATTTCAAAAATAAAATTGGGACACTGTTAGGATTTTCATACGAAAGCTGACTTTTAAGATTTTTCTAAGTAAAACCAACAGCAAAAGCCTAATTGAAGCACCAGATCAAATTTATTTAGCATCAAAGCAACATGTTTTTTTATATGATAGGTGTCAGATGAGTTGACGGCTCATCTGATGGTAAACGATTTCAGCGTCCAAAGACCTGCAACATAAGTAGGGTCATAAGTGCATTGTCAGCCTTTTCCCTTTGCACCCTCCCCCCGCTTCACGCTAATAAGGCTATGGTATCATTTTGGTCTGGCCATTCATGCCGAAGTGTGGCTAACTGCCACATTCAGAGTCGTTGATTTACTGAGTTGGCTACTTAAGAAAAAATATTGACACTTATTTTGATACGCATAAAGACTACCGATACTAAAGTTAATGAACATTAGCTTAAATTACGTCTCTAAGTGCGGCTGTCTGTGTGTATGTTTAAAATGTATGCTTCTAATTTATGTATGTTCTGAATAAAAATTTAAAGACGACCTGAGTCAGACACCAATCGTCTGAACATTGCTTTGTACCAATCCTATCTAGATTCATTTGGCATCCGAAACTTTTCTAAATACTCCCAGCAAGTGGCCAAAGAACAAACCTATAAAACTAATTATGTAAGAACTTAGTCTTTCTTGTCTGTATAACTTTCGAAGCGTACAAAACTAAAAAAAACTTCTGCAATGAAAAGTAGACTAAAACCTTTGACTAGTTTTTCTTATTACAATGTTGTTTTAAAGGGGTAGTTATGGGTTTTTATGCTGACTTTACATTCGCATTTCTTCATTTTTTTTTGTCTTTCATAACCACTATAACTAATGCTTTTTTTATGTCATAGGTGGCAGACAAACAGACGGATCACTTGATCGTAAGCGATTGCCGCCTTCCATGGACACCCGCGAAAATGTGGAGTTACAAGTGCGCTGCCAACCTTTAAACCCTCCCTTCCCCCGGATTGGGACTCATGCCGCATAACACAGCACAGTGCTGCTTCACACCGGTTTTCTGTGAGGCCGTGGTATCACACCGGTTGAGCCGGCCTATTCATGCAGAAGCGTGGCTCTCCCTCGGTATTTTTTTTAAATATTAAATGGGTTTGCACTTGAACTCATCTCACCTGATGGAAAGTGACAATAAGGTCTAAGATGTAGCGTGCTTACCCAGAAGAAACCTATTCACTCTCGATTTAAAGACCCCCAAATTGTAGCTTCCTGGGAATACAGAAGCCGGCAAGTTGTATCTTTTTTTCCACTTAGGCCTCTTTCGATCAATCTCAAGGCGACGGGTAGCCCTAACTAGCGACACCAATCGATTTAAATTGTTAGGTACTAAACCTGATCTATTTTAAACAATTTCGTATCGGGAGTCTCTAAGCAAACATTTATACATTATTATTTATTTAATAATTGTGCACTACTTTTTGATCTGTTTTTGCACTCGAAATTTGGATTAACCCCGTGGCCGTTTTTTGCGGTAATTCCAATTTTGAGTTCAAAAGCAGATCCAAAAGTTTGGTATAAGTATTAAATAAATAGTATAAGTATTTTCCGAGAGGCTGTAGCTTCGAAATTGCTAAAAAGATATCTGGTTTAGTTGCTAACAATTTAAATCAATTGGCGTCGCTAGTGTGCCCTTCTCGTCACCTCAACCCGAATAATAATAGGCTTGTGTTCTATTTTTTTCTCTTGTTGGTAATATAAAAAACCCCCAAAAGTGAAAACATCGGTGAAAGAATGGATTTGTTAGCTTAAAAATTCTTCAAGATGGGACAATTTGAAAATCACTTAAAATAGACGTGCCCAAAACTCTCCATTCAAACAGCGACGCGAAACGTGACGTCAGCCCTCACTAGTTTGTGCGCATCGCGAAATAATAAATGCTTTAAATTGAATAAGATATCGATTGCTATATAAATATTTCGTAATTCTAAGACTTAAAATTGACTTGCCTATCTTTGCCTTTGAGGGCTCCGAACAAAAATAATACACAAGGTTTCAAGCTGAAATTTTATTCATAGCTTCTTTTACCGTTATTTCTCAATGCTATTTAAAAATCTGCCAATCTCTGACCTAGTACATAAGCCTATTTATAGTATAACGTATCATTTTGTATGGAATCGTATGGTTTGCCATAAACAGCGTAGATAAATTCTGGGATAAGGATTAGTCAAAACGGGCCTTAGAGCATAATCCGTGCTTTAAGATTTGATTAATCTGGTAATTACTTGAAGCGACTGCCTTCTGACCTTAGATCAAGTGGATTGTGTAACAAAATGTAAATAATTATCTCATCAGTTATAAGTAATTAATATAGTTTAAAGCCTTGTTAGCCGTGTGGTTCCCGGCAGAGTAAAATAGGCCACCCTCACTCTTACCGAGGTGTCGTTAAAGGCGACTAAGGTAAAGCTGCTGGCATGATCATCAGCACCCAGAGAAGGAGAACTCTGCATTTATATCAAAACCCTCGCCAACCCGTCTGCCAAGCGCGGTGAGTATGGCAATTACCCCTCATGTGTTTGAGGGAGGTCCGTGCCCCAGCAGTGGGGACTTAAACGGGCTGAAAATGATGAAGAAAGACTTGCTTATTTAATCACAGAAACTGTTTAAATTGCTACAACATCTTATTTATTTATTTAGAAAATCAACAATGTTTACAGGTAGTTAAACAGTTTAGTATTTATACAATACTAAAGCCAATAATAGATTTTCCTTAACTTACTTATAGTGCCAACTTAATTTATAAGTGTTTACGTGCAATTGCATAGAAATATTATGTTGTCTAAGAACAAGAAAAAAGATAATTATGTATGATTATAACAGCTACTTAATATAAATGTTGCAATTATGACTGACCGGATGGCGCAATTGGTAGTGACCTTGCCTCTTACGCCAAAGGTCATGGGTTCGATCCCCACCCTGGACAAACATTCGTGCGATGAACACTTGTGTTTGTTCAGTGTCTGGGTGTAATATATGTATTTAAGTATATATTTGTGTTCCTCTGTTGTCTGATATCTGTAACACAAGTGCTTAAGCTACTTAGTACGGAATCAGGTCAACGTATGAGATGTTGTGAGAATTATTATTATTAAAAAATATATAATTGATAGAAATAGATCTTAAAATATTTTTTTAATGGGAAAGGAATAAAATGTCTAATAGAAATGGAACCAAGTTGAAAACAGAGTGCAAAATAAATACACACTAACTTAGGATCGCTGGCATTTCCATACATTATAAATATTATTTCCCACTAAAAATAAATGGGATAGTTTTAGAACTGAGAGTCTTTAGAAAGATCACTTTTACGTATGTAGGTGCATCTTCGTTTTACCGACTTCGAAAAAGATGATTCTATATGTCAGCATCTTCAATTATCTTTATGACATCGTTATTTTCTTTTCGTTTACTTGTCTTTTTGATCTTTTTCTCCCTTCCACTTTTCCTTACATTATTATTTTTAACCGACAAAAAAAAACCTTGATAGTTCTCAATTCGACTTCAATAGAAAAATATAATCACGAAGTCCTGCCTATATTTCTTTTTCTGTTTCCAATTATTTGGGTAAAGCAACTTTTTCTATTATCAATTGCTAGTATCAGTTCCTTTGTCTTTCTATTAAACTTATACAGTATTTTTTATGCCAATACTACATCCTAAATGCAATCTCTCTCTTTTTTCTCATTATGTATTTTTAACACTGGAATAATCTTAAAAATAGACATAGTAAAAATTAATAAGTAAACCAAACACTTTACCGGCGGGTCGCCATAAAACGAAGTCAAACACAATTAACTACGGGCTTAATGACATAACTCTGTAGTCTAAAAAGTATACTTATCTACTTTTCAAACTATAAAACAGTAAAGACCGTGTGGTGAGGCTAAGCTCTCTATAGTAATGCAGAGGAAATTTCTGCGAGCATCGCCCAAAATTTAGTCCGCCCAACCACAAGATTGCTAGACTATGTGGTCGGGAGATTAAGTCTCGTAGTTTGGGACCTTGGAACTAGGATTTTAAGTGAAGAGTTGAGGACATGATTAACTTTCTTGACATTGCGGGTCATCTGTAAGTAGGTTAAGAGTCTTTTTGGGTACTTGAATAAATAATTAAAACTTTGGTCGTGAACTTTGGTCACCCCCTTGGCGTGGTAAATGTATTTGTTCTTATGTGTGTTACTATATTTGCGTTTTTTTAGTATTATGTGTGAACTACACATAATACTAAAAAAACGCAAATATGTATAGTAACTTTCGTGATTTTTCCTTTGTTTGGATTACTATAAATACAACGAGGAAGTTATGCTTTGAAAAAGCTGCTTGGTTTAGACTAATGTCGGTTAGGTACGTATTTACCTAATGAAATGTTATTCACCAACTTTAAGTATATGCGCTTAGCTTAATTCGAAGATTTTGCAATTCTAAGGATGAAAAAAAATTAACACGGTTTAATTAATTAATAATACTACCCTCCTATCGATTCAGCAGCTGATCTCAATGATCAGCCACATCCTCAAGATTTATCATAGTGCACAGGTATGCGCGCAAACACAAGTGCACTCTCTTTTCCCAAACTAGAAAGAGATGCAGCACCAATCAAATGTCTTAACATGCTTTCAAAGGCACAAAAGTATAGTACTGCCAACTTTCAAACTCTGAGCTGACAGCAAACAATTGTTACGGATAAACCTAGGCTTTTTTTTGGTGATAAATCCCGGAAACTCTTGCTTATCCATTGTTTTGAAATGTGACACACGGAGCCACCAAGGCAGTCGACGTTTTCATTTACCTTCTAAGTTACTATTGTTCTTTTATTCGAGGCAGACGAGCAGACGGATCACCTGATTTTATTTACCCTCAACCTTAAAAAGCCACGTATACTAACAAAATTGTCAAATTCAAAAGTAGCGATTAATTTCTCACTTCCTTATCAGTTGTTTAGCACTCAAACCTTAATAGCATTGCCCTTACTTCAAATGAAAATGTAGTTCACTTTATTACTTACGCAACAATCATTAATCAGAACAATATTCCATTTTAAAGCCCCACCCTACTTTTAAATTAGCAGTTGCTCGCTATACGACCGCGGAAAACTGCCCAACTTCCACAAAACATTACCGTAATGTCTATAATTGTATGAAAGAAAGCCATAATAAAAGGGCCAGCTAAGTTACCTCACACATTGGGGGAGTATATTCATTAACGTGAAAGGTTTGTTCTAATATAAGTCTTATTTATAGAAGCGCATGCATTAATATTGATCAAGTGTAAATCAGAGCCGCTTCTATTAAAATATTTGTAGACGAGGCTTTCCTGTTGACCTTGCCTAAATTTCTCGTCTTTGCCGTTATTTTCTTAAGTAAGATTCATGACTGGTATAATGGAGCGATAAGAGGAGAAAACATGCACATCTGCATAAAATATTTTAGTTTGAGTGATTTTGTAAAGTGTTTGTTTATCTACTCTTCCCGTCAAAATGCCAGGACTCACAAATAATCAAAAATTTACTCATTGGTATTTTCTAGTACCTGCCGATTATAATTTGTTCGTAAAAAGGTCAATCTCAAGGATCCTTCTATGGTTCAGTGGCGCCACCAACAAATTTATACACTTTTTAAGGAAATTAAAAGGGGCTCCAATTGAGTCGCAGGTTTCCATGGGCAGCGGAAATCGCTTACCATCAGGTGATCCGTCTGCTCATCTGCCAACTATCACATAAAAAAATAAGATAATATTTTTTTTTTGTAAAGATATTTAAAATAAAAAAGGATTTGTAATTTCTGAAGCTCATTTTTCACACGTCATTCATGTTACAATTATCTCTAACAAGATTTAATATTTTAGTGGCCACTTTTTTATATTAATTCTAGTTTCATAAACATATGTTAATATTAATAATTTTATTACTTTTGTAGATTTTTTCTTACGAAAATTTACTAATTAACAATCGTCACCGACAGAACGCGATAACAGAAATATTTTCCGCTCAAAAACTCAAACAGATAACGCAAAGTCCTTGAACTCGAGAAAATCCAAATGTACAAGGAAACTATGCCATCTATACGAATTTATATACAATGTCGTGGACATGCGTATTGGCCGCTTTTACGAACCGAAGCACGAATCTTCTTCACCACAAACGAGGAGCAGCCGGGTTTCAACTCTAAGTGTATATAATGAGGGTTCGAATTCATTCGTGTTGAGAGTCGAGCAAGCGCGCTATGTTGGGCGGAGGCATCGAATCAGGGGTGATTCAGTTGAAACCTTGCCGTGAAAGGGGGTAGTACCGCGCTCGCACCCCGCTCAATACATTATCACTGAGCAAAACCTTCCGAGATGACACCTTCTATTTCATCCACGAAGATCATTCTGTAGAATGTTAGTGTCGCAAAACAAAATAGAAAGACCCGGCTCCAATAATAGTCGCCAATTAAATTCGAACGCCGGCTGTCAGAAACGTTGAAACCAATATAAATAGAAACTGTGGTTCGTTTGGATTTTAACAAAATCAAAATAATCCATTTATTCTATGTAGATATTTTAGTCAAACCATTCCAGTTTATCAGTGCTTTTCCGGTTTATCGCGATTAAGTGTTAATGTAATAAGGCTAGTGTATAGGTTTCTAAGTGGTCAATCCTCAACAATAACATTATATGGATATACCTAATGCCTAAGTGCATCTGCAATGGCTGTGATTTAAACCTTCGTCGCTGGGTATAGAAATATTTTAAAATTTATTCGAATATTTTATTACGCTTCCGAGCTTTAGTAGAGACGATTGGCAATGGGCTTCAATTTAAATATTTAAATCGTAAATTGACTCTAGTTTCAAAATTGGCTTTTTTGAAAAAAGAATTCGCTTGCGTTAATATGTGCTTATGTAAAATTTAAAGCTGCCACACAAATATGTTTAATATTTTGCAAATAGTTCAACGAAATTAATTTATTATACTTCAAAATTTTAAGGAGTCATAACCTATAATTTTCACTTATTTAAAAAACATATTATTACCTTTCTTAAATAAATAACTTAAATCTTTGTCACGAATAAGCATGAACGCACTTTTTTTCTAAACATAAAACAGCGGATAAACATTATTACTAAATTTATTGCACCATCTCACACCAATCAACACTAAACCCAATTCGTTCGTGGGTCATAAAAATAGTGCGCCACCTTTCTGTCCGTGGCCCACATTTGAGGCTTAGGCGAAGCAGGGCACGAAATATAATAATATTTATTTTCTCAGGTTTTTTATTTGTCAAAGAATAACAAGATTACCTACTCATGTAGGGTAGGTCAAGGTAGGTTTTTTATTTTAAAATTTTAATGTATCATAATGACGTTTCAACACACGTTGTTGTTAGTATTTTTTGTTATAAAAATGACTTTTTAGTACTTCGTGTTCAATATTTTGATTTCCTTTTAGCTAATTTGTACACAAATTTACGTAAGACATCTAATGTTAAAATTAAAATGTGTGATTGATAAAGTCTAATTAAATAGAGTTTTTTTTTCTGACATGCACAAATTGGTTTTCAAGGAAAAGAGAGAAAAAAAATCAATCTTATCAAATAATCGCACACAGAAAAAATGAGAACACTGTTTAACTTATTAATTAAACTGAAACAAAAGTAGGTCATTTCACAAAAATTATAATGAAAAAGTAACAACCTTAATAATGATGAGCTTTTCTTTTACATACAAAGCCTCAATTGAAATCGCAGACGAGGGTCATGGATTTAGATTAAAATGATAATTAGAAATTTAAGGCAGGTTTAGACCTGAATAAAAGGATAAAAAAATGCTTTCAACATCCTTCATCAAAATAGGCTTTTATTAAAATTAATATCAATCAAAGATCTCAAGAGGTGAGCCATTATTTAGCTTTTTCCCTGTGCGTTTTTATTTTTATCCCTTTACACCCGACGATATACGTACGTGAGAGTACGATACTCATTGAAAATGAAAATAGTTTATTGAATTTAGTAGAAAACTTATGAGTGTCAACTTATAATTTGTCAAGTACAGATAGTTTTCTTTAGTTAATCTTAACTATGATCGTAATAAAAAATCATAATTATCATCAGAAAATAGTATATGTTCAAAGTTTTCGTAGTACCTTGTGGATATTTATGCACTGCTGTTTAAGTTTCCCAAAAGGCCTATGACGTAGTTAGAAAACGGCCGCTTCCAAAGTGACAGACCGACGGCTTTGGAGGATATTTTTATTAAATTCTTAGAAGCACGGAATCTTCCATCCATCTGAGAATTAACTTCACGTCTGCAATATTCCAAGTAAAGCTACATGAACCGTGAAGTTGAAGAGCCTTTTCAGATCAGCGGTGCCACCTCCAGCTTATTATTGATTCTAATGAAATTAAGATAGTAAATAAAAAAATGAAAATGATGAAGACATTTAAAACAAAATAAGATTTGTGATTTTTCAAGCATCTTTTCCGTACACACTTTACTCGAAACTAGAATTTAAGACCAAAAAAGCTACTACAATGTTGCCACTGCAATAAAATGATCGTACAATAGTATATACCTATTTTCTAAAAACATACGCTGACGTAATTAATTTATTGGTAATTTTAATTCTATAATTTAAAGAAGTAATTTTATTTACTTATTTTAACATAAATACAATACGCTTTCATTAAAACTTAATCATCCGTAATGCTTGGTGGGCCGTGTGGTCCCGGCAGAGTAGAATAGGCCACCCTCACTCTTACCGAGGTGTCGTAAAAGGCGACTAAGGTAAAGCTGCTGGCATGATCATCAGCACCCAGAGAAGGAAAACTCTGCATTTATATCAAAACCCTCGCCAACCCGCCTGCCAAGCGTGGTGAGTATGGCAATTACCCCTCATGTGATTGAGGGAGGCCCGTGCCCCAGCAGTGGGGACTTAAATGGGCTGATGATGAATGTTTGGTAGAAAGGCTGGTATTGAGCTTGTGTCATTTCAGGTGTTAATAACATTTGGTACAACATTTTAACTTACATGTTGTTGTTTCGTGCAGTGAGGTGCCGCCAAGTGATATTAATATAAGAATCTTTTTTAACACTGCTATTGTATGTTGAGTGAGTTGACACGTGAAAAACTTGCTAGCACCTAAGAGAGTCTTAAAACCTGCGATTTTGTTAAGAGTAGTTTCGGCAGAATCCATAGATCGTTAAAACGCTAAACACCTCCGTTTTATTGAGTGACTGAGATTTAGACTGACTTCGTCTGTTGATTATCCACTTTGTCAAAATATCACTTGACCCTTTTTCTTACGAGTTATTTCACGCCTTAACGCCTTAAATCTAAAACATGTGCAAAACTATACGAATTAATTAATGGAGTAGTGGAAACCTAATCATGAATTGTGCCAGCTTATACTAAGAAAAGAAGCATATAACAAAAAGGTTAGCAAAACCTGAAAACTTGATTTGACAATGACAAGTGATATTGAAAGATTTAACAGTGACGTATCTATCGTAGTTTTTTTGGTCTTGAATTCCAGTTTCGGGTATAGTCATGTCACAATCATCTCTAGCATGATTTAAGTTTTTAGTGGTCACTTGTTTTCGGTACTGATCTGAAAAAGGGCTTATGCCTATAAAATGTTGTAATAGCAATGTTCAGCATTTGTTAATGGTGATGTAAGTACGAAAGTAAGTAAGTAGAGAGAGTTTTATAATAAAAAGTAATCACTGGTTTCCGGAATGATAATTGTACAACAAAAATATAACAATAAGCTAATTCACTCAACATCTCACACATTGAGTAAAAACATCACACGAATTTGATGTACACTCGTGAAAAGTGGGAACCGAACTCAGCGCATGAGGCAGGGTCATTACCATATGCGCTATCTGGGCATTGAAAATGAATGAATCTACAAATAATTTTGACGACTCGTTCATTAACTTAAAACGGCTTTAAAATAATTATCACACGCTCAGCACAAATTATTCAATTTGATATTGATAGCTACTGATTTTCAGTTGAAATAATCCGCGATTTGTTTTTGAGAGCAATTTGCAAAGTGGCCAAAGTTTTCAACCGTAACGTACAGAAATAGCTTGTATATTAGATATCTGCCCTTTCGGTATGTCATTCACATACAACGTTGTTGTCGCTCAGTACTTTGTACTAAGTTATATAACTTACCTTTGACATTATTACGAGAAGCTGTTTATTATTACATCTCTCGGAATTGGATAGGTGGAGTAACTTTACATAGTAAATTACTTACATAATAAAAAAACATATTGTTATTCTTAAGACCACTCTAAGCGCAATAGGAACGCGCCTTGTGGAACAAAAACCTGAGCATCTGAGGCAAAAGGCCCGTTGCCTTAATTTACTCAGGCAAAAAAAGACAAGAACATGCGGATGCTTACAGGAAAGCGCTAACACGCTTCAATAGGGAGCTCAGGAAAGCAAAAGGAGATCCTGGCAAAATTTTGCGGGTCCATCAAAGACACTGCCCAAGCTGCCAGGATCCACAAAATATTAGCCAAGACACCTGAATCCCATCTAGGCCTGCTAAGGAAAGCGGACGGATCTTTCACGGAATCCCCGGAGGAAACACTGAGACTGCTTGCTCAAACGCACTTTCCGGAATCCGTGTACATTAATAACGAAAGAGAACTCCAGGACAGTAAGTCTCCGGACAGGAGACCGCGGAATGAAGACTGGAGGAGAGCTTCCGTTATTTTTCGTCCCCAACAGATAAGTTGGGCCATTAGGAGCTTCAAGCCTTATAAATCTGGTGGGGTCGATGGTATTTTCCCGGCTATATTGCAACGGGGCGAAGATATCATCATCTCAACGCTGATAAAACTTTACCGTGCAAGCTTTGCTTGGAGTTATCTGCCATCAGCGTGGACTCGGGCGAGGGTCACTTACATCCCCAAGGGAGGGGACAAAGACAAATCACAGCCCAAGTCCTACAGACCGATAAGTCTCACCTCATTCCTACTAAAAACGATGGAAAAGGTGTTAAACAGTCACATCAGGGCAACATACCTCGTTGAAAAACCCCTGAGTGCAAGACAACATGCCTACCAAACAGGCAAGTCCACGGAAACGGCACTTATTGATCTGGTGGACAGAATTGAGAAAGCCATAGAAGACAAAGAAATTGCACTCTGTGCCTTTCTCGACATCGAAGGGGCTTTTGACAACACCAACTTCGATGTTATAACACGTTGCATGGTGAATCGTGGAATCGACGATACCACCACCAGATGGATGGGATCCATGCTACAAAATCGAACTGCAACAACAACGTTGATGAATAAAACTCTTCATTATAGAGTGACCAGAGGGTGTCCACAGGGCGGAGTCCTATCACCCCTTCAATGGTCATTGGTTGTTGACAGTCTCATCTGTGAGCTCAATGAAGCCAGATTCCTGACTCAGGGTTACGCAGATGACATAGTAATAATGGTCATAGGAAAATGTCCTAGCACCATTTCCAGTCTTATGCAAAGGGCCCTACGAATAGTAGAAAACTGGTGCACAAGACACGTGCTAACAGTCAACGCACGGAAGACGGTCTTAATCCCGTTTACCAAAAGAAGGAAACTAGAGGCGCTTCACGCCCCAACACTTCTTGGTACGAAGCTATGCTTGTCCAACGAGGTCAAATATCTCGGCGTCTTTCTGGACCAAAAACTAACATGGAACAAGCATCTCGACTACATTACTAGAAAGGCAAAAATAGCGATGGGGGCAAGCAGTAGGTTGGTGGGGCTAAAATGGGGGCTACGGCCCAAGGCCGCACTCTGGATTTATAAAACCATAGTGAGACCGATCGTCACTTATGGCTGCTGTGTGTGGTATAAGAAGACGCACCAACTCAACTGCGTGGAGAACCTCAGCAAAGTTCAAAGAACAGCCTGCCTTATAGCCACTGGCGCTCTTTCGTCCTCTCCCTCTGCAGCACTGGATGCCCTCCTGAACATTCCACCTCTGCACATTCACGTGCAGATGGAAGCGAGGATGGCCATTACGAGAGCAAAAATCAGAGGAAGGACGAGATGGCAATCTAGGGTCATAGGTAACCTCTACAATGAACTAATGAAAATTCCGGTCATGGATATGCCCTCTGACTCCATGATCCGTGAATACCGCTTCGATAAGCGGTTTACAGTCTTGTTACCTAGTAGACAAGACTGGGAGGCTGGAACTCCCGGAAATGTTAACCAGAATGACATCGTTTGGTATACGGATGGTTCCAGGAGGCAAGGCGTATCCGGGGCGGGATTTTGTAATGATCGCTTCAGAATACGCAAATTCGCCAACCTGGGTCGCTATACCACAGTGTACCAAGCAGAAGTTTTCGCAATAATTGGCTGTGTCCAAGAGAGTCTGCAAATGAATCTCCAGAATAAGAAGATATTCATCTTCTCAGATAGTCAAGCTGCCCTCAAGGCGTTAACATCCTGTGAACTTGACTCCAAACTCACTAGCGAGTGTGTCCTGCTCCTAAACCAGCTTGGCAATGCCAACATCGTAAATCTGATTTGGGTACCGGGACACTGCAATATCAGAGGCAACGAAGTCGCTGACGTGCTAGCAAAGGCCGGGGCAGAGAGCCCACTACTCGGACCGGAACCAATAAGTGGCGTTCCAGCCTGCATGGTCAGGCTCGAGTTAAAAGAGTGGGAGCATAAGCAAAGCACTGAATATTGGAAAAGACTACCTCGACTAGAACAGTCTAAGGCGTTGATACAGGCGTTCGATCAGAGACGAGCTGTAGAAATAATAAAACTGAGCAGAGGACATGTTAGGGCACTCACTCGGACCCTCACAGGGCACTGCAAATTAAATAAGCACCTGCACAACATGGGCCTTTCAGATACCAAAATCTGCAGGTTCTGTCGCGAGGACGAGGAAACGATTATCCACGTCCTCGGCGAGTGCATAGCGCTGCACCGGTGCAGAAGCCGGCACCTGGGAGCACACATGATCTCAGCAGACGAGATCAAAAGCTCCCCCATCAGCTCCATTCTCGGGTTTATCCTGGAACTGGAGCTACATGAGGTGCTGTAATAGGTTACGGGGCTGCCACAATAGATCATCTACTGGTCGCAGTGGCTATGAGACGCAGGGCTCACCCCATTTCTAACAAATAATAAATAATAATTGAGTCGCAGGTTTCCATGGGCAGCGGAAATCGCTTACCATCAGGTGATCCGTCTGCTCATCTGCCAACTATCACATAAAAAAATAAGATAATATTTTTTTTTTGTAAAGATATTTAAAATAAAAAAGGATTTGTAATTTCTGAAGCTCATTTTTCACACGTCATTCATGTTACAATTATCTCTAACAAGATTTAATATTTTAGTGGCCACTTTTTTATATTAATTCTAGTTTCATAAACATATGTTAATATTAATAATTTTATTACTTTTGTAGATTTTTTCTTACGAAAATTTACTAATTAACAATCGTCACCGACAGAACGCGATAACAGAAATATTTTCCGCTCAAAAACTCAAACAGATAACGCAAAGTCCTTGAACTCGAGAAAATCCAAATGTACAAGGAAACTATGCCATCTATACGAATTTATATACAATGTCGTGGACATGCGTATTGGCCGCTTTTACGAACCGAAGCACGAATCTTCTTCACCACAAACGAGGAGCAGCCGGGTTTCAACTCTAAGTGTATATAATGAGGGTTCGAATTCATTCGTGTTGAGAGTCGAGCAAGCGCGCTATGTTGGGCGGAGGCATCGAATCAGGGGTGATTCAGTTGAAACCTTGCCGTGAAAGGGGGTAGTACCGCGCTCGCACCCCGCTCAATACATTATCACTGAGCAAAACCTTCCGAGATGACACCTTCTATTTCATCCACGAAGATCATTCTGTAGAATGTTAGTGTCGCAAAACAAAATAGAAAGACCCGGCTCCAATAATAGTCGCCAATTAAATTCGAACGCCGGCTGTCAGAAACGTTGAAACCAATATAAATAGAAACTGTGGTTCGTTTGGATTTTAACAAAATCAAAATAATCCATTTATTCTATGTAGATATTTTAGTCAAACCATTCCAGTTTATCAGTGCTTTTCCGGTTTATCGCGATTAAGTGTTAATGTAATAAGGCTAGTGTATAGGTTTCTAAGTGGTCAATCCTCAACAATAACATTATATGGATATACCTAATGCCTAAGTGCATCTGCAATGGCTGTGATTTAAACCTTCGTCGCTGGGTATAGAAATATTTTAAAATTTATTCGAATATTTTATTACGCTTCCGAGCTTTAGTAGAGACGATTGGCAATGGGCTTCAATTTAAATATTTAAATCGTAAATTGACTCTAGTTTCAAAATTGGCTTTTTTGAAAAAAGAATTCGCTTGCGTTAATATGTGCTTATGTAAAATTTAAAGCTGCCACACAAATATGTTTAATATTTTGCAAATAGTTCAACGAAATTAATTTATTATACTTCAAAATTTTAAGGAGTCATAACCTATAATTTTCACTTATTTAAAAAACATATTATTACCTTTCTTAAATAAATAACTTAAATCTTTGTCACGAATAAGCATGAACGCACTTTTTTTCTAAACATAAAACAGCGGATAAACATTATTACTAAATTTATTGCACCATCTCACACCAATCAACACTAAACCCAATTCGTTCGTGGGTCATAAAAATAGTGCGCCACCTTTCTGTCCGTGGCCCACATTTGAGGCTTAGGCGAAGCAGGGCACGAAATATAATAATATTTATTTTCTCAGGTTTTTTATTTGTCAAAGAATAACAAGATTACCTACTCATGTAGGGTAGGTCAAGGTAGGTTTTTTATTTTAAAATTTTAATGTATCATAATGACGTTTCAACACACGTTGTTGTTAGTATTTTTTGTTATAAAAATGACTTTTTAGTACTTCGTGTTCAATATTTTGATTTCCTTTTAGCTAATTTGTACACAAATTTACGTAAGACATCTAATGTTAAAATTAAAATGTGTGATTGATAAAGTCTAATTAAATAGAGTTTTTTTTTCTGACATGCACAAATTGGTTTTCAAGGAAAAGAGAGAAAAAAAATCAATCTTATCAAATAATCGCACACAGAAAAAATGAGAACACTGTTTAACTTATTAATTAAACTGAAACAAAAGTAGGTCATTTCACAAAAATTATAATGAAAAAGTAACAACCTTAATAATGATGAGCTTTTCTTTTACATACAAAGCCTCAATTGAAATCGCAGACGAGGGTCATGGATTTAGATTAAAATGATAATTAGAAATTTAAGGCAGGTTTAGACCTGAATAAAAGGATAAAAAAATGCTTTCAACATCCTTCATCAAAATAGGCTTTTATTAAAATTAATATCAATCAAAGATCTCAAGAGGTGAGCCATTATTTAGCTTTTTCCCTGTGCGTTTTTATTTTTATCCCTTTACACCCGACGATATACGTACGTGAGAGTACGATACTCATTGAAAATGAAAATAGTTTATTGAATTTAGTAGAAAACTTATGAGTGTCAACTTATAATTTGTCAAGTACAGATAGTTTTCTTTAGTTAATCTTAACTATGATCGTAATAAAAAATCATAATTATCATCAGAAAATAGTATATGTTCAAAGTTTTCGTAGTACCTTGTGGATATTTATGCACTGCTGATTAAGTTTCCCAAAAGGCCTATGACGTAGTTAGAAAACGGCCGCTTCCAAAGTGACAGACCGACGGCTTCGGAGGATATTTTTATTAAATTCTTAGAAGCACGGCATATTCTTTCCATCTGAGAATTAACTTCACGTCTGCAATGTTCCAAGTAAAGCTACTTAAATACATGAACCGTGAAGTTGAAGAGCCCTTTCAGATCAGCGGTGCCACCTCCAGCTTATTATTGATTCAAATGAAATTAAGATAATAAATAAAAAAATGAAAATGATGAAGACATTTAAAATAAAAAAAAGATTTGTGATTTTTCAAGCATATTTTCCGTACACACTATACTCGAAACTAGAATTCAAGACCAAAAAAGCTACTACAATGTTGCCACTGCAATAAAATGATCGTACAATAGTATATACCTATTTTCTAAAAACATACGCTGACGTAATTAATTTATTGGTAATTTTAATTCTATAATTTAAAGAAGTAATTTTATTTACTTATTTTAACATAAATACAATACGCTTTCATTAAAACTTAATCATCCGTAATGCTTGGTGGGCCGTGTGGTCCCGGCAGAGTAGAATAGGCCACCCTCACTCTTACCGAGGTGTCGTAAAAGGCGACTAAGGTAAAGCTGCTGGCATGATCATCAGCACCCAGAGAAGGAAAACTCTGCATTTATATCAAAACCCTCGCCAACCCGCCTGCCAAGCGTGGTGAGTATGGCAATTACCCCTCATGTGATTGAGGGAGGCCCGTGCCCCAGCAGTGGGGACTTAAATGGGCTGATGATGAATGTTTGGTAGAAAGGCTGGTATTGAGCTTGTGTCATTTCAGGTGTTAATAACATTTGGTACAACATTTTAACTTACATGTTGTTGTTTCGTGCAGTGAGGTGCCGCCAAGTGATATTAATATAAGAATCTTTTTTAACACTGCTATTGTATGTTGAGTGAGTTGACACGTGAAAAACTTGCTAGCACCTAAGAGAGTCTTAAAACCTGCGATTTTGTTAAGAGTAGTTTCGGCAGAATCCATAGATCGTTAAAACGCTAAACACCTCCGTTTTATTGAGTGACTGAGATT
The DNA here is from genome assembly GCA_019059595.1 of Marasmia exigua. Classification (NCBI taxonomy): domain Eukaryota; kingdom Metazoa; phylum Arthropoda; class Insecta; order Lepidoptera; family Crambidae; genus Marasmia; species Marasmia exigua. Next base: position 13,011,472 of record CM032475.1, on the reverse strand, counting down.
TAGACTGACTTCGTCTGTTGATTATCCACTTTGTCAAAATATCACTTGACCCTTTTTCTTACGAGTTATTTCACGCCTTAACGCCTTAAATCTAAAACATGTGCAAAACTATACGAATTAATTAATGGAGTAGTGGAAACCTAATCATGAATTGTGCCAGCTTATACTAAGAAAAGAAGCATATAACAAAAAGGTTAGCAAAACCTGAAAACTTGATTTGACAATGACAAGTGATATTGAAAGATTTAACAGTGACGTATCTATCGTAGTTTTTTTGGTCTTGAATTCCAGTTTCGGGTATAGTCATGTCACAATCATCTCTAGCATGATTTAAGTTTTTAGTGGTCACTTGTTTTCGGTACTGATCTGAAAAAGGGCTTATGCCTATAAAATGTTGTAATAGCAATGTTCAGCATTTGTTAATGGTGATGTAAGTACGAAAGTAAGTAAGTAGAGAGAGTTTTATAATAAAAAGTAATCACTGGTTTCCGGAATGATAATTGTACAACAAAAATATAACAATAAGCTAATTCACTCAACATCTCACACATTGAGTAAAAACATCACACGAATTTGATGTACACTCGTGAAAAGTGGGAACCGAACTCAGCGCATGAGGCAGGGTCATTACCATATGCGCTATCTGGGCATTGAAAATGAATGAATCTACAAATAATTTTGACGACTCGTTCATTAACTTAAAACGGCTTTAAAATAATTATCACACGCTCAGCACAAATTATTCAATTTGATATTGATAGCTACTGATTTTCAGTTGAAATAATCCGCGATTTGTTTTTGAGAGCAATTTGCAAAGTGGCCAAAGTTTTCAACCGTAACGTACAGAAATAGCTTGTATATTAGATATCTGCCCTTTCGGTATGTCATTCACATACAACGTTGTTGTCGCTCAGTACTTTGTACTAAGTTATATAACTTACCTTTGACATTATTACGAGAAGCTGTTTATTATTACATCTCTCGGAATTGGATAGGTGGAGTAACTTTACATAGTAAATTACTTACATAATAAAAAAACATATTGTTATTGGTAGTAATTGCTAACATAAAAAAAAATTTAGTTAATTTACTGAAAATGTATAAAAATATTGATTTTTGAACTCAAATAAAACCAAAGATGACCTTACAGCTTTGGTGCCAAAGTAATAATTACTCAGGGGGCGATTCCTAGATAATACTGCAAAAAAGTAACTGACTGGCACTTGGACCAAAAAAAGAGTATGTCCTTTGTCTTAATATTGATTACTCAATACTGTTGTAATTTTAAAAATGTAAAATTTTGCAAATAAAATAACTTTTTACATTTTTTCTAGTTGGCAACAAAGACATCGACAAAAAAGACAAATTACACTACACAATCGAACTGAAGGAACAATTTATCAGCCATTAGGTTCCCTAACAGCCGAATAGCGTCGTAAAACTAACACCACTAATTACAAGTCACAAAAGTATACAAAGTGAAACACCAAATAGATTTAAAGTGGTTCAGTCGTATTGGACCAAGCGGAATAAGCTTGAGCAAAATAGTTCACTTAAGAGAAAAATTTAAGAACCGATAAATTATCTTTTTCTTTATTGAATTCTAAAATAAATGTTTAAAATGACTCGTATGACACATAATTAAAGCGTGTAAGTATTTATTGATTCACTTTGTAGGTTCACAAGTTGAATTAAATCAATGAGTGCCTCGTTACAGTACAGTCGATGCTCAAATTATATGCAAAAGTTCACTTACTCTATTCTTCGGCTTATTTCGGGACTAAAAATCAAATTAAACAAAAAGATCGTTGAAATCAGTCTTGCCAATCTTGAGCTGTCACTAGCACACATTTCTAATTTAATTTTAGATGGTAGAAAAAAGTAACCTTTGCATAAAGAGTAGACTGAGTGAAATGAACTGTACTGCCGTGAACTGCTCATTGAGGAACTACCCAAGTCTAAAGCAGAAGTTTTATTGTGATGCCGTGCATCGACCGCTCGCCGTCGCCGGCTAGTCTACCACAATCTTGGATTGCTATGGGTATATAGAATACATCTACTTACTCGCAGGGGTGGAAGCTGTATTTTTCATCCTTTTATCGCCTCGAAAGGTTTTTCATTAAACAATGGCGGATAGAGTTTCTTCGAGCGCATTTAATTAAGTTTTACGGAAGTTTTTACATCCATTAGCAAGTGATCCATCGTTAATCAAAAAGTTAATTTTGAAGTTTCTGGCGGAATTTTTTAAGTTATGCAAAAGAAGTGATTATACAAGGAGGTATGTATTGATAGTCTGCATATTCCGAATAAAGGTTCTAGGCGGGTTAATAAGAGCCGCTATAATAATTATGTATAAATAATAATGTTTTTAAATGAATTTGTATTGCTAAGTTCAGTTTGTCACATTAATTCAAATAACTTAGAAATCATTTTTATACATTTCGAAATATACGTCATTTCTGAAATGAATTAAGTAAAAAGATTGTGGTAGATTTAATTTTTCATATAAAAGAATTTAATTAGATTTTCTCAGCGTCCTTAGCTGAATTTCTTACATCTTTGTTTCTTGAACAAATGTCTGCTACAAATTGGCACTAATCGTCTATATCAAGCCTAATTGAAATCGTTACTGTAAACATTAGTGATTAGTGTTTACATTCGCTTAACGATCTAATCGTTATCATAAAATATTATTTGTAATGTAATACAATCTATAGTTATACCACTGTGACCTAATTCTGTATTAACAATTTTCTAAGCGCAAATACCGGTTCAGTTTACTGAATGTCAAAGCTTTGTAGGCTTAGTGGTAGACGAAAATACGTATTGAATTTGACAGGGTATTAGAGTATTAAGCCATCCGTGTCTATTGTGTTTCTATGTGGACAGAATGCTTTGACAGTTGCAGTTTTGCTGTGTGGATAATTGTCAGTCAGAACTCTCTTATAAGGATTATGAAATTTAGAATTCTATGTAGGTAGTTGAAATGTTTTGATATTTAAACTGCATAGATTTGGAAGCAAATCTATTACCTTGTAACTGCGAACTATCCCTATCAAAATAAGGACTTATTACTTTTAGTACACGATCTGCTAATAGTCTTCATGGAAGACAATGAACATAGAAAAGAGAAATTATGAATTTATTTTATTTTTAACTCGTGAGAGAGTAATGAGTGGTGGTAATAAACTATACGGTTTCTATGGGTGGGAGTTTTTTAAATCAGTTGAGTTAATTTTGTGGAACAAAAAAATAAAAAAAATATATTTTTATATTTTTACTACAGAAATAAAAGAAAATAAGAAAATACACAAGATCACTCTAGAACCACAGAGTTCAATGTTAAATAGACCCAGAAATATAGACAAAGGTTACTTACTTATATCTTTTATCTCACCCCTTTTGTCGAAGGTTATAAGGAACAATAAGAATATAAGGCAACCTCTCTGTTTTGTTATATTCTCTGGGAGTAATAAAAGTCTGGCGCCATCAAAGTAAGCAAATTGAGTGAGGACATAGGCAAATTTGTTTGGGTAAAGCTACGTGTTAACACGTGCCCTGTAAGCATAAAATTCAACCGCTATAATAATGTTTTTATATCCAACGTTTGCACATTTTTCCTGTTTCATGTTTTGTAAAAAAAGTTAAACCTGCTTTGATTTTGGAGTCTTGGCACAAGAAACAAAAATAATTATTAAATCAATGATTCATACAAAATGTTGGCGGAAAAAAATGCCAAGTTTTTTTTTTTTGTTTTATACAAACCCTTTACGTCACGGGGAATTCAATAGCGTTTCAGACTTAGCTTTTATTTTGTCATAAATTCTTGATTTTGTAAAGTGGCAAACATAATGCTGAGCGATAATGTTTATCTATTTTTAATCGCTTATAATAAACAAAAAATCTAAGTGAATGTTTATGGAAAATAAATGTCATTTAACCTAAATTTATTTAAACCACCAAACTATCTCGCGGTAAATGGAAAAATAAACCTGCCCATTTTAATTTACTAAGTTACTTAAAGCTTCGTTCGCGTGAATTGTGTAATAGGGTTTGCCACGAAATAGCTTATGTCACTTCCCTTAAACTATCTCTACTTAAAAAAAACGCCAATTCGTTAAAAATCACACCAATTCATCGCTCCTTTTTGCTGTAACAGACGGACAAACGAACAGATAGACCCATACATTTTCCCATCTGTAATATTAGTATGGATCTCTAAGCCTTGAATTTAGGTGTATTTGAACGAAAATTCTTGGATAATCTATAAATTTTGTTTATGTGTATGTATGTGTGTAGGTCTTATTATGGTTAATAATGTTGTAAGAAGTCTCCCAGTTACTTACTATTAGCAGTAATATTTTTTTAGATACTAAGAGTTGATTCGACCATCCTTATTCCGATAATAAATCTATGGTATAGCGCTGCAATTCTATACGAATCTGACGTTATACCGTGGATTTATCCACGGATAAAGATTGGTGGAATGCACCCTAAGTTTACAATTATTTTAGAGTGCACTCACTCTGGGGGGGAGAGTGCAACGAGGGTTCTTCTCTCGCTTACCATGAGCTAAGGAGATCCAATATACTGTGTCACTATAAATAAAAACCGAAATAAAAAAATATATTGGCACTGACAAAATAAAACCGAAGCAAATTGAGATTCTAATACGAACCTTATTCTGGCAATAAAATTTTATTGTACATAGTTATGTACAGTTGAGTACAGTTGTACTTGTATTATTGAAGAAAGTTCTTATAGACTTTGAAATGGAATACGAGAAAGTTTCCGGGCGTTATAAGAAAGTGTAATGAATGTAAAACTTATAAACATTTTATTTGATGTTTTCGTTGTGAACACGTCCCTAAAAATAAAGTGTTGCCTGCAAAATTTTGTCGCGAAAAATCAACCTACTTGTTATTTTCGTGTGTCATAAATAATTTTGGTATTTTTATTTGACGCGTGATATTATACATTTTCTTCACGTACTTATATATTTGGTCCGTGCTCATGCATAAATAAAAAGTTTTGAAATAGGTAGGCGACATTATTTTTTGCTTACTTGACTCGTCTCAGGGATGTAATATAAAATTAGCTGATGATGTAAAATAAATTGAAACCACACCCTTTCTTAGTTAGTTACCCTGACAAATTGCATGAAACTATGATAACATGAAAATTATCATAGACGTATAATATATTACTTTATTTTACTTTATTTCAAACATATTTCTTTTCTAATTTGTGTGATTAACATACATTGAAACTAAAATAAGTTTAATAAGTAATAAGCATGATAACCAAAATTATTTCGTTTAACGGAACAAAAACCGTCTTTTGTCTTTTACGTTGAATTTCCCACGTAACCTTTTATCCTTTAAATTACCATGGCAATATAGGGAAAGATTTTCTTAATATTTTTTTTGTTCTTAATAATAAGAACACAGTTTCATACTTGGATTGATCATAGTTATACGCCTTAAAAAGGGTTAAAGAATTGCTACGAGTAAGATTTTCGAAATCAATCGGTCTGAGATTTCAAGGGTCTTACGATTAAATTGGGTAATTCAGAGTCATTCACTCAAGAAGGCAAATTGGGGCCAATGAAATTTTATGGGATTATTTCTTAGCCCATTACATTTTCGTTTTTCTTGGATCGAGTGCTTGGATTTATTGATATAAAGAGCCACCGAGCAATCTTATGCCGAATTGAAATGAAAATATCCTTTAGTCTTAGAAAACGGAAACCAACAGAAAGCTAATAACAGTTCTTTATTCCTGAAAAAAATAAAAAAGTGAAAATCCCGGAAAGCAACAGATAATATACGAGTAAATCTATCTACTATTTATAAAGAGGTTAATCTTACAGACATCGGCAACGCTCAAAGGTACTCCAAAAACACGAAACGCTTGCGTGATGCAATTGACTCCTCGCGCCATCTATTCGTATAAAGTGGAACTAATGTCCCGAATCAAAGTATGAGGGGATATAAAGAAAAGCCAAATAAGCTTATTAAAAAGCAAAAATTAAATTTCATGCAGATAAGCTGTTTCTAAGCTTGCTTCTAATAAATTGATGTCTAACTAGAAACCCGCGCTAGACTACCAATAATATTCTATTGTACTACACACAGGGTCAGGCTTGTATCCCCACTTGATCTATGTGCGTTGTGAACGAGCTGTCTGCACTGGCTCAAACGATGTTGTCGCCTGTGAATAACTGCAGGGCTTTGTTAGCTAAACTAAACGAGTATTAGCAAAACAAATTCTAGTTGTAATAATAATATCCTCCAACCGATTTTTGCTGAGACGTTCAATTTTAACGATCAACTACTGACGCCGGATATATTATAGAGCTCAAATGTGTGGGCAAACACACTTGTGTTTAATAAGAAGGAGAAGGAGGAAGTGAGGAATAGAGCGGGCACTTGCACGCTCTATTCCTTTACGATTTATTTTTTTATGATGTGATTAAAGAGACACGTTTATTTTGTATTTGTTGACCAATGTGAAGGGTTTCAATTATTTTATTTGTATTTTTACTTAGTTTTACATCATCCAAAACAAAAATAAACCACACATGGACGTTAGAATATTAAATGAAGATTCATATATTATGATTTATGTTCTGATGTAAAGATAGGTGTCACGGATCTATAGGCGATAAAGATGTCCTCAAACTTTTAAAGTGACATGACCAATCAACCCCAGTGTTTAGTTGTGAAGTGACGCCAAAAGACGATGCGTAATCGATTTCAAATGACTCGACTATCGAATAGAGAGGGAGGTAGAATGGTGTACACGAGTTGAAGATCGATGCAACACTTGCTGCGCGACACAGAACATGTCCTGTCGACGCGTGCGCCGACTAGTTTATAACTTTAGCTGATGCAGCGATATAACCCTGTCGATGATAGTCTGCTTTGTTGCTGAACTCACGTCGTTTCAGGTATGTTTTTAGAAATAGACTGCTTATCCTTATACTCCTTAAAATATAAATTGACTAGAATGACAGCTGTCACTTGATCTTTATTTTAATGAGCATGAGGTTTATCATTTAACCAAGTTTATTTCTATACATTTTTATTATTATGGACCTAAAGATTATTCTGATGTGACACCAATAGATGTCATTTTAATCAATCTACATTGTACGGATTATAGTAGTTAGGCGAATTATAAAAATATATAAATTAAGTTTTAAAAGTGGCTTTCAATCAAAAAGTTCGATTGATGTCAACATAGGTTTATATTCGGATTATAATTGTTCAAACATATGGTGAAGTTATGAAATATATCGTCGAATATTAGCAATTAAGACGTGACATCTAATGGACTGTCACAAAGACAGCACTTTTGTTGGACAGATTATCGGACTTACAAGAAGTTGGCTGATTTTTCATACTACACTCGCGAGCAATCAAATCGACTCAAGACCTAATTTTCATACAAAATATATACTACTTTAATAGGCCTATAAATATGAAAGTATATGTATTTTAGTGATAATTTTTAATGTAAATCGATGTCAAAAATGTTCTTCTTTTAGTTCGTCGTTTAACAAGCCTCCAGAAATATGCCAATTTTCTCAAAATTAGGATTGGGCAAGTTGTTTGTCCTCCTCCATGCTTCATGGGATGCGAAAATTAACCACAATTTCCTTTTTTAAGAAATCGGCACGTTTTCGTAATCTGTTAAGATAATTAATTGAAATTTGAACACTTTGAAATCGATTTACAATAAAATTATCACTTAAGCACGGATACTTTCATATTTATAGGCCTCTGAAGTTAGTATGTTTATATCAAAATTAGGTACGGAGTCGATTTGGTTCCTCGTGTATGTATATCTCACCGACTTTTTGTTTCCTCCAAAAATCTGTTACTCCATTGGTGGCAGTGGTGATGTTACGAGTGTGTGGTGGCATTTGCTTACTACTAGGTGATCCATCTGTTTTTCTGCCACCTATGACATAAAATGGATTAGTTCTTAATAAATTAATGAGATGTCACGTTATCATTGCAAAGAGGCGATATTTTAGAATAACTTTCTTGATCATGTTCGTAAATTGACTGACTGTTAAGTAAAATCTTTTTTTCTGGGATGGACTTTTTCATTGAATCCGACTTAAGGTCACCTACTTATATTGCTTGCATAGTGAGTAGTTAGTGTAGTATTACACTTTTATTTGTAAACATCGAAATTGTTGTACCCAAGGCCTGTAAAACATGTTGAAAGCATCAACAATTGAAAATAAACATAGTTAGCCTAGGAACATAAATGTATCATTTGAAAGAAATGCACCTTAATATTGAATGTGTATGTTTAACTTTAGAAAATGAGAAAATCAAAGCCCTTAAAATCAAAATTACACGATGCCGATGGTGTGATTTTGTTTCACAAAGAGCATAAATCAATATAACTGGAACTTGTTTGTGACACATTTTTGAGAAAGAATATTTATGTGTTTGTTCAAAGTTTACTACACAAAAACTGAACTGTAAGACAAGTTTAATAAGAAAAAAATTGAATACATTTAAGTTACTTGTTAACTTACGTCACAGCCGACATTACCTACATTAGAATTTCAGATAAATGAAGACTAAAAATACTTTATTTTTCTCCTTCAATCTGCGGTGATTAAGTGTCAGATCATTAGTTTAGGGGTTCATTTACTGCGGGAACAATTTGTGGGACAAATTGAGTGACAGTTTTATGTGGCGCAACAAAAGACCTTTGGCCATCTTCCGAACTTAATCTTCCTTAGTTGGCTTTATTGCTATGATTTCCGTTGATAAAAAAAATATATTTTATAACTGTTTTGGCACAATACGGTATTTGGCAATTTTTTTTTATTTTTGTAATCAAAAGACCTCTCAATCAAAAGACCTTCTGGTCTCTTCGCGTCTGATTTGTATGGTTTTCAAAATATTGTTCAAATTAGAAGTTTAACTTGAAATCAGAAGAAATTTAAATTGAAAGAAGGGTAGGTGTCTTAACGTGTTCTTATTTCAATTTAAAATTCTAATTTGAATAATATTTTTGAGCCCATGGAAATCAGACGCGAAGAAACCGGAAGGTCAAATTTCGGAGAATCACCCAGAAACATCGTTGAAAGACGAAATTACTTGATTCCCATTTAAACTACCTGATAAATCACAACTTTAAAATCACATTATTTTGGGAAAACTCAAAAAGCTCCATACAAATGGATACTAAGATGTGACGTCACACGACAGTATTTTGTATGCATTGCATTTGAATTTTGTATGGTAGCTATATAAAATGTTTCGTTTATGCCAATGGCTCTTGTATAATAGTTGGCGCAAATTGTATGGGTTATTCAATGGTATAATTATTTTTAATAATTTCATACTTTTGAAACGGACTTGCCCATGAATCTTTGAATAACCATAAAACTGGCGAGACGTCAATTTTTAATTTAGAATTTTTGATACTGGCACATATTAACCTATATTTGATAAGATATTTATATTTTGTAAAATCTCGAGCTTAGTCAAACACCCTAATGCGAGTCTAGCCTAGCCTACCTTTTCAATTATCTAGGACTTCTTACTTCTGTTTATAAGGAACCATATCTAGCAAATATCTTAGACCTTGTCTCGCGATCTAAGGTGGATTTGAATCCTACCCTAGTCAAACACACTCATGTGATGATCCTGTGTTTTATACATTTTTGATACCTGATTACCTGCACTGAAGTTTTTTGACCGTGGCAGAGCCACGGCCTCACAAAAAACAGGCATGAAGCAGCACTGTGCTGTGTTTCGCTGCGTGAGTAATGGTACCGTTTAAAGGTTGGCAGCGCACTTGTGATTCACTGGTCACACATCAGGTGATCCATCTGCTCGTCTGCCACCTATGACATAAAAAATATATTTAAGAACTTAATCTCTTTAGATACTTTAAAAGTTATATTAATGTTTTGGTAATTTGTAACGAAAGAACAAAAACTTTTATGCAGAAATTTACTCTCCACTGCTCCGTCTAATTTTGATAACGTTTAATTCAATTACTCAATAAAAGTCAACGGCATAACAATACAAAATAACTTTGCCCTCCAAAGGAAAATAGCAACCATTAGATGAATAAAAATTGCAACAATGGCGATGACTGGGCACAATCGAGAGAGAAAAGAGATAAAGTCGTATTCAGCGCTTTGTCGCATCTTAGAAATAATAGATTTTACCTGTGTCGTCTGGTTTTTTTTAATTATATGTTATATTAAGGGGAAAATTTGATTAAGGTGACGGGTAGGGCACACTAGCAACGCCAATGAATTTAAATTGTTAGCAACTAAACCGGATATCTTTTAAAGAATTTCGAAAAAAATCTCTTGGAAAACATTTATACTATTCATTTAATACTTATACTTAACTTTTGGATCTGCTTTTGTACTCGAAATTTGAATTACCGCCAAAAACTATACGGCGTTAATCCAAATTTCGAGTGCAAAAACAGAACAAAAAGTAGTGCTAAATAATTTAATAAATAGAATAAATGTTTTCTTAGAGACTCACGCTCCGGAATTGTTTAAAATAATAGATCCGGTTTAGTAGCTAACCATTTAAATCGATTGGTGTCGCTAGACTTAAGGAAATCATATATAAAATAAAACACCTACTCGAAAACAAAGTATTAAAGCTGAGCTAATAACCAGCTCGAGCGCTGTACAGGTTATTGTACAGATGGGCTAATAATAATAGTTAATTTCAGTTTATTGATAAGTACTTGGCAATGTACCTACATTTTAGTGATAGCTGCATATTTAAGTTAAACTCTATAAATAATGTATTTTAAATGTAATGTCTGTTTATAACGGGGCGACATAGTCAAATATTGACAAAGCTCCTTAAATAAAGAAAAAAAAAAAAAAAGCTGATTCTTTTGTTATTTCAAAGTTTGGGACCACATGCTGTTGTTAACATAATTTTGTATTTGTACGTTTTGGCTTAATATTAACCAGTTTGTACACTCAAAATGTGCTGTGTAACAAAATGCTAAATTTTTCCCCCACTGTACCGCAAAAACGTGACGACACAACACAAAATATAGCGAAACCAAAAAGCGCAACGTTTAACAAACCCCGTATTATAATTTTCAGCACCAAAAATTCAACATAATGAAAAATTATACGCAGTGAACCGCATTTAGCACTGTATGTAAAGTTTATTTCGTATCATTGTACAACATGTGTATAGATATATATATATATATATAGTGTGATCCCCGGCAGAGTAGAATAGGCCACCCTCACTCTTACCGAGGTGTCGTAAAAGGCGACTAAGGTAAAGCTGCTGGCATGATCATCAGCACCCAGGAAGGAAAACTCTGCATTTATATCGAAAACCCTCGCCAACCCGTCTGCCAAGCGTGGTGAGTATGGCAATTACCCCTCATGTGATTGAGGGAGGCCCGTGCCCCAGCAGTGGGGACTTTCACATGTTTCCGCGTTTTTTTATGTGATTGGTGGCAGACGGTTTGACCATGGGAGAGCTACGTTTCGGCATGAATGGGCCGAATCGACCGGAGTGATACCACGGCCTCTTAGAAAACCGGCGTGAAGCAGCACTGTGCTGCGTTTCGCTGCGTGAGTGACCCTCACTCACGGGCCGGAGGCCCAATCTGGGGGAAAGGAGGGGTTAAAGGTTGGCAGCACCCTTGTGACTCTACTGGTGTTGCGGGTGTCTATGGGCGGCGGTAATCGCTTACCATCAGGCGATCCGTCTGCTCGTCTGCCATTTATCACATAAAAAAGACGCTTAGGCCACTTATGCAGCGAAACACAGCACAATACTACTTCACGCCGGTTTTCTGTGAGGCCGTGGTATCGCTCCGATCGAGCCGTCCCATTCATGCCGAAGCGTGGCTCTCCCACGGCCAAAGCAGTTTTGGTGTAAATGAGGTTACATAATAAGAGACTGGTAAAACTTTTATGTTTCGAACTTGGCAAATTGTAAGGAAGTTGTTTTTCATCAGGACGGAGAAGGTAGGCTCTGACATGATTTACAACCCTTTCTAAGACTAGAAGGTAAATTTACGCCATTTGAATTATGGAGATTAAAATTTTACTCGTAGAACAAAATTTCACAACACATTTATGACGAAACTCCTCCTCACCTTAGCGTGTAATTTCCGGTTGCGTCCAGCCAGGGTACGCTTAGACCATGATTTAGGATTTGGGGAGTCTGGTAATTACAATGAAGCGCCTGCCGTTCGACCATTCAGACGAGACATACCAACTGAATTATGATTACACGTTTCAGAAACTAATCGAAGCGTGCAGGTTTCCTCACGATGTTTTCCCTCACTGCCGAGCTAATGGTATAAATTACGCACATAAATTTGAAAAATCCAGAGGTGCACCCTCGGGTTTGAACCATGACCCCCCAGATGGAAGGCGCGTTCTAATCTACTGAGCTGCTGAGCTGAGCTACCATCGGTTGCTGAAGGTAGACGAAACAAATTTAAAGCAAAATTATTGTAAACTAGACTGCGCCTACTGTGGCAGGCCCCCCACAAGGTGGACCGACGATTTGGTGAAGATCGCGGAAATCCATTGGATGCGGACAGCATAGGACCGATCTGTATGGAGAACATTGGGGGAGGCTTATGTCCAGCAGTGGACGTCTATTGGCTGAAATGATGATGATGATGAGACTGCGCCCGCGGCGTTACTCACGCAGTTTTATTTTTTATTACTAAAGTCTTCATTCAGATTTCAACCCCGCGCAACTACTCCTTACGGGCTGAAAGTTCAAAAGTCACTTTTTTATTCAATACCTGAGCCCAAAAATCAATTTCAAGTTTCCAATTTTACTAATTAGCAAACCCTCATACTGCATTTCACTCCCTATTAGACCCCTTCGAAGGGTGATTTTCCAAAAACATCGAAGTGAATTTCTTTTTATTTCAAATTATAAGTATAAGTATACACTTTCACATTACGTAAAAGATGACAGACTATCATACAAACTTCAATCCCTTTTTTTACCCCCTTAAGAGATGAATTTACAAAAATGTGAAAACAAATCGTTTTTGTTTTAATATTAGGAGCCTAAATAATGATTTTCAAGATTCTTCTTAAATTAAAATCGCTAAACCCCTTTACCGGGTTTCTAATCCTATTTAACATAGAAACATTTTTTTGGGGGATAGGAGGATTTTCCAAAAACTTTTGATGAGTCATTTTTAATTTCCAATTATCACATTCCTAACAACAAAGATGGCGGACTTTCATACAAACTTCTAACCCCCTTTTCACCCCCTTAAGGGTTGAATTTTTAAAAATCCATTCTTAGTTTAGTTAGCTAATTTCAAGTTTCTACGGTCAGTAGTTTGGGCTGTGGGTGCGTTCCAAGTCTCTTTATATATATATATATAGATTTAAACGTAATAACGTTACACTGTCGTCAAAACTAATTAAAAAATTTAACTAATAATAAAAAAATAAAACGAATAATAAAAACAGTATGAAATCAAAACGATGTGGGAATAAGCGCCAGATTGTGCACAGAAAAATAAGGATAAAGGCACAAGAAATAACTTCAAAGAAAAACAGAGTTGCAAAAGTTAATCATTCTGAATAGCTTCCTTACACCAATAAAGTGGATTTTCTCACACATTTTTCAACTCGCAGAGTAAAGATATCCTATACTATCGTGACAGTTGGATGAATGGCTGTTTACTCAAGGTGAACAATTTATTCGGCCTATGATCACAATATCTAGAGAGAACTTGGAAATATATCCAGGGGAATTTATTCACGGGAACAGGTATTTTTGTAAGTATTTTCCGGTGCAGATATTTTCGTAAATGGGTTTCATAAATACGATGTGATCCTAGATAATGTTTTGTCCTGGAAGGAATATAAAGGCGACGGGTAGCCCTAACTAAACCGGATCTATTTCAAACAATTTCGGAGCAGGAGTGTCTAAGCAAACTTTTATACTATTTACTTAATAATTATGCTCTACTTTTTGATCTTTTTTTGCACTTGAAATTTGGATTAACGCTATAAGTGGCCGTTTTTGGCGGTAATTCAAATTTCAAATACAAAAGCATACCCAACAGTAACGTCGAAGTGTTAAATAAATAGTATAAGTGTTTTTCGGGAGGCTGCAGCTTCGAAATTGTTAAAAAGATATCCGGTTTAGTTGCTAACAATTTAAATCAATTGGCATCGCTAGTGTGCCTTACCCGTCACCTTAAAGGCGCGTATACTAAGGAATAGGAAGGCGGAGCTAGATCATTAAAAAAAATATTTACAGAACATAAATTAAAAACAGTATATATTTTAAAATAAGTTTAAAATAACTTTTCATTTTCAAATCCGTGATGTTAGTTCAAAGATTAGCTTGTGAGTAGCATTACCCAATAGCAAAGGATTTTTGAAATTTGCTTAAACTTTGCATATTTTATATCGTCATAAAATTAGATTTTTTAATTATCACCAAACACGTTACTAAGATGATGTGTGTAAATTTAATTAATTTGTTTACAGCTGCACTTCTACAATACATTTTACATAATAAAGTAAAAATAGAAAAACTATTTATCCATTTTAGAAGAATACAGAACCCAAAAAAAATGTTATGCAGGATGACTCTTTTTCAGTGGTCCAAAAATTTTTTTGTATGCCCCACAACAAATACCTTAAACAATCGCATGCATGTTACGAGACTTAGTGTAGTTTTCGAGAAAAAAAAAATAGTATTAGTGGCCTGCCCTCACTTTGTTTCGGGTACTTAGTTCCATTTTATAGCCATAGATGGAGCTAGGTGTGGATTACATCGCGCAAGCATTTCATGTTTTCGGATTAACTATAAACGTTGACGCTGTCTGTAAGTTACCTCTTTATAAATAGTATGGAAGGGGAGCCTTGTTGTAAGGCATTTAAAAATCTTTGGGTCAGTTAATGTAATTTACTGCACTTGTATCATTACGCAGTTGTGAGACACCTCTGTATATGTTCATTGCGATCTAAGCATTAGTTGTAAGTAAATATATAAAATTGTTTTTTGTCCATTATTGCGTGTTGTGTCCAACTGCGACGTACAAATTACTGGTGGACATGCGTGCTCGTGGCGACCTCATCCTGAATATTTTAAGATAAGCCGTATATTTAGACGGGTCACGGCACAAGTGTACAAGCCTTGGGTATTTTTCTGTTTTCCCTGGGGTTTAACGCTTCATCGCATTTTAAGCGCCCCAATGGAAAGCTTAGTGGGTATCAAAAATGAGGGTCTGAGTTTATATGTTATGTGCAACCTTCAACAATCTGGATTTTTTCAAGTACCTAGACCGTACTCGAAACAAGGGTATGAAACATAAAAGTTATATCTTTAGATATGGCTATAATAGATTTCGCTTTTATCAGCAAAATAGAGTACTTAAAAATGCGGTTTTAATATGTAAATACGAGTAGAAGCAATTCAATATATTTTGACTATACTTAAAACGATAAAGGCATGTATATTTAGTCATAGTATATATTACTTACATGTATGTTTATGGATATATTATTTTTTTAGCCGTCCTAGATATTACTGCATCGCCCAATAATTAACTGGTAGAGAATGCTGTATAGCATTAAGTCCGCCAATTGTACATTACTTTCTCGTGCAATAAATATAGTACAGCCATTCGCTGAATGGCACCCGGCAATATAAAAGAAAGATCCTGTTTTCTCTCTGGATAATTCTGAGAGAGTAATTTGTTTTGTCTAAATATCAATGACCACTGTAATAATGTCCCTAGGTTTTCCTTTTTTCATAATTTAATCATTAACAAAGACGAATGTTCAAAACCTGAAATAATCTGCTGTGTTCAAACTTCCAGAAAACAAATACTATATCATGAAAACAAATCAAAACAACGGTACACAGATAAACTCTTATGTTAATATTTGGTGAAAACAGTATTTAAAAGAATCAGTAAGTGACAAAACTAAATTTTTCTGTGCTTTTAACTAAGGATGTTCAGTCCAATCTGCAGTTTTTTCTATTACCCTCTGCGGTGGAAAGCTTGAGGTTAGAGAGACATGGAATTATACGTATATCGCCTGGAGCCTTTCTCCTCCCTCTTAAGTAAAGGAAAGAGAAAATCTCAGCTGCATACGATATTTAACCCCGACCCTTGTAAACGATCCTTGAAGTACGCAAAGTGCCAAATTAAGTTACAAATAAAGGCCTACAATCAGTTCAAGGTTTTGCAGCCCAAACCCTTTTACACTTCCAAGGAAACAAACTGGTGCAAACTTGGTCCAATTTTACGTAATAAGACTTGGTGATACACAAAACGTTTGTTGGTGCACAAACATCTATTTAATTAAGTAGGAAGTTGCGAGGACATCCGTTCCCCAGTTTGTTTTTGACGATGAAATCCCTTGTGTTTCCTCGTGTAAAGGCTCAATGACAAACAGCTGTATCGCGTGTGTGGACGTTAAGAATTTCATTTTTTGAAACGGTCCTTTTTAATAATGCCTTTGTTAACTCTTTTATGACAAACGCTTTTCTCAAACATTCTCCGCGCGGTAAAATACCGTCGTAACAATAAATTTATTTCATAATAACTTTTGCCATTTTCATTTATTTTGTACATATTCGTTGAAATGATTGCATTATCAAGATGCAGTTAAAGTAATTTTTCAGTTTAAAATATTTATGCATTATGTGGCACATGAAGTCAGTCAGTCAGTCGTCCTTTAGCTTTATATAGTATAGATAATTAGTATAGATAAATAACATTTGATTTCCGTTCATTGATACTTCTTATTTTTGTAATTGAAGATAAGGTTATTATCTATACTCATGTCATAATCTTCAATTTAAGAATGCTTTACTTTTCTTATCTTTTCTTATTTTTTTATTCTCTTTTCTTTTTCATTATGATATTTTTTGCACTTTGTGCAACAGCTGCTATTGAAAACTGAATGTGATAGTGATTTGAGGATTTGACTCCACCGAATATCTTAGGAAGAGCATAGTTAGCTGCAGTTCGCTAAAGAGATTACGATAAATGCTACGCTACGCGATACTACGTTATTCAGGTATGCTTGTTAAAAGTGTTTCCGTATGATTTCTTACTTCGAAGATTATTAACACGAGTGAAGAAGTAGTGTTTGAGACTGCACATAACTGGTATTAAACACTCGCGAATGCTATTAAAAACTCGCCAAATCTCGTTTTTTTTTTCAATCTTGCTCGTGTTTTAATAACCCTCATTATGTAATAGTGCCGCGTGGTCCCCGGCAGAGTAGAATAGGCCGCCCTCACTCTTACCGAGGCGTCGTAAAAGGCGACTAAGGTAAAGCTGCTGGCATGATCAACAGCACCCAGAAAAGGAAAACTCTGCATTTATATCAAAACCCTCGCCAACCCGTCTGCCAGGCGTGGTGAGTATGGCAATTACCCCTCATGTGATTGAGGGAGGCCCGTGCCCCAGCAGTGGGGACTTAAATGCGCTGATAATGATGATGATGATGTAATAGTGACATTAACAACTAATATTTACGAAAACACGAGTAAGAACATATAACAAAGCAAAACATGGGTTGGTATAAATTGTGAGTTTCAACATGTTTTGCCAATATTTCAATCCAATTGTTTCAACTTTTTGAGAATTACACTAAACCGTTTATAAAGTTACAAAATAGGTGAACTGCTTATAAACATGTTATTATGAACTATAAGTTCTGATAATGTTCAAATACTTCGGTGACAACCATCTCGGGTAATACGTCACCAATTTTGTAAAGGGATGATAAATTACTCGTCGAGCTAAGTGGTGAGATGGGTTCCTAAAATCTTGTCGCAAACACTTGTTCCAATCCTACATCATTTTTCTATTTCATTTCATATCGACTAGGTTACTTAACAGAAATGAATTTGTCCTTTTTACGGGACTTAAAAAATGACCGTCCGTTAACTAAGCTGTATCCAGGAAGTTTCCTCTTATTTTCCTTTTTCCTTTCACCGGGAGCAAGACTTGCTTCCTGATTGATACTCAGATAATTGGTGGAATTTATCGCTTGTATAATATAGATTTAATTTAGCTTAATTGTTTCAGCAATTGTTTTAGCAATGCATGTTTTGGATGAAATACTGGGGTTATAGTTTATATTCTTTCTGTTCATTTGTGTTTATAATTTTGGAGAAATAATAAACAAGGCCACAGAATTTTTATTTGGCCACGCGCGCAAACTTCTAATTTACTAACTAAGCACCGGGAAATTGACATAGCCTTTAATTAACTGATTCATCTTCTTTACAACGCCAACTAAATATGTTAAAGAAAGCGTCAAGTCAGTATCAACAATTAATTTTCCTTGTCCTTCTGATTTATACATTGCAAACTAATTTACTAACTCAGCCACGAAATTTGTAACTCATCACCATATTACGTTTTA
This sequence comes from Marasmia exigua, assembly GCA_019059595.1. Classification (NCBI taxonomy): domain Eukaryota; kingdom Metazoa; phylum Arthropoda; class Insecta; order Lepidoptera; family Crambidae; genus Marasmia; species Marasmia exigua. The sequence continues at coordinate 12,993,039 of CM032475.1, read as the reverse complement.
CAGCTTCAATACAAGCTCCTCAAAAATTATGTATTCAAGCTTCAATACTCAACATTATATATTATAACTTAACATGTAAAATAATACTTCATATTCTTTTATCGTGAAAATAGCCACTGTACGATTTGGCGCGAGTGCGCGACATGACAGCAACCGGCCATTTGCACCAATCAGAGAGCGCTATTCGATACTTGTGCCGAAGCGCCCGCCCGCCTGCCCTTATCTTCTTTTTCTTTTAATCACGTAATTATATGTGTTAATGTTTATTAATTACTTTTCTATAAATGATTGTACTTGTTACACATATTAATACACAAATTGATTTGCATAATTAAATGGTTTTACTATGACTGTCCTTAATAGTTCTTCTTCTTCTTCATATTTTCGTATAATTCCCGGTTGAGTCCAAAGCTGGGCTTTGGAGCCCAGGGTACGCTTTGATCATGATTCAGGATTTGGGGAGCCTGGTAATTACAATGAAGCGACTGCCGTCTGACCTTCGCAACCCTTTGACAGAGGAACAAGACCAACTGAATCATGGTTACACGCTTCTGAAACTATCCCAAACGAGCAGGTTTCCTCACGATGTTTTCCTTCACCGCCGAGGTAAATATAGAAATATATAATAGAAATATGCACATAGATTTGAAAAATCTAGAGAAATCGACCCTCTGCATGGAGGGCGCGTTCTAAACCACTAGGCTACCATCGCTCTGGCTGACTGTCCTTAATAGTTCATGTGTAATACGTATATTAATAATATGTAGTGGCTTTAATTATACTATTTGATGACAATTTTAGGTACATTTAACAATCGATTAATGTAGGATGAGTTACATTTTATTCATACTAAATTATGCAATTAGAGGCTAATATTCTTACTATTTTGGTGTCATATATTAATACTTTAGACGCTTCCTATTAGAATGCATACCACAAATTTAGATGCTAAAAAATAACCACTATGCTGAGTTATATTTACAGTGGCTTACATATAAGATAACTAGTGTCTGAGATACTATTATTACGACGCGCATTGTTGTGGCCGACTTAGTAATTTAGAAGGTAACATATATTTTCTGCGGCGAATAATGCTATTATAAAGAAGCTTGTTTAATTAGTACCCATAATTTTGGGTAATCTTTAAAGTGAAATATTTTTATTAAATAAAATTGCCACTGTAAAAAAATACCGTCTGTATAAATCGCAGTCCTTATCTACTTATATCTACTGGTATTGCGGTAGGTAAAATGTGGTTAAAAATTAATGTTTTAATGTCTCTTCATCATCATCATCAGCCCATTTAAGTCCCCACTGCTGGGGCACAGGCCTCCCTCAATCACATGAGGGGTAAATGCCATACTCACCACGCTTGGCAGACGGGTTGGCGAGGGTTTTGATATAAATGCAGTTTTCCTTCTCCAGGTGCTGATGGTCATGCCAGCAGCTTTACCTTAGTCGCCTTTTACGACACCTCGGTGAGAGTGAGGGTGGCCTATTCTACTCTGCCGGGACTACACGGCAAACTCTTACATATCATCATTACCATCGAAATCTCATCTCATACACACTCATTCTAATATGAATGAACGGATATACTTTTATTGCACTCAAAACAGTGTAAAAAACATAAAACTAGTCATAATAGGTAGGTAGCAACTTGTGAGAGCGAAAAAAATTGCAATGTAGATTACATTGCAATTGTTTGTAGTTCATAGAACGGTATACTCGTATGGATAGGGTAAACCCTGTAACCCTTTGAGCGGCCCTATTTAGACATCCGAGTCTCGCTCAACTTGTTTGCTGTTGACTCTCAGAGACTCATTACCTGCTTCATTAAAACGAGTACACTTTCGTGAAGCGCTAACAGTCTTTTCCAGGGAACCGTTTCGCTTGAAGAATTGTAAAGATTTTGAGTGCCCTTGTTTCGTGTTCTTAATGTTATTCACTTTTAGAGGGTACAAAATTGTTGAGGTTTGTGGCTTTAAAAGCGGCCACTTTTGGCGTGAATCAAAATCGGACGCAGCATTTTTGCATCGTTATTTGATAAATAGTATAAGTGTTTGCCAAGAAGCTGTAACCCCGAAATTGTTTAAAATCGATCCGGTTTAGTAGCTAAAAATTAAAATCAATTAGCGTCGCTAGTGTGCCCTACCCGTCACCTTAAGTGATAAACTGCGTGCTTTTGAACGTAGGAGATCCGCACTTCGGCAGATGGCAGTGTCAATCTGCCATCTACCACATAAAAAGAGCCTCATACTATGAGTGCCAAATACCGTGTGAAGGAGACGTAGTAGGGAAACGGATCTCTATCTCAAAGTTTAAGATACAAAATAGTTATGATAAGCTAAAATGAAGGTAATTATTTATGTGCAATACCTTGTAGTTAGCAGACAGCATCTGCTAATTAAACGGTCGCTAAGTCATAGGGAGTCGCTGTGGTTTAGCGGCTTTTTAGTTAGCGGACGGACGAATATTGTATGCCGCAGAGCAGGATACGTTTGTACGTTTTTAATTAGTGCTAACAACTACCCAATCTGCCGTCTACTAACTAAAAGGTACCTAAGCCACAGCAACTCCCTGAGGCTTAGCGACCTTTTAGTCAGCGGACGGCAACAATGTCATACATGTAACTATGGCAATATATGATTGATTGATTGATGACAACTACATTATTGACGTAAAATCTGATAAATCTATGTAATCATAAAATAAAAAAATAAAATTGTAAATGGTGACTTTTTGCTTATTAAAGGAGTTTATACGTCTTATTATGTCACAGATATAGCCCAAAGGATTGCATGTCTCAAGTGGCAATGGGCAGGGCACATAGCGAGGAGAACAGACGGCCGTTGGGGCGGAAAGGTCCTGGAGTGGAGGCCACTTACAGGAAGTCACAGCTGTGGCAGGCCCCCCACAAACTGGACCGACGATCTGGTGAAGGTTGCAGGATCTGTGGGGAGAACATTGGGGAAGGCCTATGTCCAGCAGTGGACATCTGGAGAAAAAAAACGGCTATTTTATAGGTTAGGACCTATTATAAGCAAATAAAAGCGAACTAAGAAACAAAATGTTTGTCGGTGCCTTCGTTTAAATGTAATTTATCAAACGACAAATGATTGTAGATATAAATCACCATTATGTTTGTTTTCAAACTGACCAACACATTTTGCAAAGGGCACGGTCTGAGGTCCATAAAGTGTTCGCAAGTTCCCTTCACAGCTGTTAAACAGTCATTTAGGTCTAAATGTTCAGGATGTTGTTATTTACGACCTTTTAGGCTCCGTGATAAGTACAAAAATGATCTATTTATGAGTAAAATACGAAATCATTTCGTATACATTGACTATCATATAATTCAGAAAATACATTTTTAACTAATGAAGTAGGAAGACATAAATGACATTTAAAACCTTGTTTTTTTCATGTCCACTGTAAAAAACAAGCTGATAAAATTATGATAATGATGCCTGAAAAATAAAAATCTATTAAGTACAGTTCACACAGAATTAGAAGTACGATAAATAAATAAAATATAATAAAATTGGAATGAAACACGTGAACTTTCATATTTAACAATTATTACAGTTTTTTAATATATGTGTATCATGTTTTTTTCTTTTATGTCGAGGGTTGAAAAGAGTAGGAACTGTTTTACCCAAAAAAAAATGTTTGAATCATTATGTAAGTACTAGAATTTAACGTGTTCAATACCAGGTACTTGGCTCTAGACTAGGGTAGTAACAATGTAAATTAGTTTTAAAATGAGATGCAAAAGGCAAGTTTTCGATTCCAATAAGCTTATGTAATGAAATATCCATTAATATTGAATTAATTAACGATAGCAATATTCATAAGATAAGTTCTCATTTGTTTTGTAAACGAGGATCATTTCTTGCATTGTTTAAAACTATTGTTTGTACAAAAGTGACAAAGAGCAATTCGTCATCACGCCTTTTGTAGAGAGCCGTAAGCTGAGAATTTCCAACGAATTGAGAAGCAACAACTTTTTGATGTCGGTAAAATTAGTTTGTTTTTTATTTTACAACTCGGTTATAATTGTTACCTCTTATACCCTTTTAATTATTACAAGTTGTGGGTTGGAATGAGTTTTACAAATCACTAGTCGATCATCGATTCTATCGAAAATTCATCATCATAATCTAACCCGTCCACTGCTGGAAATAGGCCTCCCTTAATGTTATACATATAGGTCCTCTGCCGCCCGCATCCAATGGGTTTCCGAAACCTTCACCATATCGTTAGTACACCTTGTGGTGGGCCTGCCACGTGTGCGACTTCCTGTATGTGGCCTCCACTCAAGGACCTTTTCGCCTCAACGGCCGTCTGTTCTCCGGGAAAATATGTGCCCTGCCCATTACCACTTGAGACATGCAATCCTTTGGGCTATGTCTGTGACCTTAGTTCTCCTGCGGATCTCATCATTTCTAGTCCCTCTCCATTGCTCTCTGGATTGAGCCTCTTTGAGTCTCCTTAATCGGCACATTGTAAGCGGCCACGTTTTGGTTCCGTATGTCATCACTGGCAACACACACGCATTAAGACGTTTGTCTTGAATTCACAATTAATCAATAGTAGTATCGATAGCTCAGATTCAGGAAATATTATAATATTTAATATTAAAAAATAATATTTTCTAATAGTACTACTATTAATAATAACGTTGATTTTTTACAAAAAACGATTGACACTATAGTTATCAAATTCATACAATTTGAAGCATTATCCCTAGTATAAAAAAGTAAGTTTATTGTAACACAAAGTCTAAAATTATTATTAAAGATCAAGTTACGTTATATTTATGTGATAAAAACGCACTGTCTGCACGCAATTTTTAGTAACATTGACCGTTCTTTTTCATGTTCATTAGCTGCATTGAAATATACGTTTAAGTACAAAATATAACACCATAAATAATTAGTAAACACGTGAGTTTTTCTCGTGAAATAATTATGTCCGTTCTAAACGACCGATTATGACAGCACATTAATATCGACATCCGTTTATTCAACACGTTGAATATTGTTCAATGTAGACACATGTTTATTTGGAGCGTAATGTTTACAGCCTTGAAACCGTTGAGGAATAAATAATGCTTTGATATACGGTAACGATTGACAAGTTACCTACTGACTGTGTATTGCAATCGAAGTTAAATGAAAATGTTAAAACGAGGTTTGATTATGATCTGGAAATCTACAAATTTTATAGCGATTATTCAGAACACTAAAAATTGATGAACCGTCTTTTGAATAGACCAGTAATTAAAAATGGTCATAAATACTGTAACGAGGGAGAACTCCTTTGTTGATGGCTGTCGGTTTAATATCAATCATTCAAAACAAAGTTTATACTTTTGAATGTGGACTCCTGACGGTAATGTCAGGAGGGCTTAGGGAGGTTACTTGTAGAGGGCCGCCGTGCTTTCCGATGCACGGAGGCCTCGGAAAGCACGTTAAACCATTGGTATCTCCGGAGATACGACCGGTCGTGTCACACTGGTGTTCCATCGGAATATGAGGGCAAGGAAATAAAGAGTGCACTTGTGTTTCCTCACACACTTGACCACTATCTTGCGGCTGATTGTTGAGATTAGGCGCCTTAGCCGAAATCAGTTGGAGGATATTATTATTATAACTAGAAGGGAAAGCCCTTGTTATACTGTGATAGCACCATGTCTACAAGTACTACTTCGAAGGTCATTATGTATATGTAGCTTAGTCCAATATTTACCAAATTATTTCGAGCTTGCGCTGCAGAAGCCATACTTGCAGAAAGTTCTCTGACCTCTATACATATAAGTCGTTAAATCAAGTTTAGTTTGATAACATTTGGGAATAAGGTTCAGTTCACCCAATCAATATTAAAACTGAGTTTTGGGTGGACGTTCTGACTGACTACCTACTTCATTATTAAAAATTGACCTGTCGTTATGTAAGAAGTTTTTTAGAATATTTTTTTTAATTATGTAAAAGTGGCCATCATTATCCTAGCTTGTTTTTTTAAGTTGCGTTCAAAGATCTTGCTTCGAAGCCGGGGTAAGCACAGCGACAAAAAAAAAAGGTATGCTTGAACCATGATCCAGATGTTGGTAATAAAAGTGATTTAAGTCTAGGTAATGACAAAAGATGAAGCGCTGAGCTGACATTTGTAGTCCTTAGCGATAGGAAATAGACCAACAGCATCATGGTTACACATTTAATATCAATATCTTAATATTAACTTTCTACAGTTTTAAAAAAATATCCTTAAAGTAGGTTAATATTAAATCAGGTCTTTAAGAGATATATTTGAATGATTTTTTTATTTCTTCAGAGTCTCTTCCTTCTGCACGGAGTGAGTAGTAGAAATGCGCACATAGATGAAAAAAAAAGTATAAAGTATCAGCCTATATCAGTATATAGTGAGACAGTTCCCATTGCAGGGCAAATGCCATCATAGAAATCAAGTCATCGCTACTATGATGGGATTAGATTTAACCACCACGCTTGCCAAATGCGGATTGGTGATCACAAACCCGAGCTTTGTTCGAAAAATTTGAAACATACTTTTGGCTCGACCCGGGAATCGAACCCAGGACCTCGAGATCATGGCCCAGTACTTAAACCCCTAGACAAACAGGGCGTTGGCGCAGGATGAAAAAAATCCAAAGGAAATTGCATGAGCGAGAATTCAAACCTAAAACATCAAACATGTTATTTTATCCACTGAGCTATCACCACTCATATCGTACGATGTGATATGGTAGGTACGAGTGCCAAAATTATATGAACATACATACATGGCTGTACATCAAACATTTCTCATGAAATATTAATGCTTGGGTTCAAACGAACAATTTAGCAAAAGAAAGATATTTTCCGTTCCATACACGTGAAACGTGATATACGTGTGTCCAGTATGTTGGGACTAAGTGAATAAACACAGGTGTCCTTTACAAGCTTTCAGGTAGGAAGGTTTCTCTCAAGGTTAGCCGCGAGGATGAGGTCGCACATTGAAATGGTGACGCAAGCAGTGCAGTATGCACTTAGAAATATGACGTCTGGACTAAAAAAGATAATAAAAGCATCTAAGATTCGGCGGGTAGGTCTAAAACAAGCCTCATGGGCTGATGCAATTCAAAGTTTTATATTAGTGTCTAGTGGTTTTTAGTGTACTAATTTGGTATTTATTTGTGCAGTGAAGCGCCGCAAAGTGATCCTAATAGTAAGAATCGTTGAATTGTATCGTTTTTAACACTGCTATTGTGTGTCGAATGCGCTGTCTCGTGACAACTTACTTGGACCTAATAGAGTCTTAAAACCCGCGAACGCTTTTAGGGTACTATCCACTGAATCCGTAGGTTGATAAAACATAAAACACCGGCGTTTTATTGAGTGACTGTGACTGACTTTGACTGTTGACTACCTTCTTATTCTCAATACGTTACTTGACATTAGCGAACTATCTTCGGGTAGAGCCATAATAAGAAAATAAAAAAAAAAACATCTAAACAAGGTCTCCCAATTCACGGCTTAGATTGGCCAAGAAATACTTAAGTCAAAATTAAAACACTTCTGATTTTATAAGTTTTCAAATGGACTAATAATATTTTACGTTCGAGTTATTCTAAACATATTAGTTAAATATCACGTTGTAACACGTGTTGATAACAATTTCATTTTGGTTCGTTACCAGAATTTAACTCGTTTTGTGCACCAATTTCATTTCAACAAATGCATAGTACGAGCGCGAAACAGACACCGAAAATACAAAAATTTGGTCGTACCCGTAGTTTATGTATACAGTTTACAGTTTTCATAATGCAAACATTCCTTAAATGCATTTACGGGACTTATGTATACTCAAAGCAAAGTGAATAGTAACAGTTCTATGGCAAAGATGAAATTTAATACTGTTGCAACACCAATGAAAACAAAACTAACAAAAACCACGCGTGGTTTTACGGTATCCGACATTCAATTGGTTTGAAATTGTTTGGTTTTGCCAAAAAAAAACATTCACAATCAAAGTGAATGTACTCATTTATACCGTTTATACTCGCACAAAACAATATCGATACTTTTATCCACTTCACGTAACCTACTTTTGTCATGAGCTAATAAAGCTTTGAGTTTTAACAGATTTAACTTCAATCCTAGTATTTCCATTAGTCGTACACAAACCAATTTAAATGGCTTGCACACCAAGTTGTAGGTAAGAGTTAGTTGACCTAATTATGTCAATGTTTCGCTACAAATCTTCTCTGGGTTTGTAATGCTGAAATAAATTAAAGCCATCCCCAGATTTGCTGTGAAAACAACAAACGTATATGTACTGGAATCCGAATGAGGAATTCATGATTTGTAACAACTTCTTGTACTCGTATTGTTTCTTGACCTGGAAACATTAACTTCGTCTGGCTTCAAGATTACGATATCTACAGATTATAAAGTCATTAGTTTCTTATAGCTAAAGCTATAAGAAACTAGCTTATCATCGGAAATAACGTAAGTATAGGCAGGACAATGAGACTTTTTGCAATTTCCTATAGAAAATATTAAAAAATCTTATCAGAATGTCCTATTGGAATACTTATAAAGGTAAACTTAGGGTATATAGATTTTAGAGTTTTGCGTTGCATTATACAAATAATTAATGTGCAGGGGATGAAACGCGATTATTTTTATATGTAAGTACATACTCCTAGTAGCATCTACTCACAGCTTGATGTTTCGACCCCGTTACAACGGTTGTGGTCACAAGTGGACTGGTGGCCCGCTGAGGAGTTTGCTTGAAGGTAAACTTAGGGTAAACTGTATACTTACTTGTGTTTGCCTGCACCTATCATAAAAAAACATTAATATCCAGCTTATCATTGAGGTTAGATACCGTACACATTGGGTAGCTGTACGCCAAAAGAAGGATTTCAATCTGGTTTTCGTCTTTCTGTTGTAACTTTGTAATATTAACACAAAGTTGCAAAAGGGAAATGAAAGTGCGTTTATATAGTGATTCACAGCAGCTATCCCAGTTACTGAACCGCTGCTTGTATTTCTATGTTCCGGTTTGAAGGAAGGCATGCCAGAGAAATTACAGGCATGTTAACCTGAATTACTGTTACTGTTTGCAAATAGTGTCTTTGATATTGAGATAATGTTATAAGGAGATTGCAGGGTTAAGGGTAAAATATATAACATAAGCTAAGGTGTTATGAATCTGAAACGGTTTGCCATTAATCGTATATATACTGGTAAAACTAACACTGGTTTATGTTACTGTCGAGGACAGACCTCCTTGCCGCTTAGGTGCCCTTTATAGAATAGAAAAGTATTTTTCCTTTTTTGACGTATCTTCTTCTTCTGATGTTTCGACCGATAACTTGTAAATTGTCTGTATTTTTCTATAATTTTATTTTGTTAATATATTTATTTTACCCCTCTTACCGGTGTCTCCTTTTCTGTCTGCCACATCGTTTGGTCCTTCGAGCCGCATGTCGAGTACAGACTTCTTGGGTCTAGTTTAGTTTTATATTTTTTTTATTTATCTTGACAGAAGTTGTCATTGCTCTTTTGTTCCTGTCTTGTAGTAAAAATTTTGCTTGAAAAATGTACTAGTTTTGGTTTTGATTTTTTATTTATTAATTTTAATATATTCTTTTACTATTTTTGTACGCGTTTTCTTTCGTCAACCACAGTTATACTGATCATGGAATAAGAATATCTGTGTAGTTTTAATGTAACTCGTTTTTAATTAATTAAATAAATAAAATTACAACATTTTTACATTAAAACCAGGCATAAAAGTTTTTACTTATCAACACGTTGCAATAAATAATAACAACTATGAATTTAATTTCTCTACTAAAGTAGCTACCAATACTAGTTAAATACCAGTCTTAATACAATCTTCCAGGAGAATAAATGCGAAAAGTTACAAATATAGTTCAAAAGACACTTTGTATTTCAAGTAAAACCATTTTACCGACTTAAAATGAGAGCTAGTTCTTTCGCCTTTTCCCGGAATAAACTACTATTGGACATCCTATTCAAAGGAGAGTTTTAAATGAAGCTGGAATTATTTTTCTTAAACGTTACACTTTAATACTTTTGTAGTTTTTTAGGGTCACCTTTTAAAACACTTTGTAATAGGTGGCAGACGATCAGACGGATCACCTGATGGTAAGCGATTACCGCCATCCATGTACACACGCGACACCGGTGGAGTCTCAAGTGCGCTGCCAACCTTTAAACCCCCTTCCCCCCGGATTAGGCCTCCAGTAGCCTTACTCACTCAGCGAAACACAGCAGAGGGCTGCTTCACGCCTGTTATCTATGAGGCCGTGGTATCACTGTGGTCGAGCCGGCCCAGTCTTGCCGAATCGTGGCTCTCCCACGGTCGAAAACGATTAAACGTATCTGAGAATCACACGCTTAGGTGAGGGGTTTGATTACTACGGAATGGATAGTAAAAAAAAATTTGTATAGAATAAAATAACTGCTAGTTGCCTAGATCAGGTCAAGTTCAATGTATTTCATCTAACAAAATTCATACATTCCCAAAAAACAATACCCTAACAAATTGTAATACATTCATGAAAAGGCTATCTTCAACCTTTTGCACCATATTACTAAACATTAAGATGGATTATGTAAAAATACATGGCCAAATCGGTATTCATGCGATCCGAGCCGGATCTTCGTCACTGTCGCATCGTGCTATTTTGGGTAAACAGGATTTTTCCTTTTTCCTACCTTATCTTTTCTATCATTTGCTTGTTATTGTCTTAGGTTCTCGTTCATACTAGGTAGATCATTGCCTCATGTCACCATTTATAAAAATAACTTTTTATTCAAAGTTTATTGCGTACAAGGTTCCGAAATATATAAACTTCAATAAATATAAATAAGGGATTGCTGTGAAAATTCAACTTAAACCCGCTACATTTTTACTTTTTTTTCTCTTAATTGAAAACACCGTCCACCATGGTTCTACGTCACCATTATTGTAAACAACAAAGCGTCAGACGCCAGTTACAGGTTATTTGTGGTCTATCATTTATACGCCTTGATGGTGTCATAACCATGACAGTCACTTGTATTGCTTACAATAACAATGACGTCATGGCACAGATAATTAATAGTCCGATAGCGAAAATATAATCTAAAATATTTAGGAAAGGTGCTTAAAAAAACACATTTTTTATGGTGTCATTTAATAGTAGTGAACCATTCTAATAAATAATAAAAATAGTGGCTTGTATGATCTTAAACAATCTAGAATCTATACTAAATAAAAAATCGGTAAAAAAACTTTTAAGTTAAACGGTTTTATCTTATGAGCACTGAAAACTAGAAAATAATAATAACAATTAGGTATTTTGAACTTCTAGTTCAGAAATATTCTAATACCAATCAGAATAGCTTTTAGGCATATTAGACTAAAATAAAAACGTGGGGCCCATTAACTATTGCTGTAATACTTTCTTCTATACTAAGTGCGGATTGCATCGACTTACTATAATCGTAACTGGAGATTTAAACAATCAATAACCAGCCGTGGCGGCTTCACCAGCGAACGCCCAGCTCATGATCTACCAAAGTATAAAGATATTTTTTTTTTATTTTTTTTTTATTTAGAACGAGTTACATAGGACAAACACAAGGTAAATAATTCAATGACGGTACAACAAAAACCATCGTCGGTTTTACCGTGCACCGCAGATTCGACAATCGGTCGCGAGTATAATAGGTAACTTGGAATACAACAAATGTAAACATCGCCCGCGCGCGAGCAGGACCCGCTCGGGCCGATCATAGAAAACATGAAATTTTGAGGGTACGAGTAAATTGTATTAAAATGTGTAGGTCACACGGGGTGATTTTACTGTCATTTATTAATTAGATTGTATCAGTGATAAGTAATATTGTTTAAGTTTGATTTTTATGTTTATATCAGTAATTTCACGTATAACTGAAAATGGTAGTTCGTTAATTAGTTTGGGGATCTGGTATTGTAACAATTGTTCACCGTATGTATTATTGTAACCCGGTACAATAAGAGTGGTGTTAGGTGCGCTTCGTGTTCTGTTACTACGAAAGACATATTTTTTATATGTTTCGGTAAAATAATGTTGACCTAAGAGCATATATTTTATTTGGTCGTGAACAGGTATTACATTGCAATAATAAAAGAGCTCGTGCGGATTGTTTTGAAACTGTAGTTTGATTTTATTTGGCACGATGGTTTTAAGTAATCTTATCTGTAATGCATAAATTTGATCGAGATGTGATTTAAATGTTCTGCCATAACTGGTTAAGCCATATTGAATAGTGGTTTCGGCTAGGGCTTTATACAGTTGTAGAAGTGTTACAAACGGTATTTTAAATTTAATAAGTTTGAACTTGGCCAGCATTGCTCTTAACTTATCGCTTACATGGTTAATGTGTTCTGTCCATTTGAGCTTATCGTCAATTATCAAACCTAGATATTTTTGCTTTCTAACAACCTCGACAGGAGTACAAGAGCATGTAGGATAGGTTCCATGTAGGCAGCTGTGATTATGAGCAATGAGGGAGAGATTTCTAGTTTTTCTATTCTGTCCAGAGCTGATATACATAAGTTTGGTCTTTTCAGAGTTGAGAACGAGGCCTGCATCGTGTGACCATTTAGAAAGTTTAGTAAAATCATCTTGCAGTTCTTTGAGAGCCTGGTCAAGATCCCTATTAGCTGCTATAAGGCACGTGTCATCAGCAAATTGGAATATCTCGCATTTTTTAACTGTATTTACAGCGTCGTTTACGTACGTGATGTAGTGAAGAGGCCCTAAGACTGATCCTTGAGCTGTTCCGTCAGACACACATATGCTTAGCCATAGGTAGGATTTCAGAGGGGCCCCACGTTTTTATTTTAGTCTAATATGCCTAAAAGCTATTCTGATTGGTATTAGAATATTTCTGAACTAGAAGTTCAAAATACCTAATTGTTATTATTATTTTCTAGTTTTCAGTGCACTGTAAAAAAACTTTTAAGTTAAACGGTTTTATCTTATAAAACCGTTTAACTTAAAAGTTTTTTTACCGATTTTTTATTTTATACTTTTTAGTATTTAACGGAAATGCCTACCTTTAGTGCATCATTATTACTTGGTTTTTTACCTGATAATTTATTACAATCTAATTCCTCAATACATAGCCCTTCCAGAGACTTGATCTGTCATTTTAACGTCACACAATCTTGGACATAACTGTTCTGGACACGACTACTCATGCCCTCACCTAATATGCCATTTTGTAACCACGTCCATCTTGGATTTTAAATTTTGTCATAATCACAGTATTCTACTAGTAGTAGTAGTGTAGCCCTTTCATTTGATACCCATATTGAGGGGGTTGTGGAAAAATATGAAATCCGCCATTTTGTACCGGCGGCCATCTTAGATTTACAACGTTATTGATATTACTATATTATATTGTCATCGGAACTAAAGGTGTGTACCAAATTTAAGATCAATCTGACAACAGGAAGGTACTCAAATTTCAATTTCTAATTTTGACCCAAATGAATAAATACCGTACGGGTCGAGCTAAATAAAACCGTTTAAAAACTGAAGGCTTTCTTACAAGAAAAAAGTCCTTACTCTATTGAAGAATTTTTAAATGTGACATAAGTCAATTTGTAATCTCTAAGAGAGAGAACAATAATAATTAATACTATAATTATTATTGTTCTCTAAATCTCTCTTAATCAGCCAGAGGTACGGATCAGACGAAGGATCGCGCATTCTGACAATCCACGAAGCCCAGGGACAGACGTTCGAGAACGTTGCGATATTCAGAATTGTCAAACAGTCCCATCTCCTGCAAAGTGTCCCACAAGCGGTGGTAGCCATCTCCAGACACACAAGAACTTGTGTATATTATACAGATAACGCCACTAACGACGCCACAGCGCGCCTAATATCCATGGCATCGAAAGCTACCTACCATCGAAAAAATAACCGAGTACAACCTCAAAATGGCGATCCGCCGGGGCGATGACGCGGTTAGGGACAAGCTTGCAAATAAAACATAAAGTATTAACATACCCCAAAACTCCCCCTCTGAGGTCCTTAACTGTTGTTGATATCCATATTGGTGGGATTGATAAAAAAATGTTATCAGCCATTTGGTAGCGGCGGCCATCTTAGATTTCAATTTCGCATAGTAAATTGTATTCTACTTGTTGAGACCTTTTATTTGATACCCATATTGGTGGGGTTGATAAAAAATTGTTATCAGTCATTTGGTAGCGGCGGCCATCTTAGATTTCAATTTTTCATAGTAAATTGTATTCTACTTGTTGAGACCTTTCATTTGATACCCATGTTGATGGGATTGATAAAACCTAAGTTATCTGCCATTTTGTAGAGGCCGCCATCTTGGATTTAAATTTTTTATAGTATATTGTATTCTGCTTGCGGAGACCTTTCATTTGATACCCATATTGATGGGATTAATAAAACATAAATTATCCGCCATTTTGTAGCGGCGGCCATCTTGAATTTATAATGATAATGAATAAACATAATTGTATTGTCACCAAAATCCAAAGTGTATACAAAAATTCAGATTAATCGGTTGACAGGAAGAGGGTGAAATTTGAATTACCAAATTTGACCCAAGAATAAATAATCATCATCAGCCCATTTAAGTCCCCACTGCTGGGGCACGGGCCTCCCTCAATCACATAAGGGGTAATTGCCATACTCACCACGCTTGGCAGACGGGTTGGCGAGGGTTTTGATATAAATGCAGAGTTTTCCTTCTCTGGGTGCTGATGATCTGCCAGCAGCTTTACCTTAGTCGCCTTTTACGACACCTCGGTAAGAGTGAGGGTGGCCTATTCTACTCTGCCGGGGACCACACGGCGGGAGAATAAATAATAAATAAAACAAACGGGGTGAGCTAAATAAAACCGTTTAAAAAAATCCACTTTCAAAGACCGAAGTGTAGAAGGCTGACGCTCGATTTAGGTCTTAGAAAAGCCCTGTGTCACGAGTCGCCAGGCCTCCTCGGCGGGTCGTGTATACGGTTGGTGGTTTAGTTCTCAACAGTGCGGTTTTATCTTATCTTTTATCTTTATCTTTAATATGTAAACATTTTATAACTAGTTGGGTACTAGTATCGGTGTGGCCGTATATAATGAAAGTTTGTAGGGTGTATTAAGTAGGGCATTATGTGTTTATATTCCACGAATTACATAGATAAATATTCACACATCTTCTGATAAACTGTCATAGCACAAGATTTATTTTTTCACATTCTGGAAACCAGTTAATTAAATTCTACACTAGCTAAAATATTCAATTATTGAATGTCACTATTAATGTCCTCCAAACCGATATTTCGGTCATGGCGGCTTATCTCAGCGATCAGCCATCGACGCAGGACATATTATAGTGCACAAGTGTTTGCACAGACACAAGTGTGACACCGGTGTGACTCGACCGAAGAGAGATTAGGCGCAGGAACAACGGCTTAACGTGCTTTCCGAGGCACGGGGGTACAAGACTTCCAGACTTCGGGCTGACACCGAGAATTTCTTAACAGAAAAACTCTAGTACAAATTTTTGCCCGACCCGGGGATCGAACCCGGGACGTTTAAAGTGCGACCCACTAACCATTGCGCCACCGAGGCAGTCAGCACTAATGATTTCGTATGCCATTATAGGCGTATCATGGAGTTACCACATACATTGTCAACTTTGTGCCACCTGTGATGACGAATAAAGGAATTTGTATTTTTATTTGTAAAAGAGAAAGACTGACTACGTTATTAATGATGGCTAATAAGGTGAAGATAAATGACTAACGGCTATCTCTATTATTAGTATTTTTGCTAATGATTAATCTGTCTTCTATAAATGGTAGCTTGCTATTCATCTTTCTCACTTCCCTTACAGTGTACTCAATACCTACTTAGGTAGAAATATCAATTTTTGTAACATGATTACGTTTAGTTTCTTTACAAAGAAATCCCTAGATTTCCATAAGTTATGGTAACAGTCAGACAATTTCAGGATCGTGTTCTTTCAAATAAAAAAAAAATGATTGTGCAAATCGGCCGAAATTGGCTGAGGAATACCACAATCGCTTTAAAATTTTAAGAGTTTCCTCGCTACTGCAAGGAAACAGCTAAATAATTATGCAAATCGGTCAATAATTTGGCTGAAAAATCTTTGACATACATAAAATACTTACAAATAACCGAACATGGAACCTCTTCCTTTTTTGAAGTCAGAAAACTAATACATAACATTAAAGAGTTAGGCGATGACCTAACATTGTCTAAATTGGGATAACATAAAAAAATGTGGTGGTATAGTATGCAATCACTCACTATGACGTGAAAGTAATTAGCTTCCAATCGACGTACAGTTCGGTTCCAAAAACCAATTTTTTAGAAAAAAATTGATCTAAATGGAACTTAAGCGAACTTTCAAAAAAACGTTTATCTCCCGTGAACGGATAATCCGACCAATAAATATCTTTCAAACGAAAAACTTTCTAATCATCCGTCACCTGGTCCGAGTTACACTGCAAAAACTGCGGTGGTTTGGAATGGATTGCTATCAGAAAATTTGTCTCAGGAGATAAAGAACCTATTTTTCTAGGAAAACTTGCGCACGACTCGCTTTGCAGTAACCATATTGAGCTTAAAACCGAAGAAGATATAATAAGGCTCCTTGATAACTAATCGCATGCATTAATTAGGGCTCAGGATATTTATGAATTTATTCATGTTAAAATTGTTTAACTCAGTTGATTTGACATATGAATTACCTTTTTTTAAAAAATAAAAGTTCCAAAAACACGTCAATAAGAAACTGCAATTTTACATAATCTACAAATTAAAGTGGCATTTTTTTAGTTCCGAATCTCCCTGCCTTATCCCATTGGATACATTACTTTCAATTCTTGGAGATATGTATTGAAATCGTCACTAACTTTTTTGGTCCTGCCGCGTAGTCGACGTCTATCGGTCGGTTGCCATTGAGTGACGATTTTGTCCTGAAGTGCCTCATGTGCTTTTATTATAAATAGAAAATTTCCAGATACTCCTGGTGACATAACTTAACTATTAAGTATCTACTTGTACAAAATGCATGGACTCACAGCAGACGGTGTAGCATTTCATTCATTAGTTATGAATTATTATGTCACCGACTGCCTTCAGACTTTGTATCGAGTATAACAGTTACTTCCCTTTGAACCTGCTTATTATTTTAAACCATTTAACAGTCTTATATCGTTAATTATTAATGAATGAAATACTCTAACGTCTATGTCTTTACGATTAGTATGTAGTTTTCTTTTTTTAAATATTTATTGAACGAATTGAGAATCGGATTTTATTCAGGATTAATGGGAACCTCAGTAATATATGTAATCAAAAGAATTGACCTTCCCTCTTCTATCTAATGTCCTTTAACTGAAGGTTGTCTGGTAGATATCGCTCCACAGCGATAAGACCGCCTAAATTGTACATTGTATCTCTGTACACCTAGCTTTTGAGTTTTGTATGTTGTGCAATAAAGAGTATCTATCTATCTATCTATGCATTAATAAAGTTCGTACTGGTTCAAATTATCGCCTCGCATTGGCTGTCAATTCTTTTATTCATGCGGAGGCTTTGTCGTTCCTGAATCAGCCTTAGTCACTGCAGGAAGTATAGTGGGGCACTGCATAAATCGTTCGAAGGAGGCCATGCATTGTAAGATGATTGATGATAATGTTCAAGCGAAAGAATACTTAAGAAAATTGGGAATACGGAATACTTTGTCTTGAGGAAGTTCGATTATATTCTGTCAGGCGGACAGAAAAAATCACCGACTCATTGCCAAATATTTAGTTTCTTAACAAAAATGGAACTAAAATGGATTGAAATGACTTACCAAACTCAAAATTTAAAAGTATACGGACACGATTAATTTTCCAACTATGACAAAAACCAGTCGAGTTTCCGTTTAATGTTTAATCACAGGGCCTAATTTAAAGCAAACGTTACGACCGTATCGGAGTTTTCCTCTCTTTCACGCGCACTGTGTGTCTCCTTTGTTTTGAGGCGACAAGTATAGTCTCGTTCGTTACGGGACGGCTTCGAATTAAGCCACCTGGTTTAATATCAGTTGAGGAAACTTGAAAGATTTGATAGTTACCTTAGGTGCGCTGTCTGTTCATCATGTACTGATTGTTATTGATTTTATTTTTATGCTAGTGGTGGACAAATGAGCAAGCGAGTCATCTGATGAAAAGCAATCAACGCCGCCCATAAACATCCGCAATATTAGAGAGATCGCTACTGTGTTGCCGCCCTTTTTAAAAAAGTGTACGATCTTCTCTTAAAGGTCCATATGTTGTAGCCGTCCGGAAATACTCCTGCATCCAAAGCGTTCCAAAGAACTGAGGTACGTGGTAGAAAGTTCCGCGAAAAACGCACAGTATTAGACCGCCATCCATCGAGATGATGAGGATGGAATGACAATCGTTTGCGAGTGGTTCGATGTAAGAATTCAGCTGCAGGGAGTAGATCAAACATTTCCTTAGAGCACTTCCCATGATAGATGCTAAAAATAAAAAAAAATAGACCTACGAGTACCTACAATATCAGTGAAAAAATCTGTTCTATTTAATTTGAATTTGTATGTATGTTGATTGAACTTGGTGATAGAGACCTTAGTCATGATACTTAATAAAAATATTCCACATAAACTAAATACTAAAAAGAAAAGGAAAACTCGTACCACAAAATAAGTCGTATTTTTATTGCATCAAAGACAAAGAAAATCACTCACAACAAAAACGTAAGATGACTGATTCGAGATTAAAATGAATATTAAATAAGATTGTAATTAACTCATGTAAGATAGAAATAAGACAAAGAACGTTTCAAGGATTCCTACAAAAGGAACGAAGGTTTATTTAAGGTTTTAACGATACAATAAGTAGTAATTTGTACGAGGGTACATCGAATTACTCATGTTAGTGTAGCGTAAAACAAAGTTTATACTGTTTAGGAAAATGTATTGTGCTGCCGAGATTGGGAATCTTTTTTTTATAGAAAGGCCAATCAGAATGACCTCACTCCGCCTTATGGTAAGCGGCCGTGAAATCCAAATATGAGGTTGACAGGCACAAAAAAACTAACAAAGTACCGTAGTAGACTCAATAGTCTGCCATCCTCACCCTGATGGCCTGCTGAGACGCCCCTTCACGCCCCGCATTATTCTTCATCATCATAATCATCATCTCAGCCAATAGACGTCTATTGGCAGTGGACGTCCACTGCTGGACATAGGCCTCCCTCAATGTTCGGCACACAAGTCGGTCCTTTTTTTTTTGGTAACGCAGCTGATGTCGGCGCCGTCGGTCGGCGCTGGGAGTCGGCCGGGTAACTCAACTAAACTCAACTCAAATAATTCTTTATTTCCATAGGCTTGTACACAGCACTTACAAATCTTCATAAATTTGAATGACTTTAAAGTATTTATAAGTACTTATGTATAATTTATATGTTAATACATATATATGTTGATACATAAAATATACTAAAGAAATAAATAACATAATGCGATTCTACCACCGGCTCGGAAAGTTGTTTCTGATCCGAGAAGACCCGGCAAGAAACTCGCCAGGTACTCTCCAGGTAATCGCCAAACTTTCATACAATGTTGTGTCATCATCATACCAAGCCATACAGTTTATTTGTAACAGAGAATAAAAAAAGAAAATAATAATAAATAGTAGTAGGTAGTGTGGGGCTCTCCCCAGGGGCATACCCACTAAACTCTCTGCGACAGTTTCCATCCCTCGCCCGCGAAGAAACTCTCAAAGCGGGAACACGGGCTTTTTGAGACGAACCTTTTTGAGTCTCCGTGAATCCGCTCAGGGCGAAATCGTCGGTCCACCTTGTGACACAGACATAGTCCAAATTATTGCATGTCTCAAGTGGCAATAGGCAGGGCACAAAGCGAGGAGAACAGACGGCCGTTAGGGTGGAAAGGTCCTCGAGTGGAGGCCACATACAGGATGTCGCAGCCGTGGCACCTCCTCCACAAGGTGGACCGACGATATTATTCTTACAACACAGTAAAAGTAGTAACTAGTTCACATAGTACGCGTCTGTTTCGCGCGCTCTCTTTGACAGCTTTTCTTTTTTATGATAGGTGGCAGACGAGCTGACGGATCACCTAATATTAAGCGATTTTCGTCGCCCATGGACACTGGCGGAAGCAGTTGAGTCACACAACCTTTGAATCCCCCTTTCCCTTGGATTTGGCCTCCGGTACCCTCACGCAGCGAAACCCAGTACAGTGCTGCTTCAAGCCGGTTTTCTGTGCGGCCGTGGTATCAATCCGGTCGAGCTGTGGCTTTTTCGAGCTTTTTCGAAGTGAGGTTTTTCCACGGCCTTATCTCTCCCAGCTTGTTAACGATTAAAGCCTTTAATACACAAAGCTAAAGGATTTTGATGAGAGCAGACGAACGCAACGTATTGGCTGTTACAATTCAATGCTGTTATATTATTCCTGTAAGGAAATAGATAGAACAACTGGTCATACACACTCAATTAGACTAAAAGATTATACCCTCACTGTAATTTTCATACCAATTTCACGGAAGATCGATTATTACAGGAAGCGGAGAAAAAAGGCGTAACTTTATTGACCCAGCGTATTTCCTTTTCGCCGCCTCCGAGGCAGATAAAAACCCGGAACCTTCCCAAAGTTTTATTTATTTTTATGGCCGACCATTCGTTAAGGCACAACTGATTCTTTGACCCGCCTTTAAGTGTGGTACATACGGTTTTAACAATATCATCATACTTTGGTAAACGTGGAAAATAGAAATAGAGTGAACCAAATTGATTAGATGACCTTATTATTATTTTCGGGTTCAGAAATTCTTGAGAGAAAAAATCTGTGCGTCCTGTGAAAAGTGGTACAAGTTGACTTATATCGAATTTGGTTTTCTTCTGGCTACTTTATCACAAAAAAAACCTCTATTATTCTGTCTAATCAGCCGGAAAAATAGAGGATGTTTTTGTGATGAAGTAGCAAGAAGAAAATCAAATTCGATATAAGTCGACTTGTACCACTTTTCACAGGACGCGCAGAAATATGTAATACAGATTTGTTTTATTGATGTTAAATACCTTGGGCTTGATTGATAAACTTTAGTTTTGTAGTTGAGACAGTTTCGTCATTGTACAATTTTGACGTTGATGCTTGTAACAAAACGAAATTATACAAAATTTTAGAAAAAAGTATTAACTATGCTTTATAACACTGTTTTTGTTCACAGAGGTTTAAAGAACGTTTAGCAATAATACATTTTATAGATAATTTGCTAATGAAACATTAATAATATTGTATTTTATCAAGTCTGCTTTGAGATCCATTGTTATTATTTTAGTTGCTGTATTTATCTATTATTAATCATAATATTTTATATATTGTATGTATTAGTATATTCATATTTTATTTATGTATTTGTATTTAAACTTTCTGTGTAAGTATATACATATTTAAGATTGCACCGCCCTACACCTTCATCAAGTGTCCTTTACCCATAGGTTGCCTGGAAGAGATCGCTCATAGTGATAAGGCCGCCTTCGTTGTACACATCCTGTAATATCTAGTTTTTAAGTTTTCATACTTTATTTTGAGTGCAATAAAAGTATATTCATTCATTCTTTCATTCATTCAAGGAGCAAAGTATCCAGGACAGTATGTCAGCAACACTAACGAAATTTATGTCATAAACATAACAAACAAATGTAAATTTCAATTTTGGGTTCCCAATCAAGAATGGTTTGACTGTTGTTTTCCATATAAACAAAAATATTTTTGCTGTCACAATTGGATTCAATAGCATTTACACAAGTAACGTGCAGAATATTTGTTTCGCAATTATGATTTTTTTCAACAA
This sequence comes from Marasmia exigua, assembly GCA_019059595.1. Lineage (NCBI taxonomy): Eukaryota > Metazoa > Arthropoda > Insecta > Lepidoptera > Crambidae > Marasmia > Marasmia exigua. The sequence continues at coordinate 12,971,071 of CM032475.1, read as the reverse complement.
TACAGCATAAAAGTGTTGAATCGCAATCAGTATAGCGCATTCCAATTTAACAAAATTATGTAAATGTGTCGTAAAGGTGTTGTCTTTTATAAATTGTGTTACGTTGCACACGCTCCAGAATGATTCAGTTTATTCAGAAATTAAACGGACATCGCTACATGCGACCATAATCCAATTTAACCGAACACGTGTTACGGTGTACTGAGCCCAGTTTTTGTTGTGGCTCGAGATTTCACCTTAATTGTGACATTTAGTGAGAACGCGAGATTGGATTTTCGGACCAAATACCAACCTTTTAAACCGAGTTCTGGTTAGCAACTATTTGGTTGCTGAAAATTCTGACCTGGTTAACTGTGCGGTCGTTTTGTTTCCCACTTTGAAACGGGCTTTGCTCTGGTGTGATTTTTAAAACCATACCATCAAGTCAATCTATCGAATGAGTATAATAATTTCCCAGACTAGTATATAAAAACATTGTAGAGCACGTGCAGCATTGTTTAATAATAAATCTTCTTTTTTTCACCATATGGTGTAATTCCCGGTTGCGTCCGCTTGAGCCCAAACCCTGGTTTAGCAAGTATGAAAATTACAGTGAAGCGACTGCCGCCTGCCCTTCGCAACTCATTAACTGGGGAACCAGACCAACTGAATTTGGGTTAGAGGTTTCAAAAATTATCCGAAACGTGCAGATTTCTTCACAATATTTTCCCTCACCGCAAAGCAAATGGCAAAACCCGGACGTGCATAACTCCCTACGTGGAAGGCGCGATCTAATCCTATGAGTATTAAATTTAAATCACAATTAACTAAAAATATTATTGATACTATCCATTCTTATACATTATTACAGTTTAATAATAACCAGTACAAAGATAAATTGAGTTCCGCATCTGTATACCCAATTAATGTAACGAGTAATGTCGAAACCCAGGCAATTAAAGTTGTAAGCCCTGGGCATTCACAAAATTTTGGCTCCTAAACTTGGCCTTAAGCCAAAAACATGTCACCAGATTTAAGTCTACACAATATGTATGTTAAGTGTGTACCTAATAGTCATAATCTAGACTAAGATGAAATAAAGATGAAAGATAAGTTTGGCTTAAGTTCTTACGTGTCTTGAAAACAATTACATCTCATGTCTAGAAGCTGTAAGTTATGCAATGATTGCTTGGATTTTATATTCTTTTACTTTTATCCTAAAATACCTTTTAAGGATACCTTAAAAAGTAACAAAAATTTATAAGATTAAGAAAAACTTTTAATCATAGTAAAATTACACTACGTAATTTTAGTTGCATTATGCAACCGACTTATTTTAGATTCCCAAACTAATTTTGACATCTACTATATTTTTGATTTTGTAATAAAATGGAATAAAAGAACACACACAACTCCACTTTATACTAAAATAGTTATCATCAAAAGCAAAATAAATCTAACGCAATGCAAAGTTCTTTAATAACTAGGCTAACATTTTCATTTACAGTAAACCATTAGAGTTTTGTAATAATGCTCTGGTAACGGTAAACTATGCAGAGATATTGAAACAAAGTTATTGCTTTTTGTAACTCAATAAATATAGGTACAAATACCACCTTTGACTTAACGCCTTATTTTTATTACTTGCCCAAATAAATTACTTCCTTCCAGAAAAGTATTTATAGCTGGCACACTAAAATTGTTTTTCTTGGTGGCTCGTAAACTCTAGACTGTTTTTATTGGATTGTGATTTTTGGTTTCATATTGTCACCGCTTTTTATTTGTTACATAAATAAAAAAAGAAATACACATAGCTTTCTATGTGACTGCGACTCATACTTGGGGTAAGTGAGTGGAAAAAGGTACACTACGATGAATACCGTATACCGCTATGGTTGATCAGTAAAAGTCGTAAAGGGTTGTTATGCGGTTGGTATTTATCAGGGTGGTAGGTCTAAAATAAGCAAGTACTAGTATCTTATGGAGAGGCTTACATACAAGTAAATCAATCTACACCCAATATCCGGTATACTATACTTTAAACATGAGGAAGTAAGCCTCATTGTACTCCGGCAACATAAAAAAGGTGGTCAGCACAAAACTTTGCACTAGACACGGGAGACTAGCTTTTAATAACCAATGGACAACATTTCATATTTTGGACATGTCCATATTGGTTTTTTATATGAAAATAGACATAAAATGAACAGACCCTTATTTTTTCTTTTTTTAAAAATTTGCCATTTTCATACATAAAATAATTATTGAAATTCTTTATATTCTAAATAGACGTAAGCGCCAAATGACGTCATCGAACGGCTGAATACAGCGATATTCTTTTGCTTATCAATGCTTTAATAAAAAAGGTAATACTGTCAGTCAAAGGTAAAGAATATTGTCAACATTGTCAACGTCATTCATTCATTCAAAGTTGACAAGTTGTCTTTTTTTGACAGTTGTAGTTGCATGTGGGTTTGGCATTTCGTAAATTTAAAACTATAATGTGCTAAGCAAAGAAATATTTTACATTCTGCCGTCCGATGACGTCATCTTACGTTTTTTAGTTTTTAATTTTTTTCTCAGTAAATAAGCAATATAAAAATAAATAAATATACTTTCGAGAAGTGGAAAAGTAAATAAAGAAATGGTATTTTTTGTTTCATAGCTCAGCAATGTTTTGAAATGTTGTCCATTATTCATTACTAGTGGCTCGCCGTCACTTTGCCTTGAGGCAATAGTTTCAAACTGTACCAATAGATGACACGAGGCGTAGATTAAATCGCGCTAGTATTACGCTTTTTCAGTTCACATATAAGCCTTGTCGTTGACTTTAGAACTTACCATTCGATGAATAGTATAGATGTATATCTAACCTATTAAACAGGGGCAGTAGATAAAACTATAAGTGGGCGTCGTGTAGAGCAGCATTAGAGGTCCCAGAAGATTTACATGCCTCTTGATCTCAACAAAGCTTCTGACGCAAATTGTACTTAGGTACATGTTATATTCAGCGTACCTAGTACTTTGACATTAACTTGACTCAGCTATTCATAGCCAAATCCAGCATGTATACCTACCGAACATACAAATTCACTTTTGAATTCAAAATGTTTTGCCCGTACCAGGTGTAAGGTTCATTTATATTTCACGTGAATCTGAAAGTTTAAATCGAATTAACGTATTTTCAAATCGATTTTGAGTTCAAAAGTCATGTGTGTGAAACACTACATTAAAATTGAAGGCAGCTTTTACGTTCAAAGTAAAATGTGGAATCATCTTATGCTCTCCACGTTGCAACGTACAAAGGATTTCAATTTTATTTTTTGATACGTTTGTATATTACATTCTAAGAGACTGTGTGTAGAACGAATTTCTCTAAAAGGGCTTTGCTAGGCACGAGTTGTATGACGATAAAGATTTTACTAAAACGTCGGAATTGTCAGGGAAAGGTGTCGAGATCGAAACTCTGAAGAGTAAGGGCCCTTTAGTCCTTTTTGGAAACGCCAATTCTATTACCGTTACTATTATGTACGGTTTCTGAAGATTTTTAGGGTTCTATACCTCAAGGTAGAAACCCTAATAAGAACATCTTATTTTCCGTCTGTAAATCAAGACACTTTATTTTAAAAACACGTGAGGGTTTCAAGTTGAAACCGTTTACTCAGTTGTCTTGAATTTGATAATGACTTTCATTTCTCATTTACCATGTTAAATATTTTTCTACTAATATATAAAAGGTCAGACCAGAAGTTTTGAAATATACCATATGAGCTTAAGATTAAATGTAAAGAAGAACACATGAATTTTCCAAGATCTTCTCTAATATAAACCAAAGATTTATTGTCCCTTATAGACCACTTTTTATCTCGACCTATATTTTATCTTATCCCAAATTTGGTGGGATGGATAAAGTCAAAAAAGTATTGCAAATTCACGTAAATAATTTTCAAAAATATTTAGTCAAAAACTGACTGAAATATTCGAAAACTTAAATGAAGTCTTCAGGTAACATAAAGATCAATTTAGATTGGTATCCTTAGGAGCTGTGAAAAAATAAAACGCTCTCTAAAGATCCGACATATGAATGTCGAAACATGATTCCTAATATTTTAAAGCCCTTTATAAATAAATAAATATTTTACAACATCACAAACATTGATCTGACTCCGAGATGGGTACCTTAAGGTGACGGGTAGGGCACACTAGCGATGCCAAACGATTTTAATTTTTAGCTACTAAACCGGGTCTATTTTAAACAATTTCGGCGTTACAACCTCTCGGCAAACACTTATACTATTTATTAAGTAACTATGCAACAAATGTTGGGTCCAACGCGTACGCGAAACATTGAGCCCGCTAGTGTGCCCTACCCGTCACCTTGAGGCACGCGAGCACGATCAGAATCAAAAGTAGCTTAACACCATAGTACCATGTCAAATATTCTGCCTATTATTGTCAGTTTCTAAGGGATACGTAAAAAATGTTACTTTTTTTTGAACAAAAGTGCTGAAAAAAAAAGTTATCTGTCGAACGTCCGATGCTAGAAAAAGTAGGCACAATACCAGATGTGTATGATGATGAATAAGCAAGACATAAAATCAAGTACGGTACGTACTTAAAAGTGCACAAAACAATATCCGGGTACTGTTTTCAATTGTTTCTGACTAACTAAAGTGTAAAAAAAAACACAATTAATTTGTCGTGTTGAAGACTACTTGAATAATAATTAAATAAATAGGTTTACGTCTTACGTTTAGACCTCTCATAAAGTAAACATAATTTAGCTAATAACCCAATAAAACAGTCTTATTTTGGTAGTAAAAGTACCCCATAAGATGAGGAAATAATATTTACTTTTCTCTTTGCGTCTATTGTAACTGAGGGCTGTTAATTAGGTAGGTAGGTAATATTTTTTATAGGGTCGTTCAAGATAAGTATTTGGGATAAGGATAAGGGAATTTCGTGTAGTTACATCAAAGTGCGGTGCCGAAACTTTTCTATCTCTTTAACGATTTTGTTATTTTTTCCGCTTCAGTGAACATCTTTTGCGAAATTGGGCACCTAATACGGCTAATTGTTCCATTATACTGAAGTTATTACTACTTTACGTCACGTATCGCTAGCTGTCGTATTAAGAAAATAAATGATTGGCCACTAATGAAAAAAGTTTTGCCACCTTCTGATGTTGTTTGCCAAAATAAAAGAATTATGATGTTTATTTTCAAGTTGTATTTGTGTTTTATAAATAAATAACTTGGGCATTATTTACGAACTTTTTGTTCCTATTCATGTTGTTGCTTTCTGATAACTGTGATTTCCATATTTATAGCAACCAATAAAAACATGTTTACTTGACTGACAAATAAAGTCAAAGATTATTATAAAATATAATATTTTTATGTTATAAGTGGCAGACGAGCGTCTGCTAGTGGCTTACGAGCAGATGGTACACCTGATGGTAAGCGATGCCGCCGCCCATGGACACCCGCGACACCAGTGGAGTCACAAGTGCGCTGCCAACCTTTAAACCTCCCGTTCCCCCAGATTGAGCCTCTGGTAACCTCATTCACGCAGCCAAACACAGCACAGTGCAGCTTCACGCCGGTTTTCTGTGAGATATTCAGATAATATAGAAAAAATGAATTAATTCGCAAATATAACAGCAATTGAACAGTATATAATACTTCTACAGTTATTACAGGTACTCTAGCTTTCTAGAAACAATCTTATAAAAGTTTTAATTAGACATGTTATGAGAGTTTTATGAGAATTTTCGGATTGCCTTTTACTAAATTACAAAGGTAAATACAGATTTGGTGACATGCGTATTGGTTTATCATATTTTTTTATATATTATATAGGTTTGAAATTGACCTCATCTCACCTGATGGAAAGTGACAATAAGGTCTAAGATGTAGCGTGCTTACCCAGAAGAAGACTATTCACTTTCGCCTTTAAGACACCCAAATGATGATGAAGATTAACGCCATAAAACTTATCACCGTATTAATAATAGTTAATTTTAATAAATGTTGCCATTTGATCCTTATGCTCGTCATACAGTCCCATTTGGCTGCCTCGGTTTCGCAGTGGTTAGTAGGTCGCACTTTAAAGCGACAGCTGCGCAAGAGGTCCCGGGTTCGATCCCCGGGTCGGGCAAAATATTTGGACCTCAGTTTTCGGTAAGAAATACTAAGTGTCAGCCCGGAGTCTGGAAGTTGTCGGTCTTGTACCCCCGTGCCTCGGAAAGCACGTTAAGCCGTTGGTCCTGCGCCCAATCCCTCTCCGGTCGTGTCACGCTGGTGTCCCATCGGAATACGAGTGTAAGGGAATAGAGAGTGCACTTGTGTTTGCGTACACACTTGAGCACTATAATATATCCTGAGTACGTGGCTGATCGTTGAGATTGGCCCCCGTAGCCGTAATCGGTTGAAGAATATTACAGTCCCATGATTTTCATCATAGACTATTATTGTTTAAAATCAGGTTATGATAAAGATAATTTGAAAGGTAAATACAATTTTTAAACATACTTATGTATGAAATCTTGCCGTAAGGAATATTTTAGAGCAAGTCCATTAAGATGAATATTTAAAGCTAGATACTTGCACAGCCTTACTCCTTTGATCGTTTCGAAGCTTACCAAATATGCATAAGGCGTAGTATGCCCCAATGCATTCATTAACTTCCACGGACTATGAACTGCATGAAAGACGCAGTGGCTAGTAAGTCGCATTACGTTTGAGGTCCCCAGTTAAGCCAAAATATGAGTTTGCAATTTTAGAATTTCTCAGTGTCAATTAAGGGCCCATTTTTTTTATCCGTAGTTACCTTTTGATTAATTTAACTATAGTTAGCTATCTAACTAATAGTCAAAGTGACAGTGTTAAAGTGACGTAATTCCTTGTAATTTAACTATTGGTTAAGCAAACTATTGTTAAAAAAACACATTTCGGCGATATTTGACCAGTACTATTTTTTTAAACTATTAGTTCAGCTTAACTACGGATCGAAAAATCGACCATTAGAATCTGAGAGTTGGCAGTCTTATACCCCCGTGCCCGTAAAGCACGTTAGAATAGTTTTACCAATTTTATAAGTAACATCAATGTACCTGCGCAAAGGTCTTTTTTAGAAAACTCTTGGCAAAATCTTGGCCAATCACAACGCTCCATTTACGCGCGCCAAAAATCACAATTTCTTATTGGTTAATGCGTAAGCGCCATGGTCGGTGCGAGTGAGGTTAAGAGAAAGATAGTATTCCTCTCTTGATTTATTGTATTTAATCTTAAACGTAACGCAATAAAGTCTGTATTTCAACTGCTTTCGCTATCGTATCAATCGGATTTAACTTGCTCTTCTGCGTAGACGAATTTTGCCGTCTTTACATCTATTTGCTGAAATGATGATGATGAACAAATTTTTACAATTCATTCTTAAGTAAATAATGCACTTAAATATTTTTCTTCGACAGCCTTTGGGTGAGACTCGAACCCACGACGGGCAACTGCTTTACCGACTAAGCTACTGGAGACCGTAGTATGTCGACAAATTTTTAAGTGCTTTTTGCTTAGTTTTGCTTTTGTATTTTTTTTAGTCGGTAAAGCAGTTGCCCAGTTAGCAAAAGATCGTGGGTTCGAGTCCCACCCGAAGACTGTCGAAATTTTTTTAAGTGCATTATTCACTATAATATGCTGCTTAAGTTAGCAGATGAACAAAAGAAATGGCGGGATGAAGAAGATGTCTATACTCAGTGATGGGTTCTCATGGACTGACATGATGATGTACGTAGAAGACGAATAACCTCCGGCCAAATTTGACTTCGGCGTCCGACCTCAAACGCCGAAGTCAAATTTGGCTGGAGGTTATCTATTAATTTTTTTTTTATGTAATTATGTGACGGGAAGAGTAGATATTTTCTGTCTGGCACTGCCTTGCGCCCGACACACCGACCGAGACGACAGTTATTGGGTCACGTATACCCAGTAATTGCACAAGCTACAGTGCCCTTTTCACTGAAACATAGAAATGCTCACACGCTTTTGTTTCACGGGGAAATATCTGGAAATGCGGTCGTACTCACATAGACTTCTTATAGTCCATTCAGTATATGACGGTGAATTAGCGAGTTAGACAGGTATATTTTGATATTAAAAGTAAGGCGCTTTTTTTAAACCTGGCCGCGATATGTTTAAGCATCGAAATTATTTTCTTGAGAAATCTAATCGACTTTTTATAAGTTAGAATTTTAATTTTGATCAACATTTTATTTATGGTGACGGGTAGGGCACACAAGCGACGCCAATCGATAAAATATTTTTGCTACTAAACCGGATCTATTTTAAACAATTTCGGGGTTATAACCTCTCGGAAAACACTTTTAATATTTATAATAATAATAATAATAATAATAATTCTCACAACATCTTATACGTCGACCTGATTCCGTACTAAGTAGCTTAAGCACTTGTGTTACAGATATCAGACAACAGAGGAACACAAATATATACTTAAATAAATATATTACACCCAGACACCGAACAAACACAAGTGTTCATCGCACGAATGTTTGTCCAGGGTGGGGATCGAACCCACGACCTTTGGAGTAAGAGGCAGGGTCACTACCAATTGCGCCATCCGGTCAGTCATTATTAAATAACCATGCAAAAAGGTTGGGTCCAACGCGTACGCGAAAAATTGATTCACGCCAAAAGCGGCCACTGTTGGCGCGAATCAATTTTTCCCGTACAAAAACGGACCCAACATTTGTGCATGGTTATTTTATAAATAGTATAAATATTTGCTGCGAGGTTGTAACCCCGAAATTGTTTAATATAGATTCGGTTTAGTAGCTAAAAATTACAATCGATTGGCGTCGCTAGTGTGCCCTACCCGTCACCTTAACAATTATTGGACTTAACTATCTGGAGTAATATAGTACGTGATCATAGTGGTACACACGCAATCATTCAAAAATAATTAGTGTATTATGCATTTTTTAACAGCTCTCGCTTGACGTTCTAGGGCCGATTTCACCGTTGAAATTGAACGCGATCAATTGACTTGAACTCGGTCTACGCGCTAAACTGAGTTCCGTTCCTTTGTTTTCGCTTGCATTGATCGCGTTTAAGCGTTGATCGCGTTCAATTTCGACGGTGAAATCGGCCCTTAGTGACAAAGGTGGTTTTCATCACTAACTGATATCACAAGTTCTTGGTCCCTAATGAAATCTCTGTGGTCTTTTTGTGCATGAGACAATAATCATGATTTGATGTTTAGATAACCACTATTTATTTATTTATTTAATCATTTACATGTCAGTTAACAGAATACGAAAATTCCAACACACCAACAAGTCATCATACATAATTACATATAGCACAGAATAATTCACATTAATAATAATAATACAAGATAAATTAAATTAGAAAAACATGTCCGCAATACAGAAACGGGTCATTAAATGAAAAAATATAAATTAAATGGCTTAAATGCAATATTAAATGTCACAAATACAAAAAAAAGGCAAAACTGCAATATTAAATTTCACAAATACAAAAAAGTCAAAAATGCAAAAATGTCAAAAATACATACATGTCAAAAATAGAAATAAGCTGTCAAAATACAAATTAATAATTATGAGATTCGAGGTATTTCAGAGCCTCTGCGCATATGTGTCCGACACTATCAGCAAAGATGTCAATGTGAATGTGACTACACTGAGTGAGTATCCCCCCCTATCAGACGAAGTGCGCGAACAGTCGGTGCGTTACCGGCCTGCACCGTGCGAGTGACGGGCTTGCGCAGGAGTCGCGATTACCGATGACTATACCGATTACTGATTTATTGCGATTGTTGATGTCAATCCCTATGAGCAAAAGTTCCGATTGACGCATTATGCAATTCATGAGATATTTTAAATATTTTTTATTCGTTACAACTATTTTATTATCTTGTTCAGATAAATTGAGAAATATTAATAACTGCTATTTTAGAAAAATGAAAACACAAAAAAGAACTTTTATATTTTTTTGTAGAAATAAGGATGCATGAAATGAAAAATATGTTCTAACCTTTCAATTCACCTTCTTACGCTGAATAGACTATAATATTAATCTAACATATGGTGATAGCCTAACTTCACCAAAATGCAGCCATGTCGTCAAACTTAAACGTTAACTGCACGTTTATGAAATTACTTTGTGTATTTATGCTTATGAAATAATTTATTGCGTTTTAACGCGAGCGCGAATTAATAAGTGGGCAGCTTGAATAATTGCTGTTTTAATGGCTACCGCGTTTAACTCGGGTGACATTTAAAGATTATGAGATGAATTCATTTGTTTATTATTACAACATAACTAACTAGGTTGGCGCAGCGACCCTCCATCCCGGTCTCTCTTGCTATATCCTGCCAGACAATCACCAAATCCTCATCGACCTCATTTTTCCAGCGGTATCTTTTTATTCATTACGACATAAATAAAACATGCATACATCTCATATATTGACCTGGTTCCGTTTTTAGTAGCGTTACGGATATCAGACAACAGAGAGATTACAAATATATCATCATCATCATCAGCCCATTTAAGTCCCCACTGCTGGGACAAGGGCCTCCCTCAATCACATGAGGGGTAATTGCCATACTCACCACGCTTGGCAGACGGGTTGGCGAGGGTTTTGATGTAAATGCAGAGTGTTCCTTCTCTGGGTGCTGATGATCATGCCAGCAGCTTTACCTTAGTCGCCTTTTACGACACCTCGGTAAGAGTGAAGGTGGCCTCTTCTACTCTGCCGGGGACCACACGGCGAATATATACTTAAATATATTTGTAATCATATATTACACCCATATATGATTATGACAGGATGGGGATCGAAACCAAGATCATTACCAAATGCGCGGGGATCACTACCAATTGCGCCATCCGGCTAGCCAACCAAGAATGTTATGACTAGCAGAATTATAACTAACACAAAGACATAATCAACATCACCAATTAATTAAGAATTAATCAAGAAGCGCAATAATTCATTGAGCAATTCTACCTCCCGTTCAGGAAGTCGCAGCCGTGGCAGGCCCCCCACAAGGTGGACCGACGATCTGGTGAAGATCGCGGGAATCCGCGATTTGACTGACCGGATGGCGCCATTGGTAGTGACCCTGCCTCTTACGCCAAAGGTCGTGCGTTCGATCCCCACCCTAGACAAACATTCGTGCGATGAACACTTGTGTTTGTTCGGTGTCTGGGTGTAATATATGTATTTAAGTATATATTTGTGTTCCTCTGCTGTCTGATATCTGTAACACAAGTGCTTAAGCTACTTAGTACGGAATCAAGTTAACGTATGAGATGTTGTGAGAATTATTATTGATCCCTGTCCAATGCCTGGGAATCCAATGGATGCGGGTGGCACAGGACCGTTCTGTGTGGAGAACATTGGGGGAGGCCTATGTCCAGCAGTGGACGTCTATTGGCTGAAATGATGATGATGATGGTGATTCTACCTTAAAATTGAATAACAACTACTATAAAGTTTTTAATGAATGAATATTTATTTCTTTATTTAAAACTTTATTGCACAAAACGATACAATAGGCGAACTTAATGCCTAGTGGTATTCTCTATCAGTCAAACTTTGGGTTATGTAAAAAGGACAATGGTGCGGCGAAAAGCGGACTTATCTCAAACATTGATCTGATTCCGTACTAAAAGTTTTAAAAGGGGAGTTTAAAGGTTGGAAACGCATTTGTGACCCTACTGGTATTGCTGGTATCCATGGGTGTCACCAAACGCCCTGTTGGTATATTGGTTTAAGTAGCGGGCCGTGATCTCGGGGTCCTAGGTTCGATAGATACGAGTCAATCCGCATTTGGCAAGGGTGGTGATCAAGCCTACTCTCATTCTATGATGGAACTACTACTACTATTAGCGATAACTTGATTTATATGATAGAGGCCTTTGTCCTGCAGTGGGACAGTTTATAGGCTGATACTGATGATGGGCGGCAGCAATCGCTTACCATCAGGCGATCCGTCTACCCGTATAACACCTATCACATAAATAAAACCAAATAGTCACTGTCACTTGTGTTACGGATATCGGACAGCAGTGGAAGCACAGACACTGCTAAAACACAAGTGTTCATCACACAAATGTTTATTCGGAGAGGGAATCGAATCCAAAACCTTTGAGCTCTGGACATAACCAGGAGTTCAACGCTGAGATTACATAACTAAAAAAAAACAACAAAGCAGAACCATCCTAGTAATAGTAGAAAGTGAAAAATAATCTGTTTCTGTATCCACCGCATCATCCCCGGAAAAAAACATTTACTCGAAATATATATCAGCATAAATATAAAGTGGTATACACCGTAATTTTTAACCCCCGACGAAAAATAGACGGGGTGTTATAAGTTTGAAGTGTCTGTGTATGTGTTTTTTCGTTTACATCCCGCAATCCTTATAATAGGTAGAACATAAAATAGAATACCTACCCCGCAATAATGTATGGAACAGCTGCTTTTTTTCGCATATACTTTCTCGTTTATATCGTGATATTCTATAGCATATCCTTATCTGGTACAAATGTATCTGAGACATTTATTTATATATTTTTAATTAACCTCACATATGTATTCTATCTTCCTCTTTTACAACTATGCCTATTATTTTGTGTACACTATACATTTGTTGTAACGTTGGCGAAGTGATGACGTCACTAGCAACAGGTCCTACCAGAATACCAGCGAGCAGACGGATCACCTGATGGTAAACAATTGCCACCGCCCATGGACACTCGCGACACCACTGCCAACCTTTTAACCCCCTTTACCCTGGATTGGGCCTCCGGTCCCTCACTCACGCAGCGAAACAGCACAGTGATGCTTCACGCTGGTTTTCTTGGAAGCCGTAGTATCACTCCGGTCGAGCCGACCCATTCATGCCGAAGCGTGGCTCTCCCACGGTCATAAAATGCTGATGTTGGGACCTGGCCAATCAGGTCCCAACCTTCTTTTTCGTTACAAGATAAGGATTTCTTTGTATCAGTTGCATGTTATGTCATTCTGTTGTGTTATTTGTGTATTGTTTGTGGCCAATAAATGTATTCGTCTTTCTTTCTATAACCCTCGGTAAATAACGGCATCCCGTGGTCTTAAGAGATAAGTTCTGCCGATAAATAGGCCGTGTGGTCACCGGCAGAGTAGAATAGGCCACCCTCACTCTTACCGAGGTGTCGTAAAAGGCGACTAAGGGAAAGCTGCTGGCATGATCATCAGCACCCAGAGAAGGAAAACTCTGCATTTTATATCAAAACCCTCGCCAACCCGTCTGCCAAGCGTGGTGAGTATGGCAATTACCCCTCAAGTGATTAAGGGAGGCCCGTGCCCCAGCAGTGGGGACTTAAATGGGCTGATGATGATGATGATGATAAATATGCATACAACTTTTGATCATTCTTGTAGCCCTTTATGTGTTCTTTCTTATTCGTCCTTCCATTGATTTAGCATGTTTACGTTTGATATAAGTCAGATCTATGGGACCTCTTCGACTTGTAACACCAATTCTCTAAGTGATTAATTTATGTTGCCTCTTAGGCAAGATCGTGAATTTTGAAAGTCACGCCAAAAGTGGCCGCTTTTGGCGTGAATCAATTTTTCGCGTACGCGTTGGACCCAGCAGTTTTGCATGGCTATTTAATAAATAGTATAGGTGTTTGCTGAGAGGTTTAAAATAGATTGAATTGATTGATAAAAATTAAAATTGATTGTCGTCGCTAGTGTGCCCTACCCGTCACCTTAAGACGTGGCCTGACCGTCAGACGAATTTCTAGAATTTTTCTATCGTATATAAGTTCTTAACGCCTGACTCAAAGAAAAAGATTTATCGACTCTAGTATTTTGAAGGTAATGCCAGCAGACCCTAGTTATCCGAAAAGGCAGACTTGGATTAATGATAAATATACATTTGGCAATATCCGCTGCGCGTCTTTCCGTGACAATAAAATCTATCCATTCGGTTTCGAATGTTGGCTTTAGCTAGAGATGGTGCTATTCAGTAGAAATTCAATGTTTATATTGGTAACAGTGTTTTGATCTTTCCATTTTATTTAGCTTAGATCTCTATTTGGTATCAGTATAGAAAAAATCTATGGCATAAAATGATAGTAGTTTAAAAACAATGCTGCACAAAGGCCTCCTTCATGCTGTGCCTCAGATTTCTATTATAAGCTTTCTTTATCCTCCTAAAATCATCAGTAGAACAATTGAACGTCATACACTAAGCTTAACTAACTTTGGTCTTCAATAAGAAACAAATGAAGATTTCAATATATATTTTTTTTTAATATAAAAATATTTAAATATGAACTGTTTCATCTACTTGGGGATAAGTGCTACTACTCTGTGACAGAATACTTGTCAAATCAAATTTTATAAAAGGTGCTATACCTACCAAATTATTAAGTAAATTATTTAGTAAGTAAGTATACTTACTTACTACGCTGGCTCAGCGATCCAAAGTGGATCTTGGCTTCCGACGTCAAAGTTCGCCATTTTTTGCGGTCCTGTGCCGTTGCTGCCCAATCGTGCACGTTGAGTGCTTTGAGGTCCTTGGTGACTTCGTCTCTCCAGCGGAATCTCGAACGACCCACTGGACGTCGCCCCATTCGTCGTCGTCCCAGATAGGCTTTTTTGGATGCACGATCCTCTCCCATCCTCTCCACGTGACACTTATAAGTATTATTTATTTTATACTCATAGTTAGCTATTTGATAGGCTTTTGCATTCGAATTTTGGATTACCGCCAAAAGCGGCTACTTTTGGCGTGGTTTAATTTTTTTAGTACAAAAACTGACCCAACATTTGGGCATAGTTATTAAATAAATATTAAAAGTGTTTGCCGAGAGACTGAAGTCCTGAAATTATTTGAAATAGATTTGTGTTGGTAGCTAACAATTAAAATAATTGGCGTCGCTAGTGTTCCCGAGGTTTTAACGTAACCTACAAATATCAAGGTTATAGCTACCCCCTGTATCGTGAATGAAAGCAGTCAGTCAGTGAGCTGTCGCCCTAGTATCGATATTCTACGTAACGAGCTCAGAATGTTTCGTTTTACAACGCTTCGTCGATATTGCTGCATTGTGTCAATTTGGTTGAGTGATTCTCAGCACGGAGCGAGTACTGGCGGAACTTAAACGTTAGCCAATTTCCAATTTTATTTATTTGCAGGCGTTACAATGTTAACTTAAGGCGACACCGCGATCTCACTAGCAAAGCCAATCGATTTGTATTAACTGTGACGAAATTAGGATATTGTTGAAAAAAATGGCCAATGAGATTCTAAAAAAAGTATTTGTGATTTTTCAAGATATATCTGACACAAAATATCTCTTTAGGTGTAACAAATTTTTTTTGAGAATTGCTAAAAGTGGCCACTTTAGGCGGAAATCAAATATTAAGTTACTTGTAGGGGGATAATTTATGCAAGATATATCTTGAAAAATCACTAGTACTTTTTTTAGAATCACATTTCCCATTTTTTGCAACAATATCCAATTTTCGTCACAATTTATATAAATCGATAGGCAGCGCTAGTGAGATCGCGGTATCGAATTATGGTGACGGGTAGGGCACACTAGCGACGCCAATCGTTTTATTTTTTTAGCTACTAAACCGGATCTATTTTAAACCATTTCGGGGTTACAATTTCTCGGCAAACACTTAAGTTATGTGTATGTATACTTATGTTAAGTGTTTGCCGAGAAATTGTTACCCCGAAATTGTTTAAAATAGATCCGGTTTAGTAGCTAAAAATTAAAATCAATTGGCGTCGCTAGTGTGCCTTTTTTTTTTTTTTTTTTGGTTTCGCAGGGGGAATGCCGCCGGCTCAAGAGATGAGCCGACTACCTTATGCATACCAGACCACCGGGGGGTGGCCGGGTTATGTGGGTTAGCTTTTGGACTTCAAAGAAAAATCTATCGATCAACATATTACGTGCATTCAAAAGTATTTAGTATAAAATTTACAACACTGAACTTTCAAATGCGTTTTCTGAAAAATCGTTTCGGGATGAGTTAGCTGGTTTTAGCATTACGAGTATAATGGCGCATTGGCTTTACGGTGGCAAAGGAAAACATTTTACATTGAAGACGCCTTTTATTCAAAAAGCGTTTGTAAAAAAAATCCAACTCAAAGTGTACATGAAACATAAATTCTTTTTAACTTTAAACGTACCCGCGCACTTTACACAACATAATAATACCTCATCATTTATCCTTAACATTCCAAGAATAAGCCAGTGAATAATATTTAACACAGACACAAAGTGCTGAGCTATCATTTTCATATCTTTCTCTCACCTTGTTCGCGATTATTAAAGGTAGGTTCCTAAAGAAATACTTGGCGCGTGAAGACTTTGAAGTGACACAAAAATGTTAGGCGAAGAAATGAAAATTCTTAAGCGGTTAACCTTTTTTACTGTCACGATTTGTCACCTGGTGCGAATCTGCCATCTTGGCATTGTACTTTTTTTTGTTTACGCGTCTCTTATATCTCTTCCAATAAGATTATATGTATTGGTTCCTTTGGAGCGTCGCAAACATTTTTATCTACACTCATGTCTTAATCTTCAAACAAAAAACTCAAAACTGAACTCTTTTGACAGGCTTTATATTATACTATAGCTTTAAAGAAAATTAGAAAAAATAAGTGCTATAATGACCAATAAAAGTTAAGATTTTTCACATCATGTAACAGGATTTTTAAAACTAGATAATGGTGTGTAGGTAAAGTCACTACTTTATACACTTATGATACTGATAAAAATATAAATAAAAATGATTTATTCAAGAAAAACACTATTACATTAAATATATATAGGACTGTTCTCACATAAGGTCGCCCTATGTTGTGAGGGACAGGTTCTTTAAGATATATATATAAATATACCACTCTTTATTGCACAATATACAAATCTTAAAAGCTAGGTATACAGAAATAAAATGGTGGCACACAATAGACGTGTCTTTAATCCTTACCTAAAGTAAATTAAATTAAATTAGACAATAAGTTGCCTGCGCGCGCGCGCGCGTGTAGTGTGCTTATGGTATATGCGTGTGTGTATGTGTGTGCGTGAATGTGTGTGCGTGAATGTGTGTAGTGGGTGTCTGTCTGAATGGTGTGTGTGTGTGTTTGTGTGTGTGTGTGTGTGTGTGTGAGTGTGTGTACAAATTTACGAATGCCTCGTAGTGTGGTGTATGCGTATGTACTTTTTTTTTACTGCACGTAACGTTGTATTAAAACACTTGCGAATGCTTTTAAAATCTCGCTTGTTTTTTAATATTGCTCTTGCCTCGCGACACCAGTGGATGCACAAGTGCGCTGCCAATCTTTAACCCCTCTTTTCACTTCTCACTCACGCAGCGAAACACAGCACAGCGCTGCTTCACGCCAGTTATCTGTGAGGCCGTGGTATCACCCCGGTCGACACATTACACAATTTAAATGACGTAAAGCTTGCCGCGAAGAAAACGACTGCCACATTTATACTGTCTACCTGTTAATTTGTATCATGTTAATCTTACGGCAAGGTTTTTGAAAATTGGGACACGTAAGTAATAAATTAAAAGGTTATTTTACTAGAAATAATAGTCGTTCCATCAAATGAGTACCTACACTTTTTTCACAGCGTAAACTATCCATACAAATGACATTATGATTACAGCCAGAGTAATGATGTTTAGGATCGATATAATTATTAGTACAGACAGTAATGGCCGTGTGGTCCCCGGCAGAGTAGAATAGGCCACCCTCACTCTTACCGAGGTGTCGTAAAAGGCGACTAAGGCAAAGCTGCTGGCATGATCATCAGCGCCCAGAGAAGGAAAACTCTGCATTCATATCAAACCCTCGCCAACCCGTCTGCCAAGCGTGGTGAGTATGGCAATCACCCCTCATGTGATTGAGGGAGGCACGTGCCCCAGCAGTGGGGACTTAAATGGGCTGATGATGATGATGACACACAGTACACAGAATATTATTATTACCTTCTGAATTCACTTCGAATAACGCCCTGTTGGTCTAGTGGTATAAGTACCGGGCCGTGATCTCCTGGGTTCGATTCCCGGGCCGAGAGAAAAGTATGTTTCGCATTTCTCGATCATAGCTCGGGTTTGTGATCACCAATCCGCATTTGGCAAGCGTGGTGATTAAGCCTAATCTCATCATAGTATCGATAACTTGATTTCTATAATGGAGGCCGTTGCTCTGCAGTAGGACACTTTTAAAGGCTGATACTTACTTTACTTGCTTCTGAATTCGGCATGATTGTTTTATATTTCAATAATTTATGAAATAAACATAACCATAAAACGAGGCCTGAGAGAATGGCGAGAGGAAGGGGGCTCTCTATAGTGATCTTAAATACCTAGTTTACGTTTTGTGACAACTAAAACTATCCTCACTTAATAAAACCGTAAAAACTTAATTTGACCGTGGGAGAGCTACGCTTAGCCATGAATGGGCCCACTCGACCGGAGTGATACCACAGCCTCACAGAAAACGGCGCGAAGCAGCATTGTGTTGTGTTTCGCTGCGGGAGTGAGGGTACCGGAGGCCTAATCCGGGGGGAAGAGGGGCTTAAAGGTCGGCAGCGCACTTGTGACTCCACTGGTGTCGCGGGTACCCATGGGAGGCGGCAATCATCGCTTACCATCAGGTAATCCGTTCGCTCGTCTGCCACCTATCACGTAATAAATGGTGGTTTTTACGTAGTTTACGTTTCGTGATGACTAAAACTATCCTAACTTAATAAAATTACTTTGTTTCTAGGTACGTACGAGTATCATGTGATATACGAGTAATGGGTAAGCTTTACATAAATATATATTGTATGAGATAGGCGACAGGCAAGAGAACGGATCACCTGATGGTAAGCAATGGACACTTGCAATACAAGAGAATATATGTTACATATTGTTTTCATTAATATGTTAAACATACTTATATGTTATGAAACAGATTTGTATATTCTAAACACACGTTCTTAAAGATATGTCCTTACAAGTATTATAATAAGATTACTGCTCACTGAAGTGTGAAGACGTGTGATATGGAAAAGCAATACTTCAATCCTTTAAGACTGTTTGATATAACTTTTATTATGTTTCTACACTTGAGTATGACAAGCTTTTACTACCGCAATTTTATATTTTTTTTATAGTAGGTATTTTTAGTATGTTGAAAAATATATTGTGTTACTAAGTTCACACATTTGGTAACTATTAATCTTCGGACCTTATCCCCCTTATTACATTATACGATCTAAGAAAAGTTCCGTGTTCCAGCCCCTTTTACACGTAATCGCGTAGGAACGGGATAGCTTGAGGGTTGCATGTCGATTTTGACTGGTATAAAAAAGTATGTGACGTATTTACGTGTAACGAATATATAACCGTATTGGTTCGCCGGTGATATTTGAAAAAGGCGAGTTTTGTGAGAATGTGAAAGAATTGAGGTTGATGTTTTACCTCTTTTTTTCTTATTTTTTCTTTCATTACTGAAAAGTTTGAGTAAATTCAGCAAAATACATTTACAATTTTGAAGTATAAGACTTACACGAACTTTCAATTTTGTATTGAGTATATATACTACTTATGTGTATTTCAATACTTTCTATATTTCATTGATTCCATTGTCATCTTTTACAATCAGGTAATTCAATTGCTAGTTTGCCTGTTCTGACGAATTTCAAAAGTACATGACAACTTTCAAATCGAACCCGCTGCAACTGGCTAATTCCGAACGTGAGTGTTCGGAGCAAGTGAGATGGAAAGGCTTCCAGAGATTTCCATCGACTTTTCCTATTTTGCACTCGCAGCATTGCATCGAGAAATTAAAATTGACATCTTTAAGCGTCGGAATCCCGAGTTGGATCGCTGCGAATAATTTAGTTCGTGTTCCGAAAATGGGGTTGACGTGTTGAATCTATTTCCTGAACCTTGTTGGTCTCTAACTTTAAGAGACGGTTACTGCTTAGAAAAAAACGTGCGCTTTCTAAAGTAAGAATAAAATTCGAGCGTCTTTTATTACATCATTTTAATAATAATAATAAAATTCAGATTCCATCATTCATTAATATAACTTATAACCCACATATTTTATCTATAATATAACATCTATAGCTAAAAATTAAAATCAATTGGCGTCGCTAGTGTGCCCTACCTTAAGAAACTAGGCTTAAATTGTTGATTGTACATGGACATTAAACATAAGCCTATTCTACTAGGCCGTGTGGTCCCGGCAGAGTAGAATAGGCCACCCTCACTCTTACCGAGGTGTCGTAAAAGGCGACTAAGGTAAAGCTGCTGCATGATCATCAGCATCCAGAGAAGGAAAACTCTGCATTTATATCAAAACCCTCGCCAACCCGTTTGCCAAGCGTGGTGAGTATGGCAATTACCCCTCATGTGATTGAGGGAGGCCCGTGCCCCAGCAGTGGGGACTTAAATGGGCTGATGCCATAACATCTATAAACTTTAAATAGGGAAAGCATAAAAATTTAAAAGTATTTAATATGCCACTTACCAAGGTGTTGTTTGATAAATTAACTGTAAAATAACTGGTTTTATACTCTTACTGTATAAATACATTTTATTGTGTTATTATTTTTTTTTATATATAATAACTTAGTTCTTAATTCAAAGAAAACAAAATGTGTTAAGTTCACAATGCCTAATGTAAGGCAGGTCAAAATGAATATTGTCATGAATAACGAACCTATCGAAGTCATAAACTCCACAGTTTTTCTAGGTATCACTCTGGATACAAAATTGCAATGGAGCCCTCATATTGCGGTCTTGGCAGGAAGACTTAGTTCAGCTGCATATGCAGTTAGAAAGATAAGGAATCTGACTGATATCGGGACAGCGAGACTGGTTTATTTTAGCTATTTTCATAGTCTGATGTCATATGGTCTACTACTGTGGGGATCCGGTGCTGACTTACAAGCCATCTTCATTTTGCAGAAGAGGGCCATCCGTGCCATCTACGGTCTTAGATCACGTGACTCACTCAGAGAAGTATTCAAGGAAATCAATATTTTAACCGTATCATCTCAATACATTTTTGATTGTATTATGTTTGTACGCAAGAACTTGCACCTTTACTCGCAAAAATCAGATTTTCATAGCTTTAACACGCGAAATAAACATAGGCTTGCTGTCCCAAATCTAAGACTTCATAAAATTGGAAGTTCATTTGTAGGATTGAGCATTAGAATGTTTAATAAGTTACCTCAAAATATTATTGATTTACCGGTACATAAGTTTAAGTTGCATGTAAAAAACTGCCTAATGCAGAAAGGCTACTATAAAGTAGAGGATTATTTGAATGATAAGGATTCCTGGACATGTTGATCTCTTCGCCTGTCCTCTAATGTATAATTCATTTCATAATTTTTCATTGACGATTTATCTAAACGATATTGATTATAAGCAATGTATATCATACTGTCACTGTAATCATAATTTGTATAAGAATGAAAGTTGTAATTACCATATTATTTGGAAAGAGTAACTACTGAGTTTCTTGCTGATTCTTCTCGGTAGAAATTGACGTTCCGAATCAGCGGTAGATTACATAATATTTGACATTCATAAATGTTCTTTATTGAATAAAGACATTTTAGATTTTGACTGTATAAACATTGATTTATATTAATTATTCAATAATTGACAAGATGCTAACCACCTACTATTGTACACCTCGTCCTGCAGTTTATTAGTCTGGATTAAGTAACTACTATTCTTTGTGACCTATGAGGGGAACCTAAGTAGTCATGCTCACTCAAATGTCTCTGAGGTGGTGGCGCTATGTGGCGGGTCATTACATTCCCTCTAATATGGTTGAGTGAAATGATGGCTGGCACGTACGTCATACTTGTGAACAGGTGCCACCTTTGGGGACTGGTCTGCTTCGGTTTACCTCATAATATTTATTTTATTATTATTTCCTTTATTTTATTTTGTGTAACAATTAAACTGTATGGCTCGGTATAATGATGACACAACATTGTATGAAAGTTTGGCGATTAAAAAGAGTAACTGGCGAGTTTCTTGCCGGATCTTCTCGACCAGAAACAACTTTCCGAGCCGGTGGTAGAATCGCATTATGTTTATTTATTTCTTTAGTATATTTTATGTATCAACATATATATGTATTAACATGTAAATTATACATAAGTACTTATAAATAGTTTTAAGTCATTCAAATGTATGACGATTTGTAAGTGCTGTGTACAAGCCTATGCAAATAAAGAATTATTTGTTGTTGTTGTTGCTTGAGCCGTGATACGGTAATAAATTAAGACCGCTATATAAAATAAAGTTCGGACTTAGACCTTCGATTTTGACTGGTATAAAAAAGTATGTGACGTATTTACGTGTAACGAATATATAACCGTATTGGTTCGCCGGTGATATTTGAAAAAGGCGAGTTTTGTGAGAATGTGAAAGAATTGAGGTTGATGTTTTACCTCTTTTTTTCTTATTTTTTCTTTCATTACTGAAAAGTTTGAGTAAATTCAGCAAAATACATTTACAATTTTGAAGTATAAGACTTACACGAACTTTCAATTTTGTATTGAGTATATATACTACTTATGTGTATTTCAATACTTTCTATATTTCATTGATTCCATTGTCATCTTTTACAATCAGGTAATTCAATTGCTAGTTTGCCTGTTCTGACGAATTTCAAAAGTACATGACAACTTTCAAATCGAACCCGCTGCAACTGGCTAATTCCGAACGTGAGTGTTCGGAGCAAGTGAGATGGAAAGGCTTCCAGAGATTTCCATCGACTTTTCCTATTTTGCACTCGCAGCATTGCATCGAGAAATTAAAATTGACATCTTTAAGCGTCGGAATCCCGAGTTGGATCGCTGCGAATAATTTAGTTCGTGTTCCGAAAATGGGGTTGACGTGTTGAATCTATTTCCTGAACCTTGTTGGTCTCTAACTTTAAGAGACGGTTACTGCTTAGAAAAAAACGTGCGCTTTCTAAAGTAAGAATAAAATTCGAGCGTCTTTTATTACATCATTTTAATAATAATAATAAAATTCAGATTCCATCATTCATTAATATAACTTATAACCCACATATTTTATCTATAATATAACATCTATAGCTAAAAATTAAAATCAATTGGCGTCGCTAGTGTGCCCTACCTTAAGAAACTAGGCTTAAATTGTTGATTGTACATGGACATTAAACATAAGCCTATTCTACTAGGCCGTGTGGTCCCGGCAGAGTAGAATAGGCCACCCTCACTCTTACCGAGGTGTCGTAAAAGGCGACTAAGGTAAAGCTGCTGCATGATCATCAGCATCCAGAGAAGGAAAACTCTGCATTTATATCAAAACCCTCGCCAACCCGTTTGCCAAGCGTGGTGAGTATGGCAATTACCCCTCATGTGATTGAGGGAGGCCCGTGCCCCAGCAGTGGGGACTTAAATGGGCTGATGCCATAACATCTATAAACTTTAAATAGGGAAAGCATAAAAATTTAAAAGTATTTAATATGCCACTTACCAAGGTGTTGTTTGATAAATTAACTGTAAAATAACTGGTTTTATACTCTTACTGTATAAATACATTTTATTGTGTTATTATTATTTTTTTAGGACAGCTAACAGCTTTAACATGAAAAAATAACAATAATAAAAATATCAAAAAGCTATTGACAAGCTACCACATGTAATAGTTAATAGTGAATACAATGATTTTTCACTACGAGACACAAGTTTTTTTTTTTAAATATGTTTCATCCACGGAATCTAAGTCGATGCTTTTATCAGATCAAGTTTTTTTTTTTTGAGCGAGTAGGTCTTATTTGCACATTTAATAATGACTCAAACTGTAAAACTCAACAAAAAACAATTTATTCGCGTTCATGAATGCAAAATATGATATTATACAAAGTTCCCTGTACATCATGTTATCCTTTTGGGCATAGCATAATATTATGAACATGAAATGGACTTAACTTGAAATGCCTCGTTTGTTAGCTCAAAATACAATTGTGGTTTGCTAAATGACGTTGCAACTAGTGTATTTAAACTGGAGCCTTATACTAAGAAGATTAAACAGAACATAGTACGATTAGTATTGCTCTAACATCATCAAACACTGAATAATGTAAATCATACTATCTTACATGTTGGAGTATTTAGGAATATTGTGTTTATTTTTCGGTCATTCATTTAGTCTAAGCAGACTTGATCATTCATTTCACATGCTGTTTTGACTGTAAACCAGTTTTGGTGTTTTGCAATAACAATACGGGGTTGTTTTGTTTCAGAGTATGTATTTAATGAATTTCTTAAATTGCGTACTACTCAATTTCTACAAATGTATGATGATCTCAATTTACTGGGTGATTTGTGTTAGCTGAATATGAAATAATTTTAACAAAAGGGGGTAATTTATTTACAAAGCAATTTCTAAATAGTTTCTAATAACACTTTCGTTAGTTCTGATCTGATACCCATAGCATAATTATATCAATCAATCAATCAATCAGACTATCGCCGTCACTGCTGAACGTAGGCCTCTCCCAAAGAGCGCCAACTGAGCAGTCGGCATCCAGCTCCCACGCTCACACCAGCCATCTTTCTCAAATCGTCAGTCTATTGCGCCGCAGGGCGTCCAACATTGCGTTGCCCCACGTGGTGACCACTCCACTCCAGTACGTGTCGACTCCATCTTTTATCAGTACGTTTAGAGACATGACTGATGACCGGCCCATCTCCACTTCAGCGTGCTGATCCACTTACTCATGGTATTTTTTTTTATGATATAGAGGGCAGACGAGCAGAATGTACCTATGCGATTTAGTTTTTCTTTTTCTCGATCGTGAAATCCTGACAGTCTTCCTGGATTTGGATTGTCTCAGTGTTGGGTAGCGGCTTTTGCGATTTCTCCATCTTTATCTATTTGTGACACTATGTGTACATTAATTTGAGGAACACTTAGTAGTAGACCCACATTTAACTTATCTGCTTTTAGAATATTGACCTTCTACTCTTTTATGAGCCATTAAACTTTTAATTAAATTTAAATTACATCAACAGCTTAATTTACATGAAGTTATGGTTACAAAGTTTCTTTAACTAATACACTATTAATCCAAAGAGCTCTCCCCTCGGATGATATGTCCATGGCATGGACGTATTCGTACTTGCAAAATCAAAGAAAGTGTTTTTTTTTTTTATATTATGTGATAGGTAGAAGAATATACGAGTACGGATCACCTGATGGTAAGTGATTGCCGCCGCCCATGAACACCCGCGACACGAGTGGAGTCACAAGTGCGGTGCCGACTTTTAAAACCCCTTTCTGCCAGATTGGGCCTCCGGCACCCTCACTCATGCAGCGAGACACGGCACAGGTACTGCTTCACACTTGTTTTCTTTGAGGCGGTGGCTCTCCCATGGTTAAATGTTTGATTGTTACGAACCTTTTTAAGATTAGATCTTGTCCTATGTTATTTGTTAAATAATTTTTTGGACTGACCATATTCAATGTATCACGTCTAATTAAGATGCCACTCGTGATACCGGGTTTGCTAATAAAATAAATCAGACGCTTGCCAGGCGCTATTTACCCCGAGCGAGCCAACTGCTAGTTTGAATTACAAATTGCTTTTTCGTTAAAACTTTCATGTTGTAAGTTAAACAATTAGCCAGGCTAATTAGTAGAGTTAACAATACATTTTACTTGGAGCTATTGTTTTTCTGCAAAAGACGGGTGTGGAATATACACAAGTATATTCCAAGTAGAGTCAAAGCTTCTCGAACTTTCGACTGCATAGACCAGTAGATTTTTCTAGAACATTCGACATTATTCCATTTCTTTCGACTACGTTCTAGAAATTTCGATTCAAATCTTCTCGAACTTTCGACTGCATACTGCAACTAGGGTATCTGGATACCTGTAGATTTTTTTCTAGAACGTTCCAGATTATTCTATTTCTTTCTACTACGTTCCAATCGAATCAACGGGTAGAATGTTCGGTCGACTGTGCATATCAGACATGGAGGACGCGAAATAATCATGTAGGGACACATAGTCGTAACAGTATATATAATTAAGGCCAGTCACTATAATATGAGAGTCCTCATGTCAATGACAATGACAATGGTAAACTAGGTGTAGTTATCTTATAATTCATTAAGACGGGAATCAACACGAAATGTATTATGTCATACAACATTATGTACTCACATATTTTGCTCGACGTTTCGGTTACGTTACAGCAGCCGTGGTCACAAGCGGACTGGTACACGGCGTCGTCTACTGGAGCCGGGCTGTGAATCTTCGGAAAATTCCACTTGTTAATTACTGGATTCCATGTCAATGATATTTTAAATCCATCCACCCGATTGAAAATCTTATACTTCTTGATGTATGATAATGACGATCGGTGGAGAGGATTTTCGGGTCATGTAGTTCCATCCAGTGATTAACTTCCATTTCCAGTAGATGTTGTTGATGTTGGCAAATCTTCTAGTACATCCTAAAAACTGCGATAGGTAATTTAAGAATATTTGTTTTCTAGATTAAACTGGCTGGGACTCGGCACTTAAGCTTTTATTCCTTTAGGAAAACACATTGAGTCTCACGAGCGAGGGGAAAGACGGTTGCGAGTGGAAGGATAGTACAAATAAAATTTTAGAGTGCAATACATCTCCTGCCTTCTTTGTATGTAAGCACAGATCTACTTACTAATGCAAATAGTACACATTTATTTCACTAGCACATCCTCTGGCGAATTTTAAGTATTTGCATAGCATTTCTGTGATCATTCTTTCCATTTGTGTTCCCGTTTTTAACATTCCGCAACATTTTACTCTCTGAACCGTAAATATTGATTTCGGAGTTTAAAATTTTAGTAGCTTCTGTTTACTGTTTGTTTTATTTACGACTGTAGAAGTAGTTTTAGTTAGTGATTTTTTACAGACATGTTTTTATTTTAGGTATAATCCTTTGACTGTACAGCTTCATCATAAGGAAGAGAATTTACTCGTATGTTGTTCTGTTTGATAGGTCCTTTGTTTTTTTTTTCATTTATTTTTCTTTAAAAAGGTCTTTGACTCACTAATCACGGCTTTGTCGTTTTATATTCGTAGTAAAAAGAGAAAAAAACTGCTGGCATAATCATCAGCACCCAGAGAAGGAAAACTCTGCATTTATATTAAAATCCTCGCCAACCCGTCTGCCAAGCGTGGTGAGTATGGCAGTTACCCCTCATGTGATTGAGGGAGGCCTGTGCCCCAGAAGTGGGGACTTAAATGGGCTGATGATGACGATGAAACAGAGAATGCCCTAGGTTGAAATTAACAGATCTGTGTGTCTTGTGTGGGGGTTACTTTTTTGATTTAAGTGCAACCAAAAGAGTTCTTCTTTCACGGTAGACAACGGCACGACTTTACTCCGGCATTGTTGATGTCCATGAGCGGCAGTTACCATTAAACATCAAATGGGTGGCATGCTCGTCTGCCTTTTATTCGCAATAATAATAAAAAAAATCAGACTTGAAAAACCTTCAGCAGCTCTGAAGAATCCTTGGTTTTTAGTATAAACCTTGTGTTTGCACCTGTTGTATTATATTTAATTAACACTAAAACCTTTCTTTGCTAAATACAAAACATAGAACTGAAATGTTTTTTCCGCTTTAGTTCAGTTGCATCATTCGTGGACATAAGTTGACTATACTAACATGGTATACATCTGTTTGATTGTGTTCAAAACCAGAGGGAACTTAAAATAGCCTACAGAAGAAGTACCTTAATATTTTAAAGTAAAGACTGTAAGTACATATTTAAGATTTTATTTGCATTATAGCAGCTGCAGTCATTCTCAGTAATTATTGAAGTGCTGTAATGTGTTTCGCTGCTTGAGGGAGGGTACCGCGGGCCCAATTCGGGGGAAAGGGGAGCTTAAAGGTTGGCAGCGCACTTGTGACTCCATTGGTGTCGCGGGTGTCTACGGTCGGCGGCAATCGCTTACCAGCTGGCGATCCGTCTGTTCGTCTGCCACTTATCACATAAAAAAATCTGCAAACAAAAAACCGCCTTTAAGAACCAGAACTAAAAAGTGTAAAATAATATTTTTAACACCTCAAATAACATTTTATAAAAGTACACTGGAGAAAAGGTGTTATCGAAGTCGGCGCCCAATACTATCTTGTAATTTAATACAACATTCATTTATTCAACAGGGATTAGGCGCCGACTTCGGTAAAACCTTTTCTCGAGTGTACTGTTATAAAATAATATTTAAGGTGTATAAAGTGTTAAAAATATTATTTTGCACTTTTTAGTTCGTGGTTCTTGAAGGCGGTTTTTTTGCAGAAAAATATCTTTTAAAGCTTTTAGGTGTCATTTTTAGCGTTTTGTCCCGGTTGCGTCCCAAGCCATCGCTTCGGAGCCCGGGGTCCGCTTTCCTAATTCGACTTCTCCACTCGCACGCTCTTGTGCATCTCTGGTGGTCAGTTTATTAGCACGTATTTCATAATTTACCAGGCGGTGGTGGCATGGCCAGACATTTATTTCCAACGTAGCTGTCACGTAGCTGTAATGCACTCTCAAATTCTTTACCTTATATTTTGGATGGAATTTACAAACAGCGAAGGAATCGGGTACCTATGTAAATAGTGATTTCTAAATATTAAGTAGAGCTGTAAATGCAATGTAAAATATAAAAAGGATTATAGGGTAGCAAGGATTAATAACAAAAGATATTATAAAACACTTTGAAACTGCATGGCAATAGGTATCTCATCATTATCATCATCATTTCAGCCAATAGACGTCCACTGCTGGACATAGGCCTCCCCCAATGTTCTCCACACAGATCGGTCCTGTGCCGCCCGCATCCAATGGATTCCCGCGATCTTCACCAGATCGTCGGTCCACCTTGTGGGGGGCCTGCCACGGCTGCGACTTCCTGTGCGTGGCCTCCACTCCAGGACCTTTCTGCCCCAACGGCCGTCTGTTCTCCTCGCTATGTGCCCTGCCCATTGCCACTTGAGGCATGCAATTCTTTGGGCTATGTCTGTAACCTTAGTTCTACTTACTTTGTTTTTTTTTCAATAGCACAGCAAACAAGGCTCTTTAAGCCCCAATATTATAAAATATGAGACGCAAAGGTACAGTTTTCGAGTTTAGGGTCCCTTTATTGAAGCTTTATAACTTCATGATAAAGGCTAGGGATTGAAAGAGGGGACATAAACCATCGATAAATATGACCCGAAAATTCGTGGATCATCATTTTTACTATCCATAACTCAGTCGACGTTTTCGTGTAAACTTAGTTTTCCATACAGTTTTATAGTCAGTAGCTTGACTTTTATTTCTGAACGCTCAGGTAGAAATCGTAGCTATGGGCGATAATAGTTTGTTTCACTCTAAGTATATCTATCTTTGTCGGTATTTTGTGGTAGTTCAAAAGCAACGTATTGCACACTACTGGTGGATCGTTGACATTCTTACACAATTCTCCTCGACAGTCGGATGGGCAAGAGTTCCATACTTCGTTGAGTCTGGTGCATTCTACGGGAGCTGGAAGAAATATTTTTTGTAAGTAAATTTTGGTTTACGTTAATCAATGAAGTAACAAGGGTTTTTAAGAGAATCTCTGGAGAACGGTGAACATTTGTTCACTGTGATCGCTAACAAAATGTTCATCGCACTGTTTTTAGCGGTACAGTTTTTTATTTAAATGGACAACAGGTGGTGAGGTTTTAAAGCGCGAACGATGGTAGCTCAGTGGTTCAGAACGCGTCTTCCATACATTGGGTTTCGAATCCGAGCATGCGCCTCTAGATTTTTCAAATTTATGGGCGTATTCTACCATTAGTTCGGCGGTGAGGGAAAACATCGTTTGGGATAGTTTCTGAAATGTGTATTTATGTTTCAGTTGGTCTGGTTTGCCTGTTAAAGGGTTGCAAAGGTCAGACGGTAACCGGTTCATCGTAGTTCATTCAATCCTCAAATCTTGAATCATGATCTAAGCGTACCTTGGGTTCCAGAGCGACAGCTTTGGACTCAACCGGGAATTACACGCTGGAATGAGATAGAAAGAAAATAATGCAGTGATGTACTCTTGCATCATGTTTTTGAGACACGCATATTCATAATTTTGACAAGAAAAAAAAACATTTGTTCATATGGCTCCCTTATCTGTCTGTAGTGATACAAAATGGTGATAGCCCAGCGATTGGTTCACCAGATGGAAAAATTGTGATCAAATAGAAAACAGTTTAGTTAGGCCCGTTTCAACCAATATTTATCCGTGGTTAAGTAAATGTTATAGCTCCACATTTGTATAGAATGACTAGATCGATTGGTTAAATCGGGCCTAAGGAAAAATAGCGTTCCTTTGTTCAAGATGGAGTTACAAAAAACAAAAGCATAGCAGTCATGACTCAACCACTAGAGCTACTAACATTTTAAATCTAATAATCAAACAAGTTTTTAATTGCTATTATTTCTTTAAAAATCATACCGGCCATCCTTACCTAATGGTGTAACTTTTAACAATGTTACCGTTGCAGTCTTACGATCTTAATGTTGGTCATAAATATCGCCTGTTATAATAATTTTCACGTTCCCGAGGACTTTAGCTGACTGTGAAGATGCTGAACTCTGAAGCATAGTGACGTAAATGCAAGTTAAGCTTACGTGCCAGATTTAAAACGAAAATCTGGGTTGGAATTTTCGTGCTCTAAAAACCGGGTTGTGTAATAGAAAAAGAAAACATGCAATATTACTGAAACACTTAAAAGTTGGGAATGTTGTTTGTGTACACACGGTGTCACATAGAATTGCTCTTGTTGGACTTTGGACCGTCCTTATGTTTGAGACACAAGTGTCTTTTTTGCACAGCGGGGGAGTAACTTGACAGTACAGCCATACATTAAAGTCATGTGCCCTGAGTTTTCTTGTTCTTTTTTTTTAAGCTAACAACTGAAAAAAGACATATAGAATAACTTTTATCAAGTGCATTGTAGTATTTATGCTTAAACTAGTGTAAAGAGACAAAAAACATATTGCTTTGGACACTTTAAAAATTGACACAAACTAACCAATAAACAAAACTTTGTGATGCCTTTTTATTAAGGACTTTGGAATGACGATATCTTTTTTTAAATTTCGCAGTGGGAATGCTGCCGACCCAACAGATGAGCTGATTACCTTATTCATACCTATCCACTGGGGGGCGACTGGGATATGTGAGGGCTTCCCTCTGGCGGGGGCTTCTTTTGGCGAGAAGCCGGGCAAATGCATACCCACTAAACCTCTTGCGGTTCTCTTTGATCGCCCATATTGGGGTAACATAATCACCATGATAATGACAGCCAAAACCTCTCACCACGACATTCCCCGGGTGGATGCTCGGCTGAACAGTGCGGTGGACTAATATCTACTCGTAACTCGTAAGTTGATGCATACGAACATTAAGACGGCCCGTTTCGGATCAGTGGTTGATAGTGAACGATGTCTCTGGTGCAAAGGTTGCGGGCTCGATCCCCACACAACATTTGTATTTGCATGAACATGTCTGTTTGTATTGATTTGGTTGTTTTCTATGTTACAATAGAAAAGTATTAAATATATATATATATATATATATATGTAGGATTGGTGATCGGTAGATGCATGGTAAGGAACGTGTAAGAGATCGATATTTGAATTATAGAATGACGTGCGAGAGTGAGATAGACGACGCATGGCGGACGACTGAAAAAAGGTGTAAAGACGTAAAGACGATTATAATTAATATACAAGTATTCCCGAAACCTGGGTGTATTATTTATTCTGTCCCACATTTGGGGGCTCGTCCGGGATGGTACGAAAATAAAACCGAGGATGAATAAGGAGTAAAGAAAAGAAAATACGACGACGACGAAATAAGGAAAAAAAGACGATCGGATCAGCAAAAAGACGGACGACGGGTGAAGACGGGCAAGCAGCATGTTGGGCGATGGAAGCGCTGAACACGCGCTTTACCATGTCTGCCATCAGCGATTTAGTGGTGACAAAACTGAAAATGTACGAAGATGGCTTGGAAGATTGGAGGTATGCGGGAGGAAAGAAAGTTGGAAAAATCAGCGACTGATGTCCATAGCAAAACGCGCTTTGACGGGTACAGCAGCATTGGTGGCCCGCTGCGAAGAATTCGGCAGCTACGAAGAGTTAAAGAAGATATTGATAGACGAGTTTGGCAGTGATGTGAGTGAAAACGGTTTTTGTGAGAGTGAAAGGTGCGAATTCTATGATGACGTTGACAGTGAAAGTGAATATAGTGACGATGATGAAAGACGTTGATTGACTAAAAGATTAATTATTATAATATAGTATTACTTATTCCCGTCCTTGGATTTATTTAGAACCCCATCCCACAATTTTGGGGGCTCGTCCGGGATGGATAAAGAATAAACATCGAAGGAATCGGGATAAAAGAAGTTATAACGACGAACGACGGATAAAAAAACGACGATCGGAGAAAACAAGACGAAATAAGACGGGAACGAATTTGGGAATTATAAATAGTGAAGAAGATGGGTGACGGAGTAAAAAGGCGACGGATTGATCATGCGAACTTCCATATTAACCAAATACGTTTTAGCGGAAACGGAGAAGAGCGCAATACCGGTGGTGATTGGCTCAGAAGGCTCGAAAGGTGCGCATATGATGAAGGATGGAGTGACCAGCTAACGTTGCGGATAGCCTTGAGTTCCTTGGCTGGAGACGCGGCAATGTTTCAGGATCTACGTTACCAGGACTATGAAGAGTTTAAGGAGGAGTTTTTATACATTTTTGGTCCGGAGAGTGAAGCTGACTTCAAAGAGGACGCAAAATGTGAATTTTATGACGACGAAGACTATGACAGTGAGTACGATGTGGAAGATGAAGAATGCATGGAGTACGAAGAAAATGAGTGTGATGGAGAAAGTAACTGTAGTAAAAAAGCGGAAGAAAACCGATGTGAAAGTGATGAAGAGCGTGAAACCAGCAGCAGTACAGACCTGGAGGTGATAGAGAACGTGGACGTGGAGAATCAGCTGAAAAACATGAATAATTGCGTAGAGGTATGCTATGTTGACTTTGTTCATAATGACGGTGGAAAAAAGAAAAAATGTGCCGAAAGAGTTTTGACCATAGAGACCCAAGGAAGTTTGGAATCAATGACTTTGTCAATGAACGACGATGATAAGGTGTCAAAACTGACGATTTTAATAAAAGTCAGTGATATTTTGGAAAATATTGATGCAGACGCGGAAAATTATAGAAGGATGGGAAATTGGATAACTGACTATTATGTTGGAAAGAGTACACTGAGGAGAGGCAGACTGAAAATGAGGATTTGTGTTGGTTGGAGGCGCGGCGTAAAATTTAAGAGGTCCGCAGTAGTACAAGAAATCCTCAAAGATTTTAAGAAGAGGAAGAAGATTTAGGTGGTGTTTTTTTATAGCGGTTTTATTTGATGTTGTTTTTGTAAAGACCTTGTTTTTGAAGATGTTATAAAGTAGTTTTAAGGTGTATGAAGGACGTATGAGTGCAGTATGAGGGCATACTGAGTGTAGGATGGCCGAGTGTAGGATTGGTGATCGGTAGATGCATGGTAAGGAACGTGTAAGAGATCGATATTTGAATTATAGAATGACGTGCGAGAGTGAGATAGACGACGCATGGCGGACGACTGAAAAAAGGTGTAAAGACGTAAAGACGATTATAATTAATATACAAGTATTCCCGAAACCTGGGTGTATTATTTATTCTGTCCCACATATATATATATATTTGTGATTCCGCTGTTGATTCTGATATCCGTAACACAGGTGCTTGAGCTACCTAACTCGGAGTCAGACCAATGTATGTAATGTTATGAAATATTTTTTATATTTTAACTTATGTTTAGAAATAAACTTTACGACATGTCGAAAATCTGAAAAGGTTTTTATGAAAACTAGCTTTTATAATTTATCAAGTTTCATTCAGTGATAGTATTGATTGCATGCTTTTTAATGAATAAATAAATGACTCCAATCTGTACACGCCACTAGTGGCCGGCGCTAGCTGTTTACGAGATGTTTTAATACTCGTGAATAATGTATGAATTGCGCAGTCTCGGTGGCCACGTCCAACACACGAGGTAGGTCTGAGAAAAATGGATAGTCCGGGTCAATGTATACTGGCCAAGAAAATATTAGTGGGCCGAGTTATAATTAGTCCATGCAACATCTCATACATTGACCTGATTCCGTACTAAGTAAGTGTCTAAAGCACTTATGTTACGGATATTTTTTTTTTGGTGACCCAAGATAACGCATTGCGCGTTAGGCATACCCATCCGTCTGTAAACGGATGGGTTATGTCGGACTCTCCTCTGGCGACAGCTTCTCCTAGCGAGAAACCGGCCAGAGGCATACCGACTAAAACTCCTGGGACTCTCCCTCATCGTCCATATTGGAAGAAAGTCGTAGGCCAAGGTACGAAACCTGCCACCACGACTTTCTCCCGGACGGAAGCCCGCCTATAAGGTGGGCACGGCGCTTCCTCCCCCGGGGTCGAGGGAGGGAATGGGGACAGCCAGGAGAGTATAGCCATTCCCACCAGGCGTAGGAGGAGGTCCGTGCAATGTCGGTGGTAGGGTTACAGCCCCACGCATCAGCGGACCACCTCCTCGGAGAGGAAGGAAACGCACATATTGGTGTCGTCTCCTCCCCCTCCGTACCTTGCGAAGCGCGGGGGCGAGAGGGTCTGCCTCTCGCTAGCGCTCCACCGCCTCCTTCGCTGCCATCACATGCTCGCAAAAGGCAGCGAAAGCCTTCCAAGCCTCGTCACTCGCTAGTATAGCTCTCGCTATACTAGCGAGTAAGAGTTCCTGGTCGACCTTCGCCACCAATGCATCACGTTGCTGTGCCCACGGCGCACATACCGCTAGGGTATGTCGTGCCATGTCCACCGCATCGCCGCACGCGTGGAACGAAGGTGTCTCCTCCCGGTGGATTTTATGCAGTTAATAACCGAAGCAACCATGTCCGGTCATTACCTGCGCCATCCGGAAGGAGACGTCACCGTGGGCACGCTCAAGCCACCGGTCCATGACCGGGGCGAGCGCGTCGAGGGTTCTGCGACCGTATCGAGTGAGGACGAGGTGCTCCGACCATCGCCTCAGGAGGACCTGACGGGCCTCCTTCCATACGGCCTCGGCTCGACGGGGCAAAAGGACTTCCCTTTTTCCCTTTTCTACGCCGCCAAATCATACACGGCGGAGAGCACCACGGCGTCTGACTCCCATGGAAGGGTCTCAGCGAGCAAACAGGCCACATCGAAGCTTACCGTACAGTAAGTTCGAGCGACCCGCTGCGCTACCACCCGCTGAGTCCCCCGCAAGAAGGGAAGATTTTCCCCTCTTGCTAAGAAGTCGGACCAGACTGGCGCCCCGAAAAGCGCCATTGATTGCAGGATGCGATCACGATGTAAAGTCACCACGAAAGCGTGTCTGCTGCCTTGAGGAGCCGCGGTGACATCCTGCTAAAATGCAGGCCAAAATGCCACCGCGGATCCAGGGTGAGGCCGAGATAGCGCATCTCGGCCTTTACTTCCACCTGGGCCCCTCCAACAGTAATGTGTCTGCCGGAGGGGAACCTCTCTCGAGAAGACCGAGGAAAATAGGTCACCTTGGTCTTCTCCAACGACACTTCCAATTCTAGGCGCCGCACTCTACCTACGACTAGGTCCGCGGCGCGCGACGCTCTTACTGCGGCGGCGCGCTTACCGTCAAATTCCTTCCCCCGGGCAGTGATCAGCGTGTCATCTGCATAGCAGATAACTAACCTGCCCCGGGGGAGGGTGCCGCGTACGACTCAGTCGTATCCGATGTCCCATAGCAGAGGTCCGAGAACTGACCGCCACTTAGCTTTATACAATATAGATATATAAAATTGTACATTTAAGTTTCTGTAATCCCTGCTGTAAACTGTAAAGTTTTTTAAGTTGTGTTTTTGTGATATAAATTATATCTATCTATCTATATATTAAACCTACACCCTGAACAAATATAAGCGTTCATTACGCGAATGTTTGTCCAGGATAAGGATCAAAACCACGACCTTAGGCGTATTAGGTAGGGTCATTACCAAATTCACCATTCGGTCAGTCTAAGCCATTTAAAACATTTTCATAAAACCATTGTTAAAGTACTTGTTGATGCCTAAATTCTCCAAAGCATTAGTCAGAGGCCACCCCCAGGATATCCCGTTTTCATCTCGGGCAGACGTGCTCTGGATAACAAACATTGCATATAGTTTACGATTTCTATTACTTCGACCTCAGGCGCCCGTAGGCAACTAACTTTGTCTTTTGACTTCCCTACTGTGAGCTAAGCGAGCTTTAATGATCTCTGTTTCAATATTGTACATTAAATGTTTTTTGATTAACGACCTTAGAACGGTAACACCTAGTCATGTTTTCTTTATAATATCCATTGTAGTTCCTACTAACTGTTTTGTTATTGAGTGTTGTGATTTTAAGTTTGTTTTCTTAAGAAACAAAATTACAAATATGCGTACTGAAAGGTGCTAGGTAATTTGAAACATCATTGATGCTAGGGCAATAAAGGTCATTCAATCAATTATGTCTGACTTCGGCTTAGTGACGGGTTCCTTCATAGTGCGCCCCTGATTGCAATGCCAAGGTATTCTCATCGGACCACTGTCAGCTGAATGATATGTGCCATTTAAATAATCTGGAGGAGGTCATATAAAGCAAGAACCTTACAATTTAAACGATATTTTATTTCTGTGTTTCTGTTTGGCTGCTTACCTTTTTTACTTTATGAACATACATCTTTTTTTTTTTTTACTGTAGATAGGTAAGCGTTTGACCATATTTCACCTGATGGTAAGTGATAATATGGTCTAAGATGTAGCACGATTACCTAGAAGATACCTATTCACTCGCGCTTTGAAAACCCCCAAATTGTTGCCACTAGGGAACACCCCTTCAGGCAACTGATTCCACTGTTTCGCAGTACGAATAAGAAAACAGGATTCAAACCTCTTTGTGCGGACTTTTGGTATTTCTACCATGTACCGGTGTCGATTGAGGGTCTGCCTGGTGGAGTAGTGGAAGAACGGAGATGCTCCAATGGCATTGTACAGTTCCGTGGCGCACTCTCCAAAATGTATCCGATAGAAGACCGATAAGCTTGCTACCTTGCGTCGGTGTTCAGGGCTTTGTAGCCTCTTACCCACAAGCTCGTCGTCGCCAATTAGCCTCTTGGCCCTTCTCTCAATACTCTCTAACGCCTCAAGCTGGTATTTGGCTGAGCCATCCCAAAGATGAGAACAGTACTCCATGCAGGCTCGGGCTTGCGCTTGAACAATAACAGTATCTATGTAGTAATGAACTTGTAACAGTTAACTATACAGTTTTACTTGCACTGAAAGCAATATGAAAACAGTTTAAACCTCTTTGACACACCATATAATTAGAACTGTATTATTTATTTACATGAAATGCGAGTAAAAATATATATGACTTGTTCCACTTTTCTTATCAAATTTGAAATCAACTGTAACTCGCTCAGTTGCATGTTCAAAGCACACTTACTTTTTTAACGGATTAAGGTACCTTTCCTTGAAATGTAAAGGACACGTGAAAACATAACCTCAGTTTTTGAGTTCATTATGTTTTAGCGTGCGGTAGTTTTTTGGTGAATACAAAAATAATAAAGCTACTCTATATAGGTACAACTATATTGGCGTCCTTGTCTCGATGGCGCGCATAAAGGCATGCAAACATTTGGAAATGCATTCAAATAATACAGTGTTTTTGTGGATCATCACCGTCATCGTCAGCCCATTTAAGTCCCCACTGCTGGGGCACGGGCCTCCCTCAATCACATGAGAGGTAATTGCCATACTCACCACGCTTGGCAGACGGGTTGGCGAGGGTTTTGATATAAATGCAGAGTTTTCCTTCTCTGGGTGCTGATGATCACGCCAGCAGCTTTATCTTAGTCGCCTTTTACGACACCTCGGTAAGAGTGAGGGTGGCCTATTCTACTCTGCCGGGGACCACACGGCCAACCTATTTGTGTTTGTGGACGGTTTTTGTGGATATTCAAATGT
This sequence comes from Marasmia exigua, assembly GCA_019059595.1. Classification (NCBI taxonomy): domain Eukaryota; kingdom Metazoa; phylum Arthropoda; class Insecta; order Lepidoptera; family Crambidae; genus Marasmia; species Marasmia exigua. The sequence goes on along the minus strand of CM032475.1, from coordinate 12,932,880 downwards.
TAAATTTAAATTTATTAGCGACTCCTGCTTCCTACAGAGGTGGTGAATAATTGTATAGTGCACCTGCGCTCTTAAAAATATATAGCACTTGCAAAGCAATTGCGCTTTGCCCAAGACACATTAGTGATTCGGTATTGCGGGCCTAGGTAGCATAAATTGGGATAGACAAATATTATAAGGTACACAAGTAATACATAAATTCAAAGTATACACAAGTAAATTTATTGTAAGAGAATAATTCAATCTTTAACATAATTTTAATCAACAACTCATTACGTCGTGTACAAGGACAAAAAATCCTTCGAACTTTGATCTACTTGCAATTTTTTTGTAAATGATAGATAGATGGTTGCTCAATGGTTCAGAACACGCCTTCCATACGGAGGGACCGGGTTTGAATCCAAACATGCACTTTTGGATGGATTTTTCAAATCTATGTGCATATTTCTACCATTAGCTCGGCAGTGAAGGAAAACATCGTGAGGAAAAATGCACGTTTCGGATAGTTTCCGAAACGTGTAACTATGATTTAGCTGGTTTCCATGTTTAAGAGTTGCGGAGGTGAGACGGTAGTCGCTTCAATGCAATTACCAGACTCCCAATTTGAAATCAAGAATCATGATCTAAGCGTACTCCAGGTTCCAGAGCGTCAGAAATAGACGCAACTGGAAATTACACGCTAAGAAGAGGAAGAGTAGGAATGAGTTCTTGCAATAAACCGACCGTCGTGACAGTATCTTCCTTTGTTCTTAGAAATACAGTGCCTAAATACAGGGTTCTAGAAATGGTTCCCTAATAATAAATAAATAATATCCTCCAATCGATTACGGCTACGGCGGCCCCTACTATATATTATAGTTCTCAAGTGTGTGCGTAAATACAAGTGCACTCTCTATTCCCTTATCCTCATATTCCGTTATGACACTACTGTACAACGACGGGTGAGTAATCGGGCACAGGACCAACAACTTAAAGTGCTTTCCGAGGCACGGGGGTACAAGACCGCCAACTTCTATACTGCGGACTACCTTTAAACATTTCTTACCGAAAACTTAGATACAAATTTTTGGCCCGACCCGGGGAACGAACCCGGGACCTCTTGCGTAGCCATCGCCTTAAAACGCGACCGCGACCCACTAACCGCTGCGCCACCGAGGCAGTCAGAACAGAGTGCCTAAATACAGGGTTCCAGAGATGGGTCCCTAATAATAGGTATTAACTGAATTGAATCAATTTGGTAGACACTTATAGTCAATTAGATTAATTTATTAGATCATAACTGAAATTGATTAATTTCCAGGACAAAGGCCTAGACATAACATTAGATGAATCATTACAGTAATCAATATTGATTTATTCTATAAGATGTCTTTTAAAGTCAACTTCTTGGCGGAATATAACAAAAATATATATAGAAGCGAAGCCAAAGTAAAGTCGGCCAGACTAATTTGATTAGCTAAGTGGTGCCTATTTGAAAATACAGCCGTAAAATACGTTATTGCATTTAAATTTTATTCCAGTATTACAAAGAATCTATTAATTTTGGGTAAAATAAAAAAGTATTTTATTTCCGAAAAACAAACAGAAAAGAAAGTGTAGTGTATATGGATACTCTTTATTGCACAACATACAAAATTAAAAAGCTAGGTATACAGAGATACAATGTACAATTTAGACGGTCTTATCGCTGGGAGCGATCTCTACCAGACAACCTGAAAGTGTGTAGTGTTTTTAAAAGAAATTTCATTCTGATATTCATATTTTATTAGTACAACGAGTTTAATAAAACTATGTGTCGGTTAAAGAGATCAATTTTGAAGGTTTTGTTCTGAACTACTTCAGGGTGTATCTGTGGACATTCACATCCCTTTAACCACGTATTCTACCAACCATTCTGAGCAACATTTGTTCTACGACTTTTCGAAATTTTTTCGACTCCCCATTCAAAATGGCAAAGTCACGTGACCGACTTTGTATGAATGATGTAGATTTTTTTAAGCGAATTTCCAAAAGTCATAGAACAAATGTTGTTCATAATTGTGTATAGAACACGTGGTTGAAGGGATGTAAATGTTTACAGATACACACTGTATTTAAGAAAAAATCAGAGTGATGGACAGAAACAGATGTATAGAATAACTACTTTACACGTTAACTGAGTGAAGCTGCAATGATTTATTGATTAACTTCCAAAATAAAAACTATTTTAATGAACTGAACGTCTCGACGTCTAGGACAATATAGTTTACGTAGCTGCAGTTAACTAGAAAACCAGTTAATCGATACCAAAAAAAAAAGGAAATTGGGCTTATTTGTAGATTTAACGGTTTTTAGGGTTCCGTAGCCAAATGGCAAAAAACGGAACCCTTATAGATTCGTCACGTCTGTCCATCTGTCTGTCTATGTGTCCGTCCTTATATCACACTTTTCTCCGAAACTATAAGAACTTTACTATTGAAACTTGGTAAATAGATGTATTTTGTTAACCGCATTACGATTTTTACATAAAAATTGGAAAAAAAAAAAATGGGGGGTCTCCATACTTGAAATTGAAACTCCAAATTTTTTTTTCATCAATCTTATTCGTGTGGGGTATTTATGGATAGGTCTTTAAAATTGATGTTGAGGTTTTTAACATAATTTTTTTAAACACAATACTGTGCGCAAGAGACGCTCCCAAAGTGATAAATTGTGTCCCACTGATTTTTTTCAAATTGATGTGCGCATTTTTACCTTTGGCTCGGCTGTGAGGCAAAACATCGTAAGGAGCGGCAGTCGCTTCATTGTAATTACCAGACTCCCTAAGCCCTGATGCATGGTCTAAGCGTACCTCGGGCTTCAAAGCAAAAGCTCTGGACGCAAGTGGTATTATACACGACCTCACAGAAAACCGAGTGAAGGTACCGCAGGCCCAATTCAGGGGGAAAGGGGGGCTTATAGGTTGTCAGCGCACTAGTGCCTCCACTGGTGTTGCGGGTGTCCGTGGGCGGCGGCAATCGCTTCCCATCAGGTGATCCGTTTGCTCGTATACCACCACATAAAAAAAATACACCGTTATTTTTTTATCGTTCAAATTCCGGAATACAAATAATAAGTAAGTATCTTAAATTTATTTATCTTTTGTTGATCTAACATGCTAAATGGACTTTTTTCACGATACCTTTTATGAGGTTTTTGGAATGTAAACGATAAAAAAATAACGGTGTATACACGCTAAGATGAGCATCTTATCCTATTCATTCCCAGGGTGTATATTCCCCGGGAACGTCCATATAGGCCGGATGCTTCCGATCACCAGTACCAAGCTCCGTTAGTTACGCCAAGTTGAGAAGCTTCGCTGTATAATACCCCTCGCTTTATGAAACCTTTGATGTTATCTGTATTAAATGTTTAGCTCCTAATAGTATATTCTAAGTTAGTTTCATCGACTGGCATTCAACTTTGACGGCGAGACGGGTTTCTTCCCGTCTGTGACGTGAACTTTGTATTGCTTCCATCTGATAGATATAAACAAACATTTCCTGGCTGATAATAATACTAATTAATTTATTTCAGGCAACAAGATATTTAAAAAAAATATTTGATTGGCCCATATCATTTATTTTTTTCTAGCAAACTTTACAGCATTTCAAAGTTCATGCAAAATACTTAAAAATTAAATTCTTACTTAGCCAATTAAAATGTTTGTCACATTAAAATTAATTTTAGAGGACGGTCGAGCATGGGCTATTTAGCAGAAAAATTGATATAAACAGAAGAAATAAAAAAAAACATAAACATATAATCTTGATATTATAAAGACTTATATCCGGTAAAGGTGTGTGAAATAATGATTTGTGTGAGGTTATAATGTGTGTGAAATGATGATGTGTGTGTATGTGAGTTAAGTGTGGGGTACTCTGTTAATTGAGGTGATTAGCACCATAAATACTTTACGTCATAAGTAATAAAATTCACTTTGTTTTACATTAAATTTCAGTTCTCGAAACTTTCGAAAGATGACTCCCTGCGGCCAGAAGTCCTCCTTAATATAGGTCGCCAGGGAGTGGGTTGGCACTCTCACGACAAATGAGCTGAATTTCATTTTTTGGCGAGACTCCGAACGTTCGACTCTCAGCGTCCAGTTGGACTTCTTTCGCACGTAATCTACGACTCCCAAGACCTTCGTAGACCAGTGTAGGCGGGAAACAGTGTACAGCTGGGTAGTGTGAGTCGCTGGCTGTAACAAGCTTTCCGTTCCTAACGGTGCAGTGCCTTGGTAGTTACGGATGGCGGGCTTCTTCTTCTTCTTCTTCTCCGCTTTGGTGAAGCCCTCTTCATCGCACATCTTTGGTGTACACAATGTTAATGTCACCTTCGGTTTCTTCCTCATTATTCATTGATGCCGAGGTGAAGCTGCAGCAACCGCAGCATAAGCACGAACTAATAACAATCAATAAAAGAGCCGTGTGGTCCCGGCAGAGTAGAATAGGCCACCCTCACTCTTACCGAGGTGTCGTAAAAGGCGACTAAGGTAAAGCTGCTGGCATGATCATCAGCACCCAGAGAAGGAAAACTCTGCATTTATATCAAAACCCTCGCCAACCCGTCTGCCAAGCGTGGTGAGTATGGCAATTACCCCTCATGTGATTGAGGGAGGCCCGTGCCCCAGCAGTGGGGACTTAAATGGGCTGACGATGATAATAACTGATAAACGTATTAAAAAGAAACTACTTACTAAATCTAGTCCAAAACAATTTCTTTTGTTAGTTTTCATGGTAATGTATATCATATTTTTTTTAGTTGTATAATTATTTTATTATAGAAGTGGGGGGGGGGGGGGGACACGCAAGGGAGCCGTTTCTTCCGCAAAGTATTAAGATTAGATAAAAATTATATTAGAAACCTCAACATCAGTTTTAAAGAGCTGGGCATATTTACGCCACATGTTACATAATTTCAGTTCTAGGTATGGGGACCCCTCAAAATATTTATTTTCCTATTTTTGTGTAAAAATCGTAATGCGGTTAACTAAATACATTTATTTACCAAGTTTAAATAGTACTATTGTTCTTATAGTTTCAGAAAAAAGTGACTGTGACGTACGGACAGACGGACAGACGGACAGACGGACAGACGGACAGACGGACAGACGGACAGACGGACAGACGGACAGACGGACAGACGGACAGACGGACAGACGGACAAACGGACAGACGGACAGACGGACAGACGGACAGACGGACAGACGGACAGACGGACAGACGGACAGACGGACAGTCGGACAGACGGACAGACGGACAGACGGACAGTCGGACAGACGGACAGATGGACAGACGGACAGACGGACAGACGGACAGACGGACAGACGGACAAACAGCTAGACATGAAAAATCTATAAGCGTTCCGTTTTTTGCCATTTGACTTCGGAACCCTAAAAATAAAGTTCCTATTTACAGTATCGTAAAAATAAACAAAATGAGGAATATTAATAACAAGAGATGATGGATAACATGAAAAAACCTGTTTGCTTACGATATGAAAATATTTTTGTTATATTCAAGTACTGCAGTCATTTGAAATATCTTTACAGCAAATTGTATAAAATAATGCCTCGTCATATTATTCTTGGATTTGACACTTTTCATAGTTTGTTGTATTCTACTACTCAAATCCTTGTCCGACCAATTCACCTATAAAACAAAAAAAGCTACGATAGCATGGACAGACATACACGCACGCGCGCACACACACACGTCAAGCTTATAACACCCCTTAAATCTTAATTTTAAAAATGGTAATCTATAATCATAGAATTTTCAAATAAAAATAATATACCAGTAGTTTTATAAATTAAATTACTAGCGACAACCTGCCACTTTGTACGAGTAGAAATTACTTATAAGACTCCAAAATATGTTCACGTATACTAAACGCCAAGGACTCGCGGCAAACGGTAGAATATTTTTATTCATTAATAATGAATGTTATTATGACGTTATGTTGATCGAAATGGTAAGTAAGTTTAAATGGAAGTAACTGTTATACATGAGCCAAAGCCTATAATATAGATAATTATTGAATAAAATATTCTACTGAGCGGCGAGTATTTATGTTATTATATCGATATAGGTACCTAGTATAGCGCTGATTGACGTGTAAATGACAATCGATGAATATGCATACAGTCACCCTACAGTTATTTAGCACGTGGCGAATTAATGCTCTTTCCTATAAAAATATCAGTGGTTTTAACATCTTCCCATAGAAACAAATTTGTACAACGCCCCCCTGCCCATATCACCGAAGTGATATCTGTTCATAGTTGCACTGTACTTGAGCTTACAGTTCATATCAGAGTAATATTACCTTACTCTATGGTTCGTGCTCTGTGTGGCCCGCTTTACAGCTTGCTTATGTATACTATAAGGCAGTAACCTACTTTGTCTAGTCTAAACTTCACCGTGGAAACTAGGCTGTTTAATTGAATGCAGCTTGATCAACTTGATCTTGAGTCAAGTGAAATAATATTTTTTTTTACGTGAAAGGTGGCAAACGAGCAGACGGATCACCTTATTGTAAGCAATTTCCACCGCCCATGGACACCCACGACACCAATGGAGTCACAAGTGCACTGCTAACCTTTAAACCCCTTTCTCACTCACTGTGTTTTCTGTGAGGCCGTGGTATCACTCGGCCAAGCCGGCCCATTCATACCGCTGCATGGCTGTTTCACGGTAAATTTGAGCTCTATAGCTATTAGCGATAAGACTGGATAAGATTACCAGTGACCATAGCATTAAGTTCTGTAAAATATTGTGCAATAAAGAGTCGATATCTATCTATATATACAAATATGACCGGCTGCCTACATCACGTGCTAATTAGGCAACGAACACAATTTGCGCGAACAGTAATCTTGCCGTGATTGAGCGTGAGACACATACAGACATATTTTTTTTTATGCTTTACAAACAAGCAAGCGAGTCACCTAATGGAAAGTAATCATCGCCGCCCATGAACATCCGCGAAATCAAGGAGATCGCTAATGGATTGCCAGGCTTTTTAAAAAGGAGCATGCTCTTCTCAAGTCGTAGTCTTCGGAAAATACTCCCGCAGCCAAACTGTTTCACAGAACTGTGTTACGTGATAGAAAGTTCTAATTCCAATTGACAATGTACGAAACGTGTGCGGGGGAGACCGATACGGTATACTGCTTAGCTCGTAGGTCAACCAACTCTTTGATATCAATGTCAGTTAGAACTGACCTCACGTGTCTGTTTAATTTGTGAGTTATAAAAAAACATTTCAGTTTATGTAGGTCTTGATGATAAAGGTTGTCATAGAAATCGACGTCACACCGAAAACATGCAACAGGTTAATTCATTTTCTTTGTAAGAAGTGATTTTTTCGCTTATTATTCGAAGATTAAATCTAATTACAAAAAGTTAGCGCACATAATAGCGATGGTAACTCAGTGGATAAGGACACGCTTTCCATTCGGGGGTCATGGTTCGAATACGAACTTGAACCTCTGGATTTTTCAAAACTATGTGCATATTTCTACCACTAGCTCGGTGGTGAGGAAAACCATCGTAAACCTGCACGTATTGAGTTTCTCAAAATTTTTGATACCTTTATTATTTGAGGTTGACGAATTCTTGTAAACGTGATCTAGTTGGTGTGGTATCCCTGTTTAAGGGTTGCGAAGGTCTGACGACAGTCGTTTCATTATAATTATCAGATTCGCGAACCCTGGATCATGGTTGAAGCGTACCCCGGGCTCCGAGGTAACATCTTTGGGAGCAACTGGTAAAGACATATAGTGTGTGTTGCCAGTGATGACATACGGAACCGAAACGTGGCCGCTTACAATGTGTTGATTAAGGAGACTCAAAGTCACCCAGAGCAATAGCCATCTATTCTCGGAGTCTTTTTGCGTGATCGTATCAGAAATTATGAGATGCAATGGGCAGGTCACATATTGAGGAGAACAGACGGACGTTGGGGCGGAAGGGTCCTCGAGTGAAGGCCATGTGGCAGGCCCCACACAGGGTGGACCGACGATCTGGTGAAGGTTGTGGGAATCCATTGGATCCGGGCCCAAGGCCGATCTGTGTAGAAAACATTGGGGGAGGCCTATGTCCAGCAGTGGACGTCTATTGGCTGAAATGATGATGATATAATGAACTGGGAAATACACGCTAAGATGAGGAAATCTATTTAGGTACAAAGAGTTAACGCACGTTATTAAATTAAAACAATATAGCGAGAGATAATGTTGGACTGTTTCGCTGTCACTCACACAAACCCAAGTAAGCTAGTCGGAGGGAATTTAGTACGAATACAGAATTAATTAGCCACGTTGCTGGAAGGGACATTAGCATAACGATCCTTGTGTTAAAACGTTTTGCCAATTAGCACATTAGATAATACAAGTATATTGTTGGTATCGGTACTTTGAATATTGGGGTAGGATTTTTAGAAAACTATTTAGGTAGATTTTTTATGTGATAGGTGGAAGATAAGCAGACGGATCACCTGATGGTGAGCAATCGCCGCCGCCCATGGACACTCGCTACACCAGTGGAGTCACAATTGCGCGTCCAACATCTAAACCCCCTTCCCCCTGATTGGGGCTCCGATACCCTTACTCACGAAGCGAAACACAGCACAGTGCTGCTTCACGCCGGTTTTCTGTGAGGCCGTGGTATCACCCCGGTCGAGCAGGCCCATTCATGCCGAAGCGAGGCTCTCCCACGTTAGTTACTCAGGATGAGGAATAAAATACAAAGGGTCCCCTCTTTGTGAGGTTAACTGGTCAATCATAGTCATTTATCATCATTTCAGCCAATAAACGTCCACTGCTGGACAAAGATCTCCACACGGATCAGTCCTGTGCCGCCCGCATCCAAGGGAGTCCCGCGACCTTCACCAGATTTTCGGTCCACCTTGTGGTCTGGTCAATATCATGTGAGAAAATTTGAGTAACAAATAGCCGAAAACAGTTAGACACAGTTTTCAATGAAAAGGTGGAGTAAAGAGTTTTATCGATCCTTGCATAGAAACAAAATCGCAGGTTTAAAAGACTCTTTTAAGGCCTGTTGTGTTAGAGTTGTCACTTGGCCATGTTGGCAAAGTGACAACTCTAACACAATAGCAGTGTTATAAGTAATACAGATGAATATATTTAAAAAAAAAATTTACATCGTTCATTTATCTATAGCTATATATAAAACGAGAACCTGGGTGACTAAGGTATTAAGTGACTAGGAATGCACCCGCAGCCCAAACTAATGACCCTAGAAATTTGAGAAGGGGGTTTCTTTTATAGTGAAAGTGTGCATTAAGGGATTTCGGAAATTTCAAACCTTAAGGGGGTAAATAGCGGATTAAAATATTGTATGAAAGTCCGCCATCTTTAATGTTGGAAATGTGCAAATTTGTATTCAGACTAATAATTTGAAATAAAAAGTAACCCATTAAACGTTTTTTGAAAATCGCCCTTAAAGGGGGTAAAATAGGGGAAGAAATGCCAGTATAGGGGTATAGGTATTTTAAAGTAAGATTCTTAAAAATACCTAAACATTCTCGTTATTTTAAACCAAGAACAAGTTTTTCTAACATTTTTATAAATTCAACCCTAAAGTAATTCACTTAGACGTTTTTGGAAAATAACCCTTTGCGGGGGTAAATTAGGGGATGAAATGCAGTATGGGGGATTTAAAAGGTTAAAAGTTAGAATCTTAAAATTAATGTTTGGGTACCGGTTTAGAATAAAGCAGTGACTTTTGAATTTTCAACCCCTAAGGGGTAGTTGCGCGGGTTTGAAGTTTGAATGAAGAGTTTTGTAATAAAGACTTAAACTGCGTGAGTAACGCCGCGGGCAAAGCCTAGCAAAATATAAACCACTAAATAGGTGCATATGTACCTACTTATTTCGATTGCATGTTACATTTTGAGCAACAAGGAAATATAATCTAAGATCCGGATCTTGTATAATTAGTAAGTAACTACGTATATTTTCATAGACACTTAAAATCAATCATCACAAGATGCAAACATAAAGTAATTTATTAAAATATTCTTAGTAACAAAAGGTCAATAGCTGCTGAATATCCATCAAAGAAAATTCTCTAGAATGAAAATGCTTCTAACTATTCTTGAGTCATTAGTCAATCTTTAGTATTTGAATTTATCCTCTCCTATCCATTTCATTTTGATGAGAGAATAGACTCCCTTGCCCTAGTTTTTTCCTTACATAATATTTTTTCTTTACATATAATGAATGTCTTATCGGAAAAATTCAAAAGCATAATTTTCCATTACATTGCTTCTACCTCTGTGGTTTTCATTAAAATATTAATTATAGTGGGGTTTACCAGAGGGCTTGGACATTGACCTATTTTAGTAAAACAATGAGTTTATGAAGCATTTTATTGCATAATTAGTAATGTTTATTTACATGGAGCAGCCATGTATAGTTTGAATGAGAAAGAAACTTTCTTTGTTATATTTGTTAACTTCGTTTTGTTTAGTATAAATGAAGCTGTTTTTGATCCATACTTTAATCAAATAAATGGGTGAATTAATTTTGTTTTTGGGTTTCATTTCGTAATAATTGAAATGTTACAAATAGTTATTTTTATTATTAGGTTTAGCTTTAAAGATGGTTTATTCTCATAAGAAATTTACTTATAATGTGATATATATAACTATTATTATCGATAAGAATATTTCTCATGCAGTTGTACTTGCTGATGCTGTGTATAGTTTTAGCTTGCTTTTGAAACTATATACGCACTAACATGCCTTTAAGCCGCACTCCCTCAAATTGTATTGTTTTTAGCCATAGTCAGTACGTGGTGAAATTGTTATCAGTTGATAGTGATAATCATTTTGATTTCACATGTTCGATGTGTGGTCTTCTCTCCATGTTAGTTTGTCATCAATGAGCAAACCCAGGTACCTATCTCTCGATACTCGAATATACAGAGATAACAGGAACAATTCCTGCTCAATGATTTTATTGCAAAATACTTAATCTCATTTCAAAGGAAATTGTATACGTGCTCACACAAAGGCATGGGGTTATTGAAGGGAAACCACACCCTTGCTACGAATACAGTTGTGGAACGTTTCTAACCAAATAATGTTCATTGAAGTGGATAAATCAACAGTGTATCTTAGGGATTCTTTGAATACATTGATACTTTTGTTATAAAGGTTAAGTGAGCTTAGTTAGATAAAATGCCGGACCGGTATGTCTGGTGAAGGAGGCGCCCACCATTGCTACTGGTGCCAACGTCCAGGACAAATTTACTGGAAAAAACGCCACTCAGCCGCTCGATCGGCATTATAAACGAGGTCCAAGAAAGGAGTTCACTCAAATAGCATGAGAAAATGTCATTTTCTCATGCTATTTGAGTGAACTCGCAAAAGTGCTCCTATTTGTAATAAGTTATTGCCAATGAAAATGTGATTTGTTTTGTAATTTAATATATTTATTAGTATCGTTAAAACATAAATATTGACATGTAATTAGTGTATAATATTAGATATAAGTTGACATAACAGTATTAATTAAGAAATGGATAAACAAGTAGTTATTAAGTTGACAATATCAATTTGAATGCAATAATAATATATTTTTATGAAGCTGTACTATCGCATTAAGCGCATGCTTGTAAGAATAGTTAAGTCGTTTTAAAAAAATAAATAATAGCAATTGTAAGTCGGATTGGTGAACAGTAGATGTGTATAAAAGAACGTATAAAGAAAATTGTTCTAAATAGATTGACACATGAGACTAAGATAAGATACTAATGGATCATAGAATGATACCATGAAAGACGGTATGTTTTATTTTAGAGCAGTTGTAAAGTTAAATAATCGATGTCGAAGCGTGGGAGAGCCACGCTTCGGTACGAATGGGCCGACTCGACAGGAGTGATACCACGGCCTCGCAGAAAACTGGCGTGAAGCAGCACTGTGCTGTTTCGTGAGTGAGGGTAACGGAGGCCCAATCCGGGGGAAAGGGGGGTTTAAAAGTTGGCAGCGCACTTGTGACGCGGTAATTGCATTCCATCAGGTGATCCGTCTGATCGTCTGCCACCTATCACATAAAAAAAGCCTAGGTGTTTAAAGATACTAATATATTTTACCGCAGTTGAATTAAATCTAAGCAAGTCATTAGTTGATTAATATTTGGTTTTATGGTTGACACAGTATCAGAAACAAAAATATGTTGAAATTACTCTTAAAACTTACGGAACTGAATTTCTTAAAAAAAATATCATACTACATTTAATTCAATCCTCAAAATGTGTATTTTTTTTATTACAACAAGGAACTAACAAGAAGTTTATGAATATGTGGATTAAAGAAAGTAAACATTTCACTAATACACCAAGTATAATTTACACCACTTATAGCGTTTTAGGCCCATCATATTAAGTCTCAACTTCATAGTTTTTATGCGATAATATGAAAAAAAGACATCAAATTCGCCAGACTTCATGGCTTGATACTCCACACCCATGACACAAAATGACAGGGGCGTTATCTGGTCACGCACAAAAATAACGCACCTACAAAATAAAGCTCTACCTCTTACAGAAAAAGAGCCACTTTGGTACACCTAAAATGTGAACCGACGACCTCGCAGTAATTACCCAGGACAAAATAAATTGTGATTTAAGGCCGTCGTAATTTCATTAATAGCGATCTGTTTTAAGCTTAAAGGAAACACCGTTAAAACCCGACTTCGGTTTTCCGATACAATAAGCTGATCGTTTTTACTTGTATAATTAAAGGCAACGAAATGAAATAACTGTAGTAATTAATAGTACGATATATTGAAAATTATCATACTGTAACGCAGCCTGCAGGGGCTTCGTTATACTACATAACTACTCATAAAGAAAGTTACCTTTGGTGTTAACTATAGAGCTTTGTTTTCCGTTTGCTATAGAGCTTGTATATCATTTTATGATTATGTCTTGTATTAGCATTACTCTTATATGTGTTATTTTAATGTTCCTTGTACATTTTTATCTGTAAATAAATTTAAAGTTATTGTTGTAAATATTTAGATTGTCTATCTGACAATCGTCCGACAGCTGACGTTGTCTAACTGTTTTTATTTTTCTATCGAATTGTCTATTCAAATTTAACTATGGAGTTTAGCTATGTTTCGAGAATATTCTATATTGTTTGAATTTTAAATTTAAATGTTGTAGAATAGAATGCGCATGGGCAATATAAAAGGACGCACATGGGCAGGACCGCCAGTCTACCACCAGCTCTGAAGAAGCTCAGAACCTCAAGCTATAACAGTGCCAGTATACGTTTACCCGTAGAGTAACGGTGCCGGGGCACGAAGGGTGTTGCCTCCCTGCACCTACGCGCGTCTACCTTCATTCGTGCGCGTATCCGCGTCGCGCCTACCCGCGGCCGGCTTGCGGCGTGCGCGTATCTGCGTCGCGCGCCCCATTTGCTGCCTCCTGCGCTCGGCGGAGCCCTACCGCCCGCCTCTTGCGACGCTGGTTCCTACCGGCGCGCTGCCTGCGCTCACCCTGTGTTACCGCCCTACCACGGTTGCCCATTTTGAACTTTTACCTTGTATATATATTTAGTGTAGTGTACCGGTGTAAATAGCTAGTTTTAAGTTAGTTTTAAGTTAGATTTAAGATTTTCGGACGAGCCATCATTGTACATACCTCTTATAAATATAGCCCTCTTCCCTCTATTCTTATCTTTTCTTCTTCCCCCTACCTTTTAGCTCCGTAACCCTCCGTTACGCGACAGTTTGGCGCCCAACTCTATAGAATCCCTCCCTGTTCTCAAAATTCTAAAATAAACTTGCACAAGTTTCTGTATATAACATACCTTTTGGCTCCCTATTAGACGTCTCTTACTTCTTAGATATTTCTTTCCCTATTCTTCCTCTATTTTTCTCACTAAAATAAAGTAAATAAAATAAAAACTATTGTAAATATTTTATTGCTTTAAAATTACAAATATCCTAGAAATGGCTCGTCTTATAAACTTTAATTTACTTAACAAGGCGGAACTTGAATACGAACTTATAATTAGGAACGAAACTCCTGCGGATAATCTTGTATCGCTTAGAAAACAAATTGTTTTATTGCTTCGTAATTTTCCTACGGAGGACATTATTGATTCTCCCGTTCCTCTGAGTGACGATTTGTCACAAGCTTCTTCTACAACCTTATATTTATCTTCGATGTTGGACCGATACGAATCGGGTAATCTGAAATTATTTAAGAAAATTGAAACTTATATAAATCACTTATTTTATCGACTTGACAGAATTGACACTGATGTAAGTGACAGCGACTCAAACCTTATAGAACTCTATGACGACTTAAAAAAGAAGTTTACTCTTTTGACTGAACGTTTTGACGCTTTTTCAAGACCAGCTGAGACTTCACGGGTACAAACCTCTTTGGACTCACCTTTGCCGATTTCTCAACCTAACTGTATGCCACCTTTTCATAATTTTCTCTTACCAAATTATCTAAATGAGCTAAAAAAAATTACTTTTGATGGGACAACTTGTCCTAGAGCTTTTCTATCGAAAATTGATGAATTTTTACTTACGAACAAACTTGATAAGCAAATACTTATAAGCTCGGCCTTCAACATTTTTGAGGACGATGCTTCTTATTGGTTTAAATTCCAACTAAGTCGTGACCCTTCGTTAACTTGGGATCGCGTTTCCGAGTTGTTAATTAAGGACTTTGGCCATTCTGATTATGACCATAAACTACTGCAGGCAATAAAATCTCGTACTCAGGGTAAATCTGAGTCTATTATGGTTTATATTCCGAAAATGTTTGAAATGTTTTCGAGACTAAGCGAGAAATTACCTGAGCAGGAGAAACTGCAAATACTTCTACGTAACATCCGCCCTTGTTATACTTCTTTTGTTGCTCTTAATAAAGTTGATTCTATTGGCTCTTTAATTTCTGTATGTCAACAATTTGAGCGCTGTATTGACCGCGACAATAATTTTAAAGAACCTGAAATGAATACTCTTATTCCTGAATTACCCTATAAACCTAAACACGATTCTACACTTTTACCGAACACTAAACCTAATGTTACACATACTTTTCACTCTAAACATTCTTTCACTCCTAATTATGATTCTCATAAATCTAATAACTTTAAGCCTTTTCGTACGAACTTTTCTTCGCAGAATAAAAATTCTGCACATGCGATATCTGAAAATGCTCCCAAGTTTCAGGCGCATTTGTTTTGCGTTCGATGTCGAATAAATGGTCATTCTTTGAATTCTTGCACTAAACCAAGATTCTTAGTCTGTTTTAAATGTGGTTTGAAAGACTTTAGAGCTTCGGATTGCCCGAAATGTAAAGCTGACAAGCCTCAACCTTCTTCATCCTCTAACTCAAAAAACTAACATATGACTTGGATAAACGAAAAGAAAATTTTGATGTTGATGACTGGCATAATTGGTTAAAAATAATTAAGAACTTTTTCGCAAGCTATGGAACTTCTTCGGTTTACTACGACAACGAAAGAGATTTTAACCGTCCTTTTATTAACGTTTCTATTTCAAATGTTGAGTTTACGGCGTTACTAGATAGCGGTAGTTCAATGACTATTTTAGGTAATAACTCGCACTTTAAAATTTTGGAACTGGGCTTTTCGTTATCCAAGTCTGATTATATTACGGTTAGCACTGCTAGTAAGCATCGTGTTAAATCTTTAGGATTTTTTATTCTTCCTTTTACCTTTAACGACCAAACTAGACTTATTAAAACATATGTTATTCCTGAAATATACCCGTCTTTGATACTTGGTGTTGACTTTTGGAGGGAATTTAATTTGGTTCCCAAACTTTTATCGTGTGCCTTTTCTCTTAATAAACCATCCCACTTTAACAACTCTGTGGAGAAACAAATCCTACCTTACGAAAATCTTACTTCTGAAGAAAAGGTTATCGCTGATGATATTATTTCGCGTTTTAAGCAAATTTCCTTTGAAGCTAAGGGTGAACTTGGTCGTACTGATCTGGTTAGCCATCGTATCGATACTGGAGATACGCTGCCTATTAAACAACGTTGTTATAGACTCTCTCCCGAGAAACAAAAAGCTCTAATTGCTGAGGTGGATAAAATGATTGAGTGGAAGGTCATTGAGAAATGTGAAAGCCCTTGGTTGTCTCCGGTTCTTATTACGCCTAAAAAGAATGGCGAATGGCGATTTTGTGTCGATAGTAGAAAACTCAACTCAGTTACTCGTAGGGATGCCTATAGTCTTCCTTTTATCAATGAAATACTTGACCATCTCAAAAACGCTAAATTTTTATCGAGTATCGATATCGCTAAAGCTTTCTGGGAGATTCCTTTACATGTAGACGATCGGGATAAGACCGCCTTTTATGTCCCCGGTAGAGGAATGTACAGATTCACTGTTATGCCCTTTGGTTTAACTAATGCACCTGCTACACAGCAGAGGTTAATGGATATCTTATTCACTCCTGAATTTGACAACAAAGTGTTCTGTTATCTTGATGACATTATTATCATAGGCTCCTCGTTCCAAGAACACATAGGACTTCTAATTAAAGTGCTTGAAAAATTAACTTACGCTAAACTTACCATTAACTTTGAAAAAAGTCTTTTTTTTAAGAAAGAATTAAAGTACCTTGGATATGTTGTTGACGATAATGGTTTACGAGCTGATCCTAGCAAAATTCAAGCTATTATGGACTTTCCTGTACCTACTTCACGCAAAGAAGTGCGTAAATTTCTGGGTACGTGTAGTTGGTTTCGTAGGTTCATTCCTAATTTCAGTACTATAGCTGCACCTCTTAATAAATTAACATCATCTGCTAAAACTTCTCCGAAATTTTCTTGGAGTTCTGAGGCTAACTCTTCCTTTCTGAAACTAAAAGAATATCTTGTAACTACCCCAATTCTTGCTTGCCCTGATTTTGATCAACCGTTTTCTGTGCATTGTGATGCATCTAACACTGGCATTGGAGCCATGCTTACTCAAACGGTTAACGACAAAGAAGTTGTTATAGCCTACATGAGCAAATCACTTAACAAAAATGAAAGAAACTACTCTACTACTGAAAGAGAAACTCTAGCTGTTATCATTGCCTTGGAACATTGGCGGTGCTATCTTGACAATGGCAAACCGTTTACTGTTTACACTGATCATGCCGCATTAAAGTGGTTTTTGAATTTAACAAATCCTTCTGGTAGACTCGCTCGTTGGTCACTTCGCCTTTCTTGCTTTAATTTCACGCTGAAACATAAAAGAGGAAAGGATAATATTGTCCCTGATCTACTTTCTCGTTCTAAAAGCGAGGACAGTCATATTATCGCTCCTTTATCTTCGAATGAAGCCACGTCTTTAGACTTAGAGCGCTATAATAAAATCTTTCGTAATTGTTTAACTGATCCTCAAAGTCATCCTAACTATACGATTAAGGATAATAAACTATTTCGTTGCACTAATACTCCTTATTCTTTAACAGACGATTTCATCTGGAAAGAAGTCCCTATCCCTTCTGAAAGAGAATCTTTGATAAGAAATGCTCATGGTTCCGCTACAGATCCGCATTTGGGCGTGTTTAAAACATACAAAAAAATATCATTGTTATATTACTGGTCTGGCATGTTTAAAGATATAGCTAAATTTATTTCCAATTGCGAAACTTGTTTGGCTTATAAACACTCTAACCACTCGCCTTACGGTCCTATGGGAAGACCCAAAATTTGTTCTAGACCTTTTCAATGCATTTCTTTGGACTTAATAGGTCCATTGCCAATGACTAGGCGACGTAACCAGTACATTCTCGTTGTAAATTGTCTATTCACCAAATATACACTTATTTTTCCTTTGAAACGAGCTATAACTACTAGTATTATACATTACTTAGAGAATTCCGTGTTCTTAGTTCATGGAGTACCTCAAACAATTATTATGGATAACGGTCCACAATTTCAATCGCATGAATTCCATAATTTCCTTGGACGTTATAGAATTCCGCATATATCTTACACTCCTCACTATTGTCCTCAGGTCAATACTACAGAACGCTACAATAAAACAATTATTACCGCACTAGCTTCACTGGTCGGTGAAGACCATAGGTCTTGGGACCTTCACCTATCTAAGATTCAGTTTGCAATGAATAACTCTGTAAATGAAGTAACTGGATTTACTCCTGCATTTTTAGTATTTGGTCGTGAACTCATTACTTGTGGTTCTATTTATTCTCAGGGTTACGACTTAGAAGAAATTACCTTTTTACCTCGTGATTTATATGCTAGAAATATTGGCCTTCTATCGTCAATTTTTGATAGAGTTCAGGTTGCACTGCACATATCTCATGTAAAGAATTCTAACCGTTACAATTTAAGGCACTCTTTTAAAGAATTCAATGTTGGAGATATAGTGTGGCGTAAAGACTACTCTTTAAGCAATGCTGGTGCATATTTTAGCGCAAAATTAGCACCTAAATATGTTAAATGCAAAGTCGTTGAGAAATTGTCACCTCTTGTATACATTCTTGAGGACTGCAACGGTTGCCGCGGTAAATGGCATGTAAAAGACTTTAAGAAATGACTACCTTACTGTTTGACTTTACTAGTATTATATGTATTTATTTGCACACACATTGGACTGATTTTTGGCTACTTCAGTCTGATATTTTTTATATATACTTAGCGACTAATCTCGTCTCTCTTTACTTATAGGATTCTCTCTTATAGTACCTACTTACTTGCTTAACGTTTTCTTTTAAAAGGCGCTTCTTGACCTTTTAAATCTAAACTTTAGGGCCCTCTTTTGCCTTATCTACTTACTACTTAGCGCTTCTTTGACTACAGAGGCGTTTCTTTTAAAGGTAAATTCAACCTTTAAAATTTGTGTCCTTTGATAGGGAATACCTGAGAGAGACTAGATTGTCGGCTATGGTCATCGACACTAATGGGTTTTAAGAAACGGAGCGGCTGACAACTCCCTAAATAAGCCTAAAGTCATTCTTATAGGGTACTTCCTATGGAGTTTGCGTCATTGATAGTGAACCCTACTCCTCTTTGTGATTGGTTCGTATGTTAGAGTGATTGTTAGAGTGACTGGATTTGAATTGTTTTTGGTTTGTGGAATGGTATGTTTAAGTGAAGGTTGACTGGTTAGACTGATAGTAAGGATAGTATTCTCTTAACCTTATAATCAAAATTTTCTCTGAGTCGAAAATTTTTCTGGGGTCGTGGGAGAAATGTAACGCAGCCTGCAGGGGCTTCGTTATACTACATAACTACTCATAAAGAAAGTTACCTTTGGTGTTAACTATAGAGCTTTGTTTTCCGTTTGCTATAGAGCTTGTATATCATTTTATGATTATGTCTTGTATTAGCATTACTCTTATATGTGTTATTTTAATGTTCCTTGTACATTTTTATCTGTAAATAAATTTAAAGTTATTGTTGTAAATATTTAGATTGTCTATCTGACAATCGTCCGACAGCTGACGTTGTCTAACTGTTTTTATTTTTCTATCGAATTGTCTATTCAAATTTAACTATGGAGTTTAGCTATGTTTCGAGAATATTCTATATTGTTTGAATTTTAAATTTAAATGTTGTAGAATAGAATGCGCATGGGCAATATAAAAGGACGCACATGGGCAGGACCGCCAGTCTACCACCAGCTCTGAAGAAGCTCAGAACCTCAAGCTATAACAGTGCCAGTATACGTTTACCCGTAGAGTAACGGTGCCGGGGCACGAAGGGTGTTGCCTCCCTGCACCTACGCGCGTCTACCTTCATTCGTGCGCGTATCCGCGTCGCGCCTACCCGCGGCCGGCTTGCGGCGTGCGCGTATCTGCGTCGCGCGCCCCATTTGCTGCCTCCTGCGCTCGGCGGAGCCCTACCGCCCGCCTCTTGCGACGCTGGTTCCTACCGGCGCGCTGCCTGCGCTCACCCTGTGTTACCGCCCTACCACGGTTGCCCATTTTGAACTTTTACCTTGTATATATATTTAGTGTAGTGTACCGGTGTAAATAGCTAGTTTTAAGTTAGTTTTAAGTTAGATTTAAGATTTTCGGACGAGCCATCATTGTACATACCTCTTATAAATATAGCCCTCTTCCCTCTATTCTTATCTTTTCTTCTTCCCCCTACCTTTTAGCTCCGTAACCCTCCGTTACGCGACAATACTAGCACGCTGAAGCAATGACATATAGCACGTGGTTGTCTTATTTCTGTCTCTTGAGTTATTTTTTTTTATGATTTGACCAAAACTATGGTCAAACTGGCCGAATCGTGGGAGATGTGCGCGGAAATTGCGTGTCTTTGGGACTCTTGCACTCCACCGCGCACAATTATTGACTCCAACAAGTTATCAATCTATATCCTTGTCCCTAGTTTAGCGTTTCTTCCTCTTCTGGGGCCGAAGACGGTATAGACCAGCAGACGTATCACCTGATGGTAAGCGATTACCGCCGCCCATAGACACCTGCAACTTCAAAGGAGTCACACTGCCGGCCTTTTGCTACTACTGCTAAAGTACGCCCTATTCTGTGGCCGCCGTGTGGTCCCCGGCAGAGTAGAATAGGCCACCCTCACTCTTACCGAGGTGTCGTAAAAGGCGACTAAGGTAAAGCTGCTGTCATGATCATCAGTACCCAGAGAAGGAAAACTCTGCATTTATATCAAAACCCTCCCCAACCCGTCTGCCAAGCGTGGTGAGTATGGCAATTACCCCTCATGTGATTGAGGGCGGCCCGTGCCCCAGCAGTGGGGACTTAAATGGGCTGATGATGATGATGATGATGACGCCCTATTCTGAAGGTGTGCAGGTCGTATCGGCCCGGGAACACGACAGGTGATAGTTCATTCCACAGTTTCGTGCTAGGTAGAAAGTTTCTTGAGTAATGCACAGTTGCTGCTGGTTGACGAATAATGTCGGAATGAAGCCACGTCAAAGTACGAGTATGTTATTGTTTTTTTTTAATATTCTACTTAGGTACTCTTCTTTTATTTTTCTGTTTTTTTATAAGTTAACCGTAGTATAAGTAGGTTTATTGTATTATATAATTATGTATGTATATTTAGTCATATTATATATTACTCACATGTATGTGTATGGATATATATTTATTTAGCTGTCATACATATTTCTGCATTGCCTAATGGTTGACTGGTAGAGAATGCTGTATAGCATTAAGTCCGCCAATACTTTATTTTCTTGTGCAATAAAGAATAAATAAATAAATAAAAATTCTTTTACACAGAATTTAACTTTGGGTTTTTTTAATGGCACTGTACATTGGCTTATCTTGCTTGGGTAAACAAAAGAGTTCACGTTGCAATCATAACGGATGCTTTGGCATGGAATTAAATCCGTGGGCACTGCCATACTGGCCCTTGAGATCCTTATTTACGGCCGCACGTAGAGACGTCATTTAAGCTAATGTTCATTAACTTTAGTATCGGTAGTCTTTATGCTTATCAAAATAAGGGTCAATATTTTTTCTTAAGTAGCCAACTAAGTAAATCAACGACTCTGGGTATGACAGTTAGGGAGTTGCTACACTGGCGGATTGCAAGAGTTTTCAAAGCGGAGCGACGTCGCAGCGAACACGTTATCAATCAAGTTTTACATTTTCCTTTACATTCTACATTTTCATATATTTACTCCATCCGACTCGTAAATTTCGATGTGAACAAACGTAAATAAGAGACGAATTTTCACAGCTACAATAAATATTTATTTACACTACAGTAACAAATTTCACTTTGCATAAAAATGGTTTGACTAAACCACGGTTCGTTAGACACAGACAGTGGATGCAGCAAGCATACAAAATACTTGGATGCTGTTCTACATGCAACGTGATTCACTGCGGATAAAGGAATCTTTTGAACGCGTTAACCTACAATCGAATGAAAACCGTATAAACAGATTTAAGTGAGTGAATCTCACATAATATAACATACAATGGTTTACCTAACAACTACTAGCGATTAGGTACTTGGTCTACTGTCCAAGAACAAATGCCGTCGTATTACTAAAATCATCCATAAATGGGCCGGCTCGACTAGAGTGACAGATACCACGGCCTCACAGAAAACCGGTGTGAAGCAGCACTGTGCTGAGTTTCGCTGCGAGAGTAAAAATAAATAAAATAAAAAATAAAATTTATTCAGAACTTTTATAGGGTGCAATAACAGTAAGTGTTCGAAAACAACCACATTAGTTTAATAACTGTGTCGCAGCTATTAACGCCGACCTCTGACTAGAGGTAGCCAACGTTCCGAAGTATTAACTTATAAAAACCGAGTGAGAGTACCGGAGACCCAATCCGGCGGAAAGGGGGTGTTCATGGGCGGCGGCAGTCTCTTAGCATCAGGTGATCGGTCTGCTCGTCTGCCACCATAAAAAAAGTAATTAAAATCAGAAAATTTTAAGAATAAGGTATGTACATTAATTTAATTGTATCTATTTTCAGTTCGATGTTTCAACGTGTTGCAACAGTTGTAATTACTCCAACCAAAAGCTAGATTCGAATTAGATCAGTTGTAAACTCTATGGACATGTAACCAAAAGAGTGATTAGTGTAAATATAAGTGGGTGGAGGTATAGTGGACGGCCAAAAAAGAGATGGATGGATTGTGTTAAGAATGACATGATGGAAAAAGGGATGGATGATTCGATGACGAATGACAGGGACGTATGGGAAAGGAAGACCTAACGGATAGACTAGATAACCTGGGAAGGGCAGGAGGATGATGTAAACTCTCGATGATATAACTTATTTATTCCATTATTGGTATAATGCAACAGGAAAATATGAAATTGTTTCATCATCATCCGCCGCCGCCCGCATCCAATGGATTCCCGCGATCTTCACCAGATCGTCTGACTCTACTGAGGTCGTCAAGCATTGTGCCTAAGTCTTCCGAGGTCTCAGCCATGACTACGATATCGTAGGAAGTAAATATTTACTTCCTATATGTCCATGGACGGTGGCGATTACTTACCATCAGTTATCCGTCTGCTCGTCTGCCACCTATCACATAAAAAAAACTGTTTTCAGTATTCAAGTATTCCTTAAGTCAACCTAGATTCGTGTAAATCTAAATTTTACCACTATGTGCTGTTTATAAAACATCACATCATCGAACAAAGAATAAAAAACGGTTTTCAGTATTCAAGGATTACTTAAGTGGACCTAGACTCGTGTACTTATAAAAAATTACCACACTGTGCTGTTTCTAAAACTTCATTTAGCTATTAATAACTTAATAACAAATATTTTATAGAGATAAGTCAAGTTCTCCAAGAAACTTTAAAGTCCACTAGAGAAGAACTGTTAATAAGACGTATAATCATTTCACCATAAAATGTGGAGACAATGGACATAAATAAGGTTTCATCAACATTTCCCGTAACAACATAATATTTTTGCTCATCCGTATATCCTTCGCAACTCCGTGGTTCTGACATTTTTAAAAGTTTCCCGGCCAATTTTCAAAGATTTATGTAGTCAACTACCTCGGGTATTTTGGCGGTGATTCATTTGCCTATCGCAAGCGGGTTTTAAAAAGTTTTCTCGATGCGGAAAAATGTGCACTTTGATGAAACTGATTTTTATAAAAATATGCTAAGCATTTCACGTAGTGGTTTACCTGAGAGCTTTGTCGACATTTTTAAACATCTAACCGCCCATAGCTTTCACACAAACGCGCTCACTATATGTTCTGGTAAATAAGTACTAGTATAACGTAAATATTTTCTCTCAATCAACCATTTAAATCAATTAAGGTCACCTTCAAATTTGCCCAAAATAATATAAAAAGTAATTTAATGTTCTTGTCCCATACAACGTTCTTTGGAGGTTAACATATTTTTTCGGGAAAATTTGCAAGGTTTTCGTGGTCAATTGAAATGTTTGGTTAACGGAAGATTATTATGTGTCATGTTACTTTTAAAGGTTATAATAAAATCCAACCTGATTTGACGACCCGTTTGAAACAGTGGTAGTGAACGCTGCCTCTGGTGCAAGGGTTTTGGGTACATCGCCGCACAGTACAAACATTTGTGTGCATGAACATGTTTGTTTGTATTGGTCTGGGTGTTTTTTTTTATGATATAGGTGTCAGACGAGCCGACGGTTCACCTGATGTTAAGCGATTGCCGCCGCCCATGGACACCTGCAACACCAGTGGTGTCACAAGTGCGCTGCTTACCTTTTCACCCCCCTTCTCCTGGATTGAGTCTCCGGTACCCTCACTCACGCAGCGAAACACAGCTCATGCACTGCTTCACCCCTGTTTTCTGATTCCGGTCGAGCCAGGCCATTAATGCCGAAGTGTGGCTCTCCCACTGTTTTACTGTTTTCTCTGTATTAAAAGTATTATATGTATATATTTGTAATCCCACTGTTGATTCTGATATCCGTAACACATGTGCTTGATCTACCCATCTCAGAGTCAGATCAATGTATGTGATGTTGTGAAATATTTAAATGTTTACTTACTTTACAATGGAAAATGAAGTAAGCACGCATATTTTTAAAACTCTACTAAAGACGGTTAGATGTGTCTGTACTTGTATTTAATCCTCCAGCCGACGTTTCAACTAAGACAGCCAATCTCAACGAATTTTGGCTCACTTATTTTTTCCTCTCAAAAGGCTTCCGCAGGCGTCTGATAGAGTGTGGCCCACAACATAATAAAGAAATAACAAATAGTGCTGATAAAATACTGTAATCTCCTTAAATGATGTTCTTGGTGAAAGCGTAAAAACCGGCTAGGAGAGAGTCGGACTAGAGCATCCGTGGTAAGGGTTCCGTAAGCACCATTCTTTTTTTATGCAATATAAGAACATATTGTTGTAAACTTTCATGATCAATAACATTAGAATAGTTATTTACTCCCGTGCCGGTAAGTTGTTACTGTCTACCCTCCTTAGCAGTCTTTTACTACGTGGACCTGCGAAGGGTAGACCGATTTGTCGGCCAGTAACAACTTACCCGCAAAAACTTCAGTTACTCCGTGACCATGGCGCTTGCAACAGTGCCGAATATCGGAAACCAAAAATAAGGTAGTCATACGGTAGAAATCCCATAATTAACTATTCTAATATAAGAATAATCTAATAAGTATGGGAATGTAATATAGAAGCTCAATTTTTTTAAGCTGAACGAACAATCAACTATAATAATATTATGTAAATATTTTAACTGTCTACCTGTTGCCGTTGTATTGGACTAAATTTTTTTCGGGATTAAAGGACGGGATTTTAAATGTGGGAGAGCCACGCTTAGGCATGAATGGGCCGGCTCGACCGGAGTGATACCACTGCCTCACAGAAGACCGGCGTGAAGCAGCGCCTGCGCTGTGTTTCGCCGTGTGAGTGAGGTTACCGGAGGCCCAATGGGGGAAGGGGAAAAGGTTGGCAGCGCACTTGTGACTTCACTGGTGTTGCGGGTGTCCATGGGCGATGGAATTGCTTATCATCAGGTGATCCGTCTGCTCGTCTGCCACCTCTCAAATAAAAAAAAATAAAAAAATCATCTGTGACATACTTCACTTACCTATATAGCTCTTACGAATCATGAGATAGGTACAATCTGATGAACTCTCAACTTAGCGTGTTATTTCTGGTTGCGTCCTGGTTGCACTCTGGAGCCCGGGGTACGCTTGGACCATGATTCGGAATTGGGAGAGTCTGGTAATTACAATTAAGCGACTGCTGTCTGAACTTCGCAACCCTTTATAGGGGAACCAGATCAACTGAATCATGGCGATACGTTTCAGAAACTATCCAAAACGTGCAGGTTTTTTCATGATGTTTTCCCTCATCGCCGAGCTAATGGTGGACATACGCACATAGATTTGAAAAATCAAGAGGTGGATGCTAGTATTCTAACCACGACCCCCCGTCTGGGTGGCGCGTTCGAAATCACTGAGCGACCATCGCTAAATGTACAGCGGCGGACAGGTCAAGCTATACAAAACTGTCAAATTTCCTCAATCGATTTTGAACTCAATGTGTAACAATATAAGGTTTATAATCGAATGAAGAAATTTGACAGTTTTGTGTAGCTTGATGTGTCCGCCACTGTACAGCCTGATGACATACAGCGGAATCTTACAAAGATAGGTGCGGAACCCAAAGAATAAGGGATTTGCGGTCCTTCTATCTTAAAATTATGACCACTCGTAAAGGCACGCGCTATTTCCTTGCCTTATCAAAGTACCCTTCTTTGTTGCAAATATACAACTTCCCTTCGTACCTAACTGATACGGGAATAAAATCATTTATTTTATGAGATTCGACTTCAGGCTTTTTTAGGCGTTAGATAATATTGTCTCGTGTTTTACTTAAGGCGAACATAGCAACTTTTGGCTGAAGAATCGTTTCATTTCTAGGCTGAACCAATAATGCCGCTTATAGGTAACTCGAAAATACGAAACGCTTGCGCGATGTAATCGACACCTAACGTCATCTATTAGTAGAGAGTGGAACTAATGTCCCGAAATGAAGTGAGGGCGGGCCACTAGTACATTAATAAATGAATCAACATCAAATCAGTCATCGAAGGCAGACGGGTTTTATTACTTACTATTTTGCAATATATTCATCTTGTCATGATCATAGCGATCATCAGATGCTTATTTTAGTCCACTATTGGACATAAAGGTCCTGCTAAATGTTTTTCATTTCTTGATATAAAAAACTAAATGATTTTCTTGTTAAATATGTAAGAAAAGCATTGTTACGAGTATGTAGTACGTAGTACTGTACTATGGAAAACTTGCAACAGCGACAACGGCAAATAAGTTAAATATGCTCTGCGATTACATCCGCATACCCAGCTTGGCGATTGTAATAGATAAAGATTTCTTCATTGGCCACAGAATACAAATTTAAACATGATGATGATTTAACATTAAAACACAAATAAAACAAATTCTGTAGCCATCAAGGTCAAACCTCAGCATTTGCTACAGTGGCCAAAGCCGCTGCAGCGCTGGTTTACAGGCGGAGCCTTGGGCGACATATGTGCACACATATATATGACAGGAAAAAAAGACAAAAAAAAAACAATAAAACCAAAGAAAAACAATATTAATGTGTAACATAAAGTAGGATAATGTAAGTCTCCAAGTAACATAAAAACGAAGGAACACATGTCAATGAAAATAAATAGGGTTGTGTAGGTATAATAAAATAAAATAAAATAGAGACATAGTAAATGTTACACATATATAATAAATTGACATTGGCTGACTACGCGGTTCCGCACACAACGTGTGGAAGCGCCGCTAGCGAACTCGGTTGGTGGACTCGGTGCGCGAGCCGTGGCCGCGAGACACAATCAAAGTGCATTCGTTACTTCATATTGCCACGTACAACCAGCATGGAACTCCTTTTTCTTAATAAGTATACTTTAGAGTTATGATACAAGTGAATCAAAAGGAATTGAACGAGATTGTGCTCAGTTTTATAGTTTTTGTTCAATGCAGAGTGCAGAGATATGCAGAGTGGATATCGTACAGGACATAACCCACTGCAGAAGAGAACCGTCGTGAAGGAACGGACGACCTGACCTGCGCGTGCCTTGTAGGCATTACCTATGTATATGATAAACCTTAGACAATTTAATACGGGACGTGGCATGTGGACGCGTTCGCCTCCTGCCAAAGTACACGAACAAACTTTCGTGTACGTTTATTAAAACTAGATCGGCGCGATCAATCGCCATTTCTAATTAGTATCTGTCGTTGAGCGGAACACGTCAAAATAGTTGTTGTGAAGTTTTTACTTGCGAACGACAATCAGAAAAATCAAATTTATCTTTCTTATGATTCATAAATAAGGTTCTAATAAAATAAACGTTATTTCAAGGAATAATCACCTTTTTCGTCTACATATTTTACGACAAAAATAACCCCAAAAAACAATAGGCGATATCGTGGTACGAATAAATGATGGTGCACGATGTTGATTAGTGTTGTAACAGTAATAGAAAGAATGAATAATAAATGTCTCACTATTGCTATCACTTATTGAAAACTTCGGTTTCTCTAAGATTCCATCATCAGATCCTGACATCAGATCTTGAAATATTTTGAAAATTTGCTGTGCACAGCCGTTAGATGCATATTACATTTTTACTAGAATGAGCAACTAACCTAAAAATCCAACACTAGGCCACCGAGATATTAAAATAGGTGTAACTTTTCTAGTACTTATCTGCATTTTCGCTGCTTTTTCGGTGATTCACCTATGTTCGTAAACAAAAATCATAATTTCATTTCAAAACCATTAGCCGCAAAAACATTAGTTACTCCGTGACCATGGCGCTTGCAACAGTGCCGAAATATCGGTAACTCAAAAATAAGGTCTTAATTCAAATTATTTGTTTTTTTCTTTTACAACTCGTTATTTAAGTACCTGGCTCCTAGTACCTAGTTATTTCATGTAATGTCAAGACTACTATAATTTAGCACTTTACTCTTAAGTATTATGTTTTGGCCTAATTTATTTTTATATAATGTAAAATTTTGTACCTGTTGTTAATCCTTAATAAATAAAAAAATAGAAAGTACACGGTAGAAATCCCGTAAATAACTATTTTAATCTAAGACCTAAGTTCAATTATGGAAAAAAGGCTGATGATGATTTTATTATCATCTTAAATGAAGAAAAAAAACAATATCTACTTTACTAGCACGTATTATTATTCATCTTTATTTGGTACATGAAGCTGTCCCTTCATAATAAACCATTTTGTTTAAGATGTAAGGGTTAGCTGTTTAGATTATAATGACCCTTGTCAACCCAAAACTTTTTGTCCGCATCAAAGAGAGTCTATTGAAAGTCCCTAGAAACATTCACGAAATATTTTGTTAGACTATACTATGTATTAAGTAACAGTGACTTGGCCTACAGGATTACAAAGGATTATTTTAGGAAGAAGTCCGTAAACAAATATTTTTAGTGATTTGTACTTAAGGCGACGGGTAGCAATAACTAGCAACACCAATCAATTTAAATTGTCATTGAAATTGTTTCGGAGCGGGAGTCTCTAGACAAACATATTTCGTCATCATCATCATCATTTCAGCCAATAGATATCCACTGCTAAACATAGGCCTCCCCCAATGTTCTCCACACAGATCGGTCCTGTGCCGCCCGCATCCAATGGATTACCTCGATCTTCACCAGATCTTCGGTCCACCTTGTGGGGGGCCTGCCACGGCTGCGACTTCCTGTTCGTGACCTTTTCGCCTCAACGGCCGTCTGTTCTCCTCGCTATGTGCCCTGCCAATTGCCACTTAAGGCATGCAATACTTTGGCATGCAATGCAATAAAACATATTTACTATTTATTTAATAATTGTGCACTACTTTTTTAACGGTTTTTGCACTCCAAATTTGGAATAACACCATAAGTGGCTGTTTTTGGTGATAATTCAAATATCGAGTACAAAATCAAACCCAAAAGTTAAGTATATAAAATAGTGTTTTCCGAGAGGCTGCAGCTTCGAAATTGTTAAAAAAAATATTCGGTTTAGTTGCTAAAAATTTAAATAAATTTGGCGTCGCCAGTGTGCCCTACCCGTCACCTTAAGGGGTGTATGGGATGTATAGAAGGGGATTTTTTTGTATTAAGGGGACTATCAGAAACGATAGCAGTTCAGTAAATAAGAACGTATGCGACTTCTTGATGGGAGGTCGTAAAATCTATGAACATTTACACCATTAGCTCAGCTGTTCGAGAAAACGTTGAGAGGAATTTCTGCACGATTCAAATAGTTTCAGAAACGTCACGATTAGAATGGTTTGGTATCCACAAAACACTACAAATTCTTCTAAGTAAGTATCTACTTAAGGTGGGATGCAAATACAAAATCCTGTTAGTCAGCAAATACTATATATTCAACTTCAAGGCATTGCTTCAAGTTCTCATCGAAGACAATAAAGACAATTGTAAACAAAACCATTAAATGTCAAAATCAGCAAAAAAGTATAAAAACATAAACAATATAAAAGAGGCTAATTCCAGCCGTCAATCCTCAAAAGTGGCGTTTATGAGGCATTTTTTTTAAAAGTACAACGGAGAAAAATGTTTGAGACAAAATTGTGTCATAATTTCTTCCTGCAAGTAACCATTATTTTTGTAATTGCTAAAAGTGGCCATTTTAGGCAATGAGAATTTTGGTTACATGTACGAAGATAATCATTACACAAGTACATCTCAAAAAAATCCTAATACTTTTTTTTATGGATTCTTCGTTGTACTTTTTAAAAATTCTCATAATCGCCACAATTAAAACAAATCTACTGGCGGCGCTTAGTAACATCGATGCGACCTTAAATCGCGCGTGGTCTGACTGCAGATTACTTTGAGCACAGTGTTCAGGTACATCTTTAGAGAGATATCTTTAGTTAAGGTGACGGGTATGGCACAATAGCGACGCCAATTGATTTAAATTGTTAGCAACTAAACCGGACATCTATTTAACAATTTCGAAGCTACACCCTCTCGGAAAATTCCGACTTATGCTATTTATTTAATATTTGGGAAACACTTATACTTAACGTTTGGGTCTGATTATCACTCTGGGTACTCGAAATATAAATTACCGCCAAAAACGGCTACTTATGGCGATATGCAAATTTCCAGTGCAAAAACAGATCAAAAAGTAGTGTTATACAATTAAATAAATAGTATAAATGTTCGCTTAGTGACTCTCGCTTCGAAATAGTTTTAAATAGACCGGTTTAGTAGCTAACAATTTAAGTCGATTAGTGTCGCTAGTTAGGGCTACCCGTTGCCTTAAAATGGTCAGTATAACGTTCATCGTCATCGTCAGCCCATTTAAGTCCCCACTGCTAGGGCACGGGCCTCCCTCAATCACATGAGGGGTAATTGCCATACTCACCACGCTTGGCAGACGGGTTGGCGAGGGTTTTGATATAAATGCAGTGTTTTCCTTCTCTGGGTGCTGATGATCATGCCAGCAGCTTTACCTTAGTCGCCTTTTACGACACCTCGGTAAGAGTTAGAGTGGCCTATTCTACTCTGCCGGGGACCACACGGCGTACCACACACACAGTATAACGTTCCCTTCCATTCCATTGGCCAAAACGTAGTTAGTGTAGAAATGTGTATTTTATCAGATAGCTGAAAGGTTATGTTGTGGTTAGTTGTCATGTTGTTGTATATCTCTTATGCTATTCCTCGTCAAATTAACATAATGCGTTGTTACAATTTGAAATGTTATACTGATGTGCTGGAGTGCTAGAGTGTCACTAATAAATTATAAATGTATTTGGTATTGTATACGATTTCAGACATGCCTACCTGTCATACTTTAATAGATATAATTTGATCTGTACCCTTACCAAGAGTTTGAAAAACTGTTCTCGCTAACGAAAACGATTGCTTTGTCCCTTTCATTGTGGTTCATGTGAAAGAGATAGAGCAATAGTTTTGTATAGCGAGGATAGTATTTCAAACTCATGGTAGGACCTCTGATCGTTGATGTTGTTCTAGTCTGGTCGAAAATATTTTAGTAAAGCGATTACCTTCTGACCTTTGCACTGTAAGGCAGGGAAACCTGATTGTATTACGGTTTCATTCATCGTCATCATTGTTTCAAAAATTCTAAATCAACTTGACTGACTTAATGGCAGAGTGGGTAGTGGGTCACACTTTACAGCGACGGCTGCGCAAGAGGTCCCCGGGTTGGGCCAAAAATTATACCTAAATTCTTAATCAATAACCTAATATTTAGATAATATTGTACCTAAGTATTCAGTAAGAAATTCTTAGTGTCAGCCCGGAGTCTGGAAGTTGGCGGTCTTGTACTCCCTTGCCTTGGAAAGCAATTAAAGCCGTTGGTCCTGCGCCCGATTCATTGGTCCTACATTTTCTGGTAAATTATATAACTCAACAATTGTATGCATAAATTTATTATTCAAAATTTATCTATCAAGTTGAAATTGAAATATTTAAAGCGGAATAATCAGGCTTTCTCTCTTGGATTGGCTTGGATCCAATAAAGTCCGTCATTTTGCTCCAAAGAATAATATTATCTCGCAAAGGAATACTGCAATGCTAAACAACGATTATCTTCGAGATAATGAGTTGCTAAAGTTCCGGAGTAGAAATATTTCCTAGTCACTGTGCTGGTTTCAAAAGACTAATTGTTTTAGAAATGTATAAAGAGACGGAATGGCTAGACAAGTTATTTGCGGGCTAGTATGGCAGTGCTAACGAAAGCAATTGGCTTGACATCGCGTCCGTTGTAATTGCAACGTAGGCTTTCCTCTTGCTTACCATCAGGCTGAGGAGAGCCAATATACTTTGTCATTATAAAAAAATGCATTTTCCTATACAGACATGCACGATACCAGTGTCTGTACATACATTAGGAAAACTATGCTAAGTTATAGTAATCGAAACAGAACCACTTCATATTTTGAGTAGGAAGCAGACCAAAAAGTTAATTATAAGTATTGAATAAATAATATAAGTTCTTTTCGAGATGCTCGAACTTAGAAATTGTTAAAAAGATATCCGCTTTAGATGCTATTCAAATCAAACAAATCAAATGGCGTCGCTAGTTTGGCTTACCCGTCACCTTAAGTATTTTACGAAATTTTGTTAAAAGATACGCTTGTAAAAATCAACACAGTCAAAATCTTAATATTAATAATATCCTACTCATACCAACAAAACTAAAAAAATGTAAAAAATACAAATATGAAATGAAATTTATCGAACTATAAGCATAAGTTATGTAATTAATGCTTGTGGTAAGATAAATTTCATATATTATCGTGTGTATATGTCACCGGAAAATAACAAGATCCGTAAGTTTATAAATTTTCAAGGAAGTTTATAATCTTTCGTAGGATTCTAAACGAGAGTTAAATTGTATTATTTTACGTCCAAAGTTTCGTTAAATGATAAACTTACTGAACTTACGCGTAAAATAATAAGTAAGCAATATCCAAACGCTACGCGCGATCTGATTGTCATCGCCACTATGAACATTGAACAATCAAAGAGCAGTGTGTTATTTTACGTATTTCAAAGAAAAATGTTTAAAAGAGTTTATGTGATTGGTCAAACCATTCCAAATTTCATGAATAGATATCTGTTAGCTTATAAATTTACCGTGTGACGTCGGAAATTGAAAAATGTATGAAGATGTGGACGTAAAATAATACAATTTATCTCCCGTTTAGAATCCTACGAAAGTTTATAAATTTCCTAGTAAATTGATAAACTTACGGATCTTGTTATTTTCCGGTGACATATACATAGCAGCAATTATCTACTACATTATATGTACTTGCGTGCATAAAAATCGGCCCACCCATTGCATACAAGGCTTACTTCGTATTATTGGCGAAAAAAAAATTAATGTCCATCAAAGCAAATCACTATTACGCTACGCGTCATATACGCATCCCCATAAACGATCTGTCACTTCATGTGTCAACTAAATTTAGGCACATGGCTATTGTCAATGTTAGCTCAGTGAATAAGGTTATGGTTCGTGTCCGAGCATGCACCTCTGCATTTTTCAAATCTATTTGCGTATTTTCTACCATTAGCTCGGCAGTGAGGGAAAACAATTTTAGGAATCCTGTATGTTTCGGATGATTTCTGATACATGTAATCATGATTCAATTCTGAGATACAGGCAGATTTGTTGCTTACTTGAGACTCCAGTCTCCCTCAATATGAATATGCACGTACTAAATTAGTTTAATATAAATTGTAACTTTGTGGTAAGAAATAAAAAGAAAATTATAAGTTTGCTTTCCTTGTTAAAGGGTTGCGAAGGTCTGATGGCAGTCGCTTCAATGTAATTACCAAACCCAAATTTAGGATTAAGGAATCCTGAATCATGGTCTAAGCGTACCCTGGGCGCTTTGGATGCAACCGGAAATTACACTCTACGATGAAGAAGAGTATCGGAACACTTCGTGTGCGAATTGAACTCGCACTTGTCCGATTTTTTAATTCGTTATCAATCCTGGAACTAAAGTGTCAGACTTTTTTGTTATGAATAATTGCGTGGATGATTTTTTTCACGCAAGTGTTTTCATTTTGTTAATATCCATTGATTTCAGCATAGCAAACACTTGATAGAATGTGACAATTTATAAGATATCCCTGGAAATCTTTCTTTGTGGTTTTTTATCTTCTTGTTTAATTTTCTACAACAGCAGGAAATAAAAAGGCAGCAAATAAAAAGGTTAAAATCTGTATTTCATTTGACTCTTGAAAAATTTATAACACCAAACTAGTTTTACTACGTCGCGTCGCAGCATTTCACATGACTGTGTGAATTTCAGTTAACTTTCTTTGAAGAGATTTCTACTATCTCTAAAGTCTTTTGAGCAGAATTGTAAAGTTATCTCATTGCTTTGAAAGGACATGTAATGAGTTATGTTATCTTTTATATGAATATAAACGAACTGCACCTAGTTAAAGTAAAACATAAGTACGTTTTTTATTTTTTTTATGACTAGAAGTAGCGTTACGTACCAAAAATAAAACAGGCAGGTGCGAGTGACTCACGCGCAAGTAGTTCCGTTCTATCATCTATTATACCAGAGTAAAACAAATCATGTTTGTTGTATACTGGTTTTAATGAAGCCTTTTTTTAACGCTGGGGATAGCCGCCGGCCCGGATTGCAATGGGCCGACGTCGCCGCCTTAAGGCTACGCCTTACCTATACATAACCTCCCGCTAGGGAACAAAAGGGTTATGTAGGGCTCTCTGGCGGGGGCTTCTCATAACGAGAAGCCGGCCAGAGCGGTACTGACTAAACCCCAGAGGATTTTCCTCCTCGCCCTTAAGTGGGGCGGAGTCATGAGTTCAAAAGAGCAAACTCTGGCATCTTGACCCTCTCCAGGCCTTTACTTACATTCATTTAATTTAGTCTTTGCAAAAGATTACCACACCTGCGGAAAATTTAGAACTATCACGAAATTGATAACGATGCTAGATAACTAAATAAGAACGTGAGTGTGTGGTTCTAATCCAAGCATGTACAGTCAGCGAACGTAGCGGTGTTCCAGTTAGCCAGCAAAGTCGCTTGCACTTCGCTATGCGTTTACATAGGTATTCGCTTCGCCGACCCCGCTGCGCGTGCAAGCGATTATCGCCTAGCGCTGTACCAGCGAAAAATTCGTCGACCGTACCTCTGGATCTTTAATCTATCTGCAGTTGCTGCCATTAGCTTGGCGGTAAGGGAAAAGATAGGATACATGTACGTTTCAGATAGTTTATCAAAAATTGTCAGACGCCAGTCACTTCATTGTAATAACCAGACTTCCCGAATCTTGCATCATTGCCCAGGCGTACCCCAGACTCAGAAACGTTAGTTTTGAACGCAACTGGGAATCCTAAGCTGAGTTGAGTGAGAGTATCACAATATGGACAGTGCAGGCCCCGGTATAAGTTATCGTTTTTACCATTTATGTGCTAATCCCTAAAAAATATACGAACTAAAAGAAAATTAATAAGCTTGAAAATTTTTCTAATTAGAACAAGAAACAAATTGTTAGCTTGTCCAAAGTTGGTATATTGTAATATACCAACGCAGCAAGAGTGTACTCTGCTTTGTAAAGTATTATTCTCGACTGAAAAAATATTTTTTAATTTTGTTTTGCCGTAAAGTTCTGCCGGTTAGTTACATTACTTAACATTTTGCTGTGTCCTTAAATTAAATTAAGAAGCACATTATTGGAAGAAAAAAATTTAGGGCCACGGTAAGTACCAGTATTAGATATTTGACGACTCGTTTGGAACAGTGGTGAAACGCTGCCCTTGGTTCAAGGGTTACGGGTTCGATCCCCACACAGTACAAACATTTCTGTACATGGGCATGTCTGTTTGTATTGGTATGGGTGTTTTCTATGTATTTACAAAAAGAAAAGTATTATTTGTATATAATTGTAATTGCACTGTTGATTCTGATATACGTAACACAGGTGATTGAGCAAACTTTAGTTGGCGTTACTAAAAGATCAATATCTGACTCCGAGAATACTATGTGATGCTGTGAAATGTTTATTTATTTTTTTACTGATAATGATAAAGTCATCGTTTTGAATTTTGTTAATTAGATTGTTAAAAACATTGAGTGCCTTACGAAATTGATGATCTAAGAAGATTCGATACAAAATGTTAACAGATTAAGTTGTTCCCAATGAAAGTGGCTCTTGAAACAACGAAACAGCAAAGCAATAGTAACAATAAAATCTAATAAAACCTTCATTGCGTTTCATTAGGAACGCTAGTGCGTAGGCGTGACAGTGACAGATGAATACTTTCACAGAGAGAGAAAAAGACAAAGATATAATTGATTGTGCTCAAGTGGGATCCCGCTGTATTGTTAGTCGATGGATCGACCTCTCGTCTTTTCCCCAAGAAACTAATTTGAATATCTTAACGCAGGCTAAATACGAGAAAATCACGATTCAAATGAAACGACTGTTTTTTTACTCTGAGAACTTTATTGGACTAATTGAACAGAAACCGCTTTTCAATTGCTTATTGATTGACTTTAACGAAGAATTCAGACTCTTTTTACGATTAACTTTCTTTCTTGCTGAATCTTTCAAAAAGATCCAAGTCCCAATCAACCGTTTTCTATTATTAAATTGGAGCAGTATTTTTCACTTCCTATAGTTTTTTCTTCGGAGCTATCATCTGGAGACTGAATTTCTTAAAGAGAACTAATCTTTTTGCTGCTATGTTTCGTTGGTGCAGCCGCTATTGAGTCGTATTTTGGTTACAGTTGCGCTTATGTTCCGAGATTAAAGCTAAAAATTAGAACATGAGTTTTTAATTCAATTGAACTACGCGCAAGCGATTGTCCATCCTCATCATCTCGATTGATGGCGGTCTAATACAGTGCGTTTCTCACGAAACCTTTTACCACGTACCTCAGTACTGTGGAACGGTTTGGCTGCAGGAGTATTTCCCGAAGGCTACGACTTAGAGACCTTCAAGAGAAGAACGTGCTCTTTTTTAAAAAGACCGGCAACACATTAGCGATCTCTCTGATTTCGCAGCTGTTCATGGGCGGC
This sequence comes from Marasmia exigua, assembly GCA_019059595.1. Lineage (NCBI taxonomy): Eukaryota > Metazoa > Arthropoda > Insecta > Lepidoptera > Crambidae > Marasmia > Marasmia exigua. The sequence goes on along the minus strand of CM032475.1, from coordinate 12,895,749 downwards.
GTTGAATACTATCCATTAGGTGACTCGCTTGCTCGTTTATCCGCCTCTACCATAAAAAAGTCATCCTAAAGCTTTTAAGTTGGAGGTCTCGATACTATATCAGACGATAAGAGTACACATGAGTTTGCGCACACGTATATTTGTGTACTACAATATGGTATTTGACTATTTTTTTTTTATTATTTTTGTAATCAAAAGACCTCTCAATGATAGAAACATCATTGAAAGAATTACTGGACTCTCATTTAAACTACCTGAGATATCACAACTTTTAAATCACATTTTTTTGGGCAAACCCAAAAGGCTCCATACAAATGGCTACTGAGATGTGACGTCACAAACAAGTGTTTTGTATGCATTTCATTTAAATTTTATATGGTAGCTACATCAAATGTTTTGTTTATGTCAATGGTTCTATTATCATAGTTGGTGCAAATTGTATGGGTTATTCAATGGTATATGTAATTATTTTTTAATAATTTCATACTTTTAAAATGGGCTTGGCCACGGATCTTTGAATGACCATAAAACTGCCTAGAGGTTATATTTTTAATTAAGATGTTTTGCTATTGGCACATATTTACCAATATGTTGATAAAAAAAATATATTTTGTAAAATCTCGAGCTTAGTCGAAAACCCTATTATCTAATTTGTACTTGGTTGAAATCAGCTGACTGACGTAGCCAAAGATCAGTAGAGAGACTTGTCATAATTAAAAAAACAAGATTGAAATAGATAGCTGTACTAAACAGCATTTAATTTTGTATCACACACAATGATTCACTCAATCCATCAAAAAGAACTGACAATTTACTGAATGGGAAAAAAATCATTTCATTTCATAAGCATAACAGTTAGATCACCCCTTCTGCCGTCCACTAGCTAAATAGTCGGTAAGCCACGGAGTCGACGTGGCTTAGCTACGTTTTAGTACAGCGGACGGCAACCTTGTTTGAAAAGACTACATATTGTGTGATCATAATGTAATATGTCTCCTCAGAACATACTTTGAAAATAAAAAGGGTTCAGTATACAGTAAACTTTAGCAATGTATCTCCTAAACAAGGTTACGTACTGCGTTACATAGCGATACATCACATAATGTATTTACGTTGAGCTAGAGTCGAGATGCTCATAACATGATAGTACAAACCACACTCATCCATCATTTTGAGAGTTCTTATATTGATCAACGTAGCTTCATTGGAAGATCGATGACGTAATCTGTGATAGGGTTGGATGTAGACTAGAACATGACACACATGGGTATTCTCAAACTATCTAGTAGGGTAATAAAGGCAATTTTAATTAAGGCGAAGACGCAATTCCGAGTGAGCAGGTGTCATTTGGTAATGGAACATGGGTCAACTGAGATCTATTTAGGGGTCTTGACAGTTTCATACGTTTTAAACTAGGTATTTTATTGCAGTAATTTAAAAGTTATTATTATACATTATGCAACAGTAGTAATTATAATCATTTTAATTGAATACAGCCTATTTCATTTTTTTTGCCTCGATGGCGTGTGGGTCGCAGAGGGAAGCGATGTCTACGTTTAGGGTCTTGGGTTTGATTCCTCGATAGACCAAAATTTTTCCTGTACATTTCTAAGTCTAAGCCCAAAAACTGTTAGTATTTTACTCCGTACTAACGCCCCTGTGCTTACAAAGAAATTAAAATCCTTGGTTCCTCTTTACATAAGGGATAAAATTTCCAATTTTAAATGAAAGCAACTAATAAATATGGGCAGAGCCGACAAACGAGGAAATGAGTCACCTGATGGAGAACATGGAACAGCCGCGAAGTCACAGAGATCGCTAATGTGTTACCGGCCTTATTAAAAAAGAGAGGCTTCTCTTTAAGGTCCTTAAGTACTCCTGCAGCCAAACCGTTCCATAGAACTGAGGTACGTGGTAAAAGTTCCGCGAGAAACGCACAGTATTAGACTGCCATCTATCGAGATGATGGGGATAGAATGACAATTATTGCGTGTGGTTCGATGTAAGAATTCAGCTGCAGGAATTGTTTTTCCAATAATGTTTTAAGAGCTATATGTTTTTTTTGTGTAGCCCGCGCCATTGGTGACATGGCCGCTCGCTCGTGCCAAAATCTCCATTAAAACAATAATGCATATGTTATAGACTGGAAATACAAACAGGATCAATTTTGCTGTTCACGCTACGAATCTCGTAGCACCGCAGCACGTCCTCGTAGTATTTACGTACGTATTTAGTGCATATTTCATTGCCAACTTTCTCGTGAACGACCTACTGACGCAATAGTTATCTATATTGATAATTAATTCATGCTGTCTTAACCAGTGTTCTGTAATACATAAAATATAGATATTCATTTCATTTAAAAATAACTCTAATTCTAGCTCTTTGCCGGACAAACCCTGAATATTCTGATGTATAAGGTTCAGATGACTAGGATTGCCTTTTGTTATTGATTTGCTAGAGGATTCCTCTTTTGTCTCATATTGTAATTTAAATTACTTGGAATCACTTCCAAACTCTGAGTAACCATGTTATTAATATTAAACGCTAACAGAGTAGCTAATTCATTTTTAATTTTAATTGACGAATAAAAGTTTTGCCAGTCAGAATAAACTTATTATCAATAAACTTATTTGAGGTAAAAAACACAAACTTGTCACTATGACTATATGTCAAGGTTATATAATAATGTATTCAACAAATGAATAGGTACTGTATATTACTGAGACTGTTTGTTTGCCTATTAAAAAATAATACCACGAAATGAAACTAGATGGCGCTGTGCACTATTGCATCGCACCTGCAACATTATTTCTGTGAGCGTATATAGGTCAAAGGTGATGTTTGAATGAATAAGTACTGTTCAATTACAACGCGTGCTATGATCAGTTCAGAGACAATTAAATTATTTTTAAATTTTGTGTACGGAATGTGAAAAAAATGGTCGTATGTAACAAATTGCTAGATGTTGTAATAGATCTTCAACTGCTGCTGTGGTATTCGTTGTAGTAAAATTATCAAGTAATACAAGTTTTACGGTTATTAATTTTTTAAGGATAGGTCATATCAAGTTAGCTAAGTCTCCATTTATGTGGTTGTATCATGTAATGTTCTACAAGGATCAAATTATTTTCGCACAAAAGACAAAAAAATATACAAAATCGTGAAATTTATCGCCAAATCCTTGCTTTTCAATTTAAGTAGAAATGTTTATTAATCTCATTGGTATATATTTATCGCTTCAGCAAATTTTAACCTCATAATTAAATCGTGCTTGGTGCGCCCAGTTATCGTAACTATTTTTTATTTGTGCCGCATTTACTAAAACTCATGGAATCCGTATTCAAGCGTAGCATTTCCATAACATTAATATGTATTTCTTTTATAAGAGGTAATATTTATGAGGTATGTAAAACGGCTCCCATTTACTAGTGCCCAAATTTTCAGCTTACATTTTTGCTGTCTCTATTAGAATCATTTAGTACCTAAGTGGGAACAGAATTTGAAATGTAAATGTTGATAGTTTATTGCTGTAGTTCATTTTACTTGTGGTTTTTAGCGTTAAGAATAGGGCCAATGTGTTTATTTATGTAATAGGTAGCAGACGAGCAGACAAATCACCTGATTTGACTGACGAGTAAGCGAATGCTACCACTCACGGGCATCAATGGAGTCACAAGTGCCAACGTATAAAATCTCCTTCTATGCCGGTTTTACTAGGTCAAGCCGTGGTACCACTCTCTTCGAGTGGACCTACTTAATTTTTCGTGTTCCTATCGAAGTCGATATTTGAAAACTAATTGCTATGAATTAAGATACATTGTTTATGAGTGTCTTTACAGCACTTGTTTAAAAAAAATCATCACTAAACCAAGAAATAATATAGTCAATAATTTTACCAATATTTGGTTCAAGTACCTATTTTCTCGGTCGGGCCGTAGATGCGACACTTTATACGAATGACACCATTATGGCAGGATCACCCAAGTTAAACCGAATTGGGTACGTGACGCCGCCTACCATTCGATATTATTGTCCGCCCTGACCATTTAAGAGAATGTATTCTAATAATCGTCCCTAAATATAACGATATTTAAGGTTAATTGACTGCCTGGTAGGGCATTTAGTAGTGTACCCACGATCCAGGCCTCATGGTTAAAATTCTTACGCTGGAAAAACTTTAACGTGATGTTTATTTTGAAGCAGACCAATCAATCGATCGTCGATCAAAGATCCGATCCACTTAGATCGACTGGTTTGGTAGCTTTAATTGATCGACGGATACCGTTTGACTAATAAATCGATTACTTCGAATAGGTCTAGTAGCTTTGACCGATAAATTGGTCTAGAACAATATCGATCGATATAATTCATTTTACAATTGATCGATGTCATTGACGGACGATGGATTGATAGGCCTAGTAGAAACTATTGATCGACGTGGACTTATCCGATATACCGTCGATCTACTCTCATTTAGTTCCCGAAGTACGCTACGCTTAGAGCATGATTCAGGATTTGGGGAGTCTGGTAATTACAATGCGATGGCTACCGATTGTCTGACCTTCGCAACCCTTTAACATTGAACCAGAACAACCGCATCACGGTTACACGGTGAGAATCATTATCTTAATTTCGAAATATATTCGAGACGCACATGTCCTCTTACGATGTTTTCTCTCACGCCGAGCTAGTGGTAGAAATATGCACATAGATTTAAAAAAATCAGAGGTGCATATTCGGATTTGAATCACGACCCGCCGTATAGAAAGTGCTTCCTTATTCTTTGAGCTACCATCGCTTAACTTTATCTATTTATCATACTGTATTTAAAGTGACTTTCAATTCGCTTCAAGTCAATTGAAAAAAAAAAAACAAAATTTTCAAAAATCTTTAAGTGTAATTAAGTATGCTAAATTCATACATAATCAGGAGATATTCCAATATCTTTTGAATATGGATTAATGAGTTGCACAAGTATAAGAAAAGTTATCTTGTTCTTGATTTACTTAAATAAGTCAAAATCAACTTACCAAACTGGGTACTACGAATTTCCGTTTAATCAAGAGAATTGTTATTTCACTTTCATCAAATTCATAGTATGATGTTTTATTATAAGAGTAGGTAGTGATTTCAAGTTTGAATAAGTTGGAATAGGGAACTAACTACTTTGTTATGAGGTAGGTACCAAAATGTAGGCAAGTCATCGTCAGCCCATTTAAGTCCCCACTCCCCAGCAGCACGGGCCTCCCTCAATCACATGAGGGGTAATTGCCATACTCACCACGCTTGGCACACGGGTTGGCAAGGGTTTAGATATAAATGCAGAGTTTTCCTTCTCTGGGTGCTGATGATCATGCCAGCAACTATACCTTAGTCGCCTTTTACGACACCTCGGTAAGAGTGAGGTAGGTAAGTAAATTTCATTAAATTTTATACGTTACGTTAACGTTATATTCTAAGGCGGAAGGAGCACAACATTGACTGCTTCCTTGGCGCAGTGGGTAATGAGTAGCACTTAAAAGCGACGGCTGCGCTTGGGGTCCTCGGGTCTGGTCAAAATTTGTACCTGAGTATTTCTGTTAAGAAATTCTCAGTCTCAGCCTTTAGTCTAAAAGTTGGCGGTATTGTACCCCCGTGCCTGCGGACGTTAAGCCGTTAGTCCTGCATCCGATCCCTCTCTGATCGTGTCATACTGGTGTCCCATCGGATTATGAGGGAAAAGGAATAGGGAGTGCACTTGTGTTTGCGCACCACACATACTTGTGCACTATAATATATCCTGCGTAAGTGGCTGATCGTTGAGATTGGCTGCCGTAACCGTGATCGGTTGGAGGATATTTTTCTATGGCGGTAGGAGCACAAAATAAGTAGACACAGAAAGCCAGCTTGAGCTGATTTTGGTATCAATAAGCTTTTTATAGCTTTGGTTATAGAAGTATATCGTATCATGTCTCTCCCGAACATTTGTCTCTGTCATTACTGCCGAAGCTAGCCGGGATTAGTATTATATATAATACATATAATTGATAAACATAAAATTTAAAAATTTAAGTCAAATTTTTTATCTGTCCAGAAATTAATATAAATAGTTAACCTTATTTGTTTCATATTCGTTTTTTTATTAGTTTAGTATTTTTGTTGGTATGTATTTATTGTTATTATTTTTGTTGTATTTTATGTGTATGATTGTGATGTTTCATGCTATATTCAAAATAATCAGTTAAGGCTGTAGGCTTGTAGGCCGTGTGGTCCCCGGCAGAGTAGAAGAGGCCAACCTCACTCTTACCGAGGTGTCGTAAAAGGCGACTAAGGTAAAGCTGCTGGCATAATCATCAGCACCCAGAGAAAGAAAACTCTGCATTTATATCTAAACCCTCGCCAACCCGTCTGCCAAGCGTGGTGAGTATGGCAAATACCCCTCATGTGATTGAGGGAGGCCCGTGCCCCAGCAGTAGGGACTTAAGTGGGCTGATGATGATGATGATGATGAAGGCTGTAAGTACCCCTACAAGTTGTTTTGTAATTTCTTTAGTTGTAACCATACAGTAGGTTTGTTGTGTCTAATTTTAATTAATTTAATTAAGGCTAAGTGTGCTTATGTTTTTTAACACGTCGGCACGCACAGTGACTTCTCTTCGTTTCTTTGGACTCCTCGGAAGACCAGCGTCGGGGTGTATCTTAGACACTGCGACACATGCTGAGTGGGATCCATTTTAGTGCCATTCTAATGTCCATTTCGTTCTTTTTTTATTTTGTGTGTGTTTGGCGCTGAATAGATTATTTTGTTCTTATTCTTAATAAACGCGCATATTTGTGTGCGTAGCCTGTTTACTCGCAATGTAAATGCTATGCTTCTGTGTGTTATTATTTTGTAATAGAAGTATCCCTAAATAGAAACATGTATATTGTTCTTACCGTTTAACAAATTACTAATTTTATTAAAAGGAAAGTTGTTTTAGCAAAAAATATTATAACTATTAAAAATTGAGAATTTCTGTTCTGAATATTTTGATGTTCTTTTTTGATCCAAATGCCATCTCTACGAGTCTTATGAGCACAAATAAAAGTAGGTATTCGTCATGAAAAGTAACTATAGCTACATTTTCTTAAAATATTATCTTATTTATTACACACGCAAATACTTATCTTGCGTGTTTAATGTATAATCATAATTACCATGTTTTTTTATGCAGTTTAAAACCTCTCATTACTATTAAATTAATGTGATTTCAAAATAAGCTCTATGTGCACGAAGTAGTGTCGATTTTGTTATAACTGTGAATTCTAGTTTAAACGTCAGTTGCGTTGAAACCAGTTAAATTTCTTCAGGACATGCTCATTTGTTGTCCTAGGTGAACGATCATCGCAGCATCGGGGTGCGATACGATGAGACGTAAATATATTATGTAGGTATCAATGGTTTTTTGTAAAAAGGGCATAGGCGTTATCATTAAAAACGCAACTACCCGCGCAATCATGTGACAGATATTTTACTTCATAGTGTGACTAGTTGAACTACTGATGTACCTACCACTGCCTCACAGAAGACCGGCGTGAAGCAGCGCCTGCGCTGTGTTTCGCCGTGTGAGTGAGGTTACCGGAGGCCCAATGGGGGAGAAGGGGATAAGGTTGGCAGCGCACTTGTGACTCCACTGGTATTGCGGGTATCCATCGGCGGAATTGCTTACCATCAGGAGATTCGTCTGCTCTTCTGGCACCTCTCATATAAAAAAAAACCTAAGAAACATTGGGGCTCTCCTTTGGCGGGGGGCTTCTCCCAAAGACAAGCCAGGCAAAGGCATAACCACTAAACCCCCTGCGGTTCTCTCTCATCGCCCATATTCGGGAATATCATGGTGATACACCCGAATCCTCCCTCCACGATACACGTAAGACCTTAGCGTAAGGATACTCCCGGTACGCACCAGTTATTCGGTCGGTGCAAATAGAATCATTATTCAAATAAGCCGGGTTGTTTATTTAGAATGAAGCAAATAGAAGTAATTTATGAGGTAACATTCTCTTTACGCGACATAAAAAATGTTAAGTAGCTAATGCGGTTTATTTCGTAATGGATACAAATTTGGCAGCATCGCTTGTTTTATCTTTATTGTTCCGATCTAATAAGCCAACAATAACTTGGAACAAGTTCATTTAGGAATTCAGTATAGTGTTTTGGAGTGCTTGATTTGTTGCTGCAAATAAATAAAGTTGAAGAATTATCATTGCTTTACCTTATATTTTGTAGATCATATGCTACAGCGGTGAAATGTTAAGGCAAAATAATCAATAACGATATTATAACAGGATGTACCGATTATCAGTAATATTTTTGACCGTGGGAGAACCATGCTTCGTCATGGATGGTTCATCTCGACCGGAGTGACACCATGGCCTCACAGAAAATCGATCGTGAGGATACCGGGTGCCCATTCCGAGGGAAAGGGGGGTTTAAAGGTTGGCAGCGCACTTGTGACTCCACTGGTGTCCCGATCCGTCCGTGTCCGATGGCAATCGTTTAAGATTTAAAGATAATTTCCCATTAAAAACTGTACAGTCACTTACATGAGAAATTATTTAAAACAGTAATAATTAAATATACTTTAGTAACAGTAATACTTAATTATAATTTAGTATTGCAAAGTGGGTAGTCAGAAGCTGTTACATTTGACGCTTAGAATGGTCTCGCAAGTCGACGGACGTCGTACCTACCTTGTGTATGATCATACTATGACACATTATACAGTTTATATACCGAAAAACTGTACTGTTCCCCGTAGCAAAAGTTACCTTGGTGGCAAATTTATTTATGTGCGTAGCGCACGCGCACGGGCGAACCGAGCGCCATCAGGCAATCCGTTTGCTCGTCTGGCACCTATCAAAAAAAAATCTTATTCTTTATTTACCTTCCTTACCTAATGACTGATTTTTTTAAAAATACCCTTAATTAGATTTTCATTTGCATTATAAAACAACCAAATGTAATGTTTGGCACTGACTAGATGTTGTCTCTATTGATTTGAAATATGAAAGGACTGTTTCACAAATTGTAAAATATCTTAAATACAATATACATGTATGTTCCAAATAACGAGTAGAATAACTATTTAGATAGATGTGGTTACAGAAATAACCTGTATTCCGGTTTCATTATGAATCCCAGTGATATCCCCTCTCTCTATTTAAGTGGTTCCACTTGTATAACTAACTTCATATTTTTGCATTTTCCAGCTACGCAAGCCGGTTTCGACTCTGTCGATCCCCGGCGCGATGAAGGCGTACTCTGGCGGCGGGAGGGACGCGTCGACCGAGGAGGCTGGCGTTGCGCTCGTCGGAGTGCACAGCGAGTACCCTCGCTTCGGGGAGGAGCGGGCACTCGGCGGCGGCACGTACAAGGGAGGGGGGGCAGCTAAGCACAAACCCAATATAGGATATAGGTTAGTATCGATTGCGTTGGCAGTAATTGGAATTTAGTTATATGTGTAGGGGAATGTTGGAAAACTTATTTATGCTTTAAGTACCAGTACTTCTGATATCGCGCATGTTAAATGAAAAGTTCATAAATGAGAACGTGTGAGCTTATTTATAGTATAATGACAAAAAGGTATGTCTATAAAACAAATAACTTTAAGTTACTCGATTTTCTAGTCTTTTGTCCTTAAAAGTCTGACCAGACAGAAAAGTCGGAGATTCCAAGTCATCAAAAGTGGCCTTTGGGTTATACAGTTGATATTTATTTTATAGCAATATTAGATGAAAATGTTTAAGTGTGTTATTTACCTAACCTGTTATATCTTCGTCCTGGAGACATAATAGAAAATCAATTATTGTTTTTGGCTTTAAAAAGTACATTTAACAAAAATACAAACAGCGTTTTAGTAATAATGATATAAAATTGTATATAATGTTACTATCTACAGCATTGATTATTTCAAAAAATTGCCGGAAATCTATAGAAAACGAGATATTTGCAATAATATTTTGAAACATTTATTTTCTAAATTTTTAACCTTCAATTTTGATAGTTAAAATACCAATATTGTAAACGGTTAAAAATCTAAAAAAACAGTTCACCTAAGATGTTTTTACACCAAAAGAGACGTGGATCTCTTTTGTTCCATTCATATGGAATTAAAAACGAGACAGTGCAAATATTTTCGTCACATCCACGCCAAACGGGTTGTTTTTTCACCGGCCGTATGCGCTGTAGGCGGATTCATGCAATGTAAATAGGACAGGATAGAAACGTGGTCAGCGCCAAACACAATCTGATCAACCGCCGAAACCGCAAACCGGACTAGGGATTTATAAGCCTCCGCCCGTATTTGAGATGTAGGTAGGTACTACGTGGCTTACGCAGTTGTACAAAGCGTAACTTTGGAGATTAATTCTCTATTTAGGATATCTTAGGTATAGGCTTATAACTTCAAAGTAACAAAGTCGTAAGCAAAGCCCTAAGAGAAGACATTGGCACAAAAAGGCTTCATTCCTTCATTGTTCCATTCGTCAACGGTTCCATGCTCATCATCTAGATTAGATGGTTGGCAGTCTTCAACAGTGCATTTCTCAAGAACCTTGACAAAACTGTGGAATGAACTATCGCTTGCGGTGTTCCCGGGCCGATACAACCTGCAAACCTTTAGAAAAGAGCGTACTCCTTTTTAAAAACCGGCGTGAAGTAGCACTGTGCTCTGTTTCGCCGCGTGAGTGAGGGTACCGGATTCCCAATCCAGGGAGGTATTACGGTTGGCAGCGCACTTGTGACTCTACTGGTGGCCGCGGGTGTCCATGGGCGGTGATCCGTCTGCTCGTCTGCCAACTATAGCATAAAAAAAAGGCCGGCAGCGCACTTGTTTTGACTCCTTTGAAGTAGCAGGTGTCCATGGGCGACGGTAATAACTTATCATCAGGTCTGCTCGTCTGCCCCCTACATCATAAAAAAGTTTAATAATCCCACCTTAATTTTCCCATGTAGGTATCATTAAAGGACTGGTTTACACAGTGTGAACTCTTAACTTGCCAGTACACAGCTATTCGGCTTCTCTACTCGCACGCCAATAGCTACCTTCTAGCAATGCCCCCGATACTTAAAAAGCGCATCTAACATTTTTCACGGAAATGAGTTATAGTATATATTAGGAATCAGGGGCAAATCAAGGAATAAAAAAAGGCGCAACAACCAGTATTTTTATTATTTCTGTAACTTGCTTCGTTGTGATTTTAGCGTAATGAAATAAGGCGCCTTCTGCATATCCTTTTTAGACAAAATTTAATATGAAAAGACGAATTTATACAAAACTTACTTAAAAAGCCGCATTTGAGTAGATGTACTACTGTGGTAGAACCACAGAATGATCTTAATCGTTGCATGAATGGGCCGGTTCGACCTGATGAAATACCACAACCTCACAGAAAACCAGTGTGAAGTAGTTTTGGCTGCGGTTCACTACGTGAGTGAGGTTCTCGGAGGCCCCTCCCCCCACACCACCATGATGGCGCAATTAAAACGGCACTAGCGCTGGGAAATCCCCCGCTGAACATCTTCGTTCGTCACCAGCCGCAGGAAGGTGTTCAGGCTGCCACTCGTATTCTGGGGAGGGCACTAATTGCACTAAGGTGGTTTTCGCTCGAGGCAAGAGTAAAAAGTCGGCTTCCCCCTCCACGCTTGCTGTGGATCTCTGCAACATAAGGGGGTTGCACTGAAACTTGCAGGCTGTCCATTACCACCTAGAAATGGCGAAACCTTTATTTATTTCTTGCCCCGGGCTGGAGTGTGTCTGTACGTTAAAGAGGATACTGATATCCTCTTTAACGTACACACTGATTTGACACAAAAACTGATTTTTGTCGCCTCGGCGATCTGGAAGACAAGGACCTGTCCATCTTATGGCTGCGTGTTGATTGCGACGATCATCCTCGCGTCTATGCATGCCTTTACAGGTCCCACAGCGGTAATATAGTATCGGAGCAACTCTTCGAGCGCCTCCAAGTTTCCACAGATGTAGTTTTGCAGCGGATACCTATCGCAGAAGTCGTGGTACTGGGAAACTTTAATGCCCACCATGCCGAATGGCTCGGCTCACGGATTACCAATCATGCGGGTAGGTCCGCTCACGGTTTCGTCTTGGCAAATGGTCTGTCGCAATTGGTCACTGGGCCTACACGTGTTCCTGACATCAATGGCCATTTACCTTCTCTGCTTGATCTTCTGCTGACCTCTCACCCGGAATATTATCAAGTATCTGTTGATGCCCCTCTTGGGTCATCAGACCACTGCTTGAAAATGCGTACCTTTTTCTCCTCCTTTCCGTGGGCGCAAGTCTGCTTTGCGTCAAGCGATCCGAGTGCTGCTGCCGATTCTGTCACTGATGTGGTGCTGCAAGGAATGGAACTTTGTAGTTCCATCCTTTGAAGGAAATCCAAACCAGGGCAGATCTCTGCCCTGGTTTGGTCGTGCCTGTAAATCTGCAAGGCGTCATAAGCAGATGGCCTACCAAGCTTGGGCAGATGCAGTAGCAGCTCAAGACTCAAGTACCAACGCCAAGAAAAAGGAGTATAACGCATCCTCCAGATCCTGCAAGGGAGTTTTTGCCAAGGCCAAATCGGACTACATCACCAGAACTGGCAAGAGACTCGTACGCCTCCCATCAGGGTCCCGTGCGTTCTGGTCTCTCGCCAAAGCTGTTCAGGGAAATATTTGCTAATCTTCCCTGCCATCATTGAACAAAGGGGACGACTCGCTGGCCCATGACGCAAAAGAAAAAGCTGATCTCCTGTGGTCTCTTTTTGCATCAAACTCGACTTTGGATGACAGAGGCTGTGAACCTTCTACCATACCATGGTTTGAAGGCACAATGCCAGATATCCTTTTCACATAAAAGGCTGTGCGGATAGCGCTTTCCTCTCTTGATATCCATAAGACGAGCGGGCTAGACGGAAAACCACCCATTGTCCTAAAACAATGTGCTCCAGAGTTGGCACCGGTACTAACGCGTCTGTTTCGGTACTCTTACACCGAAGGCATTGTCCCGAAAAAATGGAAGACTGCTTTGGTGCACTCGATCCCAAAAAAAGGAGACCGCTCAAATCCGTCCAATTACAGACCGATAGCCATCACTTCCCTTCTCTCCAAAATAATGGAATCCATTATAAACTGCCAGCTGTTAAAGTACCTGGAAGACCACCAGCTTATCAGTGATCGCCAATACGGTTTTCGCCGGGATCGCTCGGCTGGTGACCTTTTAGTGTACTTAACTTACAGATGGGCTAGGGCAATTGAGAGCAAAGGAGAGGCGTTGGCGGTCAGCTTGGACGTAGCGAAGGCCTTTGATCGAGTATGGCACAAAGGGCTTTTGTCGAAACTTCCATCCTACGGGCTCTTGGAGAGACTGTGCAGTTGGGTCACCAGTTTTTTAACGGACCCTAGCATCAAAGTCGTGGTCGACGGTGCATGCTCCGACGTTTAATCCGTTAACGCTGGTGTTCCCCAGGGCTGTGTCCTATCGCCCACGCTGTTTCTGCTACACATAAATGATATGCTCCATAATGGTGGCATCCATTGCTACGCAGATGACAGCACGGGCGATGCCTTATACAACGGCTCTGCAAATGTTTCCCGAGTAAATGTCAACGAGTACCGGAACAAGCTTGTGTCTGAAATCAAGACTATACTAGGAAAACTCTTCGACTGGAGGCGACTAAATATGGTGGAATTTAACCCCTCAAAGACACAAGCATGCGCGTTTACCGTCAAAAAGTCACTATTCGTCGTATTGCCTCACCTCGATACAACTCCCCTATATCTCTCTGACAGAGTCGGGATCCTTGGGGTCGAAATATCTGACAGCGTTGAGTTCCGCGGTCATCTAGAGGAAAAAGTGAAATTGGCTTCCAAAAAACTTGGCGCGCTCAATAGGTCGAGGGCGTATTTCATGCCGAGGCATCTTTTGCAACTTTATAAGGCGCAGGTGCGTCCTCATATGGAATATTGCTCTCACCTCTGAGCTGGAGCTCCCAAATATCAGCTTCTTCCTCTAGACCGTATCCAGCGAAGGGCAGTCAGAATTATCGACGACCAGGCTCTCTCCGACACGCTTGATCCTTTGTCAATGCGTAGAGAAATAGCATCGCTATGTGTCTTCTATCGCATCTACAATGGGGAGTGTTTCGAGGAGCTATTCGGCCTTATTCCAGCTGCAAATTTTCACCATCGTACATCACGCCAGAATTCCAAATTTCACCCACCTCACTTGGATGGATTTTACTCCACCACAGTGCGCTTCTCACGCCACTCGTCCTATCGCGCGTAGTAAAACTATGGAATCAGCTACCAACGATGGCGCTTCCGAACAGATACGACCAGGTGATCTTCAAGAAAAGAGCTTATTTCTCCCTTAAGAGCCGGCAACGCATCTGTGATGCCCCGTGTGTCGCAGATGTCTATGGGTGGCAATTCACTTACCATCAGGTGAGCCGTCTGCTCGTTCGTCTGCCATAATGTAAAAAAAAACTAAAAAACTTTTATGCTTTGCGTTTTTTTTTTTACTTCGGTAGTTTAAAAGGCGTTTATTTGTAAGAAGAAATAAGATAAGCCGCTAGTAACAATTTGCGCCTTAAATAGTAATTAGAAGATTCTTTCATACTAAGACAAAAAGTCAATATCTGCCATTTGCGCCCTTTCTACTTTATTAAGTTCGTTTTGAATACCTAAGTAAAAAGGCGGATATAACCGTATGCGCCTATTTTTTTCGAAACATTAATGAAGGGATACATAAGATACTAAGTAGAAAAGTACTGCAAATAGCGTTTGTAGTTTAAATGGCGCATCTGGTTATTTGCGTCTTTTCAATTAAGGACGTCATATTTTTTGCATATTTTGATACTAAAATGAAAGGTATTTTTACAGGTATTTGATTATATAAATATAAATTTACATTTTTGATCAATGGTGGATAAACTTTACAATTTTGGCCATTATTTCTTTATTTGCAATGCTTATTTCAATTATCTTCAAGACAGCGAGAGATTTCCCGTGTAATTACTTCAAACTCGATCTCTCTCCGTTTTGGCTTCTTGCTACATGCGCCTTTTTAACTATCGAGGGCAGAGCACGCACTTGTGAGTTACTGTAAGTGACGGTCAAACAGATCGAATTACTGCAGTGCAGCTACTCGGCTGGCTGACTAGTACACTAGCTCGCACAGAGTAAACTAGTCTTTAGAAAATGGCTATAGGTGAGTTCTAGTACAAAAATATAAATGGAACATGGTATGTTCTCGATTTATTACTAAACACATTGTACTTATAATAGTTCATTATTCCATTGATAGCGAAACCACTATTTTCATTAAGTCTCATGGGTTATTGGACCAATAAGTCTTGTAATAGAGCTGAGGCCAAAATGTTGGCGAGTTATTCCTTCGAGAGCAGAATTCATAAACAATGTATCATCACAAGTACATTCTGCGTGCAAGATGTATCACAAAATGTGGTCTTATTGCCTGAGCATTAGCGTCCAAATTATTTACACATCTACACTGGGCGGTTAATGATGGTATTCTGACTGAGAACAATAATGTGTTTGCCTGTTCTATATTGGAAGA
Organism: Marasmia exigua; assembly: GCA_019059595.1. Taxonomy (NCBI): domain Eukaryota; kingdom Metazoa; phylum Arthropoda; class Insecta; order Lepidoptera; family Crambidae; genus Marasmia; species Marasmia exigua. The sequence goes on along the minus strand of CM032475.1, from coordinate 12,880,144 downwards.
GATAAGTATTAAATCCTCAGGGTAATTTCTTATTAAATAAGACAAAATACTGAGTATTGTTATTTAATTATTTAAATGAAATTACTGGGACTGTCCAGATAGTGCTCGGTAATTATCCTAGCTGAAAATGTTTTAATAGATTATGTGTATGGCAAACATTATGTTTCTGTCTGGGTTTCATTTATGAGCGTACATATACATACATTAATGAGAACTTCGTTGATTTGATACCTTAAACACAAGTGATTAATCTACTTACTTTGAAATGAGGTGTTCAGATGAGATGTTTTCTGATATGTGTTTTGTTGCTGAGCATAGGATTTGTCTAGCAAAAGCATATCATTAATATTAAATTCAGTTGCTAACTGCTATAACGTCATCACTTATACTTAGTTTTTTTAATTGCACAAAATAATTATGTATTACAACAGATAACACCACAATAAAACCAGTTACTTGTGTGGCTAACAATATCAAATACCTTTTTTTCGGTAAAGCAGAGAGAATGCCGCCGGCTCAGGAGCCGACGTGGACGCAGTTGGTCGGAGCCGCCTTATGCACACCGGGCTACTGGGAGACGACCGGGTAGTGCAGGGCTCGCTCTTGGGGTGCTCGCCGGGGAATATCCACTAAACTCTCTGCTTCAGTTTCCATCCCTCGCGCGGGAGAAACTTTGAAAGCGGGAACGCGGTCCAACGGACCTAGGGCCTCTCCCACGGCCCACCAAACACCGCCCCCCGAAAGGCATCCACACTGTTGGCTGCAGTGCAAACACCAGGAGGAGGACTGCGGGTACCCTTCCCCACCACATACACTACTGGCTGCAGTGCAGATTGGGTTAGGGAAATAAAACTCGCAGGCTTTCGAATGAAGTCACCGCAAAACCCAACTCCGCTGGATGCGGAGCCGGGGAAATTGACAACACTGGCCGACATTTAGCCATCCTGGATTATCAAATACCTAATTTAAAATATTTTTTATAATTTACTTTAGTATGATTTACGATACACACTGCATAGAAAATTAATTTAGGTCCTTGAATTTTTCAATTACAAAATATGAGGTTCAAACAGTGTAAAAAATGTAAATGGTGAACTGCTGATCAAAATCTTGTAAAATAAACCACTGGTCTTAAAGTCCTAATTCTAAATATATCAGAAAATTGGCATATTTTCAACAGACAACAGTAACAGGGTAATGACAAAACACCATCTTGTTAATGTCATCCATTAGCCTTTTATATCCATACCATCAATTCTTGGTTTCCAAAACACTAGCTAAGGGTTTTTAATAATGACTAAACGTTTTAAATCAACCTTGAACGATCGGAAATAGCTTGCATCGGGTCGAATCGATTTTGTACGAAGCGGAATTATTTAAGTGCATTTTCTGTTATCGTCATATTCCCACTTACATAGGTTGTGTTTGCTGTCAAGGTACTATAATTATTAAAGGTATCGTGAAATAGTTCAGTGGAACGAAGTGATGTTATTATTTGATTTATCAATCAACCTTTTTTTTTTAAATTAAGGATTTATTATAAACGATTAAAGCAATATATTGTATAGTTTTTTCGGTTGCAATGATAATAATACCTCAGTTTCTACAAACAAAAAAATCGGAATATATTTACCTATTTTGTACTTACTTAAAATGCCGCATAATTCTTTTTAAAATCTGGTCATAAAAAATATTTGTGCAAACTGTTTATTGAACCAAAACTGCTTTCTATGCCGAACTATAACTCTTCTGGTCGGGTCATTCTAATTAGAAATCTAATCTAACCCCTTAGGTAGACCCCTATACCTTTCCCTTGATTAGCGCAGGCGACGAGAAACGGCTGATCCTATCTACTTACAAAGTTAAACTTTAAATTTTTGAACCAATTGTGTTAGAGCAGTACAATAAAGCCTAACATATCTATAACATTAAATTGAAAATTTAAAAAAACCCCGACACAACTAAAGCTCTTAATTTGATACCTATATTGAGGCAGTTGGACCAACAAAATAGGTTATTCGTCATTTTCTGACGGCGGCCATCTAGGATTTTTCACAATTAATATATTCTGCTACTCAAGCCCTTTTATATGATACCCATATTGTGGGAGTTGGTTAAAACATTAAATCCAAATCTTTGTGACGGCGGCCATCTTGGAGAGATTTTTATCAAACATAGCTAAGAACACTCCCTCCTTATTCATCTTTCAAACAAAAAAAAACAAAATCAAAATCAGGTCATTTGTTCGGGAGCTACGATGCCATAGACAGACACACACACATACACACACACACAGACACGTCAAACTTATAACACCCCGTCGTTTTTGCGTCGGAGGTTAAAAAAGGATTTAGAACTGTCATTTAAAATCTTCGACCCTTATGCCAACAGCCTGCCACTTCAAATCATTCATCAGAGCTATATGGATGGTTTTTCCAGGCACTGCTGACAGTCCTTCTAAGATCGCCAGCCAATAAATAAATCCATATCGAATCTCATACATTTTTAAATAAAAAACACATTTAATTTAATCAAATCCATTGAAAGACAAATTTTATGGGTAGATTAAGTAAAATGTATATAAAACCACGTCTGTTGCTTTAGTTATTTACTTATGGAATCTTTTGTTTGAATAGAGGAATGGATAACTGGTATGATTTGAAAGTCGGTAAACTAAAATATAGATTTTTTGCACTAACGCTATTTGAAGGCAAATATTTTTTGTAATAAATTTGATTCATTCTGAATTCTGTTGCCTTTATTAATAGATACCTACACATATTTTAAAATTACGTACATATACAATTTTATTTGCGTCCTTTCAAAACGTTTTTTAATTATAAACCGATGTTTGACATTACTAATTTCAACCACCAGTACTAATCTTACGAGAGAGAAGATGACCCAATCCGGAAAGAAGAGGGGATAAAGGTTGGCAGCGCACTTGTGGCTCCATTGATATTGCGATTATCCATAGACGACAGCAATCATTTGCCGTTTGTAGGGTATAAGTGGATAGGTCTTTAAAAATGATGTTAAGGTTTCTAATGTATTTTTTCTAAACTTAATACTTTGTGCAAAAGACGCGCCCAAAGTGGTAAAATGTTTGTGTCTCCCCCTCTAACTTATATAATAAAAGAATTATAACATTTAAAAAAATATATGATATACATTACCATGAAAACTATAACGAAAATCGGTTTCAATTACATCTCATCATCATCAGCCCATTTAAGTCCCCACTGTTGGGGCACGGGCCTCCCTCAATCACATGAGGGGTAATTGCCATACTCTCTACGCTTGGCAGACGGGTTGGCGAGGGTTTTGATATAAATGCAGAGTTTTCCTTCTCTGGGTGCTGATTGATGATCATGCCAGCAGCTTTACCTTAGTCGCCTTTTACGACACCTCGGTAAGAGTGAGGGTGTCACACGGCGGCAATTACATCTAGTAAATAGTTTTTTTACGACGTTATTAACCATAAACCGCAATTTGCCTTCCACATGTCTTATTTCCTGCTACGGAACCCTTCGTGGGCGAGTCCGACTCGCACTTGGCCGTTTTTTTTTATTTAGCTATCTCATAAAAGAGAAGTCATAAATATTAAAACTTTAAAACCACTTAAAAGCTAGATATTTTAATTGCCTAGCTTTAACCCAAATTGTGGGCCCTAAAGCTTGTGAATCTGTCGAAAGGCGGAGCTGACAGGGACCTACCAACCGACCCATCAATAAAGGTAATCTACGAATTCTGGACGTTTGCACGGAAACTCTCTGAATGAAGGCCGTTGTTACTGACGCACGAATGGAATTGGGCCGATTTGTGTTTCAAATGATACGGGAGCTGAAATAATGTCATTTGATCTAAGTTGGTTCTTGTTTTCCATTTTTGAAATAGAAGGTTCGGTCATTCACTTTGAGACATAAATGTGTTTTTATTTTTGCAAAAAAAAGCCAAATCAATTGTTGCACATATACCTATCCAAGTGGGACACAACTCAATTTAATTGTTTATTTTATTAAGACAACTGACGACGAAACTAAGTTTGCCGTTTATCACACTTAAGCCCCATTCGTCGAACGTTAGATTTGTATGGAATGACAGCGCTATACTATAGATTTAATATCGGAATGAGATTGGTCGATCCTACCTTACAAGTGTTGGGGTCATTTTAGATAAGCCATTTAAGGGGTAGAAAATAGAAGTCTTTAATTAGTATTAACTAACATATAAATTTTCTTCCATTTCAGATTAGGTAGAAGAAAGGCGCTATTTGAAAAAAGAAAACGAATAAGTGACTACGCTTTAGTAATGGGAATGTTTGGTATTATTATAATGGTTATAGAAAATGAACTCTCAAGTGCTGGTGTTTATAATAAGGTAAAGTAGAATTAGGTTCTTAATACTCGATTTATATTCAACGATTTCTCGTGCGGTTCGCTTCGTTCACTAGTGATGGGCGATGGTACAAAAAAATAACAATCAAATTATTCGAATGATTCTGCAAGTAGTATTCGAAAGATCATTCGTCATTCCAATTAAAAATGTTCATTAGAATGATTTTTCGATATTCGAATGAATTTTCACCGAAATAAATATTTCGAATAAAAAATCCAATTAATAATTCAGATGTTTTTTAGTTTTTTTAATTTTCGCGTGCAATAACTATAATTAATCGGCTGCTGTAACGTAGCCGAAACGTGGAGCAAAATATGTGAGTACACAATGTTGTATCACATAAAATATCATGTTAATTCCCGTCTTGATTAATTATATTCACATGTTTTTTGTTTACTTATCACTTAATCCTAGGTTTTTGTTTTAAAATAAGGGAGTTGTAACGTTTTGTCATGCTTTTTATAGTTGAAGTTAAATTAGTTGTTTGTCAACCGAATAATATTTTTGAAAATGTACATTTTGTAAAAATCGCGTACACATTCATTTGAATGATAAGCAAATATTCGAATGTATTTTTTCATTCGAATAGGTCGAATGCCTTCTCCTACAATCGAATAATTCGAATGCTTTTCCATTCGAATAATTATTCGAATACTTGTTGATTCAAATGATTCTTCGAATGAATCATTCACATTCGCCCATTACTATGGTTCACCCAATTTGCTTGAAAGCCAACGGGAGAGCTTCTCATTTCTCATTTTTATTTATTATGTGCTTTAAACGGACAGGTATTCCAAATCAGTCTAAGTTACATTATTGTCTTTTGGTGAGAATTATATTTATAGAACTCATTTTGTATTTTGTGATGCTGACATATTGTAAATGATATATCTTCAAATAAAAAAAATTATGATAAGGCCCACTGAGAGTGTATTTTTGTTACTGCCCTCTTGGAAGTTGATTGCTTGAATGACATCTTAAGTTTAATTTTGTATGTGATAAGTAAACTTATTCTATATTATTGAATGAAAACGTACGTAGACGTACTTTACATTCAATCAACCTATCAGCCATTTGCAGACACGATAGTAAATATCGACCTAGACATATTAATCCCGAATTAGAGATTGGTCATTATTTATCATTAATAATTGTTTTTGCTAAGTCTTTAATGATCAATGGCGGACGTGCAGCATGGTAAGCAATTGCCGCCTCCGATAGACACCCGCAACACCAGTGGAATTACGAAGTGCGCTGCCAACCTTGAAACTCCCTCTTTCCCCCGGATTGGACCTCCGGTACCCTTCACGCCGTTTTTTGTGAGGCCGTGGCATAACTTCTGTCGAGCCGTTCATGCCGAAGCGTGGCTCGCCAACGCTAAAACATTTATCTTTGGTGTCCTTTCTCATGATTCATTACCTGCAATATTTGGTGAATAGGCTGGAATGGTGTCGTTAAATTGTACCGCAAAATGGTGTATCCAAACACACTACATTAGTTTAATGTATACACTGCTTTAAGAGTACCACATTAATTAAATTACCGGTTTTGTTGAATATACACTTTAATACATTTACTGTGAGTTTTTATGTCAAAATGTTTAATTTTCAGGCATCAATATACTCTCAGGCGTTGAAGACGCTTATATCAATGTCGACTGTGATTTTACTTGGCCTAATCGTGGCGTATCACGCTTTAGAAGTACAGGTAAGTTGTAATATAATTAGTATCTTTAATGCAGTGTTAATGAAACTAGTGAAAGGTGATGTGTGGTGATTGGACTGTATATAAACTGGCGATGCTAATAAAATACCAAGATATCAGCAAAACAAACATCATTATCATCATCATCATCATTTCAGCGAATAGAAGTCCACTGCTGGATATAGGCCTCGCCCAATGTTCTCGACACAGATCAATGGATTCCCGCAACCTTCACCAGATCGTCGGTTCACCTTGTGGACCAAAACAATGGTTTCGGGTTTATTCTCGGGTTCATCAGACATATTAACAAAAACAATAAAAAATACAAAACAATAATATCAGAAACAGTAAAAAAGTATAAACAATATAGAACTCCAAATCCATAATATAATATATTATGTACCATCAAGTATCCTCCTATAAGAGCGTGGACGCTTGTGTTCACTGTACCATAGCGCTCAAATGTTTAAAATACTTACAAGTTTTCGTTAAGGTAAGGCGCACTAGTGATATTTGGTTTAAATTGTTAGCTATCTACTAAACGAGATCTTAACAGTTTCAAAAGCGGGACCTTTCTTGAGTTTAACAAAGTTTAGAGTGCAAAAACAAGTCAAAAAGTAATGCACACTGATTGAATAAAAAATATAAGTGTTTGTCGAGAGCCTGGAATGCTACGAGACGTATCTGATTCTACTGTATTTAGAGATAAAATTCAAAATTATTGAAGTCACTCGACACGTGCTATTTGCTAATAAAACTCTTTTTTGCTAAAAACTGTTTTATTGAAAACGTTAGAACCACAGCAGATATAAAGACACATTCACACTCTGATTTGACTTACTAGTCAGAACAAAATGTGCATCCCCCTTATCACAAATCGCAAACTAAGTCCCGGAACAAAATTCGTGCGAGCCCCTTTCAACATTGCGCGCTGGAACGGTATGAAATGACATTTAGTACGGTAATAACTTTAGGCCGTGATTCAGAATAAGGATGTATATGTATTCATTGTGTCAGTCCTAAATCAGAATATTGGAGATCTTCTTGCTTATGAAGCATATCTAGTCTACCAACCAACTTTTGCCTATCTTTACTAACTTTACTAACTTTGTCCTATCGAAGAATCTAGAATTATATGTAGTTCTCTTAAATGAAAGAGATTATGCGCTTTATCACTGAGCTTTTCTGTGGAAGAACAATAAATTACTCGTACGAGTTTAAGAGCATTAAGTACAAGCTTAATCAGTGAAACCAACCGCTGATAAATTGCCAGCATTAACACATTTCGCAATACTGCGGAACAGTTATTGAGTGCGAACGTTTCGTTTAAGACACCGCATAATTATTATTAAGAGCTTCTTAATTTACTGTCATACAGGAAGGGTTGTTAAAATATGAGCGAAATTTAAAAACAACGAAGCGATGCCGAGTTATTCTAATAACATTCGCGAGTGTTTTAGTATTTTAAGCTAAAATACTAAAACACTTATAATTTTACACATATAAAATTTATATTTCGCTACTTTTATTTATCTGGATATGTGCCCTAAAAAGAGATGTTAGAATTTATCTACTCTCTCTGCCGCCTCCCGCGTGAGCGTCACCCCAAAAGTGTCATCGGAATCGGAAAACCATACATTTTCGTTAAACCGCTATCTGTGAAAAATGTGTAGGAATGAAATGTTCCCTAATCTGAAAGCAATAACATAGTTTCCGCGCAATTTCTCGTGAATTTTGAACTTTTTAGCGTTAAATCTTGTACTTATTTGAAGATTGACTGGATGATAAAAACGCAAGTCCAGTAATTACAGTAAAGCGCTTGAAATAGTAACTGTCTTAACATGTTTGTATCAAACGTTCATCCACCCATTTCATCATCCATTAATGAGACATATTTATTACATGTAAAAATAACGAACGCTAACAAAATGTTTGTCTCTCATTCCAGTTATTTATGATAGACAATTGCGCCGACGACTGGCGGATAGCAATGACGTGGCAGCGCATAGCGCAAATTGCTTTAGAGCTAGCCATATGCGCCGTCCATCCTATACCTGGCCAGTACACCTTCACTTGGACCACGAAGCTGGCTAACAAGGGAGGCGTTATGGGCGTTGAAGTCGTAAGTATAATTTTGAATAAAAATGTGAGAAACAGAAAAAAAATCTTTTGTTATGGTACTCGGTTAAAATTTTACAAAAAAATCTAGAAGAATTTAAAATATCCAAACGTGTGATCCTTAAAATTTATCATCCATTTTCTGTTATTTATCCAGTTGATTTATTTCATGATGAATGTCATTAAATTTTGATATTTCGGTTTTAATTTCCTGTTCGTTATGATCAAGAACGCAAATGTTAATAGGATGTTTAAGCAGTTTTATAACTTTTACTACATTCTAAGAGCTACAAACGTTTTATAGCAAAAAATAAAAGTTATAAGACTATCTATTCAAAATTAAATAGATTTTCTCATTGCACGTTTGTTTGCAATGATTCTTTACTTGTATACATAAATTGTTTCTTGAAATTGGGGCAATGAAAGTTGATTGTGTATTTATTTATATTTCAATGCTTATTTCATTTTCATTGTCACTTATTTTCTAATAATTTTGCTTATTATCCCTGTGGCTTTCACTGTGTCTTCGTTTTCATCAAATATAGAACTAGATATCTTGTCCTATTACAAAAAGAAATTATAAAATTCTTCTGTCTCTTTATCGTTATCATACATGTGTCAGTATAACTAAAATAAAGCTCAGCACCATTGTGGCCATCGACTTTACTATGCAGTATTTAGTGTAGTTACAGCTTTATCTCATAAAACTTTTGGACTGAAAAACTTGTTTAGGTAAGCGTGCAGGGCATTTTTATTCACTATCATTTTTGAGGCTGAGTCTGGATATTTAACTAGTTCTTTATTGTTGGAAGGTCTCGCTGTTTTTTTATTGGTTTTCTTTCTTCTTCTTGCTTTGCAAAAGTTTTGATTTATATTATTTGCTTTTTTTAAATACAAGATCAGAATCAACTTTCTTATGCCATACTAAAAAAATATTCTTTATGATTTGCTTACTGATAATTATTTTCGATTTTTCCTTAGGGCACAATGTATAAGCAAATACAGGTCTGTATTGGTTGATTACGGTGTTAAAATTTAAAGTGATGTTGGCATGATTTAATGTGTATTTGAAGTTTTGTCCGTGTGAGTGACAATTTTATGGTTCGTCATTTGGGTTCGTAGTATGTCTTGTGGCAGTTTTGGTAAATTGGCCGCTACTTGCTTGAGAATAACGACTAATATTGAGCGACTAATTTATAAACATGTAATTAATGGAATGTAGTAAATTAAACAAAGTACATAATTGAAATTGTAGCTTGTTATGATGACTTGTAATAAGCTTATCAGTGGTTTATTTTTTGTCAGAGATGTCTTTTGGGAAGAAAACTGCAACTTTCAAAAAAATCCTTTTTTTTATTATATGCTCTCAAACAGTAGCGTCCCAGAGATAGAACTCAATGCAATTGATAGTAAAATTGTGAACGTTCAAGTATGTCACGTATGTTAATAGTATAATTGTCGACACAGTTTTTAGTGCCGTGTGATCTTTGTGTTTTGATGGAGAAGCCCAAAAAGTTTAACGCACGTTACTATTATTTATCTCAAATATGTTTTTTATACTTTTATGAGCATTATACTATAATTAAATATTTTGATGAGATAAGAATAAAAATGAAGATCAAATTGGACTTTGTAGTAAAATATCACAGTACCTGAGTTAAAAATTAATTTTATGCTTGCAAATGTTAGAATAATGACAAAAATATAAATGCAAATGTTTTTATAAACTACGACAATTTTAATATTATTATATTGAGATTGGTTTTCAGTTTTATTTACACGCATTTATTTATTTACTGACTTTTTAATACCCAGGTTAATAATTTTACAATCCGTTCCAATTTATATATTTCATAACACTCGAACCATAGGTATTATTAAGAAACACAAAATGCATTTTTTAAAATACTTAAATGCTTTAAAGTATTATTTTTTCCAATCACAATATAAATAAATGTACTTAAATTTATTTATATAGTGATTTTGACGTAACATTATTATGGTGATTTCACGTTTGTACGGACCAAGATCATAATATTTGGCGGCATAGTAGTGCCCCTGCCAAGACGATCATGACGAGATTTATAATTCAAAATTGTTAAGGTATCACCTGAGTCTTTTTGTTTTCATATAAGACTTTATACACTTTTGATTACGATTCTACAAATCTTTCTCCAAGAGAAAATCTTTTGAAGGTGCAATAACGCTAACATTCCATATAAGTCTTAACGTTACCATACATATATTCTTGGATAAAGATTGGTCGGCTGGCTTCAGAATGGCAGTTTAATCCACCAATTCAATAAAAATTATTTTAATATTATATCTCCAATATTTATTAATTGCTATTGGTTATTATTAATAAATCAATGCACAGTGACTATTACTAAGGTACTCGAAAGTTGACATTCTCTAAAATTTTAGATATCAATCCGCCGTATAAAGTCAATTTAAAATAACAAAATGAATCATCAATAAGTATCTATTTTCTCTTAAATTCAAAATATGTTTTTTCTTAATTTCAGGTCCCATACGACGTCACGCTGTCTTTGCCGATGTTCTTTCGGCTCTATCTTATATGCAGGGTCATGTTGTTACACAGCAAATTGTTCACGGATGCTTCTTCAAGAAGTATAGGAGCTTTAAACAGGATTAATTTTAACACTAGGTAATCTATCTATAACTTGATAATTGAATCATAAAAGTTAACGTGTCTATATGCGGATTTTTTGTAATCTTAAAACATGTATTCAACATTTTTTTTAACATATCCCACAACCACGAAGCTTAACTGAAAATCTTAGCATTATTTTTATTAAAATAATTACTTATATAATTTTTATATCTAGGTCTTTTTAGCACACTAACGCAGTTAACCGTGGTATATTGTAAATCGCACGCGTTTTTCACGAACGTCTTTTGTTGCCATTTTTCACGGATTTTCGTTAGTGTGCATAAGGGAGCTTGTTCGGACCAATGGTTTTTTTATTAATCGTGATGGGTTGAAATAGTAACAGAAAAATCTCTTCGTAGTGTACTTAATGAAGCCATCATATAATATTTTTTTTATATATCGTGTGTATTTTAGCTTTAAATCTATTTTTCATTTGTATATTATCTGTTCTAATAATAATGGGGAACATGTATTATTTTTTCTTTTTGTTTTATTCATTCTTTATTATACATTTAAGGATAACATAAAGATACCAAAAACAAAAAGTTAAAATATGCACAAATATTTTTTTTTTTCGTCAATAGGCTTACGCTTGACCACAATTGCACCTGATTGAAAGCGACGATAAGGTCTAGGATAATACGCATTTGCCTAAAATATGCCTGATCACTCTTGCCTTTAAGATTTCCAGATTATAGTGGTCAGGAAAACAGACTAAATAGTTAACACAAATAATAAAAATAATCACAATCAACAATTAGAATTATTTAAACACAAATCAAAAATTTACACTTCAAAGTTCGCGCGGAACGCTCAATTTCTTGATGTGACGCCACTTCCTACGGCACTGGATAATCATAACATTAAATGTCACGAAAAAGGCAAAGTTATTCTTATATGCAAATTTCGCATATAAGCAATACTTCTTTTTCGTCTACTAAGTAGCCCTTTTCACAAACTATATGTTCCGGAGTTTTGCAGAAAATAAGTCAAAAAAATTACAAACATTATTTTTAGTACATACATTGCGAAGAGATATTTTCAAATGAGTTAAATTTAACATAAAATCAAATGGCTTTAAAAGATACAACAAGTACCCTAAAAGGCTTTGGATGAAAAAAAAAACACTTAGACACCAAAATGTTTCATAAATATAATTGTGATGTTGCATGATTTACAGATTCGTTTTGAAGACACTCATGACGATATGTCCCGGTACCGTTTTACTAGTTTTTATGGTATCATTATGGATAATTGCCAGTTGGACGCTCAGACAATGCGAAAGGTCAGTCTCGTTGTTACATGTCATCACTCTAAAATAACATTTATTTAAGTGATTATTTAATTTGATAACCATACAACAATGGCTAGAACTGCCAATATCTGTGGAGTACATAAAATTTGGCAAGTCGTTCCTTATTTAATTTATTTATGTACCAACTTTTTAATTTATTATAGTTTTAAGCTCAACCGGATTCATGTCTTCTCATTCGACAGTTTTTTGCTTTCATCGTTTTTTATCATTCATGTCATTCGTATTCTTAATGTATTATTTCAAAGTGGGAATGCTGTTGCTTTTGTATTGTGGCGTTGTATATTCGTTTCGCTTTTTTGACCCACCGTGTTTTCAATGTCTACATTGTAAACAAGATGAAAATTTTGTAGTAACGCTAGGTTCATAACCATCACAATGATATACAAGAGTTTGACTTTGAATATTTTCGCAATCGTAGCTTGTTAAGAATCAATGAGAGAACACTGCTATTCAATAGTATTAGTTTATGTGTTAGATGTAGTGACAAATGGACGTGATGAATAAGAGGACGCTTGTTGTGATACACTAGTACAAAAATCACTAAGCACCATTAATGCTAATACTGATGTAAAGTTGGAAAATATTTAGTACACTGAAGCACATGAATAACACAAATACTGTAATAATGTAACTACGAAAATTTTATGTAAATGCAAAATATTCAATAAGTACGAGTACGTTATGTAACCACGCACAAAATGGCTCTAAATGATGATAACCAACACACTTTAGAAGGCTTACAAATATGTGCCAAAACTACAAATTTCACGCACTTGAGTACTGCACCCGTGTCACATTCATGCATCAAAACAAGTTACCTCTATCCCTCTTAAGCAGATTGCTTACAACTCTTTCTCACTATGTGTTTCTTTCTTCTTCTCTTCTCTATTCTTCTGAATGTTTATATCTGTGTTTCCGTAACCCTGTTCACCTTAAGCGAATTGAGAATTCACGCATGGCTAAAAAGTTGTTTGGTATACAATCCAGATAAGTGTTTAGACTGCACGTTGTATTTACAAGTCTTACTGTTATTATTACTAGTGATTAAATGTGTAGAGGGAATTTTCTTTTCAAAATTTTATGGGCATGTCAATGTTTAAGGAATGGTTTTTATGTCTACGCTTAGACATTTGTTTACTGATTCAATTTATAAATTTAAATTGTAGAATTTCTTCATAATTTTGAAAACCAGTTGCCATGATTAGGATTTATTCCAATTTTGAATCATGCTCAGATTCGTAATAATGTTGTTGCTGTTTCTTAATGTTTATTGAATGTGGTTAAACAAACGGTTATCCTGTGGTTCTTGTCGGGCATTTTGGCTCTCAGGTTCCACGATGAAGACCATGCCAATTTGCTAAACTCAATGTGGCTGACAGCTATAACCTTCCTCTGTGTTGGCTACGGTGATATAGTCCCCAACACATACTGCGGCCGTGGCATTACCCTCACCTGCGGTATGGTGGTATGTATAAAAAATAGTAGGATACTTTGGGTTGACATTAAGGACTCCATCATTTACAATTATTTCGAAAAATTCGGGCGTCCTCACTAGGCACTGCAAGATATTGAGAGATCTTTTTGAATTTAAGAGCAATTTAGGCTTGCTCTGTCTAGCGGACTGTGTTAGGTCGGTAAAGGTGAGCCATTTTATGTGTTTATTTAAAGATTTACACGAATTGTTGAAGCAAATTTTAACATACTTTAAATCAAAGTCAAACTCTTCTGCATTGAATTTTGTCTTCTTTTACGAGTTATTTTATTTCAACCTCTTTGGTTTACTCACTTTTCGCACAGATACGTTTATTACTTGCTTAGGTAGGCTTTACACTCGAATCGTAGGTTATCAAATTGAGAAGTAGACGGTTGTCTAAGTAAAGCTTTGAAATTTATTAACAATTCAGGTTTCACGACGAAGAACACGCTAACCTACTGAATGCGATGTGGCTTATTGCGATTACGTTTCTCTCCGTCGGTTTTGGTGACATTGTGCCAAACACATATTGCGGCAGAGGTATTGCTGTTAGCACCGGCATTATGGTAAGTTATTCTTTACAGAAAACGAATGTATTCGTGTTGACTGACACGTGTTGCATGCACAAATTTGAAAAAAGTAAGATTCTTAAAACGCGAAGCGTTTAGAAGAAATGCGTCTGAGGTTATGTCAATGATCATACTTAGACATACATTTAATCTAAGTCACTTCCGTTGGATTTTATGTAAGTATATTGAATAAGTATATCTTTGATGAATTTCAGAAGTTTTTCTTCTTGTATCATGACTTTGAATTTAATTATTACGTCATGATCTACACTGAAAACCACTCTTGAAAAAAAATATTGCCGCTGTCTTATATTTGTTTATTGATGGAATTTTCTACGTCAGTCAACACAGATGTTTAAATGTTACAACCGATCACACACTTAACTGATATGCTTTACACATTCTTCTAATGAAAATCAACGCATCACCCAGTTCTTGATGTATCAGTGTTGATCTATTTACTATTGTAATTTTGGTTTTCGATGTTTATGAAATATATTGTATTTGCAACAAACTGTATAGAACACATCAATGTAACGCCACAACTATGTAATCCACACTCAATGTACACACTTTATACAAACGTTGATTATTTTTATTATGTTATCGAATATCTATAGCATTTGCTGCCGATATGATGATTTGAATATCAGAACAATAATTATACAAATAGAACCGTCTTCAATGATTTTTATTGATTGAAGTAACGTCCATTTCCCTGTTAAAACCAGCTATTAGAAATTATATATTTTGTAGTATGGAATGCTTCATTTCTACTTACTCTTCCTAGTTCTCTCTTCACTTGAATATTTCACTGAATTGCACATACGTTTGTTTTTAAAATGGCTCACTTTTCCTATAATTACTTTGAATAAAAAAGTGTACATTAAATATTTTGCACCTAATAGTGTTTATGTTAAATGTTGGTTAAATAACAAGATAGATGTTCTTAATGTTAAATGGAAGTAAACGTCCGAACTAAGTCGTGCACTGATTAGACAAAATTGCACTAAATGGAATCAATTTTATTTAATAAACTTAATCGTATAATAATAATTTAAATGAGACGATAAAAAGACCGAAAGATCGTTCTTTATTTATTTTGTTTTTAAAGGAACAATGACTTTCGTGCTTTCATTCGTTGCTAATAATTATAGATTTGACATTTGCATTTCTAGCACAATGATAAGATAGTTTAATAAAAATTATGAATTAAAATGGCTATGAATAAATCTGATTAATTTAAAATTTTGTTTTTGTTTTATTGCGATAAAGTAACAAGACGGTTAACTGTGACATTATTTAAAATAAAATTTCCTATGAAAACAATAACAATGTTTTTTTTTAATCTTTATACTTCATGTCCCATTTGACCCGTCTTCATTAAAATATCATAACTATTTCCTTAAGAAAGAAAGCACATACATAGCTGACGATTATGTTTCTTTTCATTTTTAGCCTTCGATAATGCCTTATTGGAATGTCAAAATTCTTGAATGCTTGTACACGTTCGCTTGCATTTTACATTAAGATATTCACTTAACAGGGAGCTGGATGCACAGCGTTATTAGTCGCGGTTGTTTCAAGAAAATTAGAATTAACTAGAGCTGAGAAGCACGTTCATAACTTCATGATGGATACACAACTTACTAAAAGAGTAAGTATTTCGGCGACCTAAGTTCATCACAATTATTGTTAATCTAATTAACAGGGGGCGGGATGTACAGCATTATTAGTGACCGTTGCTTCAAGAAAGTTAGAGTTGACTAGAGCGGAGAAACATGTGCATAACTTCATGATGGAAACTCAGCTGACTAAAAAGGTAAGGTAACTGTTACCGGAGTAACAGCACCTGGAGGTAAGACTGCGCGCCAGGATCAATTTGAAGTAATGCTTGTTACGCTAATCACGTTAACACTAGGCTGCAGTTTGCATTTGTGTAAACGTCACGTCACGTATTAGTTTAACTGCTAAAATTATAAAAAATAAACTAACCTACAAAAACATGTGACATTTATATTGTCATTAAAGTGAAATGGGATTTAAACCGAAAATGTTATCAAGCTTATTTTTCTCATCAATTTATTTTTTAATATAAACTATATTTCTACTTTTTTATAAAAAGATGATTTTATTTTTAAAAGATTTATATCCAATAAAGTCTTGCCTTCCATACAACTAAGCCTTCCTTTTCTGTCCTAGAAGTAAGTTAAATAACAAAACTGATGTGAGGACCTTAATGATACATTGTAAGTAGGTCATAGATCAACAAAATATTGAATCGAAATTCAAACAGTTGTCTTTATCACTACTACTTTTCTAAATATATAATTATGATTGATTCTTTTTAATTCTGGATGTCAAAACTTACTGAATGACATCTAGATCAGATCACTAAAAATTCTTCAGAGTCTACTTTAATTTGTGATTATTAATAAAACTACCTACGTCATTCAACCTGAACAAAGTTGATTGTCATTCTTTTACTAAATGTTAACTCGTAGCCGGCACCGACTTGAATGGTGTATCGATAAACATTTTTGGAAGTACTTCAACTACTGTACAGTACTTATTTATATGAGTCAATTAAGTTGCTCGATTAATATTAGTCTTTTCCTATGAAATTGTGCGTTTAGTATGGAGATTTTCTTAGAAGCTGTATTAGCCATACCAATTTTTTTTCTAATTTGTAAAGTAACTATGCTACTTCTCCATAACTAACTGTACGTGTGCGTGTAGCAAAGTTTTTCAATTTTTTTTAAATTAAAGCTATTATTGATAAAAACGTCAATTCAGCCAATTAAAAAAAATGTCATTACCCAAGAATATTTATGCATCACAAATACAATAACATCTGATCTCTATTTAATATAAACCATAAAATATAGTCATCATCATCATCATCAGCCTATCGCAGTCCACTGCTGGACGTAGGCCTCTCCAATTGTTCGCCACTGTGATCTATCCATGGCTTCTCGCATCCAGCTCTTGCCAGCCATCCTGCCCAGATCGTCCCCCCAGCTATCCAGAGGGCGCCCTACATTACGTTTGCCAAGACGCGGTCTCCACTCTAGAACTCGTTTACCCCATCGGTGGTCGGTTCTGCGTCTAATATGGCCAGCCCACTGCCACTTAAGCTTGCTAATCCGGTGAGCAATGTCGATGACATTGGTTCTATGCCGGATCACCTCATTTTTCGGATTCGATCTCGGAGAGAGACGCCGAGCATTATAAAAAAATATATAGTATTTATTATCATTTCAGCCACTAAACGTCCACTGCTGGACATAGGCCTCCGCCAATGATCTCCATACGGATCAGTCTTGTGCCGCCCGAATCCAAAGGATTTCCGCGACCTTCCGCGATTGTCTTAAATCAAAATAAAATTATAGTATGGTGACTTTTCCTTATTGAAAAAATTATACAGCTTATTGTGTCTAGAAAAAAAACGCCAATTTCATAGTTTTTTTTACTGCAGATGGGTTTGCTACTGGCTTCAGACTGAACTCTAGAGTTGAGAGGAAACCTACAATGGAGCGAGCTTACCCAAAAGTAGCCTATACACTCTAGCTTTGAAAATATTGGGTAAAAGAACTTTTAAGGAATGGAAAATATTTTATGACAAATCTGAACAAAAAGAGAATCTACAAAATATCGAATAAACTTTAGAAAGATGAAACAGTTTATCCATATATTTTGTATAGTTTGATATGTTTTTGGCCATTAGAGACTATAACAACGGATCCATATCAAGTCTAATTGATCTCTTGTCTTGCCAAAATGTAGTTTAGACATCAAGTTACAACAATCTGCCAATTTTTCTAAATTGATACTCAACCAACGTGTTTGACATTAAGATGAGAATCGATTGAAGAAATTTGCCAGATTTCTATACATGTGTGACTGTACGTGTTATAATCTTTGTGTACCCATGTCACACTGTCTACTATGACGCTGACCACATTATTACAAATCGAGATCTAAAGTTATTACCGTACTAAAGCTCTTGACTTCCCGTTCTAACACGCGATGTTAAAAGGAGCTGGAATGAGTTTTGTTCCGGGACTATCCCTGGTTTGCTATTTGTAATAGTAAGAGTAAGAGTTTATTATAAGTAGTCTTCAAAATATAAATTACGATGCTAAATAAAACCTCTAATTCTCTTTAAATGAGTTACGCTTCGGCTAATAGCAATCATAAGATTTTAAAAATAAAATGGGACAAACATTTAGAGGTGAGCTATTTGGCGTTTCAGTACTTTGTATTCGTAAATATATTTTTATGCAATTTTATTTATCATCAAACTTAGTACTGAAGTAAATAAATAGCTAGTACTAAAAACTAAAAATGCTAAGCAAATAAGACAAGTTTGTGGTAGATGTTAAGCCTAACACTTGTTTTTGCAAAAGTTGCTGTAATGCCTAGCGCTTACTAAAATGTACTTAATCAAATCAAACATTACTGATGTTACTAAAATGAATGAAGCACAATTTTTTGTTTATCTTTTTAGTTACAAGATAGTAATTTTGTACACCTAGTATTAAAAACATTTAATGATACAAATTAATTAAAAGTGTGCATTGTGTTTCATTTAAACCGTAGTGGTCTAATAATACATACTAAAATTAATAAACCTCATAGTTATACACATAAGTATATGTATAGAAGTCAAAAAAGTAAAATACCAAGGAGATTTTAACTTTCAGCTGAAAAACGCAGCGGCAAATGTTCTGCGAGAGACCTGGTTAATATACAAACACACAAGACTTGTGAAAAGAGTTCACCCTGGCAGAGTAAGAACACATCAAAGAAAGTTTCTGTTAGCTATTTATGCGTAAGTATCTTTAATATTATGTTTATCACTTGTTGGAAAATTACGAGAATCTCCCGGAATTTCTAGAGACATAGTGCATAGTGCATGGAGACTACGAATATAACTGTCCTCATATGATGATGTTTTTATTAATAGTATCCCAAAAAGGTAAAATAAGTAATTATTTAGCTGAATAAATAAAGTTTTTCAGTGGAGCTCCACTAAAAAATTTTTGTTGCGAACTTCATAGCCAGATCTTCAAAAATAGGTGGTTGCAAAATATCAGAAACTTTGTCAACGATGACTTTGATATTTATTTCCCAAATGAAACTATATTATCTATAATTTTAAAAAGAGTGGCATATTTATCTGGAAATTACTCATAAAAGGAACAGATAAAGTAAAATATAGTAAATCTGTAAAGGTTTATTAAAACATTTGGATCTTTATTTTCAGATTACGAAAAGTTAAAATGGATCAGCGAAAGCTTATGGACAATGCTAACACGATAACAGATATGGCAAAGGTAAGGACACTTCTTAATTAATACCCTAGCTAATGCTACACTCATTCCAACACTTCCATTTAGTTTTTTTTTTTAATTAGCACGTTAACATGAATTACCTACTTGAGTTAATTAAAATTTCAAAGACAAACGTCAAATGCTTGAAAAGATTATAGCTGCTAGATAATTTTTTTCCCACAAAATGCAAGGCATCCTAGATTAAGTTAGGCACTATTGGTTTAGAAATAGGATTTCATTTCAATTGGCATGTAAACTCCATTCCCCACTTGCTTACGCGCATGATCTATCAAAATTTAGTTCTTAGAAGAGATAGAATAACAGTAGCATTAGTGACCTATAGGTAACTCTATAGAGCTAGAATCGGAATGATGTAGAGGAAAGATCACTTAGTCAGAAATACAATAGGTATTTCCAAGTTCAAATAAAATACTTTCTCTTAGTTACTTTACAGAATAACTTCGTATGCATAAACAACACCACATTCATTTCATACATTAGACAGAACATAGATGATACACAGAACAAATACAGATTATACAGAAAATTGTGATTTTGATCTGCAGTGAATTTTGAACTGCAAAGCGATTGATAGTAGGACCCCTTTCTATTGCAGACCCAGAATACTGTCTACGAAATTGTGTCAGATATGAGCACGAGGCAAGACACTATAGAAGAGAGGCTGACTAGTTTAGAAGAAAAACTTACATCATTGCAGGTAAAATGTTCTCTGAACGATTTTATAGCTATGGCGGTCAATATGTCTAACGAAAACACTAGTGTAATATTTATGACCAAAGTAACACGATTTGAGGGACCTATGTAGAACCATTAGTTTAGCGCATTTCCTTGGTTGATTACGTCAGGAAAAATACCGTTAGTCCAAAATATGAGAAAGGATTGGAATAATACTTAAGTCTAAAGACACTGTAAGCGAGGACTGCCCTTGGAGTGCCTAGGATCAATCCCCGGATCGGGATAAATCTTGTAATGTATCTAATAAGAATTGAAATTCTAAATGACAAACAGGGTGTAAAGTTTGCGATACAATCACTTGGAAATCACTAGGTTAGTAAATCTGCGGCTAAACCCTTTGTGAATATGATGTGCCATCAAAATATTTTAGGGAAAGAGGGAATGTGCATGTCTGTGGGCGTACTTTTAATCGTAATATTTTCATCTAGTCTGGATTCTTGATATTGTTTTTATTAAATGACGACTAGTTTATCACAAGAAGAGCCCTTCGTGTAGTGAAAATTTCCAGAATTAGTAATGTAATGATACTCGGAATATCACAAAAACGACACTGGTTCGATACTTGGTTGCAGTCACGAAATACGTAGACACAGGAAATCGGCTCTAACTAGCTGACCTTGATATCTACGAATTCGTTAAAGCTATAGTATCGGCAGTTTATCGTGTTGTGTTTCTCCTTTGTGTCGGTTATTGTCATTCAAGCCGAAACACATCGAGGTCACTCCATGCAAGCATACGAGTATATGAATGCGTAGCTGACTTAGCTTTGTGGTGCAGTGCTAGCAGCCCGCCTGATCATTTCGTCTGATTCGGTCGGCGAACCTCTGTGGGAGTACACGCTACTAGTTATCAAAAACTACATACAGTGATACGGATTTTGTAGTATTTCGTTCGAATAGACCTCTTCAACCCGATATTGTCGCGCCAACGTTATTTTCAGGTCACTGTTCTTGAACTCACCAATCTAATCAGTGAACTTCAATTGTATTTCAGGAACAAGTGAACAACTTACCCGATGTGATGGCCCGGTGTCTCCAGCAGTGCTGGGAGAGAGCTGAGCAGCGGCGGAACTTCCTCCACCCCGACACGGCGGCTGCGCCTACGCCGCCTTCGTCTACCATAGCGCCTTATGCCAGGTAGCACTTGTCGCCTTTTACAATATGGTGTATATTTATAATTGAGAACAAAAACATGTATATAAATTAAAAAAGTATGTACATATTTAATTTGGCGAAAGTTTATGTCAACTTCTCAAATTTTGAGATCATAATTTTGCACGTTTAAAGCTTAATAACACAAAATATAATTTCGATTTTTTTTTTCTCAATGACAAAAATTATATTGTGTCAATTTAGACAGGATGTTACCAGTTCAAAATTTGCAAGGGATTTAAAATGACTCCAACATCTCAGTGGGTAATTTGTATTGACCTCTATGGGTTTGATACTAAATAAATGGTGGAATAGTTACAGGTCTAGAACTGTATTGTCACGGTTTGATAATTGCTTAATAACTAATTTTGCAAAATTAATAATGCTCCTAGCTACTTCCCAACACGTTAGTAAAAACTTATTAATCTGTTACATGCCATAAAATGATATCAATTGGCGAAATGATTTAAGTTATTTGTATTCAAAATTATATATTCCTATCTATTGCTTAATCATATACTCACTTTATTTTGCCAAATGTTTGGTAACAACATTTTGTGGGAGCCTGATATTTATCATAACGATATTGAAACGTTATCTGTGTATTTTTAACTTTTTATAATAGCACATCGACATCATCCTCGTCATATGAAACAGCTGAGTCATAGTCTTTTTGAGGGGACGATATGAATATCCAAAGCAACTGACAAGAAGTAGAGGGATCAAGAACGAGGTACCCATCCCTTGGACAATCCACTCCGCAATTGGCTAACGTGGTGAATTACTAACCTCCTCAGAACAGTAGAATAGCTAGCAGTAGCAAAAGTTTTTCAATAAAATTATACCCCTGTATGATGTCACTCACATAACGCATGGCATCAACAATTAGTGATTGCAAGGGAATGTAAATAACCAAGTCATATACAAATAGTCAACACAGGAATGTTAGCCAACTACATGAGAATCTCTTGACACTGAAAGTAGACAAAAATGTTATTTATTCTTATTCTGGAAGATCTGATGATGATGAGGTAATTTAGAGAAATCCAGACTTGGTCTAAATAATTTCAATTTAGCACACAACTGACACATTTTAGTAAAGCCCTCTTTGGTGATATTTTAGGATCTAAGTGTAGCGTGAAACTTGGGTGATGGGTGCTTTGGTGGTGGATGGAAGATTGTCATACCTTGATTATTTCTACCCATCTATTTAATAAAACATTACAACTTTATTATTTAATATAAGACTCAGTGGCATTTTTCAAGTACGGTTACATCAGTACGATCCAAATTTATGATTTGCTTATGTCAATTGGTTTGGTTTTTTACTATTTCAGAACGATGGCTTCAACTACTCATCCGTGGCCTCCAAGCCCGATCCTCCAGCCAGGAGGCCGGACGCACTCAGCGCCTGAGAGCACCACGGCTCAGTCACCCACCCCCATCCAGCCTCAGCCGTCGAGCCCCGCGCCGCACGCGTCCCGACCCCCCCTACCCAGCTGAGTACCGCCCTCCAACTCCGAACTCCTGTGCTGAACTCGACGAAACTCGGCGCCACTCCTCTGACCCCCCTTTCACGACGCCCCAAGGCAGCCGGGAAATTCGCATCACAGGTGTTGTACAGTGGTTGCGATTAAATACTGAGTTGATCAAACGAATTTATCATTAGAAGGCGTCAAAACTTAATGCGGGAACTAGGAATTAAAAGGAAACGTTACTTATTAGGTACTTGTTTAATAACAAGCCAGTCATTGTTCACAGAAAGTCAATATTGCTCGTAGACCAAAAAGCGAAGAAGATTTTTTAAAACTTCTTTAGAAATAGTTTGATATTATTGATATCAAAAGCGATAGCTCAATAATTCAAAATTAATCCTAGTTCCTTCCATCCTACTAATGTGTAAAATAAATAAGTAGGAGTTAAAGGTCTCTTAAAAGTTAGATTGTATTATAAATGTTTTGGTGTATTCTTATTTCGCAAAATAATGGTAGTTTCAAAGTTCAAAGCGGCTAACTAAACGCAATTCGGTTTGATCCAGTTATATCTTTTTCAATTTGGATTTGGTGTCGTTATCGTTAAAGTTTTGACGCCTCCGCCTAAAGTTGCCAATATTTTTCATACGGGAACGATTGATATGGACGTTAGTGGGCGACTTTTCCGGCTAGCCACGAGACCACGCCACGGAGAGAGACCGGTCAGCCGTAGTATTCATCGCTGTTCCCAAGTTTCGGATGTGCCAGACTGTTTTCTAGTGATATTGTTAGATAGTGAATGAAATGAGGCGGCAAGGACTCGACGTTGTGATTATACATGATGCTTTATCGATAGACGCTTTAGGTAATACGTTATAGGATATTTTGAATACATTATCAGCATTAGCATAGTTAGATGGGTACTACACGTCTGTTCACGTTTTATCTGAAGTTCAAGGAACCAAATTACACTGTTTTATATAAAGTTCGTGTGTTTTTACTAAGGTTTATTGTGAATACAAATCACAGTGTCACATTATGAATCTATTGAAGCACTAAATCCAAATTTAATTAAGATACGCTTTTGTAGATTTTTTATGTGACAGGTATAGAGAAATAGGTCAAGACATAAAGAGTTATAGGGTCTAGAGAATCGTAATAGTTTACACATAGTGGGTTTGCATTGATTGGCCAGTGATCAGTTAGAAGGTTTTTACTGTGTACTCATTTAATGTAACAATAATTAGTTAGAACTGAAAGTTATTGATTTGGTTCTTGTTAGACATTGTAACGTTAGAATCAGATCGATTAACACATTGTAATAACACATCAAATTTAGCACTAAAGTCTGAAATTTAAACTATGATTTAGATTCACATCGGAATTATAAGTTAGGGGGCATTTACATTGGTTGTAGTCCATAATGGTAGAATGGGGAGGAGCGGGAAATCCCGATTCGGGCTAAAAACTGACTTATCGACCAATTTAAATGACCCTTAGGAATGTCAAACCTAATTTATTTACAGACAAGATGATCTTAAAGTTTGACTTCATAATGTATTAACATGATCCTGTATACACATTTATTTAGGTTATAGGTAAAATAATTAAATTGTTACTACCTGCCTATTGACATGTAGATTATAAACATTTTTTAAGAATAATTTAAGTAAAGCTTTGTATAAGATATAAGATTGATGGCTGTTTAAATAGTGCCTAAAACACTACGAAAAATTTCGATAATTCAGTTTTATTATCCTAATAACTTATGAACATGTAAATAAGTAAACTAAAGTTTGAGAGCATAATATTTAATGAATATCTGAATTTTGTAGTTGTATGTGAACGTATGATGGGATCAATTTCTTTGTACGTTTATTTTTGGTAGACCTTTTCAATTTCATAGTAAACATTTTAAGGTAACTAAAAGTCAAAATCATTTATACGAAAAACATTTGGCTCTTACGGTTATAAATTTGTTGCGATTAATTTGCATTAATATTCTAGTACAAAAACTAATAAATGAATCAAAAAAATAGACAAAATAAATTATTTCTTGCCTATTGTAAAAAATACCATATTAGTCATAACAAAACTGCCTGAATATTAATATTTTGCAGACTGTTTGCCATTTGTAAATCTTTCCGTTAAAAATTTAAAGTTTATTAAAAATTAACATCTATTGACATTGACATACCTCAAAGGTATGTCAAATTTAACACAAACTAAAAGTTAACATAGCATAATAATTAAAAGCCATAATAAATATATAGAACCAGTATTTGATATCTAATATATTTCACATTTTGCTATAGGCTTACAATTCAGAAAAGGTGCTTGTCTAGTTTAACCATTAAAATCTAATAAATAATAAATATTTATTTCGCACTCCCCCTTATCTATTCGAAATTATCTACTTTAGTTTCACATTTGATCCCCCATAGCAATATTAACATTTCCATGAAGGGAATTTTGCATTGTTGAAAATGCCTAAACTTAATCGTTATCTTTTTCAATTAGATTAATTTAATTCCCCTAGTCAAACTTTTCCTAGTTAGGATATAAAATAATCCTATTATTTTTAATCGTTCGTATGAAAACACCAACTAGTATAATTGTTAGATATACGTTCGATTTAGTAAATTTAGGTCTAACGTCTCTTGCATTATTATATTTATATATTATACCTACCCGTCTTATTAAACCTTTTCCTAAATCTTTCATAACAGTGTTTTAAAATACTTCTTATCCCTAGACCTATTTATAACCAATTTGACATTTTACAAGTCAAAGGTACATTTTTATCAACCTAACAATTGTAAAACTATATTAATTCATAGATGGCTATGAGTACCTATTGATTGCAGGTCATAATTTCTTTTAGAAATCAAAGGTTAGAGGCAAAAGGTTAGATCTACATCATCTATTTACACTCATGTGTATAATGACAACAACCCTAATCAAAAGTTGCAAATCACAATCTTATTTTGAATAAGTAAATAAAAAATATAATAATTCGTCACCAAGCACTTTGTAAAATTCAGGAATATTATGTCATGTGTTTGTATAAATTCTTATAAACTTATACAAAATGAAGATGTTAAAATAAAATCCATGTAAATTTGGCCGGAATTATTGCTCATAGCCATTGTTGATTGAGGTAAGGATATAAACAAAATGAAAGGTGTGTGGCATTAAACTTTATGAGAAGTCCCCACATTTATTTAAGCTGTGTTGTTAGATTTCTTATTCCTCTATTGAATCATAGGTATTTTAGAATGAATAAATATGGTGCAGCCTTATCCTACATGCAAAGTGCATAGGTATAAATAAGAGCCTTTAATATGCTTTATATGATCAAACTAGAGTAAATTAAAAATAATAAAGGAACAATACCTTTTTTAGGATTTCTAAATCATTGCTCTTGAAACGAGAAGAAAACACTTACTCGAAGTAAAAGTGGCTTACTTTTACCATATTTAACGTGAGAATTGATCAAATATAATATGACTTGAACGGATAAATAGCCGATTATAAAATTTAAATAAAAATCATAAAACGACCAATTCAGGGAATATAATGGTAATTACGATCAACAGTGGACAACACTCATAATAGTTTTAAAGCATGCCACAAACATTTTTGTTTATATCTTTACTTGTATAAAAAATAAGTAGGTACCAAAAATATTTGCACATGAGTTCTAATTATATTGTAGTTATTTCCAACGCACAATGGGTTCACCAATAACAGTATAGTGGCGTATTTATCAGAATAATATTTAATAGTCTTGACCTAGTAGCCTAATAAAATGTCCCCAGTATGAAGTTTTAAATGATCTAGTCATTAAGTATAATAATGCTTTATAGTTTGTTATTAACGTATTCGCAGAAGTCAATTAAGGTCGTTTAACAAAAGCTATTTCAAAATGAATATATAGGCGTTCCACGATCAGCTGGGACATAAAGCGAAGAACCTTAATATTGAAAATAATAGTTTAAGCTGATTTAAAGAGGAATTTATTTGAAAGTAACAGTGCACACGGAAAAGATTTTTATAGAAGTGACACACTTCAATCAGTAATTTTCAAAATAAAATATCAATAATAAATGAGACAATCATATAGCCAGTAATGCTTATAAAGCTATGTCTATATAAAACAACACTCAAATTAGCATTTTTTACTTAAAGGAAACATAAATTAATGTTTTTAAAGAAAAAAAACTGCAACAAAGGGAATTTTTAAGTGTCTTGTATTGTATGGGAATCGAAACAAAAAAAATGCTTTTTTTTATTCTGCCAATTGATACTGTCTGTGTAAAATTTAAGTCTGAGAAAGCTTCGTCAAAAGTTTGCAGAAGAAATTCTTCGTAAGAAGTTTCGTCGCGAAAGATATCCTACACACAATGTAAAAAACAAACGAACTACGAATTTTCAAGAGAAGAGTGTATTTACAGATCGACCAAGATAAGAAGGCATTTCAGTTATATTGACAAGGAGGTTTGTCCTACGTTTTTTCCATGCCAAAATGTCAAAACTATATTCGTTCCGACTTTTGCTACGTGCCAAATAACCGTGATCGGACTGTATTCCTTTTTGAAAGGCCCACGAGATACTTATGACTCCTCTGATGTTGCAGGACTTGCAGGCGTCCATGGGCGGTAGTAATCGCTTATCATCAGGGGATTCGATGATGATATCTTTTATCTGCAAAAGTTGAATAACAATATTTTTGACGTCTACAACTTGCTTTCTTTTGATGACATCATAGTCGCCCCAGTTTTGTCTGCTTTCCTGCAGTTTCTCTTCGATTCACATGGTCCTTGGTATTTCTATACATTCAGTGGTCTTTAGCACTTATATTTGTGAGGCTATTGAAAAGCATGTCATCTTATGATATCTGTTAATAAATTAGACTAAGCGTTTAAATGCATATTTATAAGAAATCTTTATATTTTTATGTGTAAGATAGCAGACGAGTAGACGGATCACCTGATGGTAAGCGATTCCCACCACCCTTAAAGGTTGACATTCGCAACACAAGTGCGCTTTTTCCGACCTTTAAACTCTCCTTTCCTCGTATTAGGCCTCCGGTACCCTCACTCACTCCACGAAACAGCAAAGACGCTGCTTCATGCCGGTTTTCTGTGAGGCCGTGGTATCGCCCCGGTCGAGCGGGCTCATTCATGCCGAAGCGTGGCTCTCCCACCGGTATTCCATGATTTGAAATATCCAGTCACAATGTATACAAAATAAGATGTGTAACTAAACAACGGAAAATATTTTTGATTTTGGCAGCGATTTCATTGCAACGCCTGCAAACAATGCCTTCACTTAATACTTAAAAAATAGTGTACGATAAATATCTTCCCGATTTTTGGGCTTATTGACGTAAATGACAATTCAGTGTTGACGAGGGTTGAAAAAGATTGATGGGACCCAGACTGAGCGTAAAATGGTGACTATCATAATATTAGGTATGTCACCTTAGTTACCTATGTGTAAAAAAACGGAATAGCTATTGATAACGACTTATATCAAGAACAGTTTTCGAAAGACATTTTAATGTTACGGGACTTCTGTGAATACGTATCCTAATTTAGCAAAATTTCAAATTAAACTATTTATTTGGAATAAGAATTGACCAAATGTTGTTTAAGATTGATACACTTAGGATTTGTAATTTGTAAATAATAGGTGCAAGACAGTAAGACATATGTAAAAAAATGTAAATACCAGTTGTATTTGCGAATTTTAATGTAAATAAATAATTTAATGAGATACAGTTCCAGTAAATTATTTTGAAATTGTTACGTTCGATTGTATAATGAAATTTAAGTTGTATGCCAACGGAATGTTCTATGCGGTGCGTAAACAGAAGAAATGAAACAATTGTGATCATTGTTGATGAAATGAAAGTGTAACTTGGATTATATGAGCTGTAGTATTTTTTAAACTGTATTTTATTTTTTCCCGTTTTTCTTATCGGATGCATTGGTATCCTAAGTTGTCCCATTGCCGGCAAGAAAGCGACAAGCTATCAGCGATTCTCGCTCAAGAAACTTACAATATATATACGTAGGTACCAAAAAAAAAGAGATGCATATGTACAATTTTAAACTTTCTCGTTGCATTATACATACATGGGGGCTAAGCACGACAAGATAAACAAGTAAGTTGTAGTACTTACTGCTTAACGTTTCGTTTCTTTATTTAGTGAGAGTATTAGTATGGAAATCAGAGGTTATTTGAAGATTAACAAACCAGCCGTAGCAAACGACGCCGTGACGCTGTGCAAAATATTTGAATATCTCCAGACTAGACCTGGCAAAAACGTGTTTTCAAAAGATTGGAACATTTGCATCTGCAATCAATGCAGAGATGCGGAACAGTGAAACGCTTTATTTGGAACATCGACTCTCAGATATATACATGTAATAATTTTCTTTTGTAAATACATACTTATATTACATAGAAATCACACAGACCAATACAAACAGACATGTTCATCCACACAAATGTATTTGTACTGTGCGGGGATCAAACCCGACCACTGTTTAAAATGGGTCGTTATATCGCTCCACTGACTGAGGATGCCGCCTTGTTGCTGAGCAATGCTAGCTCGGCGATCAACTATCAGGGGGCACGGCAGTGCCCCCGCCCAGTCCAGCGTGGAGCAAACACTGCTGTCCCATCCTTTACTGGAACCATTTCGCCGCATATTTAGGCTCCTATTTGAGATCCTCTGGATAAGACCAGAACGCAGAAATTTTCCATTCCATAAGCTATAATTACTTTTGATCCTAAATTTCAAGTCTGTATGTCATTTAGTTGCAAAGTTAGGCGGAAGCAAAGTTTCGCATTTTCGATAGACACTCATGATCATCAAAATAGAACTAGTACTTTCCATAATCTGAGAGAGCTAAAATTTGACACAGAGTTAGGGTTTAATGGCAACATATAGAAGGAAAACTATAAAAACTAGGATGATCGAAAATCTGGAATACCTTGCTTAAACCAACTGCATAAATGACTTGGTAATCCCATAGAAATGTGTGAGATTACCAAGTTATATTTAAAGTTCTCCTATACATAAAAAATGGGTCATACCATTTAAACGCGACTGGTTGAAGTATCGATTATTGTATTTATACTACACGCGTTGCCATTACTATATCACTTTGTCAATACAAAAACGATAAAGATATTAAAAATATTCGAACAATTTAACTTTATTTTACTCGAACTTTACATAAATTTAATAATAATAAATTACACAAAAATATTAATTTCGCTCAAAATTTGGTCTAATACGGTATTTGACTATTTTGTTAATTTTTGTAATCAAAAGACCTCTCAATGATGAAAACATCATGGAAAGATTATTTAATTTTTATTTAAACTACCTGAGAGATTAAAAATCACATTATTTTGGGCAAACCCAAAACGCTCCATACAAATGGCTACTAGGATGTGACGTCACACTACAGTATTTTGAACGAATTTCATTTGTATTTTATATGGTAGCTATATCAAATGTTTCGTTTATGACAATGGTTCTATTATAAGTAGTAGTACCAGCCTATATAGGTATCCCACTGCAGGGCAAAGGCCTCCATCATAGAAATCAAGTCATCGCTACTATGATGGGATTAGGCTTAATCACCACGCTTGCCAAATGCGGATTGGTGATCACAAACCCGAGCTAGGTTCGAAAAACTCGAAATATACTTTTTGCTCGACCCGGCAATCGAACCCAAGACCCCAAGATCACGACCCGGTATTTAAACCACTAGACCAACAGGGCGTTCTATATTATAATATCATAATCATCTATTATAATAGATGGTGCAAATTGTTTGGGCTATTGAATGGAATAATTATTTTTTAATAAATTCATACTTTTAAATTGGACTTGCCCATTAATCTTTGAATGACCACAAAACCGGCTAGACGTTATATTTTTGATAGATAATTTTTGCTATTATATTTTGTAAAATCTCTAGCTTAGTCAAATACCCTATTATAAATCATTTCGCACGAAGAGTGGCGGTGAAACTGGCACATGTCGCTAAATGACGCTGATTGTATTTCAAAACGCAAAAACAGACTTAGGCGTAAATATCGCGCCGGATCTATCAGAAATCAAACTATGCGAAAAACTGTTGCTTCTGTACAAGAAAATAAACCGGTAAAAAAAGAAAAGTAAGACTAGTAATAATTAAAAGAGTATTCCTGAAAGAAATAAATCTTATTTATTAAGTCAATATGGGCAATATGATTTATTAAATAAGATTTTATCTATAGTTTCTACAGAAAGAAGTAAAATCCCACAAAACATTCTGTAAAAAACTAGCCAAGTCTCGATGGAGCTGATTGTTTATCTCTAAAAATAATGAAATCTCGACAAAGTTGTGCCAAGTCTAAGGTTTCCTACTGCAATTTCTTTATTGTTTATAGTTAATGTTGTGTGACTTGGCTGTTGAAGGGTACACAAGGGTACAAAACCAGATGCTCCACGACGTCACTGCATCAATCTGTCTTCAAAAGAGCATATTTGAATAATACTCATGGATAGGCGAGCCTGAAATAAACAGTATAAAAAATATTTGCAGTAGAGACGGACTTCTAATCATTGTTGATAGAAGTCTGTCTGTACGTCTATTTTATGTTAGATCAGTGGTTAGTGGTCGAGATATTATGTATAATGGCGTCATGGTGTTTTGTACGCTTGTGCACAAGGGTAATTGTTTATAGTTAATGTTGTGTGACTTGGCCGTAACAATAAAGAAATCGCAGTAAGAATCCTTAGACTTGGCACGACTTTGTCTAGATTTCATTACTTTTTGGAGATAAACAATCAGCTCCGTCGAGACTTCGCTAGTTTTTACAGAATGTTTTAGGTGGGATATTTACTTCACCCACGTCTTCTTTCCCGATTCTCCCTTACTAATTTCTAGTCTCGTAGCTTTGCTCCACTTCTTGCTCACCGCCGCTAGTAGGGCCACTAATGGCATGGGCATATTATTTTTTTACAAGAGCGTTTTAAGTAACCATTTCATCATCAGCCCATTTAAGTCCCCACTGCTGGGACACGGGCCTCCCTCAATCACATGAGGGGTAATTGCCATACTCACCACGCTTGGCAGACGGGTTGGCGAGGGTTTTGAAATGCAGAGTTTTCCTTCTCTGGGTGCTAATGATCATGCCAGCAGCTTTACCTTAGTCGCCTTTTACGACACCTCGGTAAGAGTGAGGATGGCCTATTCTACTCTGCCGGGGACCACACGGCTAATAGTAACCATTTACATATCTTCAAAATTTAAAATTAAACACAAATAGCATCAAATCATTGTCAAATTTAAAATGAAGAAAAATTAAAAAAAAACCTATAAAAATAAATTTAATAATCAAAATAAAACGTTATTTTTATAACATATTTTAATCGATTAAATATACACAAGAGGACTCTCAAAGCGGTTTTCAGTCATCACATTTTTTGTGACTTGGCAGATCTTATAAGATGTCTTTTAACGAAGGACGTATAATTTACGTTTCTAATTAAGTAAAGCATAACCAAAGCATAACCAAGCATAACCAAAGACTTCTTTATCAGAAAACCGAAGGTAACTCTCATGATATTTTCTCAAATCTGAAACCTATTTTATGTTATAACTACGGTGTGGCAGATGTCCACAAATGGCGGTGATCACCTACCACTACTCATAGGTGTGCTTGTTTGTTCGCTTTAGTGTATAAACATCGAGCGAGTGATCAGAGCGATGGTAACTTAGTCGAAAAAAACGCCTTCTGTGGTTCCAAGCGAGCTTAAAGCAACAGCTTTTGACGCAACTAGGAATTACACGCTGAAGTAAGGAGAAATGTAAAAAAATGAAATGTTCACAGTTTCCGCAATAATAAGCGCCGAAAGCATAGTTACCACACCTTCAAATTCCACCGTGTGAAACGTGTTAGTTGCTGGGTATTTATTTTGGACGCCTTGAATCTTGTCAAAAAGTTGAAGAGCTTCCTATTTAAATATCCTTAGACGCTCTCCAAAAGGAGGAAATGAAGACGAATCCTTTCCAATATTTACATACTCAAAACTACTTTGACCTAGTTTCGGTCCAACTGTCTTGAATATAGTTTGAGATGTTGAAACGTACCTACCTCATTCAAGTAAGTTAATCAGAAACAATCTTTCAAAGAAATCTTGAATAATGTTAACATATTACTACTTATTTGCGATGGTAAGTCACTGGTTCAGTACGCGCCTTCCATCCGGGAGTCGTGTTTTGAATCCGGTTATGCCTAAACTTAAGCTATTGTAATTTTAATTTATTTAATTTAAATTTTGTCGCGGAGATTTTTTTAAAATTTTTTAACCCTTAAAAAAATTATAAGGCACGGAACCAGTGTCCG
This sequence comes from Marasmia exigua, assembly GCA_019059595.1. NCBI lineage: Eukaryota > Metazoa > Arthropoda > Insecta > Lepidoptera > Crambidae > Marasmia > Marasmia exigua. The sequence continues at coordinate 12,846,755 of CM032475.1, read as the reverse complement.
TGGAATTTGTAGTATATTAAAAAAAAAATCGAAGCATGTACCTCTGGACTTCTGCATGCAAATCATTAAGCATATTTTTACTATTCGCTCGGCGGTGTTCCCGGGCGGTTAACTTATTTCGCATAGTTTCTGAAATGTGTAACCACGATTCAGCTAGTCTGGTTCCCCTGTTAAAGGGATGCCAAGGACAGACGACAGTCGCTTTATTGTAATTACTAGACTCCCTAAATCCTGAATCCTAGGTAATACCCAGGCTAGAGCGAAAGCTTTGGATGCAACCGGGAATTATAAGTTAAGATGTGGAAGTAGTTTCATATAACATATTCACTTGATAGCAATATACATAAAATATTTTTTCATTTGTTAAACATCAGGGGTACTTGTATTTTTTACTTCAGTAATTCTATTGGTAAAAGTAGTAGAGCGGCTTCAGTTAGAAGTTATCGGTTCTTTACCTACCTTGCTTGCACTCTGCTCTGCAGCCAGAATGTGTGGGAGGAAAACCTGCAATTTCCTTCCTCGCGGCGCCTGTACTGCAATCCCATTGTGTGAGATCCGCTCGAGGGAGTGCTTTCTGGGCTACGGGAGCAATCTGCAATGCCCTAACAGAGCACGTAACTAACAAGGTTGGTGCAGCGATCCATAGTGAGTCTTGGCCTCCAATAATAAGAGCCTCCATCTCGGTTGGTTTTTAGTGGCAGAACGAAAGATCTGGAGGAGGATACTGGGACCTGTATAAACACCGGATGGTGCCTGAAGGAGGCACAAAAACAGGGATCGGGATAATCAGGTTGGCGAGCCTAAAGAGCATCTAATTCGCTGGCTCGGCCACCTCGAGAGAAGGGGAGAAGATCGTGCAGTAAACAGAACGTACCTGGGACGTCCTAATGGGTGAAGGCCAGTCAGCTGTCCAAGATAGTTACTGCTTGAAAGATGAGGTCGATAAGGATATGCGCGAACTCTTGGTGGATGACTAGCAGGAAGTCGCTGTGGCTCGACCGGAATGATACGTCACAGAAAACCGGCGTGAAGTAACACTGTGCTGTGTTTCGCTGCGTGAGTAAGGGGTACCGGAGGCCCAATCTGATGGAGAGGGGGGCTTAAACGTTGGCAGTGCACTTGTGACTGAACTGGTGTCACAGGTCTCCATGGGCGGCGGCAATCTCTTACCATCAGGTGATCCGTCTGCTCTTCTGCCACCTAACACATAAAAAAGTGGCGCAATTCCTTACGCAATAGCCTAAGGCTGCTCCCTAGGGCTCTTTTGGTTGGGTTCAAGTGGGAAGTGACGTGAGTGGGAAAGGAACGTAGTGAATACCTAATATCACGTGCTCTCTTAGGGCATTGCAGATAACGCTCCGAAAGGTTTTACTCATTATGACCAGTGAACGGTCTCTGATTTAGCAGATACAGAACTCAAAGGAGAGCTCCACTGTCCATATTTAGCACAGACTATTTAGATTGAGAATGGGTCGCAATAAAAGGATTCCGTACAAGATATTGCCAATGAACATCCGTTAGGTTTTATCGCCATCTACAGTATTTTTTTTAGCGTTTAATTAGTAGTAATGGCCTTGATTTGATAGAAATAGGGATAGTCAGTATACCTTTATCAGAAATACACTTTAGTATGGCAAGCCTATCTTTGCTGATATAATTATTATGGGATTAACTATTATGAGATTACACCTCAAGAAGACACCTTGGTAATTCCATATAAATATATAATACTGTCAAGTTATATTTGCTGTTTGGGTTCGAGTCCCGCCTGAACATGAGATGAAATTTTTAAGTATTTACTTAAGAATTATATGCAAAAGATTGCTTTAAAAAATATCAACAAAAAATCTGCTTATTTTTGAATTTGAACTCTACTGTTGTTTTAGACACTAGGCATTGATGAAATTAGAACTAAAACTAAACCAAGTAGGTGACGTTCTATTATACCTATGGTTCTATAGAACTACAGTTATAACTAGGATGCACTTTTTTTTCATTTCCAAAGCTCATACGCAACTAGACACTGAATCTTTAAATGGAATGCTTCACAGAATGAGACAGCTATGGTATCCACCACTGGGTACCCTTTATGGTTGCGATGAAAACAAACTGCACGTCATGTAATAATATCCTCTAGCCGATTACGGCGACGACGGCCAATCTCAACGATCAGCCACTTACGCAGGATTTATTATAGTGCTCAAGTGTGTGCGCAAACACAAGTGCCTATTCCCTTACACTCATAATCCGATGTGACACCAGCGTGACCGGAGAGGGATTGGGTGAAGGACCAAAGTTAACATGCTTACCGAGGCACGGGGGTACATGACCGCTGACTTCCAGACTCCGGGCCGACACTAAGAATTTCTTACCTAAAATTTAGGTACAAATTTTTGGCCCGACCTGGGGTCCGACCACGGGACCTCTTGCGCAGCCGTCGCTTTATAGTGCGACCTACTAACCACTACGCCACCGAGGCGGTCTAGTAATATATTAATCCCAAAAATGTTATGTAACAAAATTTGATTTTATTTTCTTTACTTCAAATAAATAAATTTTTCACAACATCACATACATTGATAGGTAGCTAAAGCACCTGTTTTACGGATATCAGAATCAACAGTAGGATTACAAATATATACATGTAATGTAGGCCGTGTGGTCCCCGGCAGAGTAGAATAGGCCACCCTCACTCTTACCGAGGTGTCGTAAAAGGCGACTAAGGTAAAGCTGCTGGCATGATCATCAGCACCCAGAGAAGGAAAACCCTGCATTTCAAAACCCTCGCCAACCCGTCTGCCAAGCGTGGTGAGTATGGCAATTACCCCTCATGTGATTGAGGGAGGCCCGTGCCCCAGCAGTGGGGACTTAAATGGGCTGATGATGATGATGATGATGACATGTAATACTTTTCTTTTGTAAATACATACTTATAAAACATAGAAAACACCCAGACTAATACAAACAGACATGTTCACGTACACAAATGTTTGTACTGTAACCCGCAACCCATGGACCAAAGGCAGCGTTCACTACCACTGTTCCAAACGGGTCGTCAAAAATATTCTGTGTGCTTACGTCTGAAAACAATTAAACTTTTAAAAGAAAAGTACTTACAAGCGTGTTTTATTAAATCACTTTATTCATTAAAAAGTGAATTCTTTATCTATTCAGAGAAATATAAAACAAAGAAGTGCACGCCATTTTAATAAATTAAGTTGGTTACGGATCCTGCGGTTAATTTTCGTGGCTTAAGCACCTTCCTTGATAATTCATAATGTAAATTACCGTCGTTCATTTTATTTTGTATTATCTTGATTTTTGAATGCCCTTTGCAGAAGTTTAACTGTAAGCTAAACGCATACCTATATAATAAAATTAAATTTACAAATCAATGGTAGCTGGCTAGCAGAAATATGTAGCTCAGAAATTATCAGTATTTCTTTTGATACGTGTCATGTCATAAATATTACCCAAAATTGAACTTGGTCTCCACGATAATTTGTACGCTATATCTAGGGGCGATTAGAATACTGCCAAGGTATTCCCAGCCTGTCGTAAGAAGCGACTAATAGGGCCTTTGGAGTACGCGAACATAATCACTATTGGGTAGTGGCTTTTTTATATGTGATAGGTGGCAGACGAGCAGACGGATCACCTGATGGTAAGCGATTGCCGCCGCCAATGGACTCCCGCAACCCCAGTGGAGTCACATGTGCGCCGCCAACCTTCAAACCCTTTCCCCCGGATTCGCCCTCCGGTATCCTCCCTCACGCAGCGAAACACAACACAGTGCTGCTTCACGCCCGTTTTTCGGGACGCCGTGGTATCACTCCGGTCGAGCTGGTCCATGCATTCATGCCAAAGCGTGGCTCTCTCTCGGACAAAACACTTGCTCAGTATATGACTCCGCGGTTGACGACGTTACATCAGAGTAGGGCTAGCGCGGCGAGCGCGATTAGCGGTACGGTCCAGGCCCGACTGTGGGGTTTCCGACAGTGATTCCGACTGAGGTAGACACCCCAGGGGTTTTGGTTAGGTTTAGAGTCCAACACACTGTCTTGTTCCCAACATATGACAAGGTGAAGGCCATGATGGTTTCCCCTGGGAAAAAAAGGTCTCCACGATAAAAAACGTAGGTAGCACTTTTATTTAAGTAATAAGCGTAGAACAAAATGTAATGAGACATTGTTAGTCACTCATAAGTAATAGTAGCTCAGTGGTTCGGAAGGCACCTTTCCATGCAGGGATTTGGTTTGAATTCGAGCATGTACCTCTAGATTTTTCAAATCTTTGTGCATATTTCTACCATTTGCTCGGCTTGAGGGAAACATTGTGAGGAAACCTGTACGTTTCGGATAGTTTTTGAAACGTGTAATCATTATTCAGTTGATCTGGTTCCCTTGTAAAAGGGTTGCGAAGGTCAGACGGCAGTCGCTTCATTGTAATTACCATTCTTCTCAAATATCGATTCATGGTCCAAGCGTACATATTTTGATCAAGTGATCAAACCCTTATGTGTATCTAATCTTGTCTGTTAGGGGTCATTTTCATGGAGCACGTCGAACATATGGGATCTTTTGTACCTCCCCTATCCTTTGCTCTCCTGCTCGAACTCTCGTTTGATTCGGTTTATCGGCGTCTTGATGTCACGAAGCCCTTATATGTTACATAAAATGTTTTTTTTTCGTGGTTGCAAGTACTGCCAGTAAAATAAAAAAAAAATATAAGTTTAAAAGTTTCCAAAGGTTGTCATATGAATCACCGTACGTGTAACGTACATACGTAAATATCCCTTTGATTAAACGAGAGAACGTAATTTCTGCTTGTGCTTATGGTAGAGACGTGACTATGATAATAATTTGTGATCATAAATCGCTATCTAGCTAGGAATTCAAAGCGATTTGGTTGTAGATTTTGGTAGTATAACTTGTATGTGAAAGCAATTCACAAATCGCGTAATTACAGATTAAACATCTGCACTGTTTAATTCGTTCGCAATGAAATAATATGCTAATAAATAAATATTTGTAAACCATTCATCTGTAACCTTAGTTCTCCTGCGGATCTCATCATTTCTGATACGATCACGCAGGGAGACTCCGAGCATAGCCCTCTCCATTGCTCTCTGGAGGAGAACTAAGGTCACAGACGTAGCCCAAAGGACGTGGCTCATCCGCAGGAGAACTAATGTGACAAACGTAGCCCAAAAGATTGCATGCCTCAAGTGGCAATGGGCAGGGCACATAGAGAGGAGAACAGTCGGCCGTTGGGGCGGAAAGTTCCTTGAGTGGAGGCCATGTATAAGAAGTCGCAGCCGTGGCAGGCCTCCTACAAGGTGGACCGACGATCTGGTAAAGATCGGATGCAGGCGGATCCATTGGATGCGGGCGGCACAAACCTATCTGTCCTATGATCTATGTCAGGCCTATGTCCAGCAGTGGACGTCTATTGGCTGAAGTGATGATGATGAGGATGAAACCGTTCATCTTAGCTTGTCATTCTCAGTTGCATCCAAAATCGTCACTTTGTAGCCTAGGTACCCTAGCCGCCCCCCCGCCCTCCCTTGCGCTGGACGAATCCGGTAATTACAAGCTATGATCTATAGCTATCGCTTTGTATTGTGTTATGGATTTGGGGAGTCTGGTAATTAAATTGAAGCGACTGCCGTCTAACATTTGCAACCCTTTTTATAAGGAAACCAAGCCAATTGAATCATTATTACACGTTTCCGAAACGTGCTGGTTCCCTAACGATTCTTTTTTTCAATCACCACTGAAAAATGCGCACATAGATTTGAAAAATCCAGAGATGTATGCTCGAATTCGAACTACGACCGCCGTATTGAAGGCGCATTCTTATCAACTGAGCTACCATCGCTTAAAGGTAGATTCTAGGTTCTGAATTTAGGATGTCTGTAATGTAAATAGCCGTGTGGTCCCCGGCAGAGTAGAATAGGCCACTCTCACTCTTACCGAAGTGTCGTAAGGGGCGACTAAGGTAAAGCTGCTGGCATGATCATCAGCACCCAGAGAAGGAAAACTCTGAATTTATATCAAAACCCTCGCCAACCCGTCTGCCAAGCGTGGTGCGTATGGCAATTACCCCTCATGTGATTGAGGGAGGCCCGTGCCCCAGCAGTGGGAACTTAAATGGGCTGACGATGACGATGACGAATGTAAATAAATAATCCATAGTAATCTATTTTTTTCTTTTTTTTGCAAAAGCTAGGCAAACAAGCATGCGAGTCACCTGATGGTAAGTGATCCCCGCCGCCCATGGACATCAGTCACACCAGGAGTGGAGATGCATTGCCGGCTTTTTAGAAAGTAATTTGAAGATTTTCGATCCTTACGGATTATTTATTTATTTTGATCAAAAACAGCACCAACACCGACCTTGCGCGACTCAGAGTGGTTTCGAGGAAGGAGTCCGGCCATTGGCTGCAAGCCTACCCGTCGGCCAACGTGGGCACCCTGCTGGACGCAGAAACCAGAGTCGCCGTGAGCCTCCGTCGGGGGGGTGCTGAGGCTGACGTTTGTATCCCACACAAATGTCTCTGTGGCACCCCTGTTAGCGCCTTGGGGCACCATGGGCTCTCTTGTGTAAAAAGTGCCGGCCGTCTCTCCAGGCATTCCTCATAAAACGACATTATCCGTCGATCGCTTGCCACCATCAATGTGCCGGCAAACTTAGAGTCGAACGGCATTTTACGTGATGATGGCAAGAGACCAGACGGAATGTCTCTCATCCCTTGGAAGATGAGACGTGCTCTCGTGTGGGATGCTACCTGGGTCGACACTCTGGCACCGTCTCATCTTCCCGGGACTACGAGGAGTGCCGGAGCTGCGGCTGACGCGGCAGAGAGACTGAAAAATGCAAAGTATAGGCATCTATCTGGTGTCTACCACTTTGTAGCTTTCGGTGTTGAAACACTGGGCCCGTGAGGTTCCGACGCTCTCTCTTTCTTCCGTGAATTAGCTAAGCGTCTAGTCGAAGTCACGGGAGAGCCAAAAGCTGGCAGCTACCTCGCCCAGCGAATTTTTCATCGCGATCCAGCGGGGTAATGCTGCCAGCATTTTGGGGACATTACCTCGGGGACCTACTTTGTTTTAACTTTCCTTTTTATTTACTTTTAATTTAATTATATTTCTTAGTTATTGTCTTAATTTTCTTGTGTTTTTGTTTTTTTGTTCAATAATAATAAATAAGTTAAAAAATATATATATTTTCTTGACCGTCTTAAAAAAAGTCGAAGTCTCGCCAAGTATTTCTTCATGAATTATTCATTTTGAGCATATGTTTACTCTGATAGAGGCATTTTGTCCGTATCAAACAAATCCCTCTGGATTGACTTGTGGCAGTTGGCTGAGTGATACTAAAAGTAGGGATCAAGGCAAAATGTGGATTAATCAACCATGTCCTGACAACATTTGGACACAGTTGGAATAGTGTAAACAACTGTAAACATGTTATTTGAAAGGCTTACGTTACGAGTATTAACCTATTATCTGCATGTATTTCCTTTGTTTATGTTATTTCATTTGTTTTGTTTACGTTTTTTTTTATAAGACACTCCTAAGATTTGTAGCAATATTTATAGCTAGTATATATTTATTTAATATAATGTATGTATGTATATACCATACTCGTATTTATACAAAGTCCTTTTTTTTTTTCTCTACCCTAATTCTCTATATTTTCCTCTACCCTGAGGTTGTCTGGAAGAGATCGCTATTAGCGATAAGACCGCCTACATTGTTTTAGTATAATAACTTAGACTAAGATCTGTAAATTTAGTGCAATAAAGTGTATCTATCTATCTTATGGTAAGTGGTCATCGCCGCCCATGGACATGTGCAACACCTATAGGTATCACATACATATGCATTGCCGGCTCTTAAAAAGGAATAAGCCCATTTTCTTGAAGGTCCCAGCCATACCAGGTCGTATCTGTTCGGTAACATCACGGATGACAGCTGGTTCCACAGTTTTACTGTGCGTGGTAGGGAATTACTTTTATCATCAACAGCACTTAGGGTGTTCGTCAGTTTGTTATGTTTTACGAATTTCCACATATAAATGTTCTTTTGTAGATAATGGTAATTCTTTTGCGAAGTAAAATTTTTTATCCTTAGTCGTTTTTTTATGCTAGGGGAGATACACGAGCTTGCCGGTTACTTAATGGAAAGTTATCAACATACGCGAAATCAGAGAGCGAGTAGTTGCTATTTTCTTTCCATAATATAGTGTGAATACACATTAATACCTAATTGTGCTCATTCAACTATATTTATTTTCAACTTACTGTTCATACGTTAAAAATCTTTATTGCATCCTTTTTTGTTCTCGGTATATAGTGACCCAAAAAAGTATGCATACCCGACCGTCGGGGGTGGGCGGGTTATGACCGTAACCCAACAGAAATATTTGTTCCGTGAACAAACATTGAAGCGGAAATCGAACCACGACCCATCCTCAACTGACGAGTCGTCTAAAGACAGCTATTCATTTTTTTTTACAACAATAATTCTCACTACATCTCATACGTTGACCTGATTCCGTACTGAGTAGCTTAAGCACTTGTGTTACAGATATCAGACAACAGAGGAACACAAATATATACTTTAATACAAATATTACACCCGACACTGAACAAACACATGTATTCATCGTACGAATGTTTGTCCAGGGTGGGGATCGAACCCACGACCTTTGGCGTCAGAGGTAGGGTCACTACCAATGGACAACATTTCAAAATTGCTAAGCTCTGACACAAAAAATACCATTTCTTTATTTACTTTTCCGCTGCGCAAATATATATTTATTAATTTTTTATATTTGTTATTTACTGAGAAAAAAATTAAAAACAAAAAAACGTAAGATGACGTCATCGGACGGCAGAATGTAAAATATTTCTTTGCTTAGCACATTATAGTTTTAAATTTACGTAATGCCAAACTCATGACATGTAACTGTCAAAAAAAAGACAACTTGTCAACGTTGAATGTATGAATGACGTTGACAATGTTGACACTAGTATTATTTACCGTTGACAGTAGTACCTTTTTTTTATTAAAACAATGATAAGCAAAGGAATATCGCTGTATTCAGCCGTCCGATGACGTCATTTGGCGCTTACGTCTATTTAGAATAAAAAGAATTTCAATAATTATTTTATGCATGAAAATGGACAAATTTTGAAAAAAGAAAAAATATGGGTCTGTTCATTTTATGTCTACTTTCATATAAAAAAAACAATATGGACATGTTAAAAATTTGAAATGTTGTCCATTGCACCATCCGGTCAGTCGCAGTCAATTGATCGCAATTACCTGATGGTAGGTAATATGACCGAAGGGGTGGATCATGTCTGTTTTAGTGAGTAGTGTGTATAGTAGTTTTACCTTTTCACTCTTGTCTATAAAACAGGGAACACTTCAGCCGGCAGACTGAATTTACAAATTTTGTGGATTTATAGAGCTGTTAATAGTATAAAGACTAAGGATCTTACACATAAATGTTTGTTAAACCAGTTATAAAAAACCTGTTATAAAGCACTTTTTATTATTTGTAAGTATTTTTTTTATTTCAACGTTCAAAAATGCTCTATAACCCTTTTTACCCTAAGAAAGGTTTATTGAACGTTTATAAATAAAGCCCTAATAATTAATAATGTACCAAAAATTATTACATTACAAAATGACTATAACATAAATTTACATAATCTTTAAGTAGACTACTTAGGATTGAAAAGCCAAATTACTTCCAAGAAAACTCCACGCATTATGAATATGATTTCCGTATAGAAAAACAATATTCATATAAAGTTTGGTTCCAAATTTACTTCATTTATAGGTAGAGCCTAGCCTGAGACGAGAAATATAGTCTGCATGGTCATCTCGCATGATAATGATTAACTGTCGACAGGCTAACACAATTTATCGATATTACAACGAATCCACCATTTCCTATGACGTACTATATAGAGGCAATAAGTCATTACCACAGTAATCTTACTTACTCTGAAGGATGAGCGACCCAAAATGTGTCTTGGTCTTCGTTAAGATTTCTATCCTGTTTCCGATCATTCGAGGCTTCATGCCATTCTCATGCTCGCAGCTCGTAAAGATCTGCCTGTACGATATCATTGAAATGATATCTGGGGCGACCGATCATGGACAGCATAATAAATTTTAGTACCTTCAAAGATTTCCATTAGGTATCAATAAGTAGACGGCTTTGAGTAGCGCTCCTATATTGATATCCAAAAAATCAAAGCTGCGTGATTAGCAGATAAAATAAGGATAGAATAGATAAAATAAGGCGAAATCCCAGTCTTTTCATTGTAATTACAAAAGTAATACGACACCATGTTGGTCTAGTGCTCTAAGTACCGGGCCGTGATCTCGGGGTCCGATTCGCGGGTCAAGCAAAAAGTATCCCATAAAAACAAAACTTGTCAAAAAATCCAAGTCTTGCACACAGTTGTTCTACTGTGAAAAGTTGTGAGATCTATGTTACCAAGTCGGTTATTAACTTGGCAATCGAGTTTGTTTTCATGCAATGGCCGAGTCAAATATTCAATAACAGCATAGCATGAATTGCTTCATGAAAAGGATGGAACGCACGGCCGTACCATCGTTTTCCGCTTTTTTTGCTCGACTTGGCGGGGGCAATGCCGTGCCCCCAGATGTTTCGAATTTTTCTAACAGAGCTCGGATTTGCGATCATAAATCCGCGTTTCGCAAGCGCATAGTAACAATGACTTGATTTCTATGGAGGCCTTTGCCTTGCAATGCGATAGTATATAAGTTATTTTACTTTTTTTGCAAAAGTTACTACCTGCCAAAATCCCGGGCTCCTAAGCGAAAACCTTGGACACAATGCCAGTAAAATTAGATGAGAATTGAAAAATATACAAATCTAGCCGGCTTTTTTATCTAGGTCATCATCATCAAACCGGAATTACCCTCTGCTGAATAATAGGTCTCCTTTCTTTTGCGCCCGAACCTGAGGTAATCGGATCCATGTAATCCCTCCCATTCACGAAATGCTGATCGCCCAGCGTCACGGGTGGATCGATCAAATTACACTGAGGAACTTCCGGATGACACAGGACACCTTATCTAGGTCCTATGTGTCAATATGACGCAATGAAGTTGGATGACAAATCACTTGTTGTAACTCTACTGATTACTTTGCACATAATATATAAGTAACCTACCAGTTTCCTAGGGGTAAGGTAGTCAAAAAAGTAAACGGGTCATGTCATGGTTAGTGACTACTCTCACCCAAAGATACTACGCAAGGCTTGTTACCAGCCTTTCGAAAAAAATATATACAGAAATAAGCGAGTGTTATTTTTTGCTAAGCCGCTCAGGTATTTTGTGTAACGCAGTTTTGGCCCATAAGATTATAATTTAATTTTGGTTCAAAAATATCGCTTCAGGATTTTTTTATTATATCGCGTGGGAATAATAAAAAAAAAATCTTCTATTTACGTAAAACACGGCCTAGTATAGAGATATGACGCGTGCAAATATTTAAAGCTTGCAATGTTATACTCGATCCGAAGACTCGTGTCATGCGATGTCATGATATTTTTGATACCGCTTGCCACGTGCGTTTAGCATAGTCTGCAAGTGATTTTTTTATGTGATAGGTGGCAGACGAGCAGACGGATCACCTGATGGCCTCCGGTACCCTCACCTCCGGGTTTTCTGTTAGGCCGTAGTATCACTCCGGTCGAGCCGGCCCATTCATGCCGAAGCGTGTCTCACCTACGGACACATATTCAAAGCTTGCATTGTTAAACTCGTACCAAAGACTCGTTGCATGCGGTGTCATGATATTTTTGTCACCGCTTGCCACGTGCGTTTAGCATAGACTGCAAATGATTAAGACATAACAAAACCAACTGTTGAATACTTGTGTTTATATAGTGCCTTATCATATCAATTTACTTATATACCTAATATAGTTGTGATGTCTTCGTTTGATTACGATAACCACGACATAAGTTCAATTTAGAATCAGGTCGATATATGTGCTGTTTTCACATATTAAGTTTATATATTTGTGACCTTGCCCGTATCATGTGACATTAGATTAATCCCAGCGTACTATTGCTATATTCGTTTTGTTTCTCTTGAGTGATTCTGAACAAAAAAATGAACGCATGATAAGGCATTAATCTTGTGTCACATCAATTGTCATGGTTAGCTAACTCCTCTGAGTCATAGTTTACAAATCTCCGGTCACGCAAGTAAACGATTAGTTCGCCTGTTCTTTGAAGTGTTATGTAGGTATTAAGAATGGTTAAACAGAACTCATCTTTATGTAATAACTATATCTGTCATGATGTTTAATGTGTCTGATGCTTACTTATCCAGGCGATATTAAATAATGTGTTTGTAAAATAACAATAGTTGCTAAAATTGTGTGAGTTATTAAATATTGTTTACAACAAATCTGCCATTCATTAAATCTCATTTTCCACATTTTGTTATCGCAGGGGAAATTTCGCCGGCTCGGATGTAATGAACCAACATCCTTATACATACGTACCTACCCGACAGGAATGTAATAGTAAATATTATGGACATAAACAAACATGAATTTCATAGGTACGGAATTCCAAAAATAAAATGTTACCGACTTGTCTCCCGTGCCGTGTGGTGCCGTTTGGTCCCCGACAGAGTAGAATAAGCCACTCTAACTCTTACCGAGGTGTCGTAAAAGGCAACTAAGGTAAAGCTGCTGGCATGATCATCAGCACCCAGAGAAGGAAAACTCTGCATTTATATAAAAACCCTCGCCAACCCAAGCGTGGTGAGTATGGCAATTAACCCCTCATGTGATTGAGGGAGGCCCGTGTCCCAGCAGTGGGGACTTAAATGGGCTGATGATGATGATGATGACTTGTCTCCTTTTTTGCTTGTTTACAATCTTACTATCCTAAGTGACCAATTGGATAATGGATAATGGTATATGACTTGTACCGGGCCGTGATGTTGGGGTCCTGAGTTCGATTCCTAGGTCGAGCAAAAAGTAGGTTTCGATTTTTCGAATATCCGCATTTGGCGGTGACTAAGCCTAATTCTATCATTGTAGCGATGACTTGATTTTCACCATGGAGTCCTTTGCCCTGCAGTGGGACAGTATATAGGCCGATACTTTACTTTACTTCACTATGACTGTAGAATATATCTATAATCTTTGGCCAATATGTGGCGGAGAAAACAATGTAATAGGTAGGTACTAAAATCATGGAATTATTATTATTGTTATTTTTTAAATAGTTCACCGTTTAAACTTTTAAATTTAATAGCAAACTGGTGTATAGCTAAACTACGAAATATTACGAGGTTTCAAGTTTACTTACAATGTAAATTTAAAATGCAGGAGGCCACTCCGGAATTCAGACTTCGCTGGCATTAATATTCTTCAAGTTGCATTGTCATTATACTTTTACATTGAAAATGTTACGAGTACATTCAACATTCATAAAATATGGTAGATTTTTTCCGAGGTCGAGAACGTTAGACAGGTTGGGTCTACAAGTGGAAAGGTCGCATTTACTCCTAAACATACTACTACCTACATACAAGTAAGTAAGTAAGTAAATATCAGCCTATAAACTGTCCCACCGCAGGGCAAAGGCCTCCATCATAGAATTCAAGTTATCGCTACTATGATGGGATTAGGCTTATTCACCACGCTTGCCAAATGCGGATTGGTGATCACAAACCCGAGATATGTTCGAAAAATTCGCAACATACTTTTCGCTCGACCTGGGAATCGAACCCAGGACCCCGAGATCGCGGCCCGGTACTTAAACCACTAGACTAATCGGGCGTTCATACAAAGGTTTATCTAATTCAAACATATTTGTTAACTCCTTCTTTATTATCTCGTCTTCTTCATCTTAGCGTGTAATTCCTAGTTGAGTCCAAAGCTGTCGCTCTGGACCCCGGGGTAGGCTTGGACCATGACTCATGATTTAGGGAGTCTGGTAATTGCAATATTTTTTTGTGGTAGGTGGCAGACGAGTAGACGGATCACCTGATAGTAAGTGATTGCCGCTGCCCATGGACATCCGCAACACCAGTGGACGCGACGCCTGCCTTTAAACCCCCCTTTCTCCCGACGACTTTGACGACCCGATTGGAACAGTGGTAGTGAACGCTGCCTCTGGAACAAGGGTTGCGGGTTCGATCCCCGCACATTACAAACATTTGTGTGCATGAACATGTTTGTTTGTATTGGTCTGGGTGTTTGCTATGTATTATAAGTATGTATTTACAAAAGAAAAGTATTATATGTATATATTTGTAATCCCACTGTTGATTCTGATATCCGTAACACAGGTGCTTGAGCTACCTATCTCGGAGTCAGATCAATGTATGTGATGTTGTGAAATATTTATTATTTATTTTATTTTCCCCCGGGTTGGGCCTCCGGTACCCTCACTCACGCAGCGAAACACAGCACAATGCTGCTTAACGTTTTCTATGAGGCCGTGGTTTCACTCCGGTCGAGTCGGCCAATTCATGCCGAAGCGCAGCTCTATTACGGTTATTTTTTTATCATCTCATCTCAGCGTGTAATTACCAATTGGGTCCAAAACGTTCGCTTCTGAGCCTGGGGTACACTAAAATGATGTTCCAAAATTTTATGAGTTTGGTAAGACTCGAACCTATGACCTCCCGTTCGGAAGGTGCGCGTTCTTATCAACTGTGCCATCGGTCTAACTTCTAGTATAGTTCATTCAGTGTGTGATGGTTCTTTTAAACCTACCCGATTTTTTTAACAATCGAGAATTTTTTCTTTAGAAATCTTATCGACTTTTTATTTGTTCGATTTTTAAACTAAATCAACATTTTATCTACGAATTAGAAACTATATGGATTTGGAATACAATATGATATAAGAATATTGACATTCTTAGTGGTACACACGCCAATAATGAAATAATTTGCATCTTATTCATCTGAAAAATAACAACTCTCGATTAGCGACCAGTTCATAGTCCCTAACGCTATACATGCGAACATATTTTGCAAGAGACCGACAGCTGACATACCGATTACTGATTTATTTCGATTGTTGGTGTCAATCCCCATGAGCAAAAAATGCCGATTAGCGCATTATGCAATTCATAAGATATTTTTTACAAATTTTATTAGTAATAATTATTTTAAGTTTTTATTCAGATATATTTGGAAAGATTAATACTTGTTATTTTGGAAGAATGAGAACACAAAAAAGTTAATATTTTTTACAGCTTAATATTTTTACTTTTAGAAAGTTTAAGGCATGGTACGAAACGTTTTAACTGTCCTATTCACCTTCACATACTGATTGGACTTTACAATCAAATATTCATTTCATGTCACATTACATTTTATCGTTATGTAAAGATCCTAATGTATTCCGTTTGATATTCCAGATTTTAAAACTAACGTATTAATTATAAATTAAAAGGATGATAAAAGTTCATTTTTATTTTATTTAAGAATATTTTACGCGAATTTCGCTCAATATAAAAAGTCTGTGACGAATTTCGTGAAAGCCCAGCATTCCTCTTCTCCTGAATTCCCACTCAGCGGTGATTGATTGTTAGTGTTTAAGAGTAATGTTATTGTTTGTTTCTGATGTTTTAAGCGTGCTGTGTACACTTTTTTTGGATTATTGTCTAGTCTATGTTATTTGTGCCATGTTTGCTGTTTTGTAGCGATAATAATCTATATACTGTATCTGTGTATACCTAGCTTTTAAGTTTTGTATGCTGTGCAATAAAGAGTATCTATCTATCTATGTATACCTATAGGGTAATTCCGGGGGAGATGGCCGTACGGCGGAGATGACCAATCGAAAAAAAATCACCAAATAATTCCCAAGTGACACTACTTACAATTTAGTTTGGTTCAGGTGACTGTGGCCAACAAGTGTCGGTGAATTTTTGTTCGAAAAAATAATAGAAATTTGAGTAATTTCACTTTATTTTTTAATGACACATTCGACTTAAGGTAAGGGGCTCATATATTAAGTGCTCACAAAAAGGTTTTGAAAGTTGTGTCTGATTTCGTGGTTTCCTGTTGAAATACAAATATTCTCAATGTTCTATCCTCAAAATTACCTTTGAATTTGAGGAGTTGTGGTGTTTACGTAGGCTAGCTACCTCATCCGGAAAATCGGGAGAAATGGCCATAGTATTGATTGGATAGATAGCTATCAATTTTATGTCTAAATTGGGTTTTACGTTTCATCTACTTAATTTTCTACTGATGCCTAACCAATACGAATAGAAACCGTCATCAACCTTCGTTACCAAAAGCAAAATTAAGATTGAGACTAACTAAGGGAAGATTTGATTCAATGTTATATTTGGATGTTCTGGGTGCATGAAAATTGTACCGAGTTTGAGCACATGTGTCATAAGATTGCCGTTGTAAGAAAAAAAAGGAGTCCATAGATCTCAAGGGCAAACAAAAGGCAAAGAGAGTACCGGTCATCTTCCCCCAGCCTCTATGGCCGTCATTCCCGGACACGCTGGGAGAGATGGCCAATCGTAGATTTATTTTAAAGTTTAATATTACGTGTTTTTAAAATATTTAAAGTGACTTATTGTTGATTTCCAATAATTATAATAAGTAAAGTTTAATTTTCTTTATTAATTATTGTTTTATTCATCATAATTCCTTCACACTACAGCCTTCAAGTTACTAGGGCCATCTCCCCCGGAATTACCCTAAATAAATAAAAACAAAATATAATTTGGGACATCAAATATTTTATAATGGAGTTTAAAGGATCTTAACATTTCACCGTTAGCCAGTTACAAAAATAAAACTGTAAGTACATAAACAAAATTCTCGACGACACAACTCGAACAATAAATAGTTAGATCGTGTCCGTCTCTTTTCTACAAATAAAGTTGCAGACGGGAAGTCTTCCCATGAACAAATACGAAGGGTTAATACACTTCATACATAATATGTGAGAGGAGAATATTGTTCTCCTCTCTCGTTATAGTAATTTTGCCGTAGCAGTGACACGTACAAACGCTTCTATTATGAGAATAACACGTGACTTGGATACCTGTGTTAAACGAGCTAATTCATATTGGTATGAGCCCGTAAATGGTAAAATCACGTGTTAATAGATAATTACAGCGTAATCACTTAATAGCGACAGTTTGATTTGTCCCGACTGACATAATTGCTTCGTTCATTGTTTCATAAGTTTTCTTATAACTTTTGTGTGTAAATTATCTTATTATAATTACAAATAATGGTATTTGCTGAGGCAGATGTATTATAATTTGATAATTGCCTACCAAAGAACCAAGTTTTTTTTTCTCATGGATTACGGAAAAGGCGAAATGTGTTTATGTCACTGGAAAATAAAAAGATCCGTTAGTTTTTTTTTATGCTAGAGGCGGACAAACGAGCAAGCGAGTAACCTTATGGAAAGTAATCATCGCCGCCCATAAACATCCGCGAAATCGGAGAGATCGCTAATGTGTTGCCGGCTTTTTTAAAAAAGAGTAGGTACGCTCTTCTCTTGAAGGTCCCTAAGTCGTAGCCGTCCGGAAGTACTCCTGCAGCCAAACCGTTCCACAGAACTGAGATACGTGGTACATTAATAAACTTACTGAACTCACACGTAAAATAAAAAGTAAGCAATAAGCCAAACGCTAATCGTATGCGCGAACTGATTGGCATTGCCACTATAAATATTTGTCAATCAGAGAACAGTGTGTTATTTTACGTATTTCAAAGATGCATATATTTAAAAGTGTTTCTGTGATTGGTCGAACCATGTAAAATTTTACGAATAGATATCCATTAATTTATAAATTTAGCGTGTGACGTCGGAAACTGATAAATTTATGAAAGTGTGGACGTGAAATAATACAATTTATCTCCCGTTTAGAATCCTACGAAAGTTTATAAACTTCCTAGTAAATTGATAGAGTTACGGATCTTGTTATTTTTCGGTGACATATTTATGGATTGCTTTAATGTTGCAGTAGTCTTATTTTATCATCACCATCAGCCTTATTGGTGCTCACCATAGAATGCCCATAAACGCCACGCAAGGTATGCGTGTTCGAGATCGATAGTATATTTCCTATTAATCTAACCAGTTTACAAGTTATTTTATTTCGTACTAGTGGCCCGACCTCTTTTCGTTTAGGGACATTAGTTTCAATGTAAACTAATAGATGGCGCTATGTGTCGATAACATCGCACAGCGTTTCGTGTTTTCGTATTACTTATAAGCGTTTTCACTGTCTGTAGGATTTGCCTTTTTATAAGTAGTATAAATTTATATAACCGACGTTATCTGGTTATCCTGTCTAAGGATTACAAAGGGTAGACGGCAATCAATCCATTGTAATTACTTGATTCGTCTAATCATTGATTATGTTTTAAGCGAGAACCAAGGGCGCTGGACGCAACCGAGAATAAATAACACGCTGAGATGAAAATGACGTAATATGATCATTAGAAGACTCACTTACTGACTCTTTTCAATGGTACTTTACTCGTGCGAGTGTGTTAAAAAAATACTTTGTTCAAAGTCGAAATACCTCTCTCATTAAAATCTTACTTTTCTCCAATACCTGAACACTGGACGGTATATTGCCTCTCCTCAGCCTGATGGTAAGGAAGAAAAGAGTTCACGTTGAAATTGCAACGGATGCGATGTCAAGGCATTTCTTCCGTTGACACTGCCATACTGGCCCGCGTGATGCATCTTCACGCTTCGTTTGAAGGAATCTTTATTGTAGAAAGGAGAAAATACAACGCCGCCAACGAGTTCCATTTCTTAATGGTACGACAATGGTTTCCACGGTCAAGCGGTGACATCATTGTCCGACGTGTGTAGTTATATTCCAATTAACTTCTTTTTTTATGCTAGAGGCGGACAAACGAGCAAGCCAGTCACCTGATGGAAAGTAATCGACGCCGTAATATAAAATAAAATAACTATAGCAGGAGCAGCTATAGTAAATGTCATGATGATGGTTGGTTTATCAAATATTTCCTATCATGGACAAAAAAGAACTTAAATTGATAATAAGACGTCATCTGGTGTTGCTTATAGAAACTACCCGAAAATCCCTATTGGAAAACTGCTCATTTTCAAGTGTGTGTTCCGGCACTACGGTATTTTTAAGTGCTTCATTAACTTATTATTAATAAATTTCACTCAAAATAACTACTTTACTACCTAACTTAAGTGTTTAAGTTAGTTAAATAACCGGATAGCATCGTTTAAATCTTATTCTGATAGTTTTATATAACTTCATCATTAATGTTTCTTGTCTGTTAGTTCTGTCAAACAAACTTTGTCGAGGAACACCAACCATTTTTACTTAATTAGTTTTCACTCGGCGCTTCGCCTTCTACTTTCATTTAAAAAGTTGTCATAGTTATAATGTATTGCTCGTTTGGAGAAGAACTGCAGTTGTCAGGTAACAGTATCAGGTAGTAGTGTGTCTTCTCAAAATAGAGCGAGCAAACTAAAGAAGATAATTAAAAACATTTTCACCACCCACCAAAACATTTTCATGTAAATTGTTGCCGAACTGAGCTGATCATCATTTAAGATTCGCACTGTCAATAAGTTAGCAGACCTCACAAATCGGGCAAGCTTTTAGCTGTCTATATTCCCTAACCCTCGAGAGGACTATACTGATGAAAGCAAACATTTTTCCCTAAGAAACATGATGAAACATCAAATCTCAGAAAAAAAACATCTTCCCATACAAGAATTATTAGCTGATTGGCCCAATTTGTATCAGAGATGAATTTTTATTTTGGGGCTAACCCCAAGTCTAAACTCTATATGCCTTGGGAAAAAACGCGCCAAATATTCATTGCGTGCTAATAAACTGACCACCAGGGATGCACAAAACCATACGAAGTGGAGGATTCGAAGTAGGAAAGTTAACCCCGGGCTCCAAAGCGACAGCTTGGGGTGCAACCAGTACAAATCGCTAAGATAGTGATGATGGTTCACATCGATCAGTTTGATCAAACCACGGCATTCTCTTTACTATAAGTACTAGCTGACTGTACTACGGGTTTCATCCAAACCCGTTGTCCCTCTCGTAATCTTGTAAGCGTTACCACAAAATAAAATTGAATCTCGACCAAGTTTAGAAGGATGGCAAAAGATATCGTTGACATTTAAGGACAGCCTTACAAAGTACCATTAACGCTGCGTAAAACCTTATCAGTAATGAAAGTACGAGCCCAAATGACGTCATCGTTCCGCGATCGACCCTAAAGATTTTGTACAGCACAAATTGTTTTAAATTCGAAATTGATCACGCTTACATTAGGCACTTACCAAAGTACGTGATCAGAATTTTGAATAACTTTTATTTTCCTGGTGTTAAAACGAGTTATATTGTGAACATTTCCAGCATTTGCGAATTGTTCTGTTTTACCTAATATGAATGTATAGCTTTTATCTCACCAGTTTTGTTAAATAAGGGAGAAGAACAAATGGACAGGGTTTTTAAATTTGATTGATACATAACTGAGGCAGCTTTTGATCAATATCATTTGAAGTCGCATTTCATCTCAGCGTGTATTTCCCAGGCGCATTAAGAGCTATCACTCCGGCCCCCGATGAACGCTTAGACCATGATTCAGGATTAAGGAAGTTTGGTAATTACAATGAATCGTCTGCCGTCTGATCTTCGCAACCCATGGACCTTTGTCCACTGAACTATACCAACTGCATCATGGTCAAATTTCGAGTATAAATGCAGATCCAAAAGTTAAGTATTGGTATTAAATAAATAGTATAAGTGTTTCCGAGGGGCTGCAGCTCCAAAATTCTTAAAAAGGTATCCGGTTTAGTTGCTAAGAATTTAAATCAATTGGCATCGCTAGTGTGCCCTACCCGTCACCTTAACTGTCGGAGAGCATCGCTTTGACAATGGGTCGGCTTGACCGGAGTGACACTTACCACTTGGCAGCGCACTTGTGACTCCACTGGTGTCGAGGGTATCTATCGCTTGCCATCGGGTGATCCGTCTGTTTGTCTGCCGCATAACTTTTTTAAAATAAGTCATTATAAAGTAAGCTGGTAGGTAAAATCTGTAGAAGTAAGTACTAATCATCAGCACTCATTAGTTTTTTCTGGAGAGAATCAACAAAACCATAAAAATGTATTGGATATAATTATCCCTCATTTGTATGGAAAGCATACAATTCGAGCAGGATTGCGGCGTAGGATTATTCTTAATGAATTTGACGTTGTCAAATCATTGATGTCGAATCATTATTTAAATTTTTGTGGGTATTAACAATTTTGTGACGAGTAAGACTCTATGATGTTATAATTTTATTACATACACGTTATATGCTTTGTAGTACATCACGCCAATTTTTTTTTTATGAAAAATTTAGTATTGAGTACATTGTAACACATCGTTAGTACGCTGGAATGTTCGTAAAATAACCTTCAGTAAAACTTACAGCACCAATTGTGTAAATATAGAAAATGCAAATAGTCTGCTCCATAATATAATATTCTGAGACAAGAACTAATGCGACAGAGAATTACACAAACGAATTAAATTAATTCTAAAGTAATAAAAAAAATAACAATATTTCAAAAATACATTGATAACAAAATCTGTTGAAATATTTAGACGCCACAGACTGACAGAAACACCTAAATAACACTTCTCTTTATCAATTTTATTTTGGAAGTTAAATAGTTAGAATAGTTTTGGGAGTGCCACGCTTCGACATGAATGGGCCGGCTGAGTATTACCACGGCCTCACAGAAAACCGGCGCGAAACAGCACTGTGCTATGTTCCGCTGCGTGAGTGAGGGTACTGGAGGCCCAATCCCAATCCGGGGAAAGGGTGTTTTAAAGGTTGGCAGCAGATTTGGGTCTCCACTGGTGTTGCGGGTGTCCATGGGCGGCAGCAGTCGCTTACCATCAGGTGATACGTCTGCTCGTCTGCCACCTATCACTTAAAAAAAACGAAATATAACTCTATCTAATTAAAATAGTAAATTAGCCTCATATATTCGCCGTGGTGGTATGTATAATAACATATTGTTATTTTATTCTATTTTAGGCGACACATATCAAATAACTGGCGGATTTCAACAACCAAGCAAATAGAAGTAATTGAATGTACTTCCAAAAATAATTAAGTTTACGTGAGTTTCACAACCGCTTGCTCTCTATTTTCATTTCAATTCGTTCATAAAATGTTTGTTCTGACAAATGAATCCCAACCGAGGGACTCTTCCGTAGCTAAATGGCAAAAAACGGAACCCTTATAGATTCGTCAGGTTTATTCCCGCTGTCCCCCTTCTTGGTTGAAAGAGGAGGTGGACAGCGAGAATTTTTTTTAACAATTGTTTCACTGTCCACCCAGGGTGCACAAGCAGAGGGTGGACAGCGGGAATAAACCGATTCGTCATGTCTGTCCGTCTGTCCGTATGTCCGTCTGATGTTGAGATTTCACATTTATATTTTTTCTAAACTTAATACTTTTCGCAGGAGATGCTCCCAAAGTAGTAAAATGTCCCCCCTCCCTCCCTCTAACGTCTATAATAACATAATAATAAAACTAAAAAAAAATATGATAAACATTATCATGAAAAGTAACAACGAAAATTGGTTTGAACTAGATCAAGCAAGTAGTTTTTTTTATATACGTTATAAACCGTAAACCGCAATTTATCATCCATATATCTCGGCTGCTATGGAACCCTTCATAAAAAACCGGCCAAGTGCGAGTCGGACACGGTCGAGTTTTTTCGAGCACTAATTTTGTACCTCGTAGCATTTTTAGGTCGAAACAGTTTTCTGAATACTGTCACTATGAGAGTCTATTGTGTGCCTAAATACATTACTCTCGGAGATAAGTATGCGGCATCCTTTGTTACGGGTGATATTTCAAACTTTAAACGGAATTCAATTACAATCGTGTATCAATTTTAACGATATTCTTTTGTTTTTAGAGAATTGAAATATTTAGCTTCTCATAATATGCGGAAACTAAGTACCTATAGTGTTGGATTCCTGTTGATACCACTTAGGGGGTTCTGGTAGTGACTGGGTGAGTAATTACTCAATCATTTATTGTATACCATAATGTACTACATACCTGCCATGCGATAGAAATATATGACTTTGTATGAGGTTTTCGTCTAACATTAGACAGACATCATTAGGGCGACGGGTATTTAACTAGCGAATCCAATCGATTAAAATTGTCAGCTACTAAATCGGATCCATTTTAAACAATTTTGGAACGGGAGTCTCTAAGCAAACATATTTTATTTTTTATTTTATTTTATTTTATTTGATACAAAAATCCACAGCTCTTAATGTTAGATACAAAACTCTTATATGCTAATCTTACAGCTAATAACGGACTTTCTTTATTTTTCTTATATAAAAATAACAACGAGACGACGAGACATGAGTGAAAGACTTTTAGCAATAAGACCTAGGTAAATGTTAAATAAGTCGATAATAACTTGTAACGGTTATTGACTATAATATTATTATAATAATATGCACACAGGAAGTATAAATAATAAAATATGCCAACTAATATACATATACCTACGCACCCAATTACAATATATTAATTTATTCTATTTATTTAATAATTGTGCACTACTTTTTGATCTTTTTTGCACTCGAAATTTGTATTAACGCCATGAGTGACCGCTTTTGGTGGTAATTCAAATTTCGAGTATAAATGCAGACCCAAAAGTTAAATGTTGGTATTAAATAAATAGTATAAGTGTTTCCGAGATGTTTCCAAAATTCTTAAAAAGGTATCCGGTTTAGTTGCTAAGAATTTAAATCAATTGGCATCGCTAGTGTGCCCTACCCGTTACCTTAACTGTGGGAGAGCATCGCTTTGACAATGGATCGGCTTGACCGGAGTGATACTTACCACTTGGCCGCGCACTTGTGACTCCACTGGTGTCGAGGGTATCTATCGCTTGCCATCAGGTGATCCGTCAGTTTGTCTGCAGCATAACTTTTTATAATAAGTCATTATAAAGTAAGCTGGTAGGTAAATCTATAGAAGTAAGTACTAATCATCAGCACTCATTAGTTTTTTCTGGAGAGAATCAACAAAACCATAAAAATGTCTTGGATATAATTATCCCTCATTTGTATGGAAAGCATACAATTCGAGCAGGATTGCGGCGTAGGATTATTCTTAATGAATTTGGCTTTGAAAAACGAAGTATTAACTTTTTCGAACCTGACCACCATTTTCAAGTTGACACAGGGGTATAAACGTAAAACAGACACGTAATGCTTTTTGAATTTTTTTTTTGAAAAATTTATATTGATATACCATCATTAGACGGGCGCGACATACGTCTTCGTATACAGACCCACTGAAAATGAGCACTGGCTATTAATTCTGACCCACCATGAAGAGAATGACACAACGATGAATTAATGAATGATAAGAAAACTTTATTTCACAATAAAAACAAAATCCTATATTTAGACGCCACAGACATAAATAACACTTCTCTTTATCAATTTTATTTTGGAAGTTAAATAGTTAGAATAGTTTTGGGAGTGCCACGCTTCGACATGAATGGGCCGGCTGAGTGTTACCACGGCCTCACAGAAAACCGGCGCGAAACAGCACTGTGCTGTGTTCCGCTGCGTGAGTGAGGGTACCGGAGGCCCAATCCCAATACGGGGAAAGGGAGTTTTAAAGATTGGCAGCGGATTTGGGTCTCCACTGGTGTTGCGGGTGTCCATAGGCGGCGGCAATCGCTTACCATCAGGTGATACGTCTGCTCGTCTGCCACCTATCACATAAAAAAATCTAAATATAACTCTATCTAATTAAAATATTAAATTAGCCTAATATATTCGCCGTGGTGGTATGTACAATAACATATTGTTATTTTATTCTATTTTAGGCGACACATATCAAATAACTGGCGGATTTCAACAACCAAGCAAATATAAGTAATTGAATGTACCTCCAAAAATAATTAAGTTTACGTGAGTTTCACAACCGCTTGCTCTCTATTTTCATTTCAATTCGTTCATAAAATGTTTGTTCAGACAAATGAATCCCCACCGAGGGACTGCCAAATGGCAAAAAACGGAACCCTTATAGATTCGTCATGTCTGTCCGTGTGTCCGTCTGATGTTGAGATTTCACATTTATATTTTTTCTAAACTTAATACTTTTCGCAGGAGATGCTCCCAAAGTAGTAAAATGTCCCCCCTCCCGCCCTCTAACGTCTATAATAACATAATAATAAAACTAAAAAAAAATATGATAAACATCATGAAAAGTAACAACATGAAAAGTAACAACGAAAATTGGTTTGAACTAGATCAAGCAAGTAGTTTTTTTTATATACGTTATAAACCGTAAACCGCAATTTATCATCCATATATCTCGGCTGCTATGAAACCCTTCATAAAAAACCAGCCAAGTGCAAGTCGGACTCGGGCGAGTTTTTTTCGAGCACTAATTTTGTACCTCGTAGCATTTTTAGGTCGAAACAGTTTTCTGAATACTGTCACTATGAGAGTCTATTGTGTGCCTAAATACATTACTCTCGGAGATAAGTATGCGGCATCCTTTGTTACGGGTGATATTTCAAACTTTAAACGGAATTCAATTACAATCGTGTATCAATTTTAACGATATTCTTTTGTTTTTAGAGAATTGAAATATTTATCTTCTCATAATACTAAGTACCTATAGTGTTGGATTCCTGTTGATACCACTTAGGGGGTTCTGGTAGTGACTGGGTGAGTAATTACTCAATCATTTATTGTATACCATAATGTACTATATACCTGCCATGCGATAGAAATATATGATGTAGTATGAGGTTTTCGTCTAACATTAGACAGACATCATTAGGGCGACGGGTATTTAACTAGCGAATCCAATCGATTAAAATTGTCAGCTACTAAATCGGATCCATTTTAAACAATTTTGGAACGGGAGTCTCTAAGCAAACATATTTTATTTTTTATTTTATTTTATTTTATTTGATACAAAAATCCACAGCTCTTAATGTTAGATACAAAACTCTTATATGCTAATCTTACAGCTAATAACGGACTTTCTTTATTTTTCTTATATAAAAATAACAACGAGACGACGAGACATGAGTGAAAGACTTTTAGCAATAAGACCTAGGTAAATGTTAAATAAGTCGATAATAACTTGTAACGGTTATTGACTATAATATTATTATAATAATATGCACACAGGAAGTATAAATAATAAAATATGCCAACTAATATACATATACCTACGCACCCAATTACAATATATTAATTTATTCTATTTATTTAATAATTGTGCACTACTTTTTGATCTTTTTTGCACTCGAAATTTGTATTAACGCCATGAGGGTCACTCATGGCGTTAATACAAATTTGCTTTTGGTGGTAATTCAAATTTCGAGTATAAATGCAGACCCAAAAGTTAAATGTTGGTATTAAATAAATAGTATAAGTGTTTCCGAGATGTTTCCAAAATTCTTAAAAAGGTATCCGGTTTAGTTGCTAAGAATTTAAATCAATTGGCATCGCTAGTGTGCCCTACCCGTCGCCTTAACTGTGGGAGAGCATCACTTTGACAATGAGTCGGCTTGACCGGAGTGATACTTAGCACTTGGCAGCGCACTTGTGACTCCACTGGTGTCGAGGGTATCTATCGATTGCCATCAGGTGATCCGTCTGTTAGTCTGCCGCATAACTTTTTATAATAAGTCATTATAATGTAAGCTGGTAGGTAAAATCTTAAGAAGTAAGTACTAATCATCCGCACTTATTAGTTTTTTCTGAAGAGAATCAACAAAACCATAAAAATGTCTTGGATATAATTATCCCTCATTTGTATGGAAAGCATACAATTCGAGCAGGATTGCGGCGTAGGATTATTCTTAATGAATTTGGCTTTGAGGAAAACGAGAGTAGTGACCTTTTTCGGAACCTCGCACCACCATGTAATTCAATGGTGTCACACAGGGTGTAATAAACGTAAAACAAGGCTACGTGAAAAAAAATGTCAGTTATTGAATTTTTTTTGAAATATAAATTGTATCCAATTAGATAGTACATATTGCATTAGAGCGGACGCGACATCGCGTCGCTTCGTGGCACGTTGGCAGAATTGGCCCACGTGATACACCGTGGTGCAGCACCGTGCTGTTACGTGCATGCGGTCTTACCCTAGCCACTGATAGCTGTTGTTCGTCTACTTATCTGTGCATTTATCTATCAATTCACTTTTTCCTAGAAAGGTATAGTATATTTATATCAAGCTAAAAATTATCTTTGTCTTCAATTTGGGTGGTAAAAATCAAAGATCTGAGTGAAGGTATTAAAAATATGCAGTCGTTATTGCTCAACTGAGCTTATAAAAATGTTTCTTAATATATAAACAAATACAAGGTGTATACGATAAACAATTTGTTCCCTTTAACCACGTCTTCTACCAGCCAATCTGAACATCTTTTCTACGACTTGTTGAAATTTGTTGAAGTTGTTTTTGACTTCCTATATAAAATGACCAAGTCACTTTACCGACGTTGCATGAAAAGTTGTTTTGTTTGCGAATTTCAAAAAGTAGCGAATAAAATGTTCGTCAGAAGAGTTTACAGAAGAGGTGGTTATGAGGTGTAGATGTTTACCGATACACCCTGTATCAAAGATTCCATCCCATTCCATAAATACATCCCATACATCAACATGGCCCCATAACAGTTTATTGTCAAGTCGAAAACGTTTCATTATAATTATTATGATGGGAATGATAAGTACATATTCTGAACTCATGGTTTACTGCATACGTTATGAAGCGACAAAAACAACGTTAATGTGAAAGTTGGCAACTCTTTGGTATTGGATTGGGGGTGTAAAGTACTCTATCAATATCTATTAAAGTAATATATATTAAAATATCGATAGGGGGTTTCAACTATTAACGATTTGGTTAATGTTTTGTGGAATGATTTGACTGCAGCAGTATTTCCTGAGGGTTATGACTTAGGGGCCTTCAAGGCACGAGTGACGCATCATCGACTCATCTGTTCTCGCGGATATTAATGAGCGGCTGGTGATTACATATCATTAATTCTCACAATTCTCACAACATCTCATACATTGACCTGATTCCGTACTAAGTAGCTTAAGCACTTGTGTTACAGATATCAGACAACAGAGGAACACAAATATATATACTTAAATACATATATTACACCCAGACACTGAACAAACGCAAGTGTTCATCGCACGAATGTTTGTCCAGGGTGGGGATCGAACCCACGACCTTTGGCGTAAGAGGCAGGGTCACTACCAATTGCGCCGTCCGGTCAGTCAAATAGTTACTTTGAGATACATGCTTACCTATACTTATATATTCTCTTAATATTATGAGCACATAGTGTCCTACTGCATTGCAAAGACCTCCCTACTCTTTTGCCACCCTCCAGGTCCTGGGCTGCTTTGGATTAGTCTTTGAAGAACGCGTCGAGTTCATCTCGCCACCTGTACTTATGTTAACTTGAATTTATGATAAGCAACTGCTTATCCTTGGCCCTAGATTTAGAAGCTGAGAGGGGATTGTTTTATCAATTATTAGGGGCCTTAAGGAATTTAGCAGGGCCTAAGTTGTTTTCATGTCCCACAATGTGACAACAGATCTTTATTTTCCTTTTTGTGGGGTCGGTTGATATACTTTATTAAAAAACAATGAGTATTTTTTTATTATATTTCAAGTATTACATAATATAACATTTAAACCAATGAAATTAGGAGTCAAAAACTGCAAATGAGATTTATTTTATTTAATAAAACTTAACATTCCGAATATTTAAAGTTCACAACGGTACACTATTTAAAAAAGCTTGCAAACCTTGATGTTTTATTGTAAATAGGCTGCAGAACAAGCGCTAACACATTAAATCTGAAACTCTGTCTGGTATCGGGTATCGTATAAAATTAAGTATTAAAACGAAATGAAGACGGGCCACTAGTTAATTATATAATATTATGTCCTCACGTGAAGCAAACCGGCAAACGCGTGTCAACTTCTGTTACATAACTGAACCAGCACAATAATGAAGATATTTTAGACCGAATTATTACCTGTAATGATAAATGGAATCTTTACGATAATCGGAAGCACTCATTGCAATGGTTGGACTGCCAGCCAAATCCTGCTCTAAGTGTTTGGTGGACTAGTGCCGGTATTGTTCATTACAGTTTCCTGAAATCTGGTCAAATTATTATGGCTTATATCTATTGTCAGCGATTGCAAACCATCATGGCAAAGCTAGCGGCTAAACAACCCAGGATGGTTAATCGCTCCACGCCACTGCTGCTTCACGATAACGCTAGACCACACACTGCACACAGACGGCTACCAATTAGAAGAGCTTCAATTGTAATGTTTAAGACATCCTCCATACTTCCTGGACCTTGCTTCAACAGATTACCATTTTTTTTCGAAATTTGGATAACTTCTTGCAAGGGAAAAAATTCAACTCTGATGAGGCAGTCCAAATTCGCCTTCAAAGATTTTATTGATTCCCGTCCGACTGGTTTTTTTAGTAAAGGGATCAATGAACTTCCTATGAGATGGCAAAAGTGCATAGAAATCAATGGTTTATACTTTGATTAATTAAATATATTATATTTTATAATATTCGACTTTTTTTCCTCCCATACAAAACGCCAATTTAATATGTAAGGGCCTAATATAAAAGTATACAAATCTTTTTTTAAGTATTTGTAATTTCGTTTCGGTATTAAAAAATAGACATTATTATTCTCTAAATACCACGGATCAAGATGAACGTTGCTTCACAATTTTCCTCTTATTAAAAATTTCGAGGGAACCACAATGGGACCAAACATCTTAATAAAAAAATTATAAAATATCAAATCCCAATTACGTGAATATAAAAACTTCAAGTGGAAGAATTATCGACAAAAGCTTAACTTAAAAAAACCTCTTTCAATGGAGGTAATTTTATATTTTCGACTACAATATTGGATTAACTATCTTAATTTAATCGTGTCCACATGCCCGCCGAAGCCACCGCAAACCCGGCGAGCAAGCCCGGTGTGGCCGAAATTATCAATTTCTATGCCGACAATCTGATTTTGAATGAATTTCTGTCAAAATAAGACATGACCGCCGGGTTGCGACCATACCATACACTTAGACATTATATGGGCCAGACCAACGAAGCGGAGATAAATAGTTTAAATATAAATGAAAGGCAGTATGAGAAAGGATAACGATGCAGGTGAAAATATGAACATATAGTAGACATTTGTCCGATTCCAGCGGTCATAATGTAAAATGAAAATGATTGATGTGACGTGTGCTATCCTTCATTGGGAATATGCATGTGTTTATTCGTATTTTGAAGTTAACATTTACATCGTTAGGTGTCATATGAATGAAAACAGTAAATACAGAGTCCATTAATGGAATCAGACTTTGGCTGGATTCGTCCAATCTTTATCGGTTTGTAAATCTTTGGTATAACGTCAGATTTGTATAGAATAACAGCGCTGTACCATTTATTTATTTTCGAAATAAGGTTAGTCGATTCGGCCCTTAGTTGAATCACTTAGGCACTCGTTGCCACCTCTAGCATTATAAAGTATGCTCGTATAAGCTTTTTAAACCTCCTCATCTTAGCGTGTAATTCTCAGTTGCGTCCAAAGCTGTCGCTTTGGAGCCCGGAGTACCCTTGGTCCATGAATTTTGATTTGGGGTGTCAGTAATTACTAATTACCAGACCAGAGTTCCCTATTTAAAGGCCCAGACCAGCAGTTTCAGTATGTGACAAAGTTTGTCTTATACCGTAAAGTCATTTCATTAGCCATACCCAAGGCCATACCACCAAACTAATTGTGTAACTTCTTACAAAGTGATTATGTTGTCGTTGTTTTTAACTATACCTACTGATTTAATTTACTATACTTGAATACAAAAATGATATTCTACGGTCTTGGCCTGAAGACATTATCACGAAAATGTGTATCAATCATAATGCGCGCAGTTAATTGATGGCGCCACTGTCGCTTACGTATATTGGTTTGACACCCGCGAATGCCATTTTTTTGTTGTTTTGTTGTTTCTTTTTTTTGGGTGTATTTTTTAAATATAATTTTAATGTTTTTAAATTGATTATGTATGTATCTCTGTGTTATTATTTCTTTGTTTTGTATATGTAATTTTTCATTTTCTTTTTACTTGTATATATAGCATGTCAATCTTTTATAATATTTTTTTTCAATGAAAAGGCGTCACCCAAAGTCTAGCCTGAAAATCAGCGCTGCAGCTGCTGTGTGTGGCAGCTGCAGCATATGCTGAGGCTGAGCCTTGTTGGCCGCAACTCTTTGTCTCTGTACCTTGTTTTCTCTGTTTTGTTCTATGTGTAATGTGTTGTGGTCAATAAATTGTTTCTTATCTTATCTTATCTTATCATAAGTAGGTAAACGTCAAATGCTCTGTTTATTTAGCCTAATCCTAGAGTCTTGCTTAGATAACCCCATCGAGATTGTCGTCTGGTATCGTAAATCAAATGAAAGTTCTGAACTATGATTCATTCAGATACCTTCATCAAAACGCAAAGTTGGGAGCTGCTAGTCTTAGATATTCCAAGTTCATTATAAGTATGCCCTAAGGTAAATGCCATTCTCAGGTCAAACAGTGCGCCATGAAAAGCAGAATTACTATAAGATTGATCGATGGACGAAGACATGTTTATCATCGATATGATCTTTATGATGTATACAAAGTTATGCAGTTGAATGTACTAAAAATCCTTAATGATACCTTAAGAAGTCTATTTTGTATCGAGTAATCATGTGATTCATATAAACATATTTTTGAACTTTGAATGGCAAATTTGTCGAAAGTAGTAGCGTAGGATATTTATTGAAGCTCTTGGAAACACTATTGCAAGAAAAAGGCATACATTTTTAACTGAATATTTGCTACTGTTTTATTTGAGACTCCAAATTTGAAAACCTACTTTTCCGAAACAT
Source organism: Marasmia exigua (assembly GCA_019059595.1). Taxonomy (NCBI): domain Eukaryota; kingdom Metazoa; phylum Arthropoda; class Insecta; order Lepidoptera; family Crambidae; genus Marasmia; species Marasmia exigua. The sequence continues at coordinate 12,814,657 of CM032475.1, read as the reverse complement.
TATCGGTTTTTATCAGCGGATAACATTTTGGCCAGGTTTGTTAGCTTTAATGTCAGAAAAGACCTACCACTCAAAAAAATTCGAGACCTACAACGAATTAATAGATTTATTCTTCACAAAGCCTTTTAATATGTACCTTTTATCTTGTATCAGATTATTTTTCAAAAGGCATGTAGTATTTTTTGAGATAATGATCTTAAAATAAGGATAAAGATTTAATAAAATGAGAAGTGGTAGAGAAACATACCATTATTCATGTACAACTAAATTAGGTTCTTAAAACATCTCTTAGATTTGATTTTTTTATGAAATTTTGGAGAATCAAGTATGTTAAAAATGCTAGTCTCCGTCACGTCTTTCGTCCAAAAAGCTGTTGCTTTGGAGTCCAGGATACGATTAGACTATGATTCTGGATTAATTGAGGATTCTGTTACCTACTTATTTTTTTTTCTGTGATAGGTGGCAGACGTGCAGACGGATCACCTCATGTAAGCGATCGCCGCCGCCCATGGACGCGACACCAATGGAGTCACAAGTGCTCTGCCAATCTTTAAACGCCCCTTTCCCCCGGATCGGGCCTTCGGTACCCTCAATCACGCAGCGAATCACAGCACAGTGCTGCTTCACAACGGTTTTCTGTGAGGCCATGGTATCACTCCGGTCGAGCCGGCCCGTTCATGCCGAAGCGTAGCCCTCCCGCGGTAACTTACCATCAAGCGACTAGCCTGACGAACTAAATCATGTTTACACGTTACCGATACTATTTGAATCGTGCAGGTTTCCTCAAGATGTTTTCACTCACCACGGATTTAATGGTATGGTAGAAATACGCACATACATTTGAGAAATTCAGAGGTGCATGCTCAAATTAGAACCATGACAAGTATAAAAGACGATACCATTTTAAAAATATACGAGTATTAACGAAAAATGTCGTCTACTCATCGCACCCCCTGTGGAAAATAAGCATGAGTGGTCTTGTTTGTTTAATATAGATCAAATTCTACGGACATTAGTTCCGGCCTTTTTGTGCTTATTCTTTAGAATAAGCACAAAAAGGCCGGAACTAGAGAGAAAATGTTGAAATTTAGTGACCTATAAAAGGTCACTAAATTTCAACATTTTCTCCGCGACAAAATTCAATTAATATCCTCCAAGCCGATATTTCGGGCACGGCGGCCAATCTCAGCGATCAGCCATCGACGCAGGACATATTATAGTGCACTTGTATTTGCGCAGACACAAGTGCACTGTCTATTCCCGTACCCTCTTATTTTGATGGGACACTAGTGTAACACGACCGAAGAGGGTTTAGGCGCAGGACCAACGGCTTAACGTGCTTTTCGAGGCACGGGGGTACAAGACCGCCAACTTCCAGACTCCGGGCTAACACTGAGAATTTCTTAACAGAAAAACTCAGGTACTAATTTTGGCACGACCCGGGGATCGAACCCCAAGCGCAACCGACGCTTTAAAGTGCGACCCACTAACCATTGCGCCACCGAGGCAGTCAATTAAATAAAATTACAATAGCTTAAGTTTAGGCAGTTATGCATGGTTATTGGTGGTAGGATGCATTTAGTGTAATTGTAAGTGGGTTTTATTTATGTCTTTGGGGGTAGGGGGTTGGTTTTTACATAGTTTATGGGCCTTATTTTCCACGACATCCTATATAATTATGATTTAACTTTTCTAATCTACTTCTACTAACCTACTTCTGGGGTTGTAAATCATTCATTTCCCCCCTTCCAGACATTTCCCCTTCCCAGACAGACTAGCGCGAGCGGGCCGCTGGCAGGCCCCAACCGGGGTCGAAGACCGCCCCAACCGCGCAGTGTCGGGAGGCCTCCTCTCCCAGAGGAGCAAGAACACCGCGCCACGAGAAGGCGCGAGATGCAGCCCGGGTAATGGATTTACCCCGAAACCCGAACCGCACGAAGTGCGATGAAGACAGTAACGTAGATTCATTAAACAATAAGAATTGTCATACGTGTAGTCAGTACCTATAGTGCGGAAATCAGATATGTCCCGGAATGCCGGTGTGTCACATCACATGCCTGATCGATATTCATATCTGAAACGGTGCTCTCAGTTATTTCATTAAATAGATGGAGAAAATTCCAATAGAACTCGTGCCCATAAGTTTTCTCATTTAATGGGTATGGAAATAATCGTCCATATTTATTAATTCTTAAAAAGCCATTAATGGTGAAACCAAAAAACATTAAGGGCGTTATTCGTTAATAGCTAAACGGTGTTAAGATACCTTTGACGTTTTTAACAAAAAAAAACACCGTTCTGGTGAACAAAGGTTTCACATTCTCACAGAAAACCGGCGTGAAGCCGCACTGTTCAGCAGTATTTCGGTGTCATCTAATGAGGGTACCGGAGGCCCAATGCGGAGGGAAATTGGAGTCTAAAGGTTGGCAGCGCACTCTTGACTCTACTGGTTTTGCGGGTGTCCATGGGCGGCGGCAATCGCTTACCATCAGGTGATCCATCTACTCGTCTGCCACCTATTTAAAAAAAAATACATTTATAAATAAGACCCTAAATGTGAAAGCTCTTTTTGGCTGCAAAGTTGATATGCTTTTAACGTAAAAGCTACTGTCAAGCCACTTATTCCCAACCATTAGTGTATCCCTCAAGCAATCCTTTCCGGTATATAAAAGGATAATCCCAGATTGTCTCTTACTAAAACCTCGGGCCAGTTTTTACCAAAGTGGAGACGGAACGAGACGTTAGGTATGTTTAGTAGCGTCAGAAGAAACGGTGCAACTGGAATCTGAGATCAGTGACATCATATACAGTTATATAATAGTATATATAGAGGTGTAGTATTTGCACCGTATTGTTATCTCTGCAGTTTCATGATCATAACACCGGAATGTCGAAAATTGTCGGACGGACGGGCGTGAAGCAGTGCATGCGCTGTGTTTCCCTGCATGAGTGAGGGTACCGGAGGCCCAATCCAGGGGAAGGGGGGTTAAAAGGTAAGCAGCGCACTTGTGACACCACTGGTGTTGCAGGTGTCCATAGGCGGCGGTAATCGCTTACCGTGATCCATCGGCTCGTCTGCCACCTATATTAAAAAAAAAACATTTTCTTAATTACACTTCTAAAAGGCTGATCAAGTCACAGCTAGATACCCTGTATGTAAATACCTATACATAAGTTTAATCAAGAACAGTAGGTAATAGTTCACAACTAATAATTAATATGTTGCATGTTGTGTTTGCTTTTAATTAGGTAACTTATAAGTTTTAAAACTGTTATGTAATTTTATATGTATGTGTAAAGTGTTAGCAAATCAAATAAATAAATAAATATTTTTTCACAACATCACATACATTGATCTAAAAAGTGGGATTACAAATATATACATATAATACATTTCTTTTGTAAATACATACTTATAATACATAGGAAATCAATAAATAAATGTGCATAGCGTTGGTGATAAGCGGAGATGAGACGAGACCACATGCAAGCGATTGTCATTGCCATCCATCGAGATGATGATGGCGGTCTCATCATCAGCCCATTTAAGTCCCCACTGCTGGGGCACGGGCACTGATTGAGGGAGAATCACATGAGGGGTAAATGCCATACTCACCACGCTTGGCAGACGGGTTGGCGAGGGTTTTGATATAAATGCAGAGTTTTCCTTCTCTGGGTGCTGATGATCATGCCAGCAGCTTTACCTTAGTCGCCTTTTACGACACCTCGGTAAGAGTGAGGGTGGCCTATTCTACTCTGCCGGGACCACATGGCATGAACAGGATGGCGGTCTAATACTGCGTTTTTCACGGAACTTTCTACCACGTACCTCAGTTCTGTGGAACAGTTTACCTACGGGAGTATTTCCCGACGGCTACGACTTAGGGACCTTCAAGAGAGGAGCGTACTCCTTTTTAAAAAGGCCGGCAATGCATTAGCGATCTCTCTGATTTCGCGGATGTTAATGGGCGGCGATGATTGCTTTCCATCAGGTGACTCGCTTGCTCGTTTGTCGCCTCTAGCATAAAAAAAAATTGCTTTGACTAACGACACAGTACTATGACTACTTACCAGCATTATTACTGATAATGCTGTTAGCATAGCATGTGATAATGCTAGTAACCTCGTATATGACAAAAGCTAAAATTTTGGTCCAACTTAAAGGAATTGATTTTGTGCGTATGCTTTTTTTGTGTGGCATTATAGTAATGAAAACAATTTTGTTTTACTAAAGAAGCATAGGCTCTAATTATAAAAAATATATTCGCCTTCCTATATTCCATGAATCAGTTGATCACTTAAGTATTGGGAGGTAACTTTATTTATCATATTCGACCCCATGTCCCCTTTTTTTTTGGGAAAAAAATATTGTTTTCATTACTATGATACCCTTGAGAAGTTCATCGGATATTTAAAAAGTGACGGTGAATATCTTGTAATAACGTGGTTTAGTAGTTATAGTCTACACACATCTTGCCTCATCTCCGCTTTGGCTGAAAAAAGTATGTAAGGCTTTTCGCCGCGTCAATTTCTTATAGGGAAATGTCAACGTGCTTGCCTAAATAAAGCGGTTATTCTAAGCGGATTAATCTCAGACACGAACTTAACGGAACAAAATAGATTTATGTTATGGCGCGTGCTCTGCTAAGTTTTCTGGGTGATTAACTATCTTACTCGTAATCTACATTTATAACGTTTAGTCAATAGAGTAAATAATAGTTATGTTCGGACTAGTATTTTGATAAACTGGTGTTCGCAACTGTAATGTTTGCACTTGCAATGAAAGTGATCGTTTATACATATTAGGCTATTAGAATTTCTCTTAGCCCACCGAATAAGCAAACTGAAGTGGCAGTGGGCTGGTCATATTAGCCGCAGAACTGACAGCCGTTGGAGCCGTAAAGTCCTTGAATGGAGACCGCGACTCGGTAAGCGTAGTGTAAGACGCCCTGCGACAAGATGGGATGATGACATTCGAAGGTGTGGGCTGGATGAGAGTGGCCGAAAATCGGGAGCAGTGGCGTGCATTAGGGGAGACCTATGACCAGCAGTGGACGAGTGTGGGTTGCTGATGATGATGATGAGATTTTCTCTTAGGATGAAACTGGTGTTGCGATTGTTGCCTCCAATGACTTACGCGCAGCGGCAATCGCTTACCATCAGGTGATCCATCTGCCCATCTATCAACTATTATTTACAAAAAAAAAACTAATTTACAGGTGAGACTTGCTTAGCTCGGATTTTCTGTCCAGAATTCCTGGTAGAGTTAAAAAAAAAAACATTCTTGGAATTATCAGGGCCAGAATAGCGGCACGCGGGTTGAAATCCACACGAAAAAGAAATTGCTCTAAGCATAAAATGATATAACAGTATCGATATTGAATGTAATTACTTACATTATGAGCGATGGTCTAAGATAGACTTATTACGTTTGTAAGCAATCGGAGTTAGTAAGTAATCGACACACCCTTATTTCGATACCACCGGCTACCGGCTTAGGTGCGGTCGATGTTCAATGTAGAATAATATGTGGACTAACCCACTGATTAAATTCTGTGGAGCAATACGATATTGCCTATTTCCCTCTATTCCAATATTAATCCGCGGATGATATTAGAAAGAAACCTACAGTAAGTTTATCAAGTCTATAATTTTAGAGTTTGAAACTTTTGACGCCCTGTGATCTCGGGGTCCTGGGTTCGATTCCCGCATCGGTTAAAAGTATAAGTAGTATTTTTCCCCCTGCACCCCCCCCCCTTTCCATTTAGTTGTAGGATAGATTGTTCACTTTTTACTGCACAGAAATAAAATACACGTAATACATGAAAACAGTCAGTACAATAAGGCGGTCTAATCACTTAAAACAATTTCTTCCAGACAAGCTTGAGGTAGAGGAAAGAAAGTGCGTATTTGTAATGGGTAAAGCGTATGTGCGACCGTTGGCCGTCAGCTGGGATATTGTCTATATTTCCAGCCACTGATGTCCAGAAGACAAGGTGGTAGCAAATTTTATAGTTAAAGGTCGCAGGAGCACAAATACTACCAAAGCAGTCACTCGGGGAGGTCATCGTACCTTAATCCCTTTAGGGACTCACCGGCGCCGCCAGTTCCATAGCAACTTAGCGATACAAATAGAAACACAAGAAGAAATTGTGTAATTACTTTCTTTCTGCACATTCGCATTAAGATTTTCTCTCTATTAAAGGAAATTTCCCTTAATGTATCGCATATCCACACAGCGGAATAAAACATGTTTACTCTTTTTCTTAAAGAAAAATAGGTTTTCAACATACTTAGACCTTTACAGAGAAGTAATATTCTTTGTTAATGTAAGATAATATAAAGTTATGTTTTATTAAAATTACTTTGTCTGTGCTGCAAAGAAAATTGATATAGATTTCATGTAGTCAACTTCGGGAACGAGCAGACTAATTGTATGGCAAAACCCGCATCTGAATTCATTTCAAGCTGCTCGGAATACTAAACAAAAACTTTGTTAAGCAAATTTCTTCACAGATACTGTATTATGGTATGAGTGGTGACTGTTTTATGGTATGGTATTGAGTTATTTGTTATGATGCCATAGATTAAAAACTTTCTTGGGCTAAGAATTCAGATTCGTTATTATTATAAATAGTGCTTTCTTATTCATCAAAACCTTTTCAAAACCTTTTAAATGAAGAAGAACGAGTCATATTTAAAAAAATCAAAAACACTACGGTGTATTGATATCGCGTACAAAATAGTATTTTATTATATCATACAAAATATCTTTACGAATTCTGTTATTCGGATATGTAAGAGACGTTTCATCAAAATACATCGTACGTACGTAGAGACGTCGGGTCGCTTAGCGTCTATTACCGTCTATATCACGGTGAATGCACTGAAGAGCTTTTCTCCCTCATCCTACCTGTCCTATGCCGTCGCAGAACTACACGCGCCGGACAACGCTGTCAACGGTTCACAGTGTAAAATCATTCCATTACAGACTAAAAAAATTGGACGTTCCTATTTCTGCCGCACCATCAAGAAATGGAACTCGTTGCCGGCGCATGTATTTCCTCCTTGCCACAATATGGATTCCCTCAAACGAAGCGTGAAGAAACATCTCACGGGTCAGTATGGCGGTGCCAACGGAGGTATTGCCTTGACATCGCTGCCGTTGTAATTGCAACTTATGCTCTTCTCGTGCTTACCATCAGGCTGAGGAGAGCCTCTATAAACAATAATAATTTAGTATTTTTTCATGAAAGAGAAAGAAACATCTTCACACACATACTCTCACACTTACCTTACCAGCAACATATGGCCTGACTGTTCCATACAAAAACGATTTTCCCATACAATCCCACATCGCGAAAATAAAGTTGGTATACCGACACATAGTTTACAGTATAATAGGACTTTGATAATTATTATAGGCACCTACCAAACAATGATCATACTGAAAATTATTTTACAAAACATGTCAATGGTCTTAAGTTTCATCGTAACAAAATTTCTTAGAAATTAATAGAGAAACCAATGAAATGATAACCCGAAGTTCTTTAGATAATTGGCTATTAATACATTTACAATGAAATGTAATGTTCAAAGGCACAGGTTGACTTATTGACATCGAGCATAAATGAAACCTTATCGCTTGAAACATAATTAAATTATTCATCTAAATTTAGACTCGTGTCTTTGGGAAAACCGCTGTTAGCTGATAAATAGTTGAGTCAGTCAAAAGCTAGTGTTAACTTCTTGCGGTACGAATGTAAAGTAAAGTATCAGCCTATAAACTGTCCCACTGCAGGGCAAAGGCCTCCATCATAGAAGTCAAGTTATCGCACCTATGATGGGATAAGCCTTTATCACCAGGCTTGCCAAATGCGGATTGGTGTGTGATCACCAATCCGCATTTGGCCCGAGTTATGTTCGAAAAAATCGAAACATACTTTTCGCTTGACCCGGGAATCAAAGCCAGGAACCCGAGATCACGGCCCGGTACTAACCCACTAGACCATCAGGGCGTTCCCGTACGAACGTTACGTCCCGTACGACGTCCGTTCAGGGTGCGAAGGTAAATAAAAATAAAATAAAATAAAAGAAAAATCGGTATTAGGTCCGGTTTGACCAATATTAACCAATAGTTAATCAATGGTACTAAATCAATACTAAATTAATGGTATACCGCTGGCATTCTATACAAATATGATGTTATACCCGAAAATATATCTATTTATATCCACGGATAAAGATTGGTTGAATCGGGCCTTCATAGATGTCAGATCTTATTACAAGGGAATAAAGTTCAGAGTATGTTAAGGTTGCTGCTTTGGGCCAGTAGTGCCGCCCCTTTTGATTTAATTGTTTATTAATTGTGAGGCATTTAACATATTTAATTAAAAGAAAATCTTTAAGTCTGTATTTTAATATTTTAAAAACGATGGTATGATTGTTGTTACAAAATGTATAATGTATACATGATAAGCCTCAAAAATCCCATATTTGTCTTCGGTGCCTAACACAGAGTTGTATTTATAAATGATTTAAATTTACTATCATAATTTATAAAATCAAATGGCAGCGCCACAGGGCCAAATAATCAATCAACCATACCGCCAATCTCACATTTAGAGTATAATTAAATTAACCTTTTTTTTTGTCCGATTCGACCAATCTTTATCCGTGGATAAATCTATGATAAAACGTCAGATTTGTACAAAATTACAGCGATATACCATAGACTTAGTATCGGATTAAGATTGGTCGAATGCAGCCTTACTTAAACGATAGAATCGCCATGGTAGTAGACTAACTCTGATCCGTAAGTTTTAACAATGTCATCAAATTTTTGCTAAGGCTCGATTCGACCAACCATTAACCAAAGATAATCTATGGTAGAGCGTCTAACGCTAAAAATCGTAAAATTGCTTTAATTGAGCCTAAGCATAAAAAACAAGAACACATGTTTTTGTGCTTTAACGAACGAAGTAGGTACTTCGTTCGTTCGATCGTCGCAAAATATTTTATGAGATTAGGCAGTCTAAATACAAAACATTTTTTGAATTACATGGAAACATCCCTGAGGAATTGAAAGATTGTACATTGACTTTTATTATTTTTTTCGTAGACAATAATAATGGAAAATAAGTTACTAATATGCTGTATATTTATTCCACGGAGAGAAAAAAGGTAAGGTAAAAATCGAATGTACATCGAATATCCTAAAATTGAAACAGTGGTAGTGAACGCTGCCTTTGGTCCAAGGGTTGCGGCTTTGATCCCCGCACAGTGCAAACATTTGGGTGCATGAACATGTCTGTTTGTATTGGTCTGGATGTTTTCTATGTATTATAAGTATGTATTTAGAAAAGATAAGTATTATTTGTAATCCCACTGTTGATTCTGATAACTGTAACACAGGTGGCTGAGCCACCTATCTCGGAGTCAGATCAATGTATGTGATGTTGTGAAATATTTCTTATTATTTAAAGTTCCTAACGATCGGTTTTAACTCGTGTTGAGATATATTTTAAACAATTTCCCTACCCAAGTGTGTTTTTCTTATAGTGGCACAGTACACTGACTCACCTTAGCCATCAGGCTAGCTTCAACCCTTCGTTGCAATCACAACGAATGCCATTTAGTATTGCCATGCTTGCGAGATGCTTCTTTACGCTTCGTTTGAATCCAAGTTGTCGAACGGAGGAAGTACATACGAAGGCAACGAGTTCTATTTCTCAATGTTTTGGCAGAATATGAGCTGCCAAAGTTTTTATATTATACATTTATTTACTTATATGTCATATTGTGTACTAAAGTCTATCATAATAAATTTAATTCTAAAAAGGTAAAATATGTTTAGTATTAAAATAAATTTTAATCCAAATATTCGGTCTTTACCTATGAAATTGCAGTTTTGTATGGCAATTCTATTAAAAGTTGTAATTACTATACTAAGTTTTAGTAATTTGTAAAGTAACTATTAATGCTTCTACTCCAAAATTAACAGTGCTTGAATGATAACATTTTGGAACGTGTGGAATAGTTTTTAAGAAAAAAGTAATTAAAAAGTTTTATTGAAGTAAAAAAAACATATTAAAGTTTTTTTCGCATCACAAATATAATAATATCTGGTCTCAATTTTATATGAACTATAAAATATAGTATTGAGACAAAATAAAATTAAAGTATGGTGTCTTTTTGCTTATTTAAGAAATTATACATCTTATTGTGTCTTGAAACAAAACAGCAATTTCATAGATATTAGTAAATTCTCGTACCTATTAGTACATACTCGCAGTGATATCCACTTAATTATTAAAAGTTAAATTTATTTTTGAAACCATGGACAGAGACAGACTCATCCGTCTGTCAGATCGGTCTTCTCAATTAGCAAAATAATAATTATTTTGCTAAATTTTACTCGAATTGTTTTTACTGTGATACCACTTTCGATCATACGAGTATGCCACGCGTTAAAATATTTACGTAGATCTCTTGACTACCATTTAATTTGCGATAATTTAGTAGGTTTGCTATGAATAAATTAATGAAGTAGATTATAAAGTTTTAATGTTAATAAGAGATAAGTAGAGGCTCTTAGTAATAAATAGCTAGATCTACTTAGATATTCCCGAAACTATTCCAAGAGACGTCTTGAAGTAATTATACAACAATTTTAAAGTCCAATAGGTTTGGAACAGAAACCTATTTGGTGTATTATTAATCTACTAACAAAGTACGAATATAACGCCTAAAGGTAAGTCCAGACTAGTAACATTTTATCAAACTGGATCGTGGACGTGTAAACGTAGACATTTATGTTCAAAATATTAACCTAAAACAGCTCTGTCTGTATGAAATCAGATCGTGATGCGATCACCGCGACGTTACCGCATTCATAACCCTATGTAACAAGAAGGCCGCTGCCACAATATGTCAGATTAACAATATATAACGTTTCCTCATAACCCCTTCCGCCCCCCCGCCCCCCCCCCCCCCCCCACACACACATAGCTATCAAATAAAAAGGCTCGGAGTCTCCTTGCGTGATCGTGATCGTATCAGGAATAATGAGATCCGCAGGTAAACCAAGGTCAAAGACGTAGCCCAAAGAATTGCATGCCCCAAGTGGCAATGGGTAGGGCACATTGCAAGGAGATCAGACGGCCGATCGGGCAGAAAGGTACTCGAGTGGAGGCCGCGTCGAAGTCGTGACCCCACAAGGTGGACCGACAATCTGGTGAAGGTCGCGGGAATCTTTTGGATGCGGGCAGCACAGGACCGATCTGTGTGAAGATCATTGGGGGAGGCAAACCAACGTCCACTGTTGGACATAGGTCCAGCAGTGGATTTTATTGGCTGAAATGATGATGAAAAGAGCTTGGAGAAATAAAACACAATAGGTATACAAAAAATTTCAAGTCATGCCCCAAATAAATGGCGAAATAATAATGTTCCGACTATGTGCCCCTGCATGCTTATTCCGTGAACTCCATGTCTCATATGCCCGAGTCAACCGAACATTCTACCCGTTGAATCGAAATTTCTAATAACAAGAATCTAGAAATTTCGATTTCAAGAACGCTCTAGGAAGTTCGAACTAATGAAGAGCGCGAGTATAAAAGCGGGCTGTGTTAGCCCGTCGAGTCAGTTCCGATTTGGAAAGCGAAGCGATTAGTCCCCTGCGAATCAGGAGTGAAAAAAAGAATAACCTGCGAAGTATTTAAACAGGTGTTTAGTGTTAAATAAGTGAGATTAGTGTGTAATTGTTTCTCGTCAATAAAATTAATTGTCTTTTTGTGACTTTGGAGTTTACTTGAATCTACGTACCCCGTACCCGCAACAATAAATTATGCCTGATTGGAGTAGCCATTGAAAGCCGAAACTGATTTGTACTTACACATACTTTTTTATCATTTACATAGTAAGTCAAGTAATTTATGCGCTAGACTGATTTCACACCGACAGCAGTTTTTTTTCGCTGTTCTAAATGAACTTTATTTAAGATACATATACGATACATATTATAAAACGATCAAAATGACGGTGTATAAATTTCCCTTAAAATTCAAATTTTTTTTTTTCATTTAAAATTTGAAAACCCCCCAACAATGATTTAAAAACTCCAATAATAAGTTGACAGTCTGAAACTTGTGATTTAAAACACATTAAAAATTATTTAATGGCAGAAGCCATTATTATACAGTAAGTGATTACTTGGTTGACAAGAATTTGTGGAAATGATAAACTGTTCGCCTATACACCCATGATACTGTACTTAAAAAAATTTTGGCGATTAAAAAGAGTAACTGGCAAAATTACAAAAAAGATTAAAAAGAGTAAGTAGTTTCTTGCCGAATCTTCTCGTCAGAATCAACTTTCCGATTCTGGTGGTAGAATCACATTATATTTATTCATTTCTTAGTATATTTTTTTTATCGACATATATGTTTAATTACATGTATAATATACTTACATAGCTATAATTTATATTTTTCATGTATGACGATTTGTAAGAGCTGTAATATAAGCCTATGCAAATAAAGTACTTTTGAATTTTGATTTTTTTTTAAATTTTTTCTGTTGCTGTACAGTTTCGGTTAAATGTTTTCGCGTAAAATTTAATTGTCAGTAAATATTTTTAGAAGTTTCTTTAATCTAATTTTCCTGCCTCTCCATAAAAAACTAAAACATTCCAAACACCTATTACCTACTTAATAGCCTGTATCTAGTTTAGCAATATCTGTGCAAGGAATTTAATAATACTTTAATTTAAACTTGTGTAGTAACCACATGAAAGCGAGTGTAATCTATATTGCTCTATTATAAATCATAGATACACAGATAGAAATATATTATGTATTGCAAAAAAACAGAGTAAATCATATTGTTTACTACATCAAAGACAACAAAGCGTTCTTATCTATTGTAGCGATTTCTTTTAGACATTTTTGAGTACAGAGGAGAAACATTGTATTAGTATTTACTAAATAAAGTTAATTATTATTAATAGGTAGTATGGATCAACGTTATAAGATTTTCGATCGCGGTATTGTAGCTTTTGCCAAATATTTTGTAATTACTTACTTAAACCAATGTTGAATGTACCGAAATAATAAAATCATCTTGGTCTTACTTTTTTGTTAATTGCTCATTCGTTTAGAAAAAACGAAAGCTTTTAAGTTGGACCTTCATTGAGAAAATAATCCAAATGTATTTTTTTACCTTCTTCTAATAAATGGAAACTTGTTGCTTTATCACTGTTTTTCCTTAAGATGTATTAATTTGAAAGGGCTTTATAGTCTGAGCTGTTGGAAATATTCCTTTGAATAACGGTAGGTAGGTACTGTTTAGGATTGGTTTTATTGGGCTCTTTATGTATTCCGTTTTATACAATTTCTAACTGTGGTTTATACTAGTGAATGCTTCAGTAAGCAATGTTTATTATTATTTAAACTCCCATTCAATTAACTACTTCATTAGCTCGATGGTGCAGTTGATAGGAGCACTCCCTTAAACTTCGTAGAAAGTGGGTTCGATTCCCACTTCAAACAAACTTTTTTGCAATACAAATTTATATGTCTGGGTGTTGTTATGACACAATATTTAGGTACCTTTGTTGATTATGATACCCCAGAAATAAATGCTTAAGCTACTTACCTTCTTAATTTGGAGCCAGGTCGATATAGGTGATGTTTCCTGATATTTAAGAGTATTCATATAATTTTATTTTTACTAAATGCAGGCTATCGCGTGTAATTATTCACCAATTGGTGTACATACTGTTGGGCAGAGGTCAAACTTTAATAGCATTGTTAGGTTCGTTCTTCAAAAGAATATTTTGACATCACGATCAAAATAACCAACTAGAAGGTGCAATGATTTGAATCAGCCAAGTTACTGTATTTTGAATTTCCATAACACTTTTTATTGGAAAACAAAGAGTGATTTTTTTACTTTGTGATATCTTATTCACCAAAGGCAAGTTGTGACTTAAGAAGTCCGACTGAATACAAATTTTGCGGATGTCATTCCGAAAACCTCCACAAATCAACGAATATTTTCAAAGGAAAACAAAGTAAAGGAATTCGTAACCAAGCACTGATTTACATAAAGTTGTAATGTTTATTTTCCTGTAACATCCAGCCCATTTCTATCGAATGGTAGTTAAACGGCACCGTTGTCACCGTTTTAAGATGGAGAACATATTACATACTTGGACTAACATTAGTCCAAAGTACCTCTTCATGTTTGCTTCGTGTGTTTGTTATCGCAAAATAAATCCCTTAAGCGAATCCATATGAATTTAAAAAGAGTTAGTATGGAAAATACAATTTCTAAGAAAATCGATACACTAAACGGCAATTTCATAGGTACCCCATAAACAAATTATATAGGATTTTCGCAGTATACCAAATATTAGTATGATGAAAAATAACTGGAAATCTGTTTAGTGATGATATCCTTATATTACGATTTACGATGTGGCTTGAGCGAAAAGTATACTTCCCACTATATTTAGTCAAGATCTATTATAGTTCTATCTAGATCTATTATAAAGGAACTATTTTTATTGAACTATGGACTAACGACATCCTTTTTTTTGGTCCAAATCCTGGCCAAAAAGAAATTTACGTATTCTGTAAAACTTGACAAAAAATAATTCTTCAATCATCTGGTAATCAAAAACCATTAGAGAAACTTCAGAATCATTAAGCCTTAGTCAAGACTCCATGTGACTTAAATTGATCTCAGATTGTAATTTGGAATTTGAACCTACAAATTCGGGGTACTTTATATGTGTTTTGGCCGTAAACTTTGCAAGCATGGTTTTTAACATATTCATAATATAGGCAAAAGATCTCAAGTTAAGATTTGCTTAGGATCGTTGAATATTCCATTAATGAGAAAAAAATGGGGATTACGTATATAAAACAGCTTAAAAATTTAATAAGCGTTTATGCTCCTGTATCAGAATTTAAAATTCCCGTACAGCATTTTTGACTTAGCAAAAACTTAGTTTTTTTTTATCTTGATCTCTCCCCATTGAGAATCATATGTACGACGCTTTGTCACTCGTTGGAGGCTGCTGAATGAAGAAAGCCAAAAACCCTAAAATGAAACGGAATTTACGACATAATCTTTATCTCCGTCACTTTCAGACGGGCTGTACGTCTTTTTTGTTCGTTTTAAGCCTTCAAGAAATAACTCTATAGTAGCATATTCTTAATGATTATAAAAGATCCCGATGTTTAGTAAGCTAGCACATACTGTTAATTGATCGACCAAGATGTAAATAAATATACATTTTGTTCAAGTTGTCCACTGCTGGACATAGGCAGCATTTGATAAACTTCGTCAATTCTTCTCGTCACCCATCCCTCAAAGTCTTAAGTCGAAAGTCTTCGACCAGTGCGTCCTTCCGGTCATGACTTACGGTGCCGAGACGTAGACACTCACGCCTGAACTAGTCCACCGGTTCAAAGTCCCTCAAAGAGCTATGGAAAGGGCTATGCTCGGAGTATCTCTGAAGGACTGCATCAGAAATGATGTAATACGACAGAGAACCAGAGTCACCGACACCACCGATTTAGCAAACTGAAGTGGCAGTGGGCTGGTCATATTACCGCAGAACTGACAGTCGTTAAATCCGCAAAGTCCTTGAGTGGAGACCGTGACTCGGTAAGTGTAGTGTTGGACGCCCTGCGACAAGATGGGATGATGACATTCGATGGCTGGCTGGAGTGGGCTGGATGAGAGTGGCCAAAATCGGGAGCAGTGGCGTGCATTAGGAGAGACCTATATCCAGCAGTGGACGAGAGTGGGTTTTGATCAAAGAAATGGATTAACTAGTAGGCAGTAGGTACCCATATCACAAGTAAATACTAAAGTTACTTTGGGGTAGTATAGCTATAGGTGATTTCGTCTACTATATTCATAGTGAAATAATAGCTAGTATAGTTTAGGTTCCTTTTATTGAGCCATCGCGTGAACGAGTGAAGCAATTTGGAAACTTATTACTTGAATGTTTCAGTACTGAAAGGTAATCAATCTTTTTTTTGCTGACAGTGAATGTAAATTACTGGTTCTAATGACAAAAAAAAATTGTAATTTACTAATTTTTGAATAATCAGCAATGGTGAATTAAAAGACGCAATAATTACGTTGGTTCCTTAACCATAAGCAAGCATATTTCGTGCAAAAGTAAAGAAAATTGCACAAGTAGAAGAAGAAGAAAAAAGAGTCTTCATTCTTAGTATTTGGCTGTTCGCCAAAATATTTTTTTTGATTTTTTAATTTAAGGCGACGGGTAGCCCTAACTAGCGACACCATTAGTTTTTAATTGTTAGCTATTAGTAGCTAACAATTAAAAACTAATGGTGATAAGATAAGATTACAACCTCTCGGCAAACACTTATACTATTTATTAAATAACCATGCACAAATATTGGGTGCGTTTTTGTACGTTGCACTGTTATTTAATAGTAGTATAAACACTTACACTATTTATTTTTTATTACTTATGCTGATAAGTTGTAACCCCGAAATCAATAGTATCCATGTTGAATTGTCCTTAGATTCGTAAAAGAGAACCTTCATTAACCTTGTGCACCTTCCGAATAAATAATAAATAAATAAATATTTCACAACATCACATACATTGATCTAACTCCGAGATAGGTAGCTCAAGCACCTGTGTTACGGATATTAGAATCAACAGTGGGATTACAAATATATACATATAATACTTTTCTTTTGTAAATCCATACTTATAATTTATATATAACAACCAGACCAATACAAACAGACATATTCATGCACACACATGTTTGTACTGTGCGGGGATCGAACCCGCCACCCTTGCATCAGAGGCAGCATTCACTACCACTGTTCCAAACAGGTCGTCAAAATATAAATGAAGATAGATAGATAGATACTCTTTATTGCACAACATACAAAACCTAAAAGCTAGGTAAACAGAGATACAATGTACAATTTAGGCGGTCTTATCGCTGGGAGCGATCTCTACCAGACAACCTTCAGGTAAAGGACATTAGATAGAAGAGGGGAGGGTGGTGCAATCCAACCAAAGCAAGATATAACAACGGAACTGTACAATGCCATTGGAGCATCTCCGTTCTTCCACTACTCCACCAGGCAGACCCTCAATCGACACCGGTACATGGTAGAAATACCAAAAGTCCGCACAAAGAGGTTTGAATCCTGTTTTCTTATTCGTACTGCGAAACATTGGAATCAGTTGCCTGAGGAGGTGTTCCCTAGTGGCTACAATTTGGGGGTTTTCAAAGCGCGAGTGAATAGGTATCTTCTAGGTAATCGTGCTACATCTTAGACCATATTATCACTTACCATCAGGTGAAATATGGTCAAACGCTTACCTATCTACAGTAAAAAAAAAAAAAAATATAAATTAATATAAATGAAGATATGAACATTTTCATTTTAATAACATGTACTAATTAGACGAGCTTTAGTACACTTAATATTTACGACAGGTCACCATAAATTAACGCTACAATTTGAATTCAATCCATGTTTGATGTTCTTCAAAGGATGTTCAAATTAAGAAATAACTGGATGACGAGTCATACTTGCGTCGTGAGGATTTCGTTTTTATGATAAATTTTTACTTTTTCTAAATATATTATAATTAATTATAAAATTAAATCTGTTGTATGTACCTAGACGATGGCTCTACAGGTGGAGATGCCACCACAGTCCTCAATGACTTAAAAGACATTATACTCAAGTTTTCCTCGATAGGTCTTGAACTATATTATTCAAAATGATTGAGAAAAATAATTTCTTTCTTTTTGTATATTATGAGGCTATTCTAAGATAAGTACTGTAAAAATATTGTTTTTTTTATATTCGTAATGTTATGTATGCCATAAAGAATTCGGTACAGTATGTAAAAAAAATATTTTTTTTTCTCGTTTACCATCAGGTGATCCATCAGTATATTTTCCACCTATCACATAAAATAATAGGAAGTTTTTAAATCAATTCTACAATTAATACATTGTTATTTGATAACTTTATTGTTTTTTATTAGAATTAGTAGGTGCCTACTGGCCATAATAAGTGTTTTTAATATTTTCGATGTCTTTTGAATGATGTAAGCGTTTGTGGTAGTGCTTAACGCTGAAGGTATTGGATACATGGATATGTTGATAACATCTCATGGGATATCAAAAAGAGGGTTAAGAAATATCTCACCTATTAATGAATTAATCTACGCTACGGCTTAAATGTATTTTTTTCAAATACCGTCCGTACGTTTGAATAAAAGAACGGACGACATATACATGGCGTTCCAAGATATGAAAGAAAAGTACCTTTAATACTTAAGTTACCACTTATTACTTCAAGGAAAAAAATACTTTGTTTTGTTAAAAGCAAAAAAAACTCGTTTAAGGTGATGAGTAGGGCACACTAGCGGTAGCAATTGATTTAAATTGTAAGCAATTAAAACCGGATATCTTTTTAACAATTTTGAATCTGCAATCTCTCGAAAAACACTCATACTATATATTTAATAATTATACTTAACTTTAGGGTTTTGTACCTACTCGAAATTTGAATTACCACCTAAAACGGCAACTTATGGCGTTAATCTATTTATATACTCGAGTCAAATTCATTAAAAAATACCCAGATTTTTACTCACCAGTAAAAAATAATAACGAGAGGAACAATAGATATTTAAATAAATTTAAAATTCCATTTACAAAATTAAAATTAGTTTCATCCAGCCCTCATCATAATTATGGTAATAAGAATATACAACCATCTACCTAATTATATGAAAAATCGAACAAATCCAAAAATTTTCAGCAAAATATTAAAGGAATATTTAATAAATAAGTGCTACTATTATATACAAGAGTACTTTGATGACGCAAATAATAATAAATAATTATTACCTGCCCTACAAATACTTTAGCATCTCTCCTAATATTTATTCTTGAGTTATCGTTTTCCATGTTAATGTTAATTTTTAAGACTTTTAATTTGTTTTCTTTAGTTTTATTTAATTAATTATTTAATTTATGTAACACAATATTTAAATATTCTTTGTGGTATACACGCAAAAAAACATAAATAATTAAATAATATGCATCATAATCATTCAATTTTTCTCGCTTGATGTGGCGGAATCACCTTCGTCACCAAAAGAAATTACTAGTATTTGGTCCCTAATGCAATCTATGCGGACATATTTTGCTTAAGACAATACTCGTGATTCGTGATTTAAGTAGCTAAATATAAGTAGTTTTATGATTTAATAATGTGATAAGCCCTCTCATATTGCTATGTCCTTGCAGGACGTCATAAATAATTCTAATGTAACTACCTACCACCTTTGTACAAATGTTTTGTAATTTATGACATGCAATAAATGATTTGAATTTGAATTTGAATAATCTTTTTTTTATGCTAGAGGCGACAAACGAGCAACCGAGTCACCTGATGGAAAGCAATCATCACCGCCCATTAACATCCGCGAAATCAGAGAGATCGCTAATGCGTTGCCTTTTTTAATTTTTTGTTAAATCTAAATTTCGAGTGCAAAAATAGATCAAAGAGTAGTGCACAGTAATTAAATAAATAGGATTAATGTTTGTTTAGCGACTGCGACTCCGAAATTGTTTAAAATAGATCCAGTTTAGTAGCTAACAATTTAAATCGATTAGTATCGATAGTGGGGTATACCTTAAGTAAAAAATGCTAACTTAAGGTTTTAAGGTACTATATGGTACTACCCCTTCATGTCTCAGGACGCCCTGCTTATTTAGTCTGTCCTTAGACAATTGAGCGTAATATGCAGTTACTTCATATTGTGCAAGTTGTATGTGCGAGTATTTTCAATGTTTTCTATCGGCAAGAAGTCATTTTATACCATATTATAACAGCCTTTTCAAATATGACGGCTATTTGCGTGTAATAATATTATTATGTCAACATATAGGTATTGTATGAACATTCCAATATAGTTAATCATTATGTGTATCATACATAATTTAAGACTAAGGAATATTATTAAACGATTACACAGAAGATGATAAAAACCTATACTAAAAGTAGTTTAGAGAGCATTTTTTGATTGGCCTGATGGCGCATTTGGTAGTGACTCTGCCTCGCACGCCAAAGGTCGTGGGCTCGTTTCATACCCTGGACTAACATTCGTGTTATGAACACTTTTTTTTGTTTTAATTAAAATATTTATTTTTTTAATTATCAATTAATATACCGGAAATGACATAGTCATGAGGCTCAACGTATTGTGATGTCGGTGCTATATTTACAAATAAACAGAGAGCTCCCTTTAATATTGTGACGTCTTTGTGTATGTTTTGTTCTGTCTTGGTTTTAGATGGTGCTTGGTGAAAAACTTAATTAAAATAAACATCAAAAGGATTTAACTCGCCACACCGGTCAATAACCATTAAATTAACGTGTCTCTTTAATCACTCGACATTGGCAGAGTTATTATGTGTTCGCCGTAGGTAACACAGTAGCAGCCATAAAGAAAAAAATACAAAAAAAAACATCATGAGAATTTACTTTTTTTTTAATCAACGTGAGCAAAATTATATTATTTTGTCATGTCGCGTGATAACGTCACAAGAGGTTTTAAACATTTATTTTTTCTCCATGAATATCTGCTTCAAAATTCTGAAATTATTTTTTTAAATTTCTAACAATTTAATATAGAAATAGTATTTTTCACTTTGGAAAATGATTATTTGTCATATTGTCCTTTGTTATGATCAAGCGCGACTTCACGTTAAGAAAACAAGAAGAAGAGTTCGTTAACCTACTTTCTAGGTACATTGTGTCGTGTCTCTCTCGCACACGTTCCATATAGTCTGTCTCTGTGTCATGCCTTCTCGTGCGCATGTAAGCGTGCGTAGCTTATTTAGCTCGCAATGTAGACAGCTGGTGTTCTATATTTATATTTATTTTGTGCCTATGTTTTCCATTCTGCCGGCCTTTTATACCAAAACCCCCGATTAGGATTAAAAGCAAATCTTCACCAAAATGCACCTTATTGCTCTTCGCAAAAGTAAACCACTTTTCTACAGCTGTCGGACCCTACTTATTCCATGTTAACGTACCGAGTGACGGATCTCTGCAGATGGCGTGTCAATTTGTGTAATTGAGCGGAAGCTAGACTAGAGACTTATGCCGCAGTATTAATTTTGCCGATGGGTCGACATCATATTTAATACCTCTTACATATGAAATTGCCTTTTAGTGCCGTTGGGAAAAAATCCCAGAGGGAGGCCATTTACATCTTAAACAAAAAAACACACTAGCAATTAAACTTTGTTAAATAATAATAATAATATTAATAATTCTCACAACATCTCATATGTTGACCTGATTCCGTACTAAGTAGCTTAAGCACTTGTGTTACAGATATCAGACAACAAAGGAACACAAATATATACTTAAATACATATATTACACCCAGACACTGAACAAACCCAAGTGTTCATCGCACGAATGTTTGTCCAGGGTGGGGATCGAACCCACGACCTTTGGCGTAAGAGGCAGGGTCACTACCAATTGCGCCATCCGGTCAGTCTATATAACGGTACAGTGCTACTACGATTAGAAGGCTTATAGAGAGAGAGGAAAGCATATTATAAATTTATTTATTTATTCTTTATTGCACAAGAAAATAAAGTCGGAATTGGCGGACTTAATGCTATACAGCATTATCTACCAGTCAACCATTAGGCGACGCAGAAATATGTATGACGGCTAAATAAATATATATCCATAAACATATATGTGAGTAATATATAGTCTGACTAAATATACATACATAATTATACATATAATACAATAAACCTACTTATACTAAATACTCTAGGTAATTCAGTGTTTTGATAATACTAATGAACTCAAACCCTGCGTAAATTGACTGTGAGTGGAGCCCTTTCCTTTATTGCCTCTTACCACCCAACAGTATGTTAAATGTATCTACGAATACATGGGGCAAAGACCACAAATTACATATACGATTTGAAGGAATCCTTAATGTTCGAGTGGGTTTATTGTATTGCTCACTAAATACTCTAGGTAATTCAGTGCATTGACAATACTAATGAACTCAAACCATGCGCAAATTGACTGTGAGTGGAGCCCTTTCCTTTATTGCCTCTTACCACCCAACAGTATGTTAACTGTATCTACGAGTATATGGGGCAAAGACCACAAATTACATATACGATTTGAAGGAATTCTTTATGTACGAGTGGGTAAGTATGTTGTGCGTGGTAAAAGAATGCACATAATATATTCTTTCGTTCATTTATTCTTTTTGATTTAATATTGATTATGATTATGATCCACACACATAAGGCTCGCGCCTTTTTTTATGTGATAGGTGGCAGACGAGCAGACAATCATTTGATGGTAAGCGATTGCCGCCGCCCATGGACTCCGCGATACCAGTGGGCACGACCCCAGCCACAAATGCGCTGCCAACCTTTAAACCCCCCTTTCCCCCGGATTGGGCCTCCGGTACCCTCACTCACGCAGCGAAACACAGCACATTGCCGCTTCACGCCGGTTTTCTGTGTCTCTAAAGGGGAAGGTCATAACGGCAAACGTTTCAATGTAAAATTGACCAGACTTGCCATAAATATCCTCCTAACTCAGATAGACAAAGAGTTAAAAAACTGATTAAAATATGTAGGTTCTAAGATGATAATAAAAAATGGCATTAGAATAAAAACTATCGCCTTTGAATATTTACCGTGAAATAATTATGAAAAGCCATTCTCTGATAAATCTACATAGGCAGTAATTATGAAATAATGTCAATCTAATATTTTTTATTGAAATTATAAAAAATGACAGCTTTTTAAAATGGCTACCACTTTTGAAATAAAATATAGCTATTTATAATAAGACAAACTGTTATGTACTATTAATTAAAAATTCATAAAAAATACATTTAAATCACTCAACTCCTATTTTATGACTGCAATAAACTATGAATTAATTATTCTAATGTAAATGTTTTACTAAGTTATGTTCTAGGTCTATAAATACTTGCAAACCATTAGCATGATCTCTCTCTCTAAATCAATGTTATACACGAAGTTTATTACGTTACGTATATTGTGTAACAATTATTAAACAAATATATATACGGATAGTTACAAACTGTATACAGCATATTCCGATTTTTTGTTTGGAACAGCTGATTTATTTTTCGTTTATATTGTTGATCTACCATATTTGTAGTCATAAATGCGCTAGACTGTTTTAGCACTGGCCATTACGGGCATGTCCAGAGACCAGATGACAATAGCCGGGTACATTTCCCAGCACTTTCATGCCCTACGTTCTTTTTAGGGTTCCGTAGCCAAAATGGCAAAAACGGAACCCTTATAGTTTCGTCATGTCCGTCTGTCCGTCTGTCCGTCTGTCCGTCTGTCACAGCCGATTTACTCGGAAACTATAAGTACTACAGTGATGAAATTTGATGGGAATATGTGTTGTATGAACCGCTACAAAAATATGACACTAAATAGTAAAAAAAAGAATTGGGGGTGGGGCCCCCCATACATGTAACTGAGGGATGAAATTTTTTTTTTCGATGTACATACCCGTGTGGGGTATCAATGGAAAGGTCTTTTAAAATGATATAAAGTTTTCTAAAAAACATTTTTCTTAAAGTGAACGGTTTTTGAGATATCAGCTCTCAAAGTCGTAAAAAGTATGTCCCCCCCCCTCTATTTTTATAACTACGGGGTATAAAATTCTAAAAAAAATAGAGGTGATGCATGCTAATTAACTCTTTCAACGATTTTTGGTTTGATCAAAGTATCTCTTATAGTTTTTGAGATAGGTTGATTTAACTGTAATTTTTTTTCTATATGGCTGCTACTGTGTTGCCTACGGCGAACACATAATAACTGTGCCAATGTCGAGTGATCAAAAAGACACGTTAATTTAATGGTTATTGACCGGTGTGGCGAGTTAAATCCTTTTGATGTTTATTTTAATTGAGTTTATCAGCAAGCACCTTCTAAAGCCAAGACAGAACAAAACATACACAAAGACGTCACAATATTAAAGGGAGATTCTCATGTAAAATTAGAGTCTTATATTATATTTGTAAATATATTTAAAATATATAGGAGATATAAGGAAGAAGAAAGAGACAATAGAGAAAAAAAGTTAATAGGGCGGGGTTATAAGTTATAATAAGAAAAGTTAATTTTTGGAGGAAGGAATGCCCTAAGTTCGTTATGTAAATTGTTGTTTGACAGAGAATCAAACCCGGAACCTTTCAAACTTGGTTGCAATGCCTTAACCACTGCATACATACAGTAATAGAGATTGTCTAAACAAACTAAAAATAAAGAGTTAAAATCGTTATTTTTAGTTTGTTGAGGAGTAGTCAAACCAATTTGGCCTCAAAATAAATTCCTGAGATCATGGCGGGTCTGTCTGTAGTAAAGACTGTTTTTTAAAGATACAAGCAACATGTGATATTTCATGATATGAATCACGAATCCTTGAGTCAAAAAAGGCGCTCGAATTTATCAATAACTTACAACAAAAGCTTATTGACAGTGGATTATTACTTTTAAATTTACTAAATTATGAAATGATAAAGATTAAAGAGTTCCTTTTCTGGTCAATTTTGCATATTCTACAGCTACTACGTGATTGAAGGAACGCATAGAAACCCAAATAAAAGTTACCTGTTTCGAAGTTACCGTTTGCCGTGTGGTCCCCGGCAGAGTAGAATAGGCCACCCTCACTCTTACCGAGGTGTCGTAAAAGGCTACTAAGGTAAAGCTGCTGGCATGATCATCAGCATCAAGAGAAGGAAAACTCTGCATTTATATCAAAACCCTCGCCAACCCATCTGCCAAGCGTGGTTAGTATGGCAATTACCCCTTATGTGATTGAGGGAGGCCCGTGCCCCAGCAGTGGGGACCTAAATGGGCTGACGATGACGATGATGTTTCGAAGTTAACAAAGCCGAAATTGAAATTATAATGTTCATTGGTTATAAAACCAAATGCTTCTTATATTGCTAACATAGTCAGACGATTGCAGCCCATCAATTTAAACATTTTATCCATTCGTCCGTTATCTCTAATTCGACTTCAATATTGAGTATAAAATACACTATTCACAAATCCCAGAGCATCTACAACCTGTGCGGATAAAGAATGGGATCAGAATTGGCGGCGCATCTATTCACTTTTGGGACTGCCATACTGGCCGAGTACTTTTGAAAGGGTTTTCATTGTACATGACTTGTAATGACTTCGGCATGAATGGGCTGGCTCAATCGGAGTGATACTATGGCCTCACAGAAAATCGGCGTGAAGCAGCGTCTGTGATATGTTTCGCTGCGTTAAAAAAAAGTATTAAAGAACTGTGAGAAATGCTTGCAAGTTCTTCTGTTAAAAAAAATTGTTCAAATTTCGATTGAATTCAATTAGATGAAATTAAAATTAGCATTAGAAAATATAATATTAGAATTGGCAAAGAATTAGCTCAAATCTAAATTATACTACAAATCCCGCTATTATGTCGCCACCAAATAACTTTAGAATTTTTGCGTCACATACTTTTTATAACCATATATTTTAAACTAAAAACGTAATTGAACTAGTGAAAAATGGGCAATCATTAATTTTAACCGTTCAAGCAATTACCATTATTGTTCACGCATTGTTCAAAAATGCATTACCTACTTAACGACGTTTTGTAATGTCCGTTGACTCGCATCATTCATTTTCATTAAAAAATAATATCAGGTTGTCAAGGATATGTTGGTGCTTGGATGTTTTTCGATAGTAGGTACATAATAATTTTGTCTGCTCGTCTGGCACCTACAACGTAAAAAATCGGTGTAAAGGTGCACCTGCGCGGCAAAAACTTGTGTCAATTTATATAGTGACTTGTGCACTAGGTTTGCAGGCCTGTGTCGCAATCGATGAGTGGGTTAGCAAGTTTTGCTCTTTCATCATCATCATCATCAGCCTATCGCAGTCCACTGCTGGACGTAGGCCTCTCCAATTGTTCGCCACTGTGATCTATCCATGGCTTCTCGCATCCAGCTCTTGCCAGCCATCCTGCGCAGATCGTCCTCCCACCTAGCCAGAGGGCGCCCTACATTACGTTTGCCAAGACGCGGTCTCCACTCCAGAACTCGTTTACCCCATCGGTTGTCGGTTCTGCGGCTAATATGGCCAGCCCACTGCCACTTAAGCTTGCTAATCCGATGAGCAATGTCGATAACTTTGGTTCTCTGCCGGATCACCTCATTTCGGATTCGATCTAGGAGAGAGACGCCGAGCATTGCTCGTTCCATAGCCCGCTGAGCGACCTTTAACTTGTGGACCAGCCGTACCGTAAGTGTCCACGTTTCGGCTCCGTATGTCATGACGGGTAGGACGCACTGATTGAAGTCTTCGTCTTTAGGCACTGTGGTATCGACGATACGAAGACACGACGTAGTTTTCCAAACGACGACGACGTAGTTTTGCTCTTTACCCTTTTGTTTTTATACCGTGATATAATTTTATTGCAAAAAAACTGCCTAAAACAAGTGCTAACAAATTCAACCTAATGTACAACAATGGACAAGAAATCGGTAACAATGGAAAAAAAATGTTGTATCATTTTTTTTCATCAGCTTGGAAATTTATAGGATTAATTAAAGAGTGATTTGAGTATACGTAATAGTGGGTGTTGTTAAGTATGTGCGTGTGTGGGTCAGCATGTCAAGTATCAGGGAATAATTTCTTCTGTCTCTAGACCTAAGATAGTTTTGAGGTAGATATTATGTCAATAAATTATTTGAATAAATTTCAAAAAATAAATAATGAATAAGACTAAATTTGAATAATTATGGAAATATCTTTCGAGACCTATAAATAATAAACACACACCATAACAATACAACTTATTGTATATATATTATATACTACATGTGTTGTGTACTATTATATATTATATGTGTTGTGGTCAATAAATTATTTCTTATTCTTATTATGAAGTATGAGAGATACTACAAATAACACATGATAAATAAAAAAAACTTAACTTGCTCTGACCACAAACCGAACCGGAATTTATACAGCTAGATAGCCATAATAAAATTGAAAGTGAAGTTTTTTTAAATAGCTCTACCAGAAGATAACTAGCCAGTATCAAATGAACTTATTAGAAATAAGTGGGTAGTCAACTGTCACAGTCACTCAGTTTTACGTTTTACTGACATACGGCTACCACCAATATCAGTCTAAAGGCTGCATTAGGTTCAAGGAAGTTGTCACGTAACTGTCCACTAGACAAATAGTAGCCGTGTTAAAATCGATACAATTCAACAACTTTTATATTGAAATCACTTCGCGGCACTTTACTGCATAAATAAACATCAAATTTGTACACTAAAACTACGAATTTAAAACGTTTTAATTTCTGACCCGAGAATAGGGTATTTGACTTAGTTCGAGAATTGTAAGTGAAACTTAAACTTAAATGGGCCCGGTGACTGTCAAAGTGTCGCTAGAAAAGTTCTTCAGATAACAAACTATTTTTAGTATGGTTGCTCATGGTTTTATCAAATTTATTAAAAAATGACGCGTTGTTGCTAAGTTAAGCTTGTCAGCAGGAGAACAAAAATTACTTTTTATAAGACCGTAATAAGATTCATTCTAATGTACGGGTGTGAAACTTCAACATTAATTTAAGAAGAGAATAAACGTCTGGTTACATAACGAAAAATCGTAATGAACGTGGACCTGTGAGAATTGGAGGCAGGAGATTGGCGTCAAGCTGCACAAGACCGAGACAAATGGCGACTTCTCATATTAGAGGCCAAGACTCATTTTAGGTCGCTGAGCCATTGGAGAAGTAAATAACTGTTGTGTTCTACAATGCTCTGAAATAGGAACTCATACTAATTCCTAAGGACAACAAAATGCGAAAACTTGGCTCAAAGTAATTTGTCGCATATAACTTACACCTACGATCTATTTGAGAGGTTATGTCGGAAACGGCCCACAAAGGCCGGACTGGGCCGCAGTGTTGCAGCAGTTCAGCATCCGAGCTGAATCTGACTGCTTTCTTGTATCGTGTTAGCTCATACTTATTTTTTTATTCCTATTGCTTAACACGTTTAACTTTTTTGTTTACACATATTTAAAACATGTTACAAGTGGTCACAATAATATTATAATAGTAAGTACCTATTATAATAGTAAGTTATGTAGCTGACAAAATACTTTTCGAATAATATACTAGCTAATGTTCGATTAGTATATGGGTACATAAAACTAATAATACTTCTGTAATGGTTGTAATTTGTCCTGTGTGAATAAATAAATAAATAAACACATTCTTGAGAAGATTACACAAGAGTCAGTAAATACACAGGTAATAAACTGAAAGCTTACTTTCTACTATAAGCATACTATAACATGATTAATATCTTTCTTGAGATGGATATCGTAAATATGTGGTGTGTGTGTGTGTACCGCAAATTTCCATTTATTTTATGGTATTTAAAACGCCAATATTTTTCAAAAAGGGCTATCGAGTTGGATGAAATTCAAACATCATCATCGCTTTTATCACCAGTTTTACTTTTTGGTCTAGAACAAGGCCGCACCGTGGAAACTAACACTTTGTCTCCAATATCACTAACATGAAGACTGTCACGTATATAAAGTAAAATGTTTTTAAATCTAATATTTATGCACTAATTTAAGTAAAGTATGAAGTGTATATTTATGCACAGTAGTCCCTTAGAGGAGAGAAAAAAATGATACAAGCAAAATCGTAACAAAAAGTCATTTGCTATTGGTTATTGAAGAGTCACTTTGGTTTCCCTAAGATTTCATCATCAGATCCTGAAATGGTGACAGGCAGGAGTACATTCTTTCAAACAAAAAAAATATTTAGCAAATTTTTTACGCACAGCTTTAGATGTATATTACATTTTTACTATAATAAACAGCTAACACTCTATAGATATACTTACTTTATTGCACAAAATAGACAACTTAAAAAAATAGGCATTACAGAAACTTATACGTACTTAAATGGCTGTATGACTGTTTCAACAATCCATCCCTTTCACCATCTTGGTGACCACCCAGACCACTAGGCTACCGCGGTATTAAATTATAACTTTTCTAGTACTAACTACTACTAACTTATTCATATCTAGATTTAGATCATCATTAAACTTCCCTTCCCCCGTGGATATTGGCAGAATTTTTCATAACTTAATCTGCCACAAACCACGTTCCGTGTTAAATTGTCTAAGAAGAAAGCTAAATGAAGAGCGAGGGCCGTATTCACAAAATGTCAAAATGTGTATGTAGTGTATTTGTATATGTAGTATAAGTACCTATGTATTTACAAAAAAGAAAAGTATTATTATGTATATATTTGTGAGCCCGCTGTTGCTTCTGATATCCTTACGGATATGTAGCTCGAGCACCATGTGTTACCGCCAGGTGCTTGAGCTACATATCTCGAGCCGAGTGAGATCAAAGTATGCGATGTTGTGAAACATGTATGTATTGACAAGAGAACGAGATTCGTAACGCCAATTGGCTTTGCTCGGCCGGTCCCATTCCCACCAATTGTCAATGTCAAAGATAAAAACAAGAATATTTTCAAAAACTATGTATATTGTTTACTCCTATACGAGTAATTATTAGCTACACCACTAATCATTTAAATGTCTGTTCAGTGGATACTACATGTCGTAGTAATAAATTTACCATAATGAGTGCGATAAAAAAATAACCGCAAGTTAGCGATTTATTAAGGTAAATTGTCATCTACACATCCGTTAGATAATTCACATGACTTAAAGTCGTTTATTAAAATAAGCTAAAATCGTTGTTGCCATTCACTTATTTACAATTCAGGTAAAAAAAATGCAAAAACGCACAAGGTGGTCTCAAAGTCGGTAATTTATTTCCTGTATACGATAACTTAGGTATTAACGGCATTTTATGTTTCTCTTATCAAATTTTTTCTTGTTTTATTTATATAACAATTAATTAATATATATACAAAATTATGTGTTAATTCATTTGATGTAGCTGCCAAGAATTTAATAATACTTCTGGTTACATTTTGTTTATTCTATTCACGCCGGTAAAACATGGTGGAAACACTACAAACAGCTGAGAAAACATTGAAATGTTTTTAAATTATTGGTTCGATTCTAGACTTTATTGTTATTAATTTAAAGATAGGTTGGTGTTAAGGTTGTAGAGTGAAACTTTCAGCATGGAAGCGCAATCGAGTGAAGTTCAAGTTGAGCCAGTCTATGGAGTGATACCGTGGCGAGTCGACGCATGGACGGCGGATCGACTCGATGTGTGCGATGTCTCAGTCGTGAAATTAAAAGTTTGTCGTTCTTGTAAAAAAAAAGTGTGAATATCCATCTATAAACTAATTAGGCGTATTTGTGTAAAGAACAAAGTCGGAATGAAGTTGTGGACTTCTTAAAACTTTGACAGCCGAAGTGCTCCAAGTTTTCGTTAATTGATGTTTTTGTCAGTGGAAGTTTAAAATTTGGTAAGTAAATATTTAAACTCTCTGATACTAATTAAACGCTTAAACTAATAGTAGTTGTAAAAGACTTAAACTATTTTTCAATATTTAGTATAGTCAAGGGTTTCACCCATAACTTTGAAACCAGAAAAAATATGAAAAATACTGGAGAAAAAAGGACATTCAGAATAATTAGCTCATTTTTAGCATAATACCAATGTATGTCTGTTTGTAATACTAGTTAAAATAATAAAAATGTACTCGCTCTAGTTTACATAAAAATATATGAGTGTAATGCCAAAGTAATAAAATTTAATACTAAATAAAAAAACCGGATATCTACAAACTAATGACCTGAAATACGTTTTTCGACTTGGTATTAATTTTATTTTTTAGTTTTATGTTAGGTGAGGTTAAATTGAATCTGTAAACATTATTTTTACTTTTATTTTGGTGGAACGAATGTCATCATATAATTTTAGCAAGTGGTGGGAATGTAACATGAGTGATACTGTTTTTTGGAATAGAAAATATGATTTCAGCATAATTCACCATATATTCAAAATATCCCTATCCCAATAATATATTACAACTTTTGGTACCTTTGGTACTGTACATACATTGCTCTCTTTGCCTTCTTTGTTTGATAGGCTAACGCTTGACCACAATCGCACCTGATAGAAAGCGACGATGAGGTCTAGGATGATACGCGTTAATAGGATCTTAAAGCCTTAACTTTACTTAAGGTTTGTCTAAATGCTATTGATCTAGAGACCAATAGCGAAATAAAATAGAGGCAATTTTAATATTATACGATTGATAAAACAACTCTAGGTTAACTATTGTTATTTCACTGTGATTTGAATTTCTTCTCAATTAAAAGATAATTTTATCTGTTTTTATAGAATATGTAGAATCAAGTCTTTATATCTTCATCTAACTAATAAAACCGGAAGTATTCAAAAGACGGAAACCTCAAAGAGACAAAGGTTTCATACATTGTGGTCCAATTATGAAAGAGCCGCCCAAAAAAAAATGTGTTAGTTAATTCACTCAGCCTATACTCAGCAGTGGGTGGATGTAGGATGTGGCTGATATGATGATGGTGAAAATGAATCCACTGAAAATGTATGAACAGGTTGATTTTTGAGCTCAAACAAAACCAAAGATATTGACGCTACAGCTTTGGTGTCATTACTAAAAGAAATCGTTTACAAGAGTTGTAAATTTTAACTAGATTATAAGATATGGGTACCTCTCAGTCACAACTGAGGGTCCACATTAAAACGAATGTAACTTTTGAGTGCCAACTTTTACAAATTCGAGGTTGAATTTACAATCGTTTGAGAACTTTTACTAAAGCCTGACACATTCAAAAGATCAAAATTCCAATGTGGACCCTCAATGGGAACGTACACTAATAAATATTCAATAATTGTAATCATTTGTGATGAGAAAAAAAATAAAAGAAAGATTATTCAGGGGGTTAAGTCCTATAAAATACAGCATTAACAACCAAATACATAGATAAAAAAATACTGCATTTTTATTCTGGCTGGCACTTGGACCAATATAGAGGATGTCCTTTCTATTGTAGGTATATATTTCTTTTTTCTTCTATTTGTATTCATGAGTTTTCTGAGGAGTGCATTTCATTATTGCAAGAAACGTTTTACATCTTTTACATTTAAGCTGCTAAAATAGTTAGCTGTTTAAGGTGACGGGTAGGGCACACTAGCGACGCCAATCGATTTTAATTTTAAACTACTAAACCGGATCTATTTTAAACAATTTCGGGAATACAACCTCTCGGCAAACACTTATACTATTTATTAAATAGCCATGTACAAATGTTGGGTCCAACGCGCCCAATTAATTCAAAGGGGCCGCCTTTTTTCGCGTACAACAACGAACCCAACAATTGTGAATGGTTATTTAATAAAGAGTATAAGTGTTTGCCGAGAGGTAATAATCCCGAAATCGCTTAAAATAGATCCAGTTTAGTAGCTAAAAATTAAAATCGATTGGCGTCGCTAGTGTGCCCTACCCGTCACCTTTTGCCCTGTAGGCACTTACGTGGTTTAATAAAGATCACCACCAAAGTGTTGGTGAATCATCTTTCTATCGAACGATCAGCCGATTTAATTCTGTTATCAAACTGGGGTCATTTTGTTCATTGAAGGTCAACACACACTTGTGCGGTTGGTTTTGAATGTAGTTATTTATATAGTTGGATAGATAGTTTTATTGCGCAAAATACGATACAGGAAAATGGGTTACAAGAATAAAGACAATATAACAAGGCGGTCTTATCGCTTGTAGCGACTTCTTCCAGTCAACCTTTGTAATTTTTTTTTCGTTATGTGTGCAGTAAACAAAAAATGTGGACGTTATTGGTATTGTATTTATTTGCGTTGCTAAAATTTTCTTATACATATTTTTTAATGTGAAAGGTGGCAGACGAGCAGACGGATCACCTGATGCAAAGTGATGGCCGCCGCTTATCCGCGCAACATCAGTTGAGTCACAAGTGCGCTGCCAACCTTTAAACTCCCCTTTCCCCAGTTTGGGCGTCCGGTATCCTCACTCACGCAGCGAAACAGAGCAAACTGCTGTTTCACGTCAGTTTTCTGTCAGGCCGTGGTATTATATACGGTACTATAATATACAGTGATTCCGGACCGATACGATTTGCAAATATTCAAGAAAAGAGCGGACTGTTTTTAAAAGGCCGGCAGCGCACTTGTGACCTCTTTAACGTCGCAGGTGTCCATGGGCGGCGGTAGTCGCCCATGGACGGTAATCGGTCACCATCAGGTGAAACGTCTGCTTGTCTGCTCTCTATATCAAAAAAATATTTAACGTACTCGTAATAACAGATATATGAAAATTGTATAAATAGTCTTATCTTTAGCATTTTTTTGGTAGCGGTTTTCTGATCGTTAGGCAAGATCACCAATTTAAACCTTGACATCACTTTGGGAGATTCAATCTACAGCAACCATAAATGATAACGGTGATTAGATTATTTATAGTGCTATATTATCATGTGGTTAGGCAAGCATAGTGTAGCATCTAACAATAGCATTTTTACAGTGGAGATACATCGGTATGAATGGGCCGGCTCGACCGGAATAATACTCCTCACAGAAAACTGGCATGAAGCAGTGCATGCGCTATGTTTCGCGGCGTGAGTGAGGGTGCCGGAGGCCCAATCCAGGGAAAGGGGGGTTAAAAGGTAAGCAGCGCACTTGTGACACCACCGGTGTTGCAACTGTCCATGGGCGGCGGTAATTGCTTACCATCAGGTGATCCGTCGGCTCGTCTGCCACCTATATAATAAAAGAAAAAAAAGGCCGTATCTCTCTCGCTGACCTTAGGAAGATCGCTGGTAGGTATTAGGAAAACCGTGGATAGAAATATAACCGACTACAAAATAAACAAGAGATATAAGTATGTTTAAAGATCGACTTATACGTAGGTACAGTATGATTTAGATGACCCATTTGGATCAGTGGTAGTGAACGCTGCCTCTGGTGCAAGGGTTGCGAGTTCGATCCCCGTACAGTAAAAACATTGTGTGTTTGAACGTATCTGTTTGTATTGATCTGGGTGTTTTCTATATATTATAAGTATGTATTTACAAAAGAAAAATATTAAATGAATATATTTGTAATACTGCTGTTGGTTCTGATATCCGAAACACAGGTGCTTGAGTTACTTATCTCTGAGTCAGATGAATGTATGTGATGTGTGATATTAATATTCCCCATATTAATATTTATTATTATTGTTCTGTAAATATCTTAAACTAGCAGCAGCAGTACCTGGAATATAAATAAATATTAGGTTACATTACCTGATTACATTAAATCTTAAGGAATGCCTCAGCTTAAAAAAGTTATAAAATTTTGAAAAGATTTTACACCCTTGATAATATTTTGATATTTAGTTAAATACTGTCATGTTAAACAGATAATATAATAAAAGTTTTAAGGGGTAACGTTGATGCTAAAATACATTTGTAACAACGAATAATAACAAATATGACAATAAAACATTATCTTATCTTATCATGAAAGCTTATTTTACTCTGTATAAGCCTTTTAACCTATATTTAGGAATCTCATTTGGTAATAAATTGACAAAAATCGGCAGGCAGTTAGGTTTTAAGTATTTTAACTTAAAAATGACCCAAAAGTCAAAAGATTAGAAAAAATTATTGATACAAGACTATCTGGCTGAATTTAACTGTGGTAGATAACACATCGATCTTTATCGTGCCATGAATGGGCCGGTTCGACAATTGAACTAAAACGCGTCTGTTTCGGTACTCTTATACCGAAGACATTGTCCCGAAAAAATGGTGACTTGGTGCACCCGATCCACACACAGACCACTCAAATCCAGTACAATTACAGGCCGATAGCCATCACTTCCCTTCTCTCCAAAATTATGGAATCAATTATAAACTACCAGCTGTTAATGTACCTGGAAGATCACCAGCTTTATCAGTGATCGCCAATACGGCTTTCGTCGGGGTCGCTCGGCTGGTGACCTTGTAGTGTACTTAACTCACAGATGGGCAAGTGCAATTTAGAGCGAAGGAGAGGAGTTGGCGGTCAGCTTGGACGTAGCGTAGGCCTTTAATCGAGTATGGCACATAGGGGTTTTGTCAAAATTTCTATCCTACGGGCTCTCGGAGAAGCTGTGCAGTTGGGTCACCAGTTTTTTAACGGATTAAAGTTGCATTGCATTAAAGTCGTGATCGACGGTGCATGCTCTGACGTTAAATCCGTTAACGCTGGTGTTCCCCAGGGCTATGTCCTATCGCCCACGTTGTTTCTGGTACACATAAATGATATGCTCCATAATGGTGGCATCCATTGCTACGCAGATGGGCAATGCCTTATACAACGGCCGTGCAAATGTTTCCCAAAAAAATGTCGGCGAGTACCGGAACAAGCTTGTGTCTGAAATCGAGACTATACTAGGAAAAGTCTCCGACTGGGGGCGACTAAGTTTAATTGACTTAAACCCCTCTAAGACACAAGCATGCGCGTTTATCGCCAAAAAGTCACCCTTCGTCGTATCGCCTCACTTCGATACAACTCCCCTATCTCTCTCTGACAGAGTCGGGATCCTTGGGGTTGAAACATCTGACAGCGTTGAGTTTCGCGGTCATCTAGAGGAAAAAGTGAAATTGGCTCCAAAAAAACTCGACGTGCTCAATAGGTCGAGGAGGTATTTCATGCCCAGGCACCTCCTGCAACTTTATAAGGCGCAGGTGCGTTCTCATATGGAATATTGTCCTAACCTCTGGGCTGGAGCTCCCAGGTATCAGCTTCTTTCTCTCGACCATATCCAGCGAAGGACGGTCAGAATTATCGACGACCAAGCTCTTTCTGACACGCTTGATCCTTTGTCGTTGCGTAGAGACGTAGCATCGCTATGTGTCTTCTATCGCATCTACAATGGAAAATGTTCCGAGGAGCTGTTCGGCCTTATTCCAGCTGAAAATGTTCACCATCGTACCTACATCACGCCAGAACTCCAAATTTCAACATTTGGATGGATTTTATTCCACCACAGTGCGCTTCTCAGGCCACTTCCTACCGCGCGTAGTAAAACTATGAAATTAGCTACCAAGGATGGTGTTTTCGAACAGATACGACCTGGTGACCTTCAAGAAAAGGGGTTATTCCTCCATTAAGAGCCAGCAACGCAACAGTGAAGCCCCGTGTGTCGCACTTACCATCAGGTGAGCCGTCTGCTCGTTTGTTTGCCATAATGTAAAAAAAAATCTATGTCACTTTGTTTCCGAGAAAACTCCTTACCATTCGTCTACCACGTACGCCACGTCTGTTAATTAAAATTTTGAAGATACCAAAGTACAAACTAGTGTTGCTACTCTTAAGTCCCGGGTTCCATTCTCAGTAGGTGCAATCTGAAATTAGTAGTTTAAGTATTTTTAAACTCAGCTCGCCACTTAATTTTTTTCTATGAATGTTGCAAATCTATGTGCGTATTTACCTACCTACCATTGGCTTAGCGGTGAGGTAAATCATCGTGAGAAAACTTGCACATTTAGAATAGTTTTTGAAACGTGTAACTATGTTCAGTTGCTCTGATTCACTTGTTAAAGGTTTTCAAAGGTCAGATAGCTTCATTATAATCACCAGATTCCTCAAATCTTGAATCATGGTCCAAGCATACCCCGGGTTTTGGACGCAACCGGGAATTATTCGCTAATATGAGGAAGAGGAGCTTTATTTCGCCCGCGAAAATCTTGTGCACTAAATTGTGTACTGCGTTCTTGGCTAATCTTGGAAATCTTGGAACCACGCGGTCCCGATGCTTTAACGCCAAAAGATAACAGTGTTTTATAACGAGCATAAAACATCACATGTCTAAAATTTTTATCGATACACGCTCCAATAGGGAATGATATTAATTTTATCGATTTTGATGCCTTGTTTTCGACAGGATTTACGGTAAAAAACAAAAATATTTGCCTAAATTTCGACGAAATTGTTGGTTTTACGAGAGCCTGCCGGGAACATTCATACGCTATTTTAGCTTAGTACTCCTCCGTAAATATGGATTTAGGTGCTTCTTTATAGAGGGCATAAAAAAGAAATGGGAGTTTTAAATCCGATGAATTGTTGCTAGCATTTCACCTTATAGGTTAAAAACCTATAAAGTATGATGATAACTACGAGAATGCTTTTCAATGCGATAGGCCGTATTTGAAAGAAAGAATAAAAACTATTTACTGGCCACAACACATAATACATAAAACAAATAATAAATAAAAACGGTACAGAGCATAAAAGTTGCGGCCAACAAGGCTCATCCTCAGCATACGCTGCAACTGGCGCAAGCAACAACGGCAGCGCTGGTTTCAGGCTGAACCTTGGGCGATGCCTTTACGTTAGAAGAAATATTAATATTGACATGCAATACAGAATATAACAAAACATATACAAAATTATCCAATACATAAAGACCGGCCAAGATCAGAAGGCATTTCAGTGACATTGACAAGAGGGCGTTGTACAATCTATTTTTATGTGTTTTGTTGTACAAAATTACATAGAGACGTGATCAGACGTGAAAGTAGGTTCAAGAGCATTATCTGTCTTTAAGTATCTTGTATTACACAATCAGATAGAGATCTGACCAACTACTTACTTAAGATCACTAATATCACTAGCCACTGCGGTTTTGAGGCAGTGCGTTGTAGTGTACTACCAACGTATATTAAAAAGATGCACTTAATGCTTAAAGGCATCTTCACTACGTGGAGTATTTTAACTATTAAGTGCATCAATTAATTAAATTCTTTATTCAAGTAACCCAGACTCAATATGCACAACAAGTAAAACATAATAATGAAGCTACACAGCATAATCCACAACTTGCATAACAAAATAAGGTTGTAGATATTACGTAGACTACCCGAATCACCGCTGAACCACCCCGCCAGCCGCTGCACAACAGTGATTCACGTACCTACAGTCCAACCTGGTAGCAATCATACTCAGAACACTGTTGCCACTGCCTCGAACCCTGTGCATCAAGGACGCACATTTTTAACGTATTGTAGCAAAGAAACAGCTGACATGCGCGTCTGCAAATATACCTGATGCGCTACAGAATCGAGGCAGTCCCAGCAGTATCCTGAAAGGCATTATTATACTGTACCCGCAGGGAATTGAAGGGCCTTTGCGTGTATGTGGCCCACAGGCCACCCGTGTAAAAGTAAGTGCAGTAGGCTCTAAAAAGAGTCACTTTCACATTCCCTGTACAGCGGTTAATGGTTTAAGCAGAAAAGTTAGAGCGGGTTCGGTAAATATAACATTCTAACAATATACAAAATCAGGTGCTACAGACAGATATTAGCACAGTCATGGTTGGTTACACTCTTATTCTACAGTCTTTTAAATCTGATATTGATTTCACATCAGATCATGTTACATTGAACTAGTCATGCTTGACACGTTACAAACTTCACACTATATTTTAGCCACAAACTACTCATTTCGGGCATTGACAGTATCTACTTATAAATTGCAATTATACGTCTAATTTGCACACAATGAATATAAAGGCTGTTTTTACTACATTAAGTAAGATAAATGAATTTGCAAGAGTTAATTTTATTTTTGAGTTTTCGATATTTTGGCGCTTAAAACATTGCTGAGATAACATGACCATGAAAGTAATACAATACATGCATAAATAATTTTTGAAATGCGTCAACGATACAAGTTTCAATATTGCATTCATATTCATTGTTGGTTAAAACGATGCCTGGTCGAAACTAGCACCGACAATCTACTTTAATTTACTGTGGCGAATATGGGACATTTGAACAAAAAGTGCTCTACTATATATTATAAGGAAGTATATACAGCTGTTTGAGATATGTCTTTATAAAATTATCTTCGTACAACTAAACATAATTTGTATCATTGCTGAAAGGGGCGCTTAAGGTGGCTATTAAGAATAATGTTTACTTAAACGAAGAAACTCAAGTATCAAACAAGTGTAATTATTTTCCTTATAATAATAAATATCCCATTTTGGGGTACTCTGACACAATTGCGGGTTTTTGGCCATGCAAAGTTATAGAGTATATATATATCAAAGTATTAAGATGTAATGATGTCAGAATCCGATTCAAGCTGTGAAAATTGGCGAAATATCTTGCAAGTATTAAGAAAAGCTGCTTTTTGTACACTTAGGAAACATAATAATGATAATAAAATCTTTGCTAGAATATGGTCATAATAAAATTGGTTCTTAAAAATTGTTAAAATACAACATATTCTAGCGCATGTGATGTCTCAAAATTTTGAATATTTATTTTACTTAAATCAATTTTATATCCTTTAAGCATCATCTAGATCACTTTTTGTTTAAATGTCTCATATTGGCCACAATAAATTAAAATTATTTGGCGGTCTCTTAAACAAATTGTTGAATTCTTACTAATCTTTTTTTAATGTGAGAGAAAAGCAAACAAGCTAGTAGGCCACTTGATGGTAAGCAATCACCGCCGCTCATGGTCATCAGCCACAGAATCTTTTCTCGTGACTTGTACTTTAATATTATGGTGACTGGTAAATACAGTCTCGGCGTACCTCAAAAATGTAGGTTTTTTCTTAGTTCTCAATGTCGTAATTTGGATAAATGACCTATTAAGCCCTAAAACTATACTGGAACTGCTACTATGGATAATGGAACGAAATGAAACCATCATGTAGCCTGATCTAAGAGAATTTTGTATTTTCAACCTTAACGCCGGAGACCTTATACAATCCAAAAATAATAATACTAGCGTGATCTATTTATGCATAGCGCCATCTAGCGGCTAGCGTGGGAAACATATGCTTATTGGTTTACCTGTCACCGCGCTAGACGCCAATGACCCGTGCGATTTATATAGGGAGCAAAGTAATGCTAACATAATTAGAAAGTTTTTTAGATTTTCACGTTGCATTACAATTATAATTAATCATGACGGGAATTAACACGATATTTTTTTTGATACAATATTGTACAACATTGGCCGTGTGGTCCTCGGCAGAGTAGAATAGGCCACCCTCACTCTTACCGAGGTGTCGTAAAAGGCGACTAAGGTAAAGCTGCTGGCATGATCATCAGCACCCAGAGAAGGAAAACTCTGCATTTATATCAAAACCCTCGCCAACCCGTCTGCCAAGCGTGGTGAGTATGGCAATTACCCCTCATGTGATTGAGGGAGGCCCGTGCCCCAGCAGTGGGGACATAATGGGCTGATGATGATGATGATGATGATTGTACAACATTATAGAAACCGTGGTCACAAGCGGACTCCGCTCGTGATCACGGCTGCTGTAACGAAGCCGAAACGTCGAGCAAAATATGTGAGTACACAATGTTGTATCACATAATGAATATCGTGTTAATTCCCGTCTTGATTAATGATAGTCGTAATTAGAAGTCAAGAAGATTATTCCACAAGTAAAAAGTAAGGTATCAGCCTATAAACTATCCCACTGCAGGGCAAAGGCTTCCATCATAGAAATCAAGTTACCGCTACTATAATGGCATTTGGCTTGATAACCACAACAATGACTTAAATTCAAGTACCTCAGGTTGTTAAATCACAAAACATTTCGCTCTACGTACATATATGCAAACGAAACTCCATTTAGCAGAATGCAATAATTTACATAAACGTGAACATCCGCAAAATATTATGTCAGTTGACATTACGTGGACTTTGTATTCTTATACAATTCAAATCATTCATTTTGGAAAAAATCTTATTAGGGGAACAGGGGGAATGGGAGTCAGTGGGGAATGGGGATCAGCCTGATTTGGCCATAATAATACAAGATAGAACGCATCTTGTAGTTGCGAACGGTGAAAGGGTGCGGGGGGAGTACGCACGGCACCTCCGCATCGGTCTCAGTTCACTCCGCACCTACAAATTGGACGCAAGTTGCTTTTCGGACGATTCGTTATAATTTTTACCAATCTTCTAGGACGAAATTTAAGTACTTGTGCGTTTTTTAGGTTCTGTGCTCTGTAATGTTGAAAGGGATCATTAGACATTGCGATACAGTAATAATTATTCGTAAATACTCAACAGTGTTTCCATAATCTTATTGTAATTCGAAAAATATCTTTTGGATTAATGAGAACCGACTGGCTTCCAATAACCCACTGATTGTCTTTTATGACGTTTAATGATAAATGACGTGAGGCTTTTTTGTCTTGGTATTGTGACGTTTTAAAGTTTATGATTTTATGTTTCAGTTCAGTTTTGTTGTTCTGGATACCATTGCCCCAATGGTTTTCATTACCTTATCCACTGGTTTTTGTTACTTCAACCCTGGGCAATGGGGCCCAAACCTACTTTTTTTACATGATGATTACGTCCAGAGTCGTATTGTGATTGTAATTTCGATGATGAGGTCTTAAGGCTGATTAGTAGTAGTAAACAAAATAGAAAATAAAATAATAGAATACTCAATATAACAAAAGTCATTGGTCGCTTTCCTTAAGTGGTGCCAATTCCCCCCACTTCCGTACCTTAGGGACATTATCACATTGCGACTTTTTTCAGCTTACCTACGTTTATTAACGCGCGACTGTACCGCGATTTCTGCTGTTTTAGTAACGGATAGACATTAAGACTGTATTAACACAGTAGATATATACGCAAGCAGTATGGAGACTACGAACAAGCGCTTGATTACGCACGCACACAGATGCACACTTACAAGGATTCTAAGGTCCCATCGGAGTACAATCGTGGGAACTAAATACAGGGTTGTCGGTTTTACTCAATTGCGGCTTACTTTATTTTGGTAGAGAAAAAAAGTAGATACATTGTTATATACAAGTGTGTTAACAAAAAATGGTTTTAGATTTTAAAGTGATATGATGGGATGGGGGGGGGGGGGGGGAGTGGTGTATCTAAGGAGCGTTCTTTCTATTTTAGTCGAAATTTACTGTTGTCTGCTGTAATTTACGAGTTTTGAATTACATTTTGGGGGGTCGGATGTGCAGATTGATATGGGGTTGATGGTAGAACCTCACTGTGTTTTGGCCCGAACAATCGGGTGCATGACCAATACCGTAACGTGGTTTCCAAGTAACGCAAAAACGTTATGAAAAGTTTGTCTAATTTTACATAATTATGTATCTTTGCGTAGCTTTTTGCAACTTTAGGAATCATTTTGTGTATCTTGTGTACGAATATTGTATGCTAGTATTATGCTTATTTCTTTAGAAATATCATTAGTTTTAATATAACACGCACCAGATGATCATTGTTGTACCTAGGAGCCCGCGGTCATGACCCTGTACTTAAACCAATAGTCCCAAGGTAAGAATAATATTTTACAAAATTTAGAGGACAACCCTATACGGTAGGTAACTTCAACTTTCTGTCCAAAATGGCGGAGTGTCGACACTGCTTTAGCGTATTAATCTACTGTGGTATTGGTATTATGCTACGTCGCCGCGACATGTTTTCGACGCATTTGATTCACAGCAAAGTGACCCTTAAAGAACTTTCACATTAGGTCGTCCGTAGTGCGGTATCAGCGGATCCTATAAAAACAACGGAGTTTATATCAACGCAATCTTTGCATTGCTAAAGTCGCCTAAATATAATAAATAAAAAAATAAAAAATAAATCATTTATTTTCCTCTTTACAATACAATAGGGTCTTTACTTTACAATAGGGTCTTAAACTTAAAGCACAAGTACATTAATTGCACGTCACTTATATGATCCAAGAGTAAGAGAGGCTGGCGCCTGAAATAGGTTTTGTTAAAAACCGGTGTTACAGGTCGCCAGGCCAAACCCGCAAAAGAATGAAGGATGAACATTTTTAAAGTGGTGGACGAGAATTCATACATTGTGTACATGTAAGTATTTACTAGTAGGTACTAGTACAGTATAAGTAGCAAACATAGTAAAAAGAAAAGGAAGAAAAAAAAAACAACAAAAAAGGTAAAAAAAAAAGCCTAGACCTATCTATAGTAGTGTATCGTCGGAATAAGTGAAGGGTACTGTTTTGAAGGGGTGTGAGTGGTTTAGTGTGAATATGTCGTATTTATGTGTCTAGAGTATGTATCGTGTAATGTAATGTAATATATAAGTTAATTTCTTTCTTAGAATGTTTCACACCACCATCCTTGTTTTATTCTACTGTATAATGTAAAAAAGTCAGGAGAACCTGTCCCCTTTCTAAAAATGTAATTTTGACGCCAAAATACCCTTGTTGCAAAGTATTTCTATATTTAAACTTTCACTCTGGCGAGAACTATTCACCCGGTTTGCTCACTAGTATTTGATTAATAAAAATGCATTAAAAACCGATCTATCTGTTTCCGATACGTTTTCCTCTGTGGTTTTCATGAACGGACAAAGTAGAAATTGATCTAGTCTATTTTCTACTTCGTTATTCCTGAATAACAAGTTCTAGTAACAGTATATTTCTACCATTAGCTCGACGGTGAGGGAAAACATTGTGCGGAAACCCGCTCGTTATATTTGATGTAATAATTCTGATCATGTAACAGTGATCCAGTTCTTCTGGTACCCCTGTTAAAAGGTTGCTAACGTCAGATGGCAGTCGCTTCATTGTAATTTCCGGAATTCCTGAATCCTTTATCATGTTCCAAGCGTACCCCAGCTCCGAAGCGCCTAGCTTTGGTTGCAAGTGGGAATTACACGCTAAGATAAACAGAAACGAGTTTATAACAACAGGAGTGAACACCTAAGTAAAATTTACGAAGGTACATTTCCAATTTTTAATATGATGCCCAATAAATTGACTACATTGAATGCACAAGATCGTGCGAAGTGGAGAATTAGAAGCGGGAAAGTGGGAGCTTTCCCGCTCCCGGGCTCCGGAGTGACAGCTGGGGACGCAACCGGGACGCATTTAGTCTCGACTCTCGTTATGGAAATCGTTTATAAACATACTCTACTTTTAAAGATCAACCACCTCAAAAAAACATCATTTGTTCCGAAAACAACTTTTGATAATTTACAAAAAAATCCTAGAGTCTTAGTAAATTGACTAACGTATGAAACTAGAAAATCAGCTGTTAGAGTTTCTTATGGAAATGTGATAATTTTGAGATTTATCAAAAGTCCT
The DNA here is from genome assembly GCA_019059595.1 of Marasmia exigua. Lineage (NCBI taxonomy): Eukaryota > Metazoa > Arthropoda > Insecta > Lepidoptera > Crambidae > Marasmia > Marasmia exigua. The sequence goes on along the minus strand of CM032475.1, from coordinate 12,770,390 downwards.
AAAACAAATGTTTTAATGAAAAGCTGTGTAGTACAATTATGGTCAATGGAGCGTGGGTCTTAAAATATGTTTATTACTTACAAATAAACACACTACACTAACCATATATAGACGTAAGTTAAGAAATTCTTACTTAAAGGTGCGTAAGATTCATGTGTGGATTACAAAATGATGATAGCTGCGTGCCGGTTTTTAAATCGTTGAGGTTACTCACTCTGCCTTCCATACATATTTTTGAAACGGCGTTATTTGCAAAAAGGAATCCTGACCTCTTTGCGAAATTGCGCGAAACACGGCGCAACATGTCACGATCACAACATGTGCACAATCTCTGTATAGATTACTGTAAAACTGCCTTATATAAAAAAAAATATCGGCCAAGTGCGAGTCGGACTCGCCAATGAAGGGTTCCGTAACAGCAAGTAAGATCTATTGAAAGTAAATTGCGGTTTACTATTTTAAACGTATTAAAAAAAAGCTACTCACTATATCTAGTTCAAACCATTTTTCGTTGTTAGTTTTCATGATTATGTACATCATATATTTTTTTTAGTTTTATAATTCATTTATTATAGAAGTTAGGGGGGGGGGGGGGGGGCACAATCTACCACTTTGGGAGCGTCTCTTGCGCAAAGTATTGTATTTAGAAAAAAATATGAGCTTTAAAGACCTATCCATAGATACCCCACGCGTATAGGTTAGATAAAAAAGTTTTTTGAGTTTCAGTTTCAAGTATGGAGACCCCCCCAATTTTTTTATTTTTTCCAATTTTTGTGAAAAATCGTAATGCGATTAACAAAATACATCTATTTACCAAGTTTCAATAGTATAGTTCTTATAGTTTCGGAGAAAAGTGGTTGTGACATACGGACGGACAGACATGACGAATCTATAAGGGTTCCGTTTTTTGCCATTTGGCTACAAAAACCTAAAAAGCATCATGGGGATGGCAACAAACCAACTAACATGAAAGGAATGAGATTGAATTTATTTAAAAATATATGTCTTCTTATCGGATAACCTGTAACATTGAATTTATTTTTTATTGAATTAATATTATTACCCATTTTTAATTATAAATGAATGTGCATGGTAATAAATTTAAACAATTCATTTAATTTAATTGTTATTCAATTTACGTAATATTAATATTTGTATGCCATAACTGGCAAAACATAGAGGTCACATTATTATTTAAGAACAATTGTATTTTTACCTGTTTGACAAATAAATCATCTTTATCTTTAGTGTTTCGCACGCCATGTGGTCCTGGCAGAGTAGAATAGGCCACCCTCACTCTTACCGAGGTGTCGTAAAAGGCGACTAAGGTGAGGCTGCTGGCATGATCATCAGCACCCAGAGAAGGAAAACTCTGCATTTATATCAAAACCCTCGCCAACCCGTCTGCCAAGCGTGGTAAGTATGGCAATTGCTCCTCATGTGATTGAGGGAGGCCCGTGCCCCAGCGGTGGGGACTTAAATGGGCTGACGATGATGATCTTTAGTGTCAGCCCGGAGTCTGGGAGTTGGCGGTCTTGTACCCCCCGGCCTCGGAAAGCACGTTAAACCGTTGGTCTTGCGCCCGACCCCTCTCTGGTCGTGTCACATCACATGGTATCCTATCGGAATATGGGAGTAAGGGAATAGAGAGTGCACTTGTGTTTGCGCACATTTGAGCACTGTAATATATCCTGCGTACGTGGCTGATCGCTTAAATTGGCCGCCGCAGCCGTAATCGGTTGGAGGATATTATTATTATAGAAATAAATACACTAAGTCTAAGTGTACTCCTATTTGCAGTTAACATTCAATTTCATCAGCGTTTGATCCATCTCCATTAACAGAGTAGCATAGTTTTGCATGTAAACAGGCGTATAATGATGTAAGTGTAGATACCTACATGCGCTCCGTAGATAAAGCGCTTAGCAATACGCGCATCGCCTACGCGTTTAAAATTCCGCGCGGATAGGCTAGGTATTCAGCTGTCATCGCGTGAGGAGGGGGAGGAGACGCCAAACAGATGCGCATTTCCCCCCTCTCCGCAGTGGTACGGAGGTACCAGCACCGGCATTGCTCAGGTTCCCTCAGCTGCCAGATAGGGACGACTCAGTTCTACCCTATCCTCTCTTCCAGCACGTCCGATGGAGGAACCGCTTCGCCCGCCGTATGGACGGGCATCCGTCCTGGCAATATCGTAGAGGGAGGTTACAGCTGTATCACCATGATACTCCCTAATATGGGCGAAGAGGGAGAACCGCAGGGGTTTTAGTGGCTATGTCTTTGCATGGCTTCTCTTGAGGAGAAGTCTCGTCCAAAGGAGAGCCCCACATAACCCGGCTGCCCCCCGGTGGCCTGGTATGCATAAGGTAGTCTGCTCATCTCTTGAGCCGGCGGCATTCCCCCTGCGAAATAAAAAAAAGTTATTTAACTGTCTGCTCATGGGTCAAAATATAATCAGGTATCTCCTAAACTATCCAGCAATGCGAGCTCTTAGTACATAGCTTTTATTTACTCTGAAGTGTCGCACAGGATATTTAAACCAAGAATCAAGTAACTCGAACTATACTTACCGCGAAAATTTGTGCCAGTCGGTGTCATATTTCATTATTTTCTAAAACCAATTTAAAAAACTATGCATATTTCCTATTGTTATCCCTAGAAAGGACATGATTAAAATCTGCAAGTCAATTTTAGTGTCAGTTTACTTGATGAGATCACAACAGGTAAGACAAGTTTGCTTGAAGATTCAATAAGTATGTATGTCAACGTCTATTTATTAGAAAGCGTATCAAGCTACTAAGCCTGTTTGTCAAAGTACCTGTATCTCTTACCTGTACCTGTATTTCCTACCTACCTGACATACACGTTTGTGTATGTCAGGTAGGTAGGAAATACAGACACTAACTACACTACTACACAACTACACTACACTAACACTAAAAATGATTCTTAGTCCAAAATCTAGTAAATTTTGGACTAAGAATCATTTTTAGTACTTATCTTACTAACTTTGGAATGAAAACGGTAAACACGTACCACGCACACTTTTGGGAATACTTTGTGTCCGACGGTAACTTTTCATGTTCAAATGTGGTAAATGGTGTAAGATAAAAAAGGTCAGAAGTAACTTTCAAGCAAAAACCCCAAAAACGCACACATACAAGCGGGTGTACAGTAACCTCGGCGTAGTTCAGCATGAGCCCCAGCAGCATCCTGAACGCGTTGTAGAACTGTACGCGAAGGGCACTAGAGGCCTTCAGCGTGTAGTCAGTCCACAAGCTGCATGTATATAGAGAGGTACAATAAGCCCTGAATAATAATAATGTACATACTAAAGTCATAAATAAGTTATTCTAACAGTAAGATGATAATTGTTTTAAAACTTGTAAAGAGTACGTCTAATGATTTTGCTACCGCTGACACCTTCGATAATAAATGGTCGGAAATTAAAAACACGTAGTCATGCATAGCTAATGATCATTTCTGGAAGGTTCACTGCATAAAAATACAGGTTTTTTGTTCGTCAAGTGCTCAATAGTATTTTAGTATTTTGACCCTTATTGTTCATGGCTAAACAACGTCTGTTAAAAATTTCCTATTCTTTACCTACTCCAGAGCGAAGTCAAGGTTCAACCAAAAATATTTTCTTTTACTAGCAAATTGAAATTAGAGTGGTCTGATATGACAAAAACTCTGATGAAAAACTAACAAGCTTCTAGTAAGTGGTTTTTAAATTTAGTCGTTAGTCGTTAGCCGTGTGGTCCCCGACAGAGTAGAATAGGCCACCCTCACTCTTACCGAGGTGTCGTAAAAGGCGACTAAGGTAAAGCTGCTGGCATGATCATCAGCACCCAGAGAAGGAAAACTCTGTATTTATATCAAAACCCTCGCCAACCCGTCTGCCAAGCGTGGTGAGTATGGCAATTACCCCTCACGTGACTGAGGGAGGCCCGTGCCCCAGCAGTGGGGACTTCATGGAATCGCAAAACAAGTTTTATATACCAATTAATAACTCCTGGTTTTTAATTGGTCTTCAATTTTAAAATATTTAATTAAACAAGAAAATAAACTGATTTTCTCCTCTCCGTTAATAATAAGAGAATACCATCCCTATAAGGTAAATATTCATTGATTCACATCAATTTATAACATCACTGGCGCATAATACAATAGGTATAGATAATTGTATGACAAAAAGCCATGTTACATATTACCTTTTCAAGGCAGTTGTGAAAGAGGTAGATTTTTATAATTTCATTTAATAAAATTCACTATGTCAATATCAACTAAAACTAAATATACTTAAATAACTAAAAAATACTGATTGAAATTAAAACAAAACTATTGAAAATATAAAAATAAAAATTCTTCGTGTCATAATATATATATTTTTAATTTTGTTACCCGGTTTTGTGTTACAATAATATTAGTCCTAAGAACATAGTTATTTTGAAAAAAAATAGGTAGGACGTGCTCTTATTAGCTTAGATCAGTGTCTTGATGTTTAACTTTTGATTAAACTACAAAAGATTTTTTTTAATAAACTGTAGGCTAACGCTTGACCACAATCTCACCTGATAGAAAGTGACGATGAGGTCTAGGATGTAACGTGTTAGCCTACAAGATGCCTGTTCACTCTTGCCTTAAAGATGTCAAGATTGTAGTGGTCCGGAAAAACAGACCATAAAAGATTAGATAAAGAGAGAAGATTATTAAAGTGGCCACTAAAACTTAAAATTTAAAATCTCAACCATTTTTATTTTAAATCTCTTGATCAATTTTTACAATCAAGAATAAACTGATGTCAAGGCCAGTGACCCGCAAAAGGGCTCTTGAACAATCTTAACCAAAGTTTGAGTACTTAAGTAAATGATAACTTTATCGATAAAACGCTAAGGAGTTTTAACCTTTGTAATCAAAATATAGCTAAGGTGTTTGGTACGAAATCGGATCAACAGGATGTTTGAATAGTTTTTACGGCATTTCTACCATGTATTTTATTTACAAGTTTCGGATATTTCGGCATGGTAGAAATCTCGTAAAAAATCTATTATAATGTTAGAGACTATGAAAGTCAAAACAAACAGGATAGTTAATGGTTTTCTAACAATATTTTACAACAGTTAGTCATTTAAGAATAAACTTTATCCATTTAGAAACTAGTATCACGATCACGTTGATGTAAATATAAATAACAAATCACAGTCATACCGAAACTTCTTAACGTTATTAATGGTGTTTTTTATTTATTTTATAAATTAAAATGTTTATTTATACTTACGGTTCCAAAGTCATATATAATAATTCATTAATTTATTTCAACGTTACAAGAGATAAAAAATATATATTTGGAAGCAAGGAGTATGTGGTGTTGTGCTTTTTAATAAAAATATTTCACATGTACTTAAACAAGGATGTCACACAAGATAATCTGATTTAGTAAAAAACCAGCTACTCGTTACTAGCCAAAGACAACATTTACAATTATTTTTCACATGCATTTTTATTCTTCTGTCATCTATATCACTTCTTGTGTAAACCTCACTCATAACTTAACCCATTGTTTACTATAATTAACTCATTATCAAAATCATTGAATAGATGCATTACGCTCTGGTTATTAATAATGTTACTTCTAGTAATTATGACAATGTCGTTTAATTATGATCCTTATTTTAATACGTCATAAGGATTCATATTTTCTATTAGGAAGATAACTGTCTTATGAATTTGGTGGCATGCTGACAACAATTAAACATTTAGTCAAACATTACAAAGTCACATTAGTATGCCGTTGACTTTGCTACTTTGCATAGTAATTGTGCCTCCAATTCAGGTGTAAACAATCTGTTTTAGACTATTTTGCTTTGCGTTCCTATGTACAAACAGCCACTAACTACACAGGTTGCAGGCGAACAGTTGACTCTTACGTTTCATGAAATAAGGTTCAAAACTGTTTTCATGTGTGTTAATGTTTACTATTTTCGTTTCAAGGTCATCTCCCGCCCGACGGTATCGTCACAGTATTAGAATAACTAGTAGAAACAAAACGTTGCTACAAGGTCTAGTGTTTTTGGTCATGAAAACTTAGGGTTTTGCAAAACAGTAGTACATTTTGTGTATATACGTGGGCACTGCGAATAAGGGTGTCTTTATACCTCGGTTACTCGCGACAAAAAGTATGAAACCAACGTAATTGTTTTACGTTTGTTTCATACTTTTTGTCGGGAGTAATTTTTTAGATATTTATCTCACTCTTACCGAGGTGTCGTAAAAGGCGACTAAGGTAAAGCTGCTGTCATGATCATCAGCACCCAGAGAAGGAAAACTCTGCATTTATATCAAAACCCTCGCCAACCCGTCTGCCAAGCGTGGTGAGTATCTCATGTGATTGAGAGAGGCCCGTGTCCAGCAGTGGGAACTCAAATGGGCTGACGATGATGATGATGAAGGGTAAGTATGGTAACCGAGTAGGGGTGCGACCACATATAGCGGAGGCTGGGAGTGACCAGATTGTCACAGATAGTAGTAAATAATATAATAATATCCTCCAACCGAATACGGCTACGGCGTCCAATCTCAACGATCAACCACGTGCGCAGGATACATTTGGTGCTTAAGTATGTGGGCAAACACAAGTGCACTCTCCCATCGGAATCCGGGCTGCAATTAAGAATTTCTTATCGAAAACTTAGGTACACATTTTTCGCCCGACCCGGGGACCGAACCCGGGACCCCTTTTGGCCCTTGGGGTCCCGGGTTCGATCCCCGGGTCGGGATAAAATTTGTACCTGAGTTTTTCTGTTAAGAAATTCTCAGTGTTAGTCCGGAGTCTGGAAGTTGGCGGTCTTGTACCCCCGTGCCTCGGAAAGCACGTTAAGCCTTTGGTCCTGCGCCTAATCCCTCTTCGGTCGTGTCACACTAGTGTCCCATCGAAATAAGAGGGGATAGAGAGCGCACTTGTGTCTACGCAACTTGTGCACTATAATATGTCCTGCGTCGATGGCTGATCTCTGAAATTAGCCGCCATGACCGCAATATCGGCTTGGAGGACACTATAGATATACTACAGACATTATAGATGCACTAATCATTATTATAATATCATCATAGTGTGTAGCAATCGCGCGCATTTTCGTTAATTCCTTTGAAACCTGAGAGTAATATATAAGCCGTTGCTGGTTGAATTGAAAATACTCATATTTGAATAGTTCAAAGATTTTGCATCTATCCGCGGTTCGGAATTTCAATCTTTAATGAGACATCATTAGCAAGAAAGTAGAGTAGACCTTTTTTTAATGAAAAAAATATGAGAAATAATAAACAAGGCCACAGAATTTTTATTTGGCCACGCGCGCAAACTTCTAATTTACTAACTAAGCACCGGGAAATTGACATAGCCTTTAATTAACTGATTCATCTTCTTTACAACGCCAACTAAAAATATTAAAGAAAGCGTCAAGTCAATATCAACAATTAATTTTCCTTGTCCTTCTGATTTATACATTGCAAACTAATTTACTAACTCAGCCACGAAATTTGTAACTCATCACCATATTACGTTTTACAGCTTCAATACAAGCTCCTCAAAAATTATGTATTCAAGCTTCAATACTCAACATCATATATTATAACTTAACATGTAAAATAATACTTCATATTCTTTTATTGTGAAAATAGCCACTGTGCGATTTGGCGCGAGTGCGCGACATGACAGCAACCGGCCATTTGCACCAATCAGAGAGCGCTATTCGATACTTGTGCCGACCCGCCCGCCCGCCTGCCCTTATTTTCTTTTTCTTTTAATCATGTAATTATACGTGTTAATGTTTATTAATTACTATAAATTATTGTACTTGTTACACATATTAATACACAAATTGATTTGCATAAATAAATGGTTTTACTATGACTGTCCTTAATAGTTCTTCTTCTTCTTCATATTTGCGTATAATTCCCGGTTGAGTCCAAAGCTGGGCTTTGGAGCCCAGGGTACGCTTTGATCATGATTCAGGATTTGGGGAGCCTGGTAATTACAATGAAGCGACTGCCGTCTGACCTTCGCAACCCTTTGACAGAGGAACAAGTACCAACTGAATCATGGTTACACGCTTCTGAAACTATCCCAAACGAGCAGGTTTCCTCACGATGTTTTCCTTCACCGCCGAGGTAAATATAGAAATATGCACATAGATTTGAAAAATCTAGAGAAATCGACCCTCCGCATGGAGGGCGCGTTCTAAACCACTAGGCTACCATCGCTCTGGCTGACTGTCCTTAATAGTTCATGTGTAATACATAATAATAATATGAAGTGGCTTTAATTAAACTATTTGATGACAATTTTAGGTACATTTAACAATCGATTAATGTAGGATGAGTTACATTTTATTCATACTAAATTATGCAATTAGAGGCTAATATTCTTACTATTTTGGTGTCATATATTAATACTTTAGAAGCTTCCTATTTAAATGCATACCACAAATTTAGATGCTAAAAAATAACCACTATGCTGAGTTATATTTACAGTGGCTTACATATAAGATAACTAGTGTCTGAGATACTATTATTAAGACGCGCATTGGTTGTGGCCGACTTAGTAATTTAGAAGGTAACATATATTTTCTGAGGCGAATAATGCTATTAAAAAGAAGCTTGTTTAATTAGTACCCAAAAAATATTAGGTACTAACGGGGTGTCATTAAAAAAAACAAAAATCGTAATACTACAAGTATGATAATTAAATTAATATACATTAACTCTTATCGGTGAGACAATACTTAGTTAAAAGTGGCAATAATAGACAAATCCACACAATATCATTATTGCAAAATAGGTGATAAAACATTTTAATCAGAACATTGCATCAAAAATATTTGAAAAACTCCAGACAATGAAACCAACCGGTTTTGTTGTCCGTACTGTACCATCTAAACATTGATGAATTGACTGCATAAGTACCTCCCTTTTTTTGAAATGGTTCGATTGTACCATCTGAACAAAACGAGTTTTTTTCCTTTTACTACATCCAAATTCCTATACAGCTAGAAGTTCCATTGACTGGCTCTCAAAAAAGACATCAATCAAATGAAAATCAAGTTATTAAGGGCAACTTCAAACTTTAAATGTATATGGGACTGATGGCTAGGAGACCTACCACTAACCTTGAAAAATCGTAGGGTCCATAAAAAAAAATCTGTTTTTAAAGTAGTTTTTTCAATGTGCTGGTTCCAAAATCATGATGACAATTTAAGATTTTTATTATTATTATTACTAAATAACTAGACAAGAAATTCTTATATGCAGTTTAGCGTTTTTTTTCCCGGGTTCGATCCCCGTCGGGATAATTTGTACCTTATTTTTCTTTAAGAAATTCTCCAGTGTTAGCCCGGATGTCTGGAAGTTGGCGGTCTTGTACCCCCGTGCCTCGGAAATGCACGTTAAGCCTTTGGTCCTGCGCCTTTCCCTCTCGGTCGTGTCACACTAGTGTCCCATCGAATAAGAGGGGATAGGAGAGCGCACTTGTGTCTCGCAACTTGTGCACTATAAATATTTCCTGCTTCGATGGCTGATCCTGAAATTAGCCGCCATGACCGCAATATCGCTTGGAGGACACTATAGATTATACTACAGACATTATGATGCACTAATCTTTTATAATATCATCTAGTGTGTAGCATCGGGGGGGCGGGGGGAGGAATTTTCGTTAATTCCTTTGAGACCGAGAGTACTATATAACCGTTGCTGTTGAATTGAAAATACTCATATTTGAATAGTTTCAAGATTTTGCATCTATCCGCGGTCGGAATTTCAATCTTAAATGAGACATCATTAGCAAGAAAGTAGAGTAGAACTTGTTTTTATTATGAAAAAATAGAGAAATAATAACAAGGCAACAGAATTTTATTTGGCCACGCGCGCAAACTTCTAATTTACTATACTAAGACCGGGAATTGACATACCTTTTAATTAACTGATTTCTCTTCTTTACAACGCCACTAAAAATATTAAAGAAAGCGTCCAAGTCAATATCAACACTTAATTTCTTTGTCCTTCTGATTTAATACCTTGGCAAACTAATTTACTAACTCAGACCACGGAAATTTTTAACCATCACCATATTACGTTTTGACAGCTTCAATACAAGCTCACTCAAAAATTATGTATTCAAGCTTCAATACTCAACATCATATATTATAACTTTAACAGTAAACTAATCTTCTATTCTTTTATTGTGAAATAGCCACTTTGCGATTTGGCGCGAGTGCGCGACATGACAGCAACCGCCATTTGCACCAACAGAGAGCGCTATTCATACTTGTGCCGACCCGCCCGCCCGCCTGCCCTTATTTTCTTTTTCTTTTAATCATGTAATTATACGTTGTTTAATGTTTATAATTTACTATAAATGATTGTCCTTGTTACACATTCATACACAACTTGATTTGCATAAAAAATGGTTTTACTATGAATGTCCCTTAATAGTTCTTCTTCTTCTTCCTATTTTGCGTAGATTCCCGGTTAGTCCAAAGCTGGGCTTTGGAGCCCAGGGTACGCTTTGATCATGATTCAGGATTTGGGGAGCCTGGTATTACCAATGAAGCGACTGCGCTGAACCTCGCAACCCTTGACAGAGGAACTAAGTTCCAACTGAATCATGGTTACTACGCTTCTGAAAACCTATCCCAAACGAGCAGGTTTTTCTCACGATGTTTTTCCTTCACCGCCGAGTAAATATAGAATTAACAAATAGATTTGAAAAATCTAGAGAAATCGAACCCTCCGCAGAGGGCGCGTTCAAAAACCACTAGGCTAACCATCGCTCTGCTGACTGTCCCCCTTAATAGTTCATGTGTATACATAATCATAAATATGAAGTGGCTTAATTAAACTATTTTGCTGACCATTTTAGGTTACATTTAACAATTTCGATTAATGTAGGATGAGTTACATTTTATTTAATACTAATTATGCAATTAGAGGCGAATATCTTACTATTTTGGTGTCATATATTAATACTTTAGAAGCTTTCCTATTTAAATGCTTACCACAAATTTAGATGCTAAAAAATAACCACTAGGCTGAGTTATATTTACAGTGGCTTACATATAGATAACTAGTGTCCTGAGATACTATTATTAGAACGCGCATTGTTTGTGGCCAAACTTAGTATTTAGAAGGTAACATATATTTTCTGAGGCGAATAATGCTATTAACAAGAATCTTGTTTAATTAGTACCCAAAAAATATTAGGTACTAACGGGTGTCATTAAAAAAAACAAAAATCGTAATACTACAAGTATGATACTTAAATTAATAGACTTAACTCTTATCGTGAGGAACAAACTTCGTTAAAAGTGGCAATAAAGACAAATCCGACACATATCATTATTGAAAAATAGGTGATAAACATTTTAAATCAGAACATTGCATCAAAAATATTTGAAAACTCAGACAATGAACAAACCGGTTTTGTGTCCCGTACTGTACCATCTAACATTGAGATTGACTGCATAAGTAACTCCCTTTTTTGAAATGGTTCGTTGTCATCTAAACAAAACGAGTTTTTTTCCTTTTACTACATCCAATTCCTATTACAGCTAGGAGTTCCATTTGACTGGCTCCTCAAGACATCAATCAAATGAAAATCAAGTTATTAGGGCAACTTCAAACTTTAAATGTATATGGCTGATGTACTAGGAGACTCCCACTACCTTGAAAAATCTTAGGTCATAAAAAAAACTGTTTAAAGTAGTTTTCTGTGCGGGTTCCAAACTCATGATATGACAATTTAAGATTTTTAATTATTATTATTACTAATAAATAGACAAGAAATTCTTATAGCAGTTTAAGCAGTTTTTTTTCCCTGTTCGATCCCCGCACAGTACAAACGTGTAGATTGAATTTGTGTGCATGAAAATGTTTGTTTGTATTGGTCTGGGTGTTTGCTATGTATTATAAGTATGTATGTACAAAGGAAAAGTATTACATGTATTATAATTGTAATTCCACTGTGTTGATCCGTGATATCCGTACACAGGTGCTTTAGCTACCCATCTCGGAGTCAGATCAATGTTGTGATGTGTGAAATATTTATTTTTAATTATTGTATTTATTTTTTAATTTCTATATTTATTTAATCCGTTTGAACTTTAAAATCCTCTTACAAATAAATATATACTATGTATATATATATAGAGCTTTTAAGAACATGTAAAGTTATAGTTTTTCTAACTGGCATAAAGACAATACGCAGCCCAAAAAAATTGTATTGCTGAAAAATCTGGAAACAAGCACAAAATTCCTAAAAAAAAAGGGGATCGAAATATATGAAATTCGTATGTCTATCAATAGTGTGAATGCACCTACTTCCACTTGATTTTACAGTTTGCGGTTACCAATGGTTTCACTGTCAAGGATTACCACCTTTTATTGAATAAAAAAATATATAACTAGCATATTATTACGAGTGGTTATGCACTGTAAGAAAAATATTTGTTATTTTTGTACAGAAACTCGCCTTTTAACTCAGATACCTTAGGCCGTAACAAACACACATAAACATTCAGATTTTATTGCTTTATTGATATAAAGTGGTCTAGTTCCATAGCATTATTCTGTTTTCGCAATTTGGAGAAGAATGGTTTATTTTAGCTTATATATTTATTGTTATTTTCTTTTTGAATATTATAGCGAACATTTTTTTATTATAAAAGGTGAAGCGTTTGAAGTTGAAAATTAGATAGACATGGTACTTACTATCTTAGTATTTATTACTTATTACAAACTATGTAGGACTACTATTAGGGCGCCCCCCTTGGCTATGTGGGGGGACGATCTGCGCAGGATGGCCTGGCAAGAGCTGTTGACGAGAAGCCATGGAGAGAATCACAGTGGCGAACAATTGGAGAGGCCTCGTTCCAGCAGTGGAAACTGCGAAGGCTGATGATATGATGATTACAAACTAGTAGTAAGTAGCATACCATGTGTTACAATACTCCTACTTATTACTAAGTAGTACGCGTTCAAGCCGTGTGTCCCCGGCATAGTAGAATAGGCCACCCTCACTCTTACCGAGGTGTCGTAAAAGGCGACGAAGTAAAGCTGCTGTCATGATCATTAGCACCGAGACGAAAACTCCTGCTTTATATCAAAACCCTCGCCAACCCGTCTGCCAAGCGTGGGGAGTATCCTCATGTGATTGAGAGAGGCCCGTGTCCAGCAGTTGGAACTCAATTGGGCTGACGATGATGATGATAAGGTAAGTATGGTAACCGAGTGAGGTGTGGCGACTCACATATAGACGGAGGCTTGGATTGACCAGATTGTCCAGATAGTAAGTAAAAATAATATATGGCATATCCCCAACCGAATACGTCACGGCGTCCAATCTCACGATCAACCACTTGTCGCATGATACTTTGTTGCTTAGTATGTGGGCAACACAAGTGCACTCTCCATCGGAATCCGGGCTGCAATTAAGAATTTCTTATCGATAACTTAGGTACACATTTTTCGCCCGACCCGGGGACCGAACCCGGGACCCCTTTTGGCCCTTGGGGTCCCGGGTTCGATCCCCGGGTCGGGATAAAATTTGTACCTGAGTTTTTCTGTTAAGAAATTCTCAGTGTTAGCCCGGAGTCTGGAAGTTGGCGGTCTTGTACCCCCGTGCCTCGGAAAGCACGTTAAGCCTTTGGTCCTGCGCCTAATCCCTCTTCGGTCGTGTCACACTAGTGTCCCATCGAAATAAGAGGGGATAGAGAGCGCACTTGTGTCTACGCAACTTGTGCACTATAATATGTCCTGCGTCGATGGCTGATCTCTGAAATTAGCCGCCATGACCGCAATATCGGCTTGGAGGACACTATAGATATACTACAGACATTATAGATGCACTAATCATTATTATAATATCATCATAGTGTGTAGCAATCGCGCGCATTTTCGTTAATTCCTTTGAAACCTGAGAGTAATATATAAGCCGTTGCTGGTTGAATTGAAAATACTCATATTTGAATAGTTCAAAGATTTTGCATCTATCCGCGGTTCGGAATTTCAATCTTTAATGAGACATCATTAGCAAGAAAGTAGAGTAGACCTTTTTTTAATGAAAAAAATATGAGAAATAATAAACAAGGCCACAGAATTTTTATTTGGCCACGCGCGCAAACTTCTAATTTACTAACTAAGCACCGGGAAATTGACATAGCCTTTAATTAACTGATTCATCTTCTTTACAACGCCAACTAAAAATATTAAAGAAAGCGTCAAGTCAATATCAACAATTAATTTTCCTTGTCCTTCTGATTTATACATTGCAAACTAATTTACTAACTCAGCCACGAAATTTGTAACTCATCACCATATTACGTTTTACAGCTTCAATACAAGCTCCTCAAAAATTATGTATTCAAGCTTCAATACTCAACATCATATATTATAACTTAACATGTAAAATAATACTTCATATTCTTTTATTGTGAAAATAGCCACTGTGCGATTTGGCGCGAGTGCGCGACATGACAGCAACCGGCCATTTGCACCAATCAGAGAGCGCTATTCGATACTTGTGCCGACCCGCCCGCCCGCCTGCCCTTATTTTCTTTTTCTTTTAATCATGTAATTATACGTGTTAATGTTTATTAATTACTATAAATTATTGTACTTGTTACACATATTAATACACAAATTGATTTGCATAAATAAATGGTTTTACTATGACTGTCCTTAATAGTTCTTCTTCTTCTTCATATTTGCGTATAATTCCCGGTTGAGTCCAAAGCTGGGCTTTGGAGCCCAGGGTACGCTTTGATCATGATTCAGGATTTGGGGAGCCTGGTAATTACAATGAAGCGACTGCCGTCTGACCTTCGCAACCCTTTGACAGAGGAACAAGTCCAACTGAATCATGGTTACACGCTTCTGAAACTATCCCAAACGAGCAGGTTTCCTCACGATGTTTTCCTTCACCGCCGAGGTAAATATAGAAATATGCACATAGATTTGAAAAATCTAGAGAAATCGACCCTCCGCATGGAGGGCGCGTTCTAAACCACTAGGCTACCATCGCTCTGGCTGACTGTCCTTAATAGTTCATGTGTAATACATAATAATAATATGAAGTGGCTTTAATTAAACTATTTGATGACAATTTTAGGTACATTTAACAATCGATTAATGTAGGATGAGTTACATTTTATTCATACTAAATTATGCAATTAGAGGCTAATATTCTTACTATTTTGGTGTCATATATTAATACTTTAGAAGCTTCCTATTTAAATGCATACCACAAATTTAGATGCTAAAAAATAACCACTATGCTGAGTTATATTTACAGTGGCTTACATATAAGATAACTAGTGTCTGAGATACTATTATTAAGACGCGCATTGGTTGTGGCCGACTTAGTAATTTAGAAGGTAACATATATTTTCTGAGGCGAATAATGCTATTAAAAAGAAGCTTGTTTAATTAGTACCCAAAAAATATTAGGTACTAACGGGGTGTCATTAAAAAAAACAAAAATCGTAATACTACAAGTATGATAATTAAATTAATATACATTAACTCTTATCGGTGAGACAATACTTAGTTAAAAGTGGCAATAATAGACAAATCCACACAATATCATTATTGCAAAATAGGTGATAAACATTTTAATCAGAACATTGCATCAAAAATATTTGAAAAACTCCAGACAATGAAACCAACCGGTTTTGTTGTCCGTACTGTACCATCTAAACATTGATGAATTGACTGCATAAGTACCTCCCTTTTTTTGAAATGGTTCGATTGTCATCTGAACAAAACGAGTTTTTTTCCTTTTACTACATCCAAATTCCTATTACAGCTAGAAGTTCCATTTGACTGGCTCTCAAAGACATCAATCAAATGAAAATCAAGTTATTAGGGCAACTTCAAACTTTAAAATGTATATGGACTGATGGACTAGGAGACCTACCACTAACCTTGAAAAATCTTAGGGTCAATAAAAAAAAATCTGTTTTAAAGTAGTTTTCAATGTGCTGGTTCCAAAATCATGATGACAATTTAAGATTTTTAATTATTATTATTACTAAATAAATAGACAAGAAATTCTTATGCAGTTTAAGCAGTTTTTTTTCCCGGGTTCGATCCCCGCACAGTACAAACATTTGTGTGCATGAAAATGTTTGTTTGTATTGGTCTGGGTGTTTGCTATGTATTATAAGTATGTATTTACAAAGGAAAAGTATTACATGTATATAATTGTAATTCCACTGTTGATTCTGATATCCGTAACACAGGTGCTTTAGCTACCCTATCTCGGAGTCAGATCAATGTATGTGATGTTGTGAAATATTTATTTAATTATTGTATTTATTTTTTAATTTCTATATTTATTTACTCCGTTTGAACTTTAAAATCCTCTTACAAATAAATATATACTATGTATATATATATATATAGCTTTAAGAACATGTAAAGTTAATAGTTTTTCTAACTGGCATAAAAGACAATAGCAGCCCAAAAAATTGGTATTGCTAAAAATCTGGAACAAAGCACAAAATTCTAAAGATCGAAATATATGAAATTCGTATGTCTATCAATAGTGGAATGCACCTACTTCCACTTGATTTACAGTTGCGGTTACCAAATGGTTTCACTTCAAGGATTACCCCTTTTAATTGAATAAAAAAATATATTAACTAGCATAATTATTACGAGTGGGTATGCACTGTAAGAAAAATATTTGTTATTTTTGTAACAGAAACTCGCCTTTTACTCAGATAACTTAGGCCGTAACAAACACACATAAACAAATTCAGATATTTATTGCTTTATTGATATAAAGTGGCTATTTCCATAGCATTATTCTGTTTTCGCAATTTAGAAGAATGGTTAATTTAGCTTATATATTTATTTTATTTTCTTTTTGATATTATAGCGACATTTTTATTATAAAAGGTAAGCGTTGAAGTTGAAAATTAGATAGAACATGGTACTTACTATCTTAGTAATTTATACTTATTACAAACTATGTAGGACTACTATTTAGGGCGCCCTCTGGCTAGGTGGGGGGACGATCTGCGCAGGATGGCTGGCAAGAGCTGGATGCGAGAAGCCATGGAGAGATCACAGTGGCGAACAATTGGAGAGGCCTACGTCCAGCAGTGGACTGCGATAGGCTGATGATGATGATGATTACAAACTAAGATAGTAAGTACATACCATGTTACAATACTACTACTTATTACTAATAGTACGCGTTCAGCCGTGTGGTCCCCGGCAGAGTAGAATAGGCCACCCTCACTCTTACCGAGGTGTCGTAAAAGGCGACGAAGGTAAAGCTGCTGGCATGATCATTAGCACCCAGAGAACGAAAACTCTGCATTTATATCAAAACCCTCGCCAACCCGTCTGCCAAGCGTGGTGAGAATGGCAATTACCCCTCATGTGATGGAGGGAGGCCCGTGCCCCAGCAGTGGGGACTTAAATGGGCTGATGATGATGACTAATAGTACTTATATCAATAATAAATTATAGTTAAAACGCAACGCAAAAAAGAAATTTCGAGAGGAAGGCAAACGAACTAACGGGTCTCCTGATGTTAAATGATCACCGCCACCAATGTACAATGGACATTAGATATGCCAAAAGGAGTGGAAATGCGTTGCCAGTTCTTTATAACTTAAATAAATTGATTTACATTGTTAGTTATAAGCCGGATCTTTTTGTAACAAAATCCAAGCTGTATCCTCTTGGCAAACGCATAAGCTATTTATTTAATTATTGTGCAGTCTTCTTGGTTCTTATTGGTCTATGTTTGCACTCGAAAAATGGATTAACGCTAAAAGTGGAATTAATATATAGACTGACCGGATGGCGCAATTGGTAGTGACCCTGCCTCTTACGCCAAAGGTCGTAGGTTCGATCCCCACCCTGGACAAACATTCGTGCGATGAACACTTGTGTTTGTTCAGTGTCTGGGTGTAATATATGTATTTAAATATATATTTGTGTTCCTCTGTTATCTGATATTTGTAACACAAGTGCTTAAGCTACTTAGTATGGAATCGGGTCAACGTACGAGATGTTGTGAGAATTATTATTATTATATTTATATAGGTGTTAAGGCGTAATAAAATTGAGAGGATTTGATATTGTTGAAAAAGATCCGGTTTAGTTGCTAATAATTTAAATCAATTGGCTTCGCTAGTTAAGTACGCCGTACGCGTTAAAATATTTTAAAGTCGTACCTATTGGTTTAGAAATACCGCTAAGGGAAATTGATTTCACATTCAGAAGGCGCGTGACAGCACAGGTGGCAGGAAATATCCGGTACAAAGCACGGTAGTAAGACTCTCGATAACCGGAATCCAAGTTTGTAGATAAAACTCGGTAACGGGTAACTCCTGGCATTGCACTCTTTATTCTCTTACCCTCATATGTCAATAGGACACAACCGTGGCACGGTGGTACAAGACCGAAGACCAAAATCAACCAAATTTTTGGTCCGAAGACCAACATCAACTTGGCTGGGCAAGAAGTCCCGGGGATTGAACCCGGGACTTCATGCGCAGCTGTTGCTTTCAAATGCAACCTACTAATCACTGCGCCGCCGAGGTAGGTATTCATTATTATTATATCGTCAACAATATTTTTAGTAAATAATGCACTTAAAATTTATCGACAGTCTTTGGGTGGCAAAGACTGTCGATAAATTTTTAAGTGACTTGTTTACCTAAGAATAAATTGAAAAAAAAATTGCTATACGCAAAATATTTAATATTTTTGTTTTTCTGTACATATTTTGTGCAATCAAAGGTCACTAGTTCATCCTGTTCAAACACATATTTTTTATTGCTTTTAACGCATACGAAAAATCGATTTATTTATCAATTAAAAAGACGAATAATATTGAATCATATTGCAATAAAATATTACATTTTTGACACATTATACCTGTTGCAAATTGAACAGTCCGGCCCACTTTGATCTTTTTAAGAGAAAAAAAAGCTATTTATGTGCATTAGAATTTTAGAATATAAACTGGGTTTGCTACAATGTACCCCCCCACCTTATATTTGAATCGCCCTGGCACTTTTGTACATTTACTTTAAAATGATGAATAGAATTCACCGTGGGAGAGCCACACTTCGGCATGAATGGGCCGGTACGACCGGAGTGACACTACTGGCCTCACAGAAAACGGGAGTTACAACAGCACGGTGCTTCGATGCGGGAGTGAGGGTATCGGAGGCCCAATCCGGGGGAAGGAGGCTTAAAGTTTGGTAGCGCACTTGTGACTCTACTATTGTCGCGGGTGTCTATGGGCGGCGGCAATCGCTTACCGTCACGCTATCCGTCTGCTACCTATCGTAATTTATATAAAAAAACGGGTTTGCTACCATGTACCTATCTTGTTTTCGGCACTTTTATGCATTTTAAGAAAATCGGCTTTGTTTTACCAAACAGTTTTTTTTTTACTATAGGCTTACACTGTCATACAGCTGTAATGTCATCGCGCCTCGCGATGCTGCTTAAAATATCTGTTATCGATGAAAAGGCCTACGATTGATTGATTGAGGCTAACACTTGACCGCAATTGCACCTGATGTAAAGCGACGATGAGTTCTATAAAAAAACAAATTGTTTATTGCAGGTAACAATATAACCCATATCAATACAATGAAATTAAATTAAATAGTGAAAAATTATGTCAAGTGATAACATTATTATTAATACAATTGATTAATTATATTTAGAAACAAATAATTTAAATTAAATTAGATTGAAAACACATTAAAAAAATTATATCATATAAAAAAAAACAATTAAAATAACACTAACACCTACACAATTGATCAATAAATTGCTGCCCTTCACGTAACATATGATTCTATTCTATGATGATACGCGTTTGCTTAAAATATTATACAAAGATATTTCATTTTACAACACCACGATTAAAAACCCAAATGTTTTGACCGATCGTAAGATATCTATTTCTCGTAATCGATGATCACCTTGTAATTTTACCAGTCGAATAATTAATAAAACTATTTTTGATTCACTTCTAACGTCAATTTATAACTGCCTGAATATTTTAAACTAGTTTGTTCGATCAATTTAGTCGAAGCGGTTTTATAATTGATTGCAGTCAATATTTCACTTTTTCGATTAATGCCTTGATATTTGTTGCTTGATGACAAAAAAAAATACTTCCCTACTATTTAACTTCCTACTACCTATACCGAGAAAATATTCAATTAGATTTGGATAGCCACAAATCTACCAAATTTCTTTAATCGATTTTTGCAAAACACGTTTGGTTCAATATTGATTGAGAAAATTTGACTGATTATAATATCATGATGTGAAGCTTAAGTTAAGGCCTGATTCGATTAATCCTTATCCGGAAATAAATCTTCGTATTAAGTCAAATTTGTATAAAATGACAGCGCTATCAGCAAAAATAGTATCGGATTAAAATTGGTCAAAAACGGCTCTTAAGAGCATTACGAACCTACACATTAATTTTAACAATTATTTTATTAAAATTGATACAGTATATTAATATATGTAATTTCTATGTAAATCTTAACTTATATTTTAAAAGGGATATCCGTATTTTTAAATGTTTGTAATTCAAAAACTTAAAATAACCGGATCGAATTTTTTTATGCTAGAATGTAATCAACACCACACCGCCCATGAACATCCGCGAAATCAAAAAACAAAATCTCTTCATGGAGAATGGTATGTATGCAATAAAATTTAGCCATATTATTTTCATAAGTGCTGAAATCGATGTTATTTTCTAGAATTAGCATTAAGTTTTTAAGTCGAAAAAAAATTCAATTAAAAATAGGTAGTTTTATTGGCACGTAAAACTTTGATAACTTTACGAACAAAATTAGAATAAAAGTAGGTATCAATATCAAGTACACACACAGTGCAACATTAATTTTTGAAAGTATACTATTAGTTAATGCCTTTATTTTAATTAAAGCACTTGGTAGGTATTTGGGTATTTAAACACTTTGGATGAAGCCACGATGGATCCCATCGATATGTATATAAGAATGCCTGAACATTTTGATGAAAAAGACCAAATGAAATTTTCACAACAACAACAAATAAATATTCTTAAAAGTAATACGGAACCTAATGCAAGGTGTAAGCTTGATATATTTAACAAAATCTAAGTAAGTATGTATCATTCAAAATCACGTAGTCAGATGTTGAGTAGGTATTTATGAAATAAGTGTATATATCTACATACCATAAAATATCACATGCAGTTTGAGGCAATTTCGTTATGAAACCATTTTCAGACGTTCCTTTTAAAATTGCAGTATCTCGGAAACATTTTATGTTGAGTTATTCGTTTTCCGTCATATTTTATATTGTCATGGGATAAAATATGAGAGGAGAAACTTATTTTTTCTGAACAGTTTTTGGTTGATGCTAAGACACGGAGATGCTGCCTTAACATCGCTTCCGTTGTAATTGCAACTTGGGCTCTTCTCTTGCTTACCATCAGGCTAAGGAGAGCCAATATACTGTGTCACTATAAAAAAGACACCACACAATCTTATTGAAACTTAAACTCAAAAAATAAGGTGAAGGCATCGAATCCTCAAATTTCATTTTTATTGAACATCATTCATAGATAATACAAAATCTATACGAGATTGTTCTTTATATTGATAACCATGAGGTTCAATACGAAACTTGCAGTTTTCAAGTATTTATTTATTCGCTGCGCTTTTCGAAGCCACTTTATTGGCTTGACCTTAATATTTTACGACCGGTCAATAAAATCACGCCATCTTAAAATTACGTACAAAGAAGTTGATATTTTTAGGGTTTCGGATTCAGAAGGAAAAACCGGCCAAGTGCTTGTCGGACTCATGCACAAAGGGTTCCGTACCATTGATTTATGAAATGAAAGAAGGGCCTTTTGTTTATTTTTATATTTCAGTAAATTGAATGAAACGGTTTACGATTTCTGTTTTATTAAAAAAAATTTGAAGTACCTTAACATAATGTTAAGGTACTTCAATTTTTTTTAATAAACTAATAAGCGGTTTACGATTTATGACGTATTAAAAAAACTACTGACTGGATTTCGTTCAAAACAATTTTCTTTGTTAGTTTTTGTAGTAATGTATAACATGTGTTTTTTTTAGATTTTTCGATTTCTTATTTTAGAAATTAGAGGGGCGGGACCAACTTTATTCCACTTTAGACGCGTCTGTCACGCAAACTATTCAGTTTAGAAAAAATATTGTAACCTCGATGTAATAAAGACCTATCCACAGTTACATACTTTTTTTTTTATATATGAGAGGTCGCAGATGAGCAGACGGTTCACCTGATGGTAAGCAACTCCGCCGCCCATGAACACCCGCAATACCAGTGGAGTCACAAGTGCGCTGACAACCTTTTCCCCTTCCCCCCATTGGGCCTCCGGTAACCTCACTCACAAGGCGAAACACAGCGCAGGCGCTGCTTCACGCCGGTCTTCTGTGAGGCGTATGTACGAATGTGTTTGTTGAAAAAAAAAGAGTTTCAGTTCTAAGTATAGGGATTTCCCACTCTTTTTTATTTTTGCGTCATAATCTTAATGGAGTTCACATAATACATCTACCTACCTACCAAGTTTTAACAGTATAGTCCGTATGTCACAGGCATTTTTTTCCAAAAATATAGTTCTTATAGTTTTGGAAAAAAGGCCTGTGGCATAGGTACGGACAGATGGACAGACAGACATGACGAATCTATAAGGGTTCCGTTTTTTGCCATTTGGCTACGGAACCTTAAAAACGGAACCCTTATATTAAATCACTCGTGCGTCCGTCTGTCGTCTATCATACTCCATTTTCTTTGCAACTAATGGAACGATTGAGTCTCGTTTGTTTTGTTTGTGTCTCAGAAACATATAGGTGCTGTTACAAACTTAGAAATTAATATCGATGAGCTATATACTTATAAACTTTGTTAGTTTATGCTACTATTAAGGTGACGGGTAGGGCACACTAGCGACGCTATCGATTTTAGTTTTTAGCTACTAAACCGAATCTATTTTAAACAATTTCGGAATTACAATCTCTCGGCAAACAAAACAAAAAAAAAACAAAACAAAATAAAATCGTTATTTACCAAAAACAAATACATGGTACAATATTTTATCAGGCGGTCACTGGACTAAGCAAATGGCTTGTCTTGCAGCGGCCAATAAGCATTTCCTAAACCTAATTATTGTACGAACGCACGGTACTCAATATTTACAAAACAATTAAATTACAAAACAAAAGGGGCAATTTATAACATAAAAGGGTACAAGAAGGAAATCTAACTAAAGGGCTGATATTTTATATAAAACACCTATACTATTAATTTATTACTTATAGTCTAGTACTATTTGGTCTGCATTTGCACTCGAATTTTGGACTACCGCCAAAAGTGGCCACTGAATAAATTTTTCGCGTACAAAAACGGACCCAATATTTGTGCTTGGTTATTTAATAAACAGTAAAAGTGTTTGCCGAGAGGTAGTAACCCCGAAATTGTTTAAAATAAATCTGGTTTAGTAGCTAAAAATTAAAATCGATTGGCGTCGCTAGTGTGCCCTACCCGTCACCTTAAGAGCTCTTTTACAGATCAGTGGCATCACCACCAATTTTCTATTGATTGTTTTTTTTATGATATAGGTGGCAGACGAGCCGACGGATCATCTGATGGTAAGCTATTACCGCCGCCCATGGACACCGGTGGTGTCACAAGTGCGCTGCTTATCTTTTAACCCCCCTTCCCCTAGAATGGGCCTCCGGTACCCTCACTCAAGCAGCGAAACAAAGCGCATGCACTGCTTCACGCCGGTTTGTATGAGTGTGTGTTGTAACAAAATGAAGACAATAAATGAAAAAATTAATTGACATTTAAAATGAAAAAAGGATTGAATAGGAAATTAGAGAAGTAGGCTCTTTTTTTTGGAAGCCAAGGCTAAGTTAAGTTGTTGCTCCAACCTTAGCTCTCATATCGGATTAGTAGATATATAACTTATCCGTTACCATTAATGAAATGATGATCTATATAGAGTAATTTTCATTACATAATTGCCGAGAAGGTTATTTTATTAAGTAGCTTTTTAAATTTTTTTTTTAACTGTCCTGAATTGTTAAAAAGATATATTGAGGTTGCTTAGGGCGTAAGACGATTTTTTTTTACTTTCGAATTAGATGACACCATTTTTAGGTATATGATGTTACCCTGTTATTTATATACCAGCACATGCTATTTGGAAAATTTTATATTCTGCATATATTGAACTGCCTTCAATGGTAAAATACAAATTAAATTATTTCAATCTATCTTTTTTAAATCACCGAATAAAGTACATTAAAAAAAGTAAATTTTATGAAGACATTATTACTTACTCCATTTAATTGAATATGATTTTTGAAATTTAGAAACAATAATATAAACAAATTATAGCCTGCCTAGTTTTGGACCAATGTTTAAAAACTATTAAGTCAAATCTATCTTAGCAAAAGTCTATTAAAAAAATATTCTTTAACCCCAAATAAATGTGTATGATTAGTATTTTTTTGGGCTTCAAATTTATTTATTAAAATAATTTAATAGACGAATTACGTAGTTTATCAGAAACTCCAATTCAACTTATTCCAAGCAATAGGTACTGATCGTAATTATAGGGCCGAACACTTCTAAGGAACAATTTCGCATTCAAAAACTTCATTTGAATTGCATGTCAATTAATTTTCAAGACATTCTCAGAGTCGTATTATTATAGTCTGTTCCATTTATGAAGTCCTCTTTGACATTTCAAAGAACGTAACTCTGCACGTTTTTGTATATGGTAGTAAATCGTCATTTGAAAAATATAAGATTATACAAAAACACGCTACAATGAATTAAAAAGTTAAAAGTTGATTCGATTAAAATTGATTACAAATCGAGAATTACATGCCGCTGAGTATCGATTTCTAAGGGTACATCTGTCAAAAAGGACTTCATAATTGGAATAGACAATAATATAGTTATCCACCCTTCAGAACGTTTGTTAAAAGTAGTATGAAAGAATTTCTAAATAAGTCGTGTAATTAAATAACCGCAAGAGTAGCTTTCAAAGCTGGATCTATTAAAGAAAGCACTTTAAGGGCGGATTCAACCAATTATTTTCTTAATAATCTCAATTGTGTTCTTCCAAAGTCGGTAGAGCTATACTACATCTCACGGGTGAATGAACGAATGACATAAACTAGCAATAGACCATAATGTATTGTTTTGTGATTCATGATAATGACACCGGGATTTTCTTTTTAAGTGAGGTTATACAGGTAATTTCAAAAATTTAAACAGCTCTGACAATGACAACGTCATTTTGAATTACCTTTTTTTTTTTTTGCGTTGGGGGAATGCCGCCGGCCCGATGTTCAATTGGCCGACGTCGCCACCTTTCGGCGGCGCCTTATGCATACCCGTCTGCCGGGGGGCGGACGGGTTATGTCGGGCTCTCCTCCAGTAAAACTGAAGGCCTACTGACTAAACCCCCAACGACGCTAGGATATTACTATTCTGTCGATTTCGGCGGGTAGGGCTAAAACAAGCCGCGTGGGCTAATGCAATTCAAAGGTTATAAATTAGTGTCTAGTGGTTTATGGTGTACAAATTTGGTGTTTATTTCTGCAGTGAAGTACTCCAAAGTGATTCTTATAATAAGAATCGTTGGAATATCTCGTTTTTAACACTGCTATTGTGTCAAGAGAGTTGTCTCGTGTCAACTTGCTTGGACCTAACAGAGTCTTAAAACCAGCAATTGCTTTTAGAGTGATATCCGCGGAATCCGTAGGTCGATAAAACGTAAAACACTGGCGTTTTATTGAGTGACTGTGACTTTGACTGACTTCGATTGTTGACTACCTACTTATTCTCAATAAGTTACTTGACGTTGGCGTATTATCTTCGGGTAGAGCCATATTAAAAAAAAAACTATTCTGTCAAAATTGGCGGTCTAACGATTTATCATTGAAATTGGACTTGACTGTTGGATTAGTACATAGTTGGTAGAACTGATTTTTATTTTAGACTGCATGTAACTGCGCTATTTTATAGATATAATATAAATACCGGCCAAGTGCGAGTCGTACTCGCACATGTTAACATGCGCCATATAAATAAAGCTTAGTTATTTAACATATTAATATCTTATTATAAATAATAATAAATTTATTGCACGATATTAAAAGTAAAGTTGGCGGACCAAGGGCCGATTCGACCAATCTCAATCCGATATTAAACCTATGAAATAGCGCTGCCATTCTATACAAATCTGACGGTATACTATAGATTTATCCATGGATAAGGATTGGTAAAAACTGCACTTTATGCCTTAACTATAAGAGAATACTGATTCTCTACCATTTTGTAATTACCAGAATTTCCGAATATTGGATCATGGTCCAGTGTACCCCAGGCTCTAAAGCCACAGCTTTGGACACAACTGGGAATTACAAGCAAATATGAGAAGGAGTTTTGTAGTATTGCCTTAAACTTGTAGATAATTTCATACTTTTTGTACAAAATGAACGAAAAATGTTTTTTATGTCTTCCATATTTTGCAGGTTGTAATGCCATTAATCCGTAATGTTGTCACCCTACATCTCTTGGCATAGATTGGATAGCCAATCATTTTTTATGTCCTACATCGTTAGCTCAGCCACCCCAACTCGTACGAGAGTACGGGTCGTTTCTTTCACGTTTTTTTATGTGATAGGTGGCAGATCACCTGATGGTAAGCGATTGCCGCCGCTCATGGACATCCGCGACAGCAGTGGAATCACAAGTCACAAGTTGCCAACCTTTACCCTACCCCTTTCTTTCGGATTGGGCCTCTGGTACCCTCATTCACTCAGCGAAACACAGCATAGTGCTGGTTCACGCCGGTACTCTAGTACGTACTTGTAAGTATTCTTAAGAATTATTAAAGGAAAGTATTAATAGTTTTTTTACGATGTACTAGTGTAATAATAGGTTGAACCCATGAACGTGTCGTTTTTTTTCTAGACACGATAAGATGTATAATTATTTTAATAAGCAAAAAGTCACCATACTATAATTGTATTTTGATTTAAGACTATATTTTAAGCTTTAATTAAAAATATAAATTTTGTGTTCCAACAATGTATATATTACAACAATGTATATGTATATATTTATTTGTTTGTTTGGAGCACATAAACTTAAGACTATATTAACATTGACGTTTTTGTTAATAATAACTTTTAATTTTTTTTTCTGATCAATTATCCTACACGTTCCTTAACGTTTTTAATTAAAGCACAGTTAATTAGGGAATAGTAGCATAAATAGTTACTTTACAACATCATCATCATCATTTCAGCCAATAGACGTCCACTGCTGGACATAGGCCCAATGTTTTCCACACAGATCGGTCCTGTGCCGCCCGCATCCAATGAATTCCCGCGATCTTCACCAGGCCTGCCACGGCTGCGACTTCCTGTACGTTACTTTACAAATTAAAAAATAAATATTGTATGGAAGTATGATGTTGTATTAACTTCATAGAAAATCGCCATACAAAACGGTAATTTCATAGGTAAAGACCAATTTTATATTCATTATATTTTACCATATTTTTTTACCATCATGCTAGTGGTTACTTTAGGCAGTAGGAAACATTCATCGCTAGAATATTATGACAAGTACCCAGGCCTTGCAAACGGACTCAACAAAGTGCGTCCATCGTTTTGTTCGAGCTTTGATCTCCGCCCCCGTGAGTACGGCAAATGCATGGTTTGATTATTGGTGAGGTGACCCATTTCGATCTGTAGCTCTACATTGATCCTTGAGTTACGGGTTGTATTGGTAATCAGTTACCTACATCATTTTAATCTGTAGCGTTCTTTATGAATAAATCAAATTCGAAAGCTCATACAAAGCCGAAGATTCAGCTTTAATCTTTCGGTAAAATGGTATCTCGATGGCTGATTGCTGAGATTGGCCGCCATAATCGGAATATCGGTTTGAAGAACATTATTATTTAAAAAAAAAATGCTTAGAAGGATTTTATTTCTTAAGCACTCACACTGTAAAAACACATAAAGGTTTCTATAGGAGACCTTCAATAGTAGTTCAATATTGACTGGATTTTGAAATCAATGTCTAAAGTTAATAAAAGCAGCATAAATTGAGTGTTCCCGGATGCGGGAATAAATCTCCATTCACACATTGCAGTTGAAACTTTAAGACCAAATAGGTAGTGTTCAATATTCGGAATCACATCGCTGGTTACAGAAAACGAGGTTTCAAATTCATGCGTATATCAGTTCTCTTTTTCTAAAGCCAGCACCTGTTACAATAACAATAGGTCTATCAGTTTGTATGTGGTATATTTTGATAGGTCTGTTTTACGGCGTATGCACAAGCTGCATACTGATTTTATACAGTAGATAAATATGACTTTCACGTAATAAGAATTATTTAAACACGAGTTGGAGTCGAAGTTTTAAGTTTTAAGAGTCGGAGTTTTAAGAAAGAAGCTTAGCTAGATTTTAAAGCATTCATGAATGTTATAATATCATGTTAGCAGTCTCGTAGGCCTAGAACGCAATAGCAGTAGGCCGCGATGCGTGTGCCGCTCATCAGCTCCAGGACAATCGGAGCGGCTAGCCGAAAATGAGTGGGTTGTTATCAAGCGATTTCATGTAAAAATTAATCCCATAAAAAACAAAACTTGTAAAAAATCCAATTCAGTTGTTCTACCGTGAAAAGTTGTAAGATCTATGTCACCAATCTATGTTACCAAGTCGGTTATTAACTTGACAGTTGTATAGGTTGGCAATACAACCGATTGCCAAGTTAATAACAACTGAGTGCGAGACTTGGATTTTTTGACAAGTTTGGTTTTTTATTTGATATCATTTCTTTTTGTAGTCCACCTACTTTATTTCTTTCCGGTAACTTCACCTTCAGCTGCAAACGTAACATTGTAATCCTATAAATTAATATGAGCTAGTAATAGTTAATAGGCCCCACGTTTTTTATTTTAGTCAAATGTGCCTAAAAGCTATTCTGCCTAGTACTAAAATATTTCTGAACTAGAAGTTCAAAATATCTAATTGTAATTACTATTTTCTTGTTTTCAGTGCACATAAGATAAAACCGTTTAACTCAAAAGTTTTTTTTACTGATTTTTTTTTTTATTTTTGACAACGATTATAGTTAAAAATGGAAATATTGCTATTACTTTTCCAGTATGTAACTCCATACATTGTATCAAATTCCTTTTAGAAATAAATTCAACCATAGCTGACTATCAACACACTATATCCAAACACCGTGCAGTGTGATAAAATAATGCCTGCCATTTTAGCCAACGAATTCTGAGAGGAATTAATGCGTTTGACTCTACGTCCCAAAATGTGATCAGTTCACGCAAGTCGGACAAAGCTGAATAGGCTGGTCCTAATGCCAAAAGCTGTGATCTACGTTCGTATGCAACCATAAATTTAATTTTTAAGAGCTAGCAGAGAGCAATATTTAAGAGCTAGCAGATAGATATAAGATATGGCAGACATCTGGAATTGTGCCCAAAGATTGTTCCATGGGACTATAAGATATTTTCAATTTACATTCTGTAAGATCTTGATTTGGTTGTCTTTATAGGTAGGTATTAAAATAACCAAATCGAGTCCTTACATGCTGAGTACCGTAAGGGTGACCCCGCACGACCGATTTTGTATAGGACGTGTGCTCTGCAATAGTGAAATCAGTACATTCTATTTTTCTCCTACTAAAAATCGAGCACCGATTATCGGTTGTGTGGTGTCACTCTCAGTTTAGCTGGTTTTTATCCGCAGCCGCAGCGGTTGCGAAAACACAACACTCATAGGTTGCTGTATAGAATTGCAGATAGCAATAACAATTTTCAGATGTGATTTAGCTATGGGCGCGGTTAAGAGTATATGCTCAACCTCAGTTTCATCGGATTCGCCGACAATTGTGACATTAGAGATTATGTAACCGTAGGAGAGCCACGCTTTCGGAACCGTGGGAGAGCCACGCTTCAGCATTAATGGGCCGGCTCGACCGGAGTGATACCACAGCCTCAGTAAACCGGCGTGAAGAAGCATTGTGCTGTATATTCCTACCTGAGGGAGTGTACCGGAGGCCTAATCCGGGGGAAAGCGGGGTTTAAAGGTTGGCAGCATACTTCTGACTCCACTGGTTTCCCGGGCCCATGGGCGGCGGCAATCACTTACCATCAGGTGATCTGTATGCTCGTCTGCCACCTATCACAAAAAATGAACGGCGGCATCGATAGTTTAGGGATAAAATTCGCCGCAGCTACGACTACATCGTGAAAACTTTAAATACCTTCATTTTCTGAGCACAGAACGTAAAAGAATCGACGTGACTACCAATTTGATGCGCTGTATTTATTTTAAGAAGAATGTTATTTACCATTCAATATATTTTGTTTCTAATGTTCAGGGAACGTTGTTTCTGAACCAATAAATAAGAAGATAATTATTTTTTTAAACTAGTCTAAGCTAAACATTGAAAAAAAAATGGGTAGTAAAGCATCTGCATCCAATGATGTGTATGCATGTGAGTAAAAATGGCGGTGATCACCAAGCAAGGGACTTTATTTTTATAATTGAGTGATGTTACAACCACAAACTTTGGGTCCGTGCTTTTTTTTATTAGTAGTACAATGTGCTGTTAAAAATATATGTATATTTATTTATATATTTAAATGTGTGTAATTGGGTATGTGTGTTGTGCTGCGTGTTGTGTGGTGTTTTATTAGGTTAAGTGTTTTTTCTTGAGTAGATGTGTAAAGGAAATCCCTCTTAATTTTTATTAAAAAAAATTTTTTTTATTGGTATAATACACTTGAGAAGTTTCTTGAGTATTAAACGGTATATAAAATCATACCCAGAAACTGAAAAAAGTGTTAATTACAATAATTACGACCTTTGGTTGTCTTCATCATCATCGTCAGCCCATTTAAGTCCCCACTGCTGGGGCACGGGCCTCCTTCAATCACATGAGGGGTAATTGCCATACTCACCACGCTTGGCAGACGGGTTGGCGAGGGTTTAGATATAAATGCAGAGTTTTCCTTCTCTGGGTGCTGATGATGATGATGGCATGATCATGCCAGCAGCTTTACCTTAGTCGCCTTTTACGACACCTCGGTAAGAGTGAGGGTGGCCTATTCTACTCTGCCGGGGACCACACGACCTTTGGTTGTGGTCACTAACAATTGGCAGTTCCTATTTTTGCAACACCATCAAGAAATAGAACCCGGCACATGTATTTCCTCCTTCCTACAATATGGATTCCTTCAAACCAAGCGTGAAGAAGCATCTTGCGGGTCAGCACGACAGTCCCAACGGAGGTGATGCCTGACATCGCTTCCGTTGTAATTGCAACGTGGACTCTTCTCTTGCTTACCATCAGGCTGAAGAGAGCCAATATACTTGGCCACTATATAAAAAATGAGCCAGATGGCTTGACTGACCGAATGGTCAGTATGAGTAAAATTACACATTTTATTAGAGTTTTGAAAATGGTTATATAGTACTTTTATGTAGTACTTTTATAGTACTTTTCAGATATACCAAGCAAATATTCGACAGAAACAACTTTAATTTGATTATATAGTAAATTTTTGAATATGATATTAATAATATTCGACGTATTTTCGTGAATAGAAATAAATAATAATTTGGCGATATCTGTTTGGTGAGTGGCTGCCAAAAAAAGATACATACATAGATAAGAAGAATCCAGACGACGCCAACTTTAATCAAAACTATTTTAAACGATTGCATCTTTTTATTCCGTTGCCTGTGTCTTGGCTACTCGAACTTGCAATGCTTACATTTATCGAACCATTTCCTTCAGTGAAATTCTACGTTGAAAATGATAAGGACACCAGCACCATCTTGAAAAGGGTTCAAGTGCTCTTTTCGTAGACAAAATCTAGGTCAAGAATATTTTTTAAAAATCAGAAAACGCCAATACGTGGACGCATTTTCTTCTTAAATTGTTTTGCTATATCATTTCCCCCCGGTTGGAAATAACTTTTGAAGGTAAACTTACTTACAGTTTTGCGCCATACATCGCACAATAAGTAGAACGTGGGTATGGCAAGTGCAAAAGCGTAATTTTGTGTTCGCGCTTTTAAAACTGACCAGTGGCGTATCGCACGGACTTGTTTACGAACACACCGCCTATTTACGGCTAAAACTCATTAAACACTTAAATTAACAATTACTTGCAGCACTAAAATTAACAATTACCTATCGTATGTTATATGATTTTTGAAACTCCCATGTAGTTTTAAACAACCGCGTTTGACTCAATTTGCATCTATGACTTTGCGTTTTGAAAGCTCGCGTTCTCGCGAGCTACCGTCACTTTCGAGTTTCGCGGCGAGGAAAAACACTGCACTTTGCAAATTGTTTTTCGAATTGGGAGCAACACGATGTATCCATATTTTTTGATATAAAAAATAAAATGAAAATAAAAATTATTTTAGTACAAGTAAATCATTAACAAATATATGTCCAGGACTTCCCAAAAAGTAATCATAACACACTTGTGTAGAGGACGCCTCGTTCTTCCAACGTAAACATAACAATAATTTTGATTTACATTAACAGATTCGAAATTACAAAATTAAGTAAGATGAGTAGCTCTGATATAATGATTCATAGCATGTACGTTACACGTAACGTAAATGGAATATGTTTACAATTTATTTTGAAACGAGTACCTCCATCGTATCTGACATTCAAATGTTACGTACTCAATAGTCTAGTGATAAGTCAATACTTATATATATCATTACTGTCGTAACGACCTTGTTTCCGGTGTTTTTACGAGCAAATCTTTGATAAACCATATCTATGGAACAAACCGCAAGATTATTTGGAACTCTTTGAAGCGTCACAATATTTGTTACGTATGGCTTGGCGTTTTTTTGCTATCAGTCTAATGTGCATTCCAATTCAATAGGTAATCAATTTGATACGTTAATTTTTTATTTCACTTTATTGACATCGACTTCTGTTTATGAGTGTTGCTAAATAAGTATTTAGAAATATAAATACTTTTACTAGCTTAGAACATTTTATGTTTTTTTTTTTGCCATAAGGCAGACAAACGAGCAGACGGCTCACCTGATGGTAAGTGATTACCACCGCCCATAGACATCTGCGACACACGGGGCATCACAGATGCGTTGTCTTAACGGAGGAATAACCTAAAAAATAAGCTGTTCAGTAAACAAACTAGTCATGCTGGGTTACTTTTAAAACATCAGCAACCTCACAGAACAAAACCATTGTAAATATTTGTTCTACGCTTTTGATAAATCTTAAAACCAAAATTTCACGTACATTTACTAATATATCAAATAAGCTTTTACAATTTGTATTAAGATTCTTTTTTTTTCTGAAATTCAATACTACCCCCATACAAAAAATTGTTTCATTTGGACACTACAATCTTGTGTCACTACAATCAGTATTTCAAATCGTGGTTGCGTAACTTACTGGAGTGTACCAGGATTAGGAGGATTGAAAAACATCTCCGTACTCTCAAAAGATGAAGAGAAGTTCAAGAAACTGGCAGCCAACCTTGAAGACCGTAGAGGCACCCCAAAAAGAAGAATAATCAGTATCTAACAGATTAGATATGTTTTAATAAACATCCTGTATACATTTATTTAAACTGGAAACTGCCATCTTCTATTATCATTATTTTAGTGTAAGCGTCAGCCAGCCTTAACAAGAGCTCATCATCAGCCCATTTAAGTCCCCACTGCTGGGGCACGGGCCGCCTTCAATCACATGAGGGGTAATTGCCATACTCACCACGCTTGGCAGACGGGTTGGCGAGGGTTTTAATATAAATGCAGAGTTTTCCTTCTCTGGGTGCTGATGATCATACCAGTAGCTTTACCTTAGTCGCCTTTTACGACACCTCGGTAAGAGTGAGGGTGGCCTATTCTACTCTGCCGGGGACCACACGGCGTATTCTACTCTGCCGGGACCTTAATAATTATTCATTTTAGGTCTTAAAAAAACCTAAAATGAATTATTATTTTCATGTATTAGGTAGCAGACGAGCAGACGGATCGCCTGATGGTAAGCGATTGCCGCCGCCCATAGACACCCGCCACACCAATAGAAATACAGGTGCGCTGCCAACCTTTAAACCCCATTTCGCCCGGATTGGGCTTCTGGTACCCTCACTCACACAGTGAAACACAGAACTGCTTCACTCTGGTATTCTGTGAGGCCGTGGTATCACTTTGGTCGAGCCGGCCCATTCATGCCGAAGCAGTGTCTCTCCTATGGTCAAAATCAAAATTATGATAACAATAAGATAATGCATCCTCTTGATAAGATCATACTTATTTTAAAGTCTAAAATAAAACTTAACATCACAATGTGTGTGATTACTATTAATATGACGGATTTTAGTAAGTTTGATGGATTGATTGC
Organism: Marasmia exigua; assembly: GCA_019059595.1. Taxonomy (NCBI): domain Eukaryota; kingdom Metazoa; phylum Arthropoda; class Insecta; order Lepidoptera; family Crambidae; genus Marasmia; species Marasmia exigua. The sequence goes on along the minus strand of CM032475.1, from coordinate 12,735,825 downwards.
GATGCTGTAATCGGCTTTCACTGGCTAATCATATTAGGATAATTAATTTGACCAATTAACAAAGCCTTATGCATACTGAAAGGATTTGACGTAAAACATTCTAGTGGAGTATCCGAAACGTGCAGGTTTCCTCACGATGTTTTCCCTCACCGCCGAAATAATGGTAGATATACGCACATAGATTAGAGACCATAATATATAAATAATCCTAAATATAGATATTCTTTATTGCACGAAAAAAATCACAGGTATGAGTAAACTTTCAAACCATGTGTTCTTAAAAACACAACGCATTGTCGCATTTACAAGCACAAATAACACAAATGTTGTACATCATCATCATCATCATCAGCCCATTTAAGTCCCCACTGCTGGGGTACGGGCCTCCCTCAATCACATGAGGGGTAATTGCCATACTCACCACGCTTGGCAGACGGGTTGGCGAGGGTTTTGATGTAAATGCAGAGTTTTCCTTCTCTGGGTGCTGATGATCATGTCAGCAGCTTTACCTTAGTCGCCTTTTACGACACCTCGGTAAGAGTGAGGGTGGCCTATTCTACTTTGCCGGGACCACACGGCCTATGTTAATGTTGTACACAACAAAGAAAAAGTTTAAGTTGGTACCTGCTTTGTAGAAAGTGGAGCGTAAGGGTTATGAATCGTCTTCTTCTTCTTCTTCTTCTTCTTCAACAGCATGTATTTGCCAACTGTAGATCATGTGCCTCTCCAATTGCTCTCCATTTTCTTCTGTCTTCGGTTTTCCTGGATCACGCTACTCCAGCATGAGCATTGGTGTCATCGTACTATGTGGTTATTTGTCTGCCAACACTCCTCTTTCCATCTCTTGGTCTCCATTCAAGAACATTCTTGCTCCACCTCTCATCTCCCCTTCTGCACACATGACCGGCCCACGCCCATGTCAGCTTTGTAGCTCGGTACCCTACATCTATGACTTTTGTGTGTTCTCTGATGATGGTGTTGTGCACTCTGTTTCGTATATCCTACCGAGGATGATACGTTTTAATTCGTTCCATAGCTCTCTGTGCAACTTTGAGTTTGCGTATCAGTGTTGCGGTGAGCGGCCAGGTTTCACAGGCGTACGTCATTGTAGGAAATACACATTGGTTGAATACCATCGTTTTCAAGGGTGTATAAATAAAGATTACAACAAAAAAAAAGCCTATGGAGTCATAAAATGCATGAAGTTCACGTTCTGATCTGAAACGATTCCCTCTTAAGATGAAATTTAAATTGCTAAGCAAATTCGTCCTTTTCATGATGTCACAATTATTATACAAGCTAATATTAGAAGTCCAAAAGGAAGACTTTGATTATTCGGTTGTTATCTTTTGACATTAAAATTGTGTGTCGATTTCAATGAGGTGTAAAGATAGGCTGTAGAAAAATATAGCTTATTATCCAATATTAGGTCCCCTTTTTCCTTGATGGTACGTGTGATAAAGAAGTTTTCAGACCATTTGGCGCGAATAAAGCAGGAAAAGTTTTGTGTGTGGATACACGTGTTTTATGAAGCCATGATTTTAAATACAAAAGGTGGCAAGTATATCATTTGCAGCTTGTCAGATAGCGAGCGATTATGAAAGCCTGTATTTGTAAAATACAGCCTGTGCTTCTAGTGGTAGAACGGAAGATCCGGAGGAGGATATTGGGACCTGTACAATTAGCAGATTGTGCCTGGAGGAGGCTTAAAACAGGGAGCTGGAAAACCAGGTTGGCGATCCTAACATCATTGGCAAGACTAAAGCGCATCGACTTCACTGGCTTGGCCACCTCGAGAGAATGGGATATGGTCGTGCAGTAAACAGAGCGTACCTGGGACGTCCTAATGGGCGAAGGCCAATAGGCCGTCCAATATACCGCTGGAAAGATGAAGTCGATCGATAATGACTTGTGCTGTCTCTTAGTGGATAAATGGCAAGAAGTGGCGCAAGACCGACTGAGATGGAGGCTCTTATTATCGGAGGCCAAGATTCACTATGGGTCACTGCGCCTAAAAAGTTAGTTAGTACTTGTAAAAAGGAAATCACGCCAAAATCTGTTATACGAAGCTGACCTCATCTTATCAAAGCGTCTCATTCCAGGTCAAAGCCCGGTAGAAGTCTGGTAATAAGGTTAAAGCCACTGCGGTCTAACCTTTGCCACCATTAAACAGGGGAACCAGACCAACTGGATTATACTGGTCACAGGTTTTGAATAATTTATAACTATCGCAACGAACGAAAATGCATTTACATTTATAGTTCACAGTGCGAAAAGTGCAGGTTTCTTCATATTTTTTTGGATCAACGCTGATAAAAAAGAAAAACGCTTTTTTTTATGAATCAAGGATCGGCCTCGATGGCCTCCTATCAGATGACCCGTATGCTTATCTACACATCATACAAAAACAGATTTAAACATTGTTACATTTGGATTGTATGATGCGTTTTATTGAAATGCACATTTTTTGAAACACTTGTGGTTTTATTATTTTTAAGCTTCTGAGTAATTACTACACAGTTTTGTTTATGCGAAAACAAGCCGGAAAAAACTCAGTTGTTTCTCCGGAAAACATTCAGTTCTTAGCCATGAAGTGGGCATGCGAACCACAATTATTAATTGTAGTAAGCAAAGAGAACAAATTACATAAAGTAGGTAATATTGTTATGTAATCTAACGGTTAGGTTGTAAGATACATACAGTACATACTTAACCTAACACTGCGTTATATCTTAACCTACCATTCCCAAAAAATGAATCTAGAACCGCTTAAACTCTTGACACAGACCTTAATAGGTTTGTGTTGAGAATTTAAGCAGTTCTCAAGTTTTGTGCCTTATATATTATTTAATATATATTAGGCTAGTGCCGTGTGGTCCCCGGCAGAGTAGAATAGGCCACCCTCACTCTTACCGAGGTGTCGCAAAAGGCGACTAGGGTAAAGCTGCTGGCATGATCAACTGCACCCAGAGAAGAAAACTCTGCATTTATATCAAAACCCTCGCCAACTCGTCTGCCAAGCGTGGTGAGTATGGCAATTACCCCTCATGTGATTGAGTGAGGCCCGTGCCCCAGCAGTGGGGACTTAAATGGGCTGACGACGATGATGATTAGGCTCTAAACTTCTTATTAAATGTTTATAAATAGTCCTATGACTAGTATTTCTAGTTTTTAACACATGCAACGTTGGATTGCAGGATTGGCATTCCATTTCGCACCCTTAGTAAAACACCGACCTAACTCAAAATTTTAATATAGATGCTAAGTGAAAATAGTATCGGCTAAAATCCAGGGATGAAAGGTCATCTAACAACAATTTTGAGTTAAGTAAATAGGTACACTCACATATGAACACGAGATGAAATTTGAAGTGCGTTATTTACTCAAGACTACTCAAGAATAAATTGCAAGGAATTGCTATAAAAATATCAACAATTTTGAGTTAGGTCGGTATTTTACTAAGGGGGCAAAATGCATTATGCAAATTTAATTTGCAAGCGAGACACATCTGTTATGTCAAAATTGAATTCAACTTTTAACTCTACATACAATAAATTACCGCCTGCATTAAAAAGATCTCAAGTTTTCAAAGCAAAGTTCAATGTTAACACGAACTTTATAATCAAGATCAAGTCTAACGTAGCATTAAATTTGCATTTTCACGAGTTTGAATGACACACGATAAATAAAAGACTCAAGTGCTCATTTTGATAATTACCGTGCCACCGTGCGCTTAACACGTCATTTTTACCACGCACCTCATCATTGTGGAATCAACTTCCCACAGCGGTATTTCCGAACCGATGCGACATTGAGATCTTCAAGAAACGAGCCTATAACTTCCTAAAACGCCGGCGACGCATCTCCACTCCCTCTGGTGTGGCTGATGTCCATGGGCGGCGGTGATATCTTACCATTAGGTGACTTCTAATCTAAATTCTAGGTCGTTCGCCTCCCTTTCTCATAAAAAAAATATATAAAATCTTAAGGCGACGGGTAAGGCTAGCGACGCCAATTAATTTTAATTATTAGCTAATAAAACAAATGTATTTAAAATAATTACGGGACTTCAGTCTCTCGGCAAACACTTATACTATTCATTTAATATTCATGCCCAAAATATTAGGTGTGTTTTTGTATTTAAAAAATTGATTTACGCCAAAAGTGGCCGCTTTTGGCGGTAATTAAAAATTCGAGTGCAATACTAAATAGCTAACTATTAAGTATTAAATAAATATTATAGGTGTTTACCGAGAGATTAAAGTCCCCAAGTTGTTTAAAATCGATCTGGTTTAGTAGCTAACACTTAAAATCAATTGGCGACGCTAGTGTAGTATATACCCTTCACCTAAAATAAATTCCCAGATCACATTAAAATTCTCCCACTGTCCAATTTGACGACCCGTTTGGAGCAGTGGTAGTGAACGCTACCTTTGGTTAAAGGGTTACGGGTTCGATCCCCGCACAGTGCAAACATTTGTGTGTATGATATATGTAAAACAAGTATGTGTTTACAAGAAATCCGGTGTGAATGATTCTGCATGCTGTGTTTCGCGGCGTGAGTGCCGGAAGCCCAACCCGGGGGAAAGGGGGGTTTAAAGGTTGGCAGCGCACTTGTGAATGTCCATGAGCGGCGGCAATCGCTTACCATCAGGTGATACGTCTTTGTCTGCCACCTATCACATAAAAAATGTCTTTTATGAGACTAAATAGGTCTAAGCTCACTCATCATTTGTATCCATCTACTATTTTACCCACCCTATTTATGATGACTAAATGATTTTATATTTGTATTTGTTTACAAAGTGAAATCGAAATTATTGATAAAAGTGCCTACTTAAAGCAATATTTAGAAGAATGGTGGATATACGTCATAACCACCATTCTTGTTATTATTGCTGGTACATAATAAGCCCGGAAATACTTTTTTCCGGTATTTAACTAAGATATTTTTTTCTTTTGATGTTTCAAATTCATCACAAATTAACTGTGATAAAAAGAGAAGCGCTACGCTTCCGAATAAACCCTCTTAACTTGGGCTTCATGAATAAACATCTTTGAGTTAACAAAAAGTTTTGATCTTCTTATGTACTTGTATCAGCATTGTTATAAAGTTTCCTTTTTTACAATACTATTCATTAAACTTTACCCTTATATTGTTTGAAAATTTTAATGTATAACATATGGAAGTAAAAATTTAGTGACCACAGACACGAATTACAACAAGAGATAGGATACAGACACAAGACAAACAATATATAAACAAAATTGAGTGGAGGACTAGGTCCTACCTTAACATAATGCTGCAAAGCAGCTGCAGCGCTGGTTTTCAGTTTAGACCATAGTGACTTCCCTAAGAATATACGAGTATTTTAAAGGTATACAAAAAGTTTATAAGACCTGAAAAGGTTTCAAAGTTGATTGGCGTGGAATAAACATTAGATTTAATAACTTCAGACTTAACAACGTCGTGACAACGAAGATTTAAATTAAACGAGTGAAAGACTAAACATTTTTCAAATAATTTTATCTACACTTATGTAAATAATCTTCAAATAAAGAAATAATTTATTTCATATTTATGATATATCTGTATTGATATATGTATAATATGTATTGTATAGTTTTTTGTTTTGTTGTCCACGTTCCCGTAATCTTCTTTCGCCGCATCATTCTCTCTTCTGTATGACCCAAAGGTTGACTGGTAGAGAATGCCTCTTGGCATTAAGTTTGTGCAATAAAGTTTTAAATAAATAAAAATAAAAAAATTAAAATTAAACACATTTTGACAGGGTTTATAATATTGATAGCCTTAAGTTAAAAGTTAGGGTATTTTTAAACTCTTTGTTTTTGCACTTTATACAACAGGTGCCACTTTATGCAACTGACTATTTTTATTAAGGCGACGGGTAGCACCAACTAGCGACACCATTCGTTTTTAATTTTGTGAATTCGTTTCAAATGTTTGATACGTTTTTGTACGCGAAAAATTGATTACCGCCAAAAGCTTTTAGCGTGAATCAATTTTTCACGTATAAATGTTAGGTCCACATTTGTGCATGGTTATTTAATAAATAGAATAAGTGTTTTCCGAGAGGCTGTAACCACGAAATTGCTTAAAATAGATCCGGATTAGTAAACAAAAATTAAAATCGATTGGCGTCGCTAGTGTGCCCTACCCGTCACCTTAAACTTTCGAATGCGCATCGTTTTTACGCGAACATACCATTGAGTGCGCCCTTATACGCATTTTTCATATACTTGTGTCGGGAAAAGGTGTCATATTTCCTAAAATAAGCGGTAGATTTCGACGAGTGTATGTTTCGTCGAAATCTACCGCGTAATCTATCTATTTTAAAGCTTGATAAATTTCCTAAAAAATTAATTGCATCAATTTTTTTTCATTTTTTTCCAATAAATGCATGTCTCGTTACAATCTAAAAAAGTTCGATTTTTTTTATCCATAACTTCACACACATGAAAAGGCCATAATTCAAATCACAGACACTCATAAGCACATTAACACTTGAGTTTACTTATAAGAGTACACTTAACAAAAGAATCATAGCGATAAGGAGTTGTAAAAATATCAATAACTTTATAAAAACAAAAGCGCCACGTAATTTCAGCGGCAGGCCATGCACGACAACAGATGAAAAAATAGGGACTCTTTTAGGCTATGGATCTGGCATATGGCAGTGTATATATTTTTTTTGTTATAGGTGGAAGACGAGCAGACTGTACACCTGATGGTTTTAAAGTTTTTATGAGACTATCCACGCTGTTTTACTGTGTTTTCATCTAGTGTGCGAGAACTTACATTTATTTACAAAACTACCTATAGACCTTATTTGGCGAATAAATGTGTGATACGTAAGGTTTTTCGAACCACTTACAAAATAATTGAATGAACGTTTAAGGGCCACCCTAATTTAACACGTACGCAGGTCATGAGGGTTCATCCCATACTTCGTTTTCCGGTCCGCGGTTTTGTTTGTGATCCCTTTCCTCTGGTAGTATTGACGTAAATGATGTAATACTATCAATTGTTCAGCGAATCGTTCAATTCAAGATGCTACTTGAAAACGGGAACTTTACTATGTTATTAGCTGATGTAACACTGGCTAGTAACATACTACAAGAATCAAAAAGAAAGGAAATTAAAAAGAAAGAAAACCGACACTAAAAAGAATTTATTCTACAATAACTATTGCACATTTCCTAAATAACATAGAGTTGTACTGTTTTGTTTTATGTAAAAGATATGTAGGGGTTCGGGCGACAGCATGTCAAGCTGGACAGTTTGAACTAACTTTTTAGCGTGTAGTTCAACTATGTAAGACAAACTTAAATATAAATCTGAGTGAAGGCAGGATGATATGCTGACATCCGTAAATAAATAAATACTTACATTTAATTGTAAAAACCTTTATCTCCATAGCTAACCACTTAACATCTTTGAGTATATACTCAAAGCAAAACACTAATAAATCTAAAATAAGAGTGAGAACAACTGCCGACAAGCTGTCAAACAGTTTGGCAGATGTATTTTTTATGTATAAAATTTGTTTTTATGGTTAAAATAAATAAAAAAATCTATTTCTAGCAAATTTACTAGGTCATATTTTTAGTGTACCCTAATTAAGTACATGTATAAGCAAAACAAGAGTAACTTGTTTATTATTTGTATATATTATAATTTTTTATAATGGTTTTCACCAGGTAGAAAAAGAAAGATTTTGCTATTAGGTATGGTCTTGTCAAAAGGAATTTGAATTTTCCCCTCTGAGATCTCATCTGAAGCTTAAGATTGGATTACCGATTTTGTCTTATGGATTCTTAAAGTGAATTATGTACTTGATAATACTGAACTTTGACTGAAATGACAAAATAGAATTATTTAATTATACCGTTGTCCAGAGTTTAAATCCTCTTAAAATGAGGGTCAGCGTTATTTATATACTTAGAGACACACCCTCAAACTTCATCTTAGCGTGTCATTCCCAGTTGTGTCCAAAGCTTCGGAACCCGGGGTACGCTTGGGTTTACCATGATCCCGGATTCGGAAAGTCTGGTCATCGTCATCGTCAGCCCATTTAAGTCCCCACAGCTGGGGCACGGGCCTCCCTCAATCACATTTCCTTCTCTGGGTGCTAATGATCATGCCAGCAGCTTTACCTTAGTTGCCTTTTGCGACACCTCGGTAAGAGTGAGGGTGGCCTATTCTATTGCCTATTCTCTGCCGGGGACCACACGGCGTCTGTCTGGTAATTACAATGAAAACTCGAACCCACGATCTTTTGCTAACCGGGCAACTGCTTTACCAGCTACCGAAGACCTTGGTAAGTCGACATACAATAACATACATTATAGGTAAATAGGTACGTACCTATAATTTTGATTAAACTATCGTCGGCTCATTGCGAAAAAAAAGCACTTACAAAATTCGTCGACTTACCAAGGTCTCCGGTAGCTTAGTCGGTAAAGCAGTTGCTCGGTTAGCAAAAGATCCCACCCGAAGACTGTCGATACATTTTTAAGTGCATTATGTGTATAAGAATTAATTGCAAACAATTTCTATACCCAAAAAAATCTTACAAATAAGAGTCTAACTTTTCCAACCAATAGGTAGGGGAATCAGACTAACTGAATCATGGTTACACGTTTAGAATCATTATGTTTATAATGATGGATTTATATATTAAATTAATTACGTATGAAATACAAATTAACACGCTCATGTTTCATTCGGGTAAGAATTCCAATAAGTTTGCCTTTTGGTAGTAATTTAATTTTCTTTTAAGCCTGTCCACGAGATTGGAAAATGAGAGGATAAAACTGTGATATAGTTTGAAAAGAAAATGATTTTCTTTAGAAAATATTAGGCGTGTAACTTAGTAGACTTCATTATCTATTATACTCAATCAAGAAGGTTCAGCTTTAAAAACCGGCCAAGCGAGTCGGACTCGCACACCGAGGGTTCCGTACAAACCTGCAAGGTTTACAAAGTTCGTTCATTACGACAATCGAGTCATAACTGTGGTATTTTTATTGCAAAATGAAATTCATAACATTACAATGGGGAAAGATGGAGGAGCATAAATTTAAGAGTTTTTGCGTTGACTTAGATTTTTTTTTTCACGGGTTAAAGGCAATTAGATCTAAGTATTTGATATGAATTTCAACTTGATAGGTCTACGCGTTCATGAGAAAAAAAGAAATAAGTTTATATTTATTAAAAAATATATATTTTGTAATGTAACTTAAAATTTAAGGCTTTCGGAATTTTTCCTTTATGTGTGCTATAAAACGTTGCTTCATGCCAAATTTCAAGATTCTAGGTCGACTGGAAGTACCGTTTAGGTTTTCATTCCCTTGCGAGTACTTGCGAGTTTCAAAATTTGCAGCTTAAATTGCTGTTTCTTTTGATTGCGTTGACATAGAAGTTTGATTTTGTTACAGCTTAAAGGTATTGTAGACCTGAGTATTTGGTATGAATTTCAATTTAATACCTCTACGCGTTTATGAGGAAATGGGTAGTAAGGTTAAAATTATTAAAAAAATATATATTATGTGATGTAACTAAAAATTTATGGTTTTCGTAATTTTTCCTTTATCTATGCTATAAGACGTTGCTTCGTACCAAATTTCAAGGTTCTGAGTTCACGGGAAGCACCCTGTAGGTTTTGATTCCCTTGCAAGTGTCGAAAATTTGCGGCTTAAACGGCTGTATCTTTTGATTGCGTTGGCTTAGAAGTTTGATTTTTTCACAGCTTCAAGGGACAGTAGACCTGAGTAATTGATGTAAATTTCAGCTTCATACCTCCACGCGTTCTTGAGAAAAAGGGTCTTGACAGATGGACGGACGGACGGACAACAAAGTGATCCTATAAGGGTTCCGTTTTTTCCTTTTGAGGTACGGAACCCTAAAAATGGTTAGTAATTTTGTAAAAGAGCATGGCCAGTGATTTCTTTTGGATATACCATCATCTTGGTGTTTTGTCGCGGTTGCTTCCCAAGCCGTCGCTTCAGAACCGGGGTCCGTTATCCTGCTTCTGCTCCTACACTTCGCACAATCTTGTACATCCATCTGGGTCAATTTATCGACATGCATGTCATGTTTAGAATATCAAGTTACACCTTTTTAGGTCTACCCAATCTGCTGGGTCCCGCCCAGTGGCGGTGCGCTGTTTATCTTTCACAGAACATGACCGTATCAACGTAGGCGACTCTTTAGCAGTTTGTCTGCTATGTCACAGAGATACTGGAGACACAGTATGCAAAAAAGTGTAAGTTAGTATTTTTGGAATCGTAATGGTGTATTGGCAGGTACCTTGAAATTTTGGTGTTTAGAATACAGCAAAGTGTTCCTATCCTGAAATAAGGCGACTAAACAGGCCTTCCGAGCGGGCCTATCCACTTCTCTAGAGTGACTCGCCTATCATACGACTCCACGCAGAATAACGTTACTGAATGTCATAGTAAGTCAAACAGCTCATAGAAATGCACTGACAGGAGAGTCCTAGATATGTTTGGATATGAGCCGCTTCACGCTCAATGCAATACAGTTATGTATCCGATCGAGTGATATGCGGTAAGGTGCCACATCTGGGATTGTCTTCGCTTAAGAACCAGTGGTTACCAGCCCAGCGCGAAAACATTGTACCAAATTGTATATCTGACCGAGTTTGCGCTAAGGGGAGCACCTTAGGGGCTTTAGTTATGGTCATAACTCCCCGCAACACCTTGTTCCTTATAAGTGCCAAGGTGACGGAGTGGTTTCCCTGGGACAATAAAAAAAAAGTGATGTGTCATTTCGTTATAGAGGTTCATCTTCAAAACTCAAAGCAGCAGATTTACACATTATGTAAATTGGTGCTCTTACTGATTCAACAATAATAAAATATATGTTAGTAAATTAAATGTACCCAAAAGCAATGCATTATCAATTTCAGAATTACTATAATAACAATAATGCGGACGGATGTGTATAGGATTTGAAATAAACAAAGCTGTATTTGTATGGACCTACAGTTCTGCACGTGACACTGATTAGGCGTAAGGCTGCTTGCTCACTAAGGATTCTGACTGTTTTTGTACTCCTCACAAAAAACAAGGCCATAAGGGTATGTCTATAATGATAGATATGCCCTTATAGCCATTGTGGCTCCTAAAGAAAGAGATAAGGAAGAACTAATTAAATTATTGTTATTTTTATTTGATTTTCGTTCTATTTAAAGATTTCCAGCTCTTTTCTGAAGATAACTTGAAAGCTTGTCTACGACATTGGAAAATGAGGCTATAAAACTGTGATACGCTTTGAAAATAAAATGATTATAATCCTATATCTCGTCTTGTCTCTGAAGATAGCTTGAAAATACGTAAACTACTTCTCAATACGATTAAATAGTATTTTTTTATAATGAGTTGGGATGCAAACTAGCAAAGCGATCACCACCACCCATGGACATCAGCCACGCCAGATGCGTTGCCGGCTTCTTTGAAAGATGTAGTGTACTAATTTTTGAACTTGTTACATCAATTTCAGGTAAATTCAAAATTCAGTAGGTATCCTGCAAATTGAGTCATAATACTATGCAATATAATACAATATGGATGCTGAAGCATTTACTTACAAATCGTGGAACAGGATCTTTTATATCTACATAAAGCAGATAGGTAGTGTACGGGGTGATAGTATTGAACATTATTATCAGAAGTAAATCGCCTGGGACATATTTTGGCCATAGATTCGGTAATTTAGAACTATCGAAGTAATACCAAGGGTTGATCGATACACGTATAAGCATTAGAATTTTCAAAATCGGCTGGTAATTTTTATTATCATATCACTGATTCCCCTGTTGATCAGTACCGGGACCTGGTTTCAGTACCGGGACATGATCTTGGGTCGAGAAATAAGCATGTTCCAAATTTTTGAAATAAAGCTTGGGTATGTGATCACGAATCCGCATTTGGCAAGCGTGGTTTTTAACCCTAATCTTATCATAGTAGCGATAGCTTGATATTCATGATGGAGGCCTTCATCCTACAGTGGGACTATATATAAGCTGATACTTTTACAATATCATCGGACTAATGGGCTCTTGGTTTGTCCAAAGGACGCCGGCCAATTCTTGGCTGCCATTTGGTAAGCATTTTAGTCCATCTATCGTCTTTACGCCTTGCTAGGTGTCCCGTCCATCATTTGAGCTCACACATTTGGTCCCAATATGTACAGCATAGTTCTATTTCGGATCGTTTCGTTGGGTACCGAACATGGAACGTTTCATTGCCTTTCGTTAGGGTAACTTCTATGGATTTTTAAAATGAACAGAAACTGGGTTTTTTGAGGGGTGTACCTCCCATTTAGGATAAGACTTTCGTCGATTGTGCAAGAGCGAATACTCACCATGTTTGAACATATAATCCGAAACGAGAGCTCCATCATTAAGGAAGAGTGGAAGGTCAACGCTCCCGAGGCAGATCACCTACAAGTTGGACGGACAGTATCAAGTGTGCTGCAAAGTGTTGCTTGACTGAATGTGCACGCAGTGCCACAAACAGAGAAAGATGGAGAAGTCTCGCTAAAGCCGCTTCCCAATATACAGACAATCCATAATCACGACCACTCCGTCAGATTTAGAAAGCAAACAAACTTATTCACTGAATTACTGTCGCACTTTAATTTAGATTTACAAACTGAAAGTAAGTCAACCTTTCAATTGTAACTTTGATCTACGAAATGAATGAAACCTTTTAAATCTATCGTCACAATGTACTTTGCGATCAACAAATAAGTACTATAGATCAAAGCATGTAATTAATAAATACAGGCTGTTCAAAAACCCATATAAAATATTCTTGGTTTGTCAACTAGTAAGCAAACTAAATGCTAATATTATTCACACCCTAATCCCTTATTCATATTACTACGTTTAGGCATTCAGTATGGCTTTTATTATGTGAATAATTCTTATTTTTTTGATAAAAGAATAAAAGCGTTCTTTAAAAGAGGATAAAAATGTGCTATATTTATTATACTACCTAAATGGTTCGGAATGCTTAGTCAACAAAAATATATACTTTCTAAATAAGACTGTATTCATAGATTACCTATACTCTTTTCTAAGATTACCTGAAAAATACCACCGTAGCGATGTTTCTTGATTTAGAGCGATGCTAGCTCAGTGGTTTCAAACACGCCTTCTATACGCCGTGCTTCGAATCGCATGCATCTATGGATTTCTAAAATCTATATGAGTATTTCTACCATTAGCTCGTCGGTGAGGGAAAACATCTTAAGGAAATCTCCACATTTCGGAGTGTTTCTGTAACGTGTAACCATGATTCAGTTGTTGCGGATCCTATGTAAAAGGATTGCTAAGGTCAGACAGCAGTCGCTTCATTGTAATTACCGTACTCCCCAAATCCAGAATCATGGTCCAAGCGTAACCCGGGCTCTAGAGCGACAGCTTTGTACGCAAACGGGAACCATACGATAATATGACTGACGGGATGGCGCAATTGGTAGTGACCCTGCCTCTTACGCCAAAGTTCGTGGGTTCGATCCCCACCCTGGACAAACATTCGTGTGAAAAACACTTGTGTTTGTTCAGGGTCTGGGTGTAAAAATATAAAGCAATTGCCGCCGACCATGGACATCTGCGATACCAGTAGAGATTGGGCCTCCGGTACCCTCACTCAGGCAGTGAAACACAGCACAGTGCTGCTTCACGTCGGTATTCTGTGAGGCCGTGGTATCACTTCCGTCGAGCCGGCCCATTCATGCCGAAGCTTAGCTCTCCCACGGTAAAATAAAACGGATATGTATTTAAGTATATATTTGTGTTCTTCTGTTGTCTGATCTGATCTGTAACACAAGTGCTTAAGCTACTTAGTATGGAATCAGGTCAACGTATGATATGTGGTGTGAATTATTATTAAAAAATATATATATGAGGAGGAGCAATAATTCTAGACTATTTTTTAATTCCTCTTTGCTAAGCTTCAATTAGGATTCTCGTGAGAAAGAAGCTTAACTGCACATTAAGCATACAAAATAGGCCACTCACATAACCTCCCAATTGAAACGTACACAAATCAAAACTATAATGCTATCTTTATCAACAGTTGCCACGTCTTTAATAAAATAATGGTGACCCTCGATCAAGGATGTTCAGACAATTTTTCAATTTAATTCGAATTCAGTGTCTCTAAAGCCGGTCACCTAAACCATAGCAGTGGTATATAAAAATAACCACCATTTATATACACCTACTTGCATTAACGTTTCTATGTTATAAGTACCTATTGTCTGTCTTCATTATCATAAAGTAATTACTAATGGACATCTTTAAGGCAAGAGTGAAAAGGCATCTTTTAGGCAAACGCGTATTATCGTAGACGTCATCGTCGCTTTCCATCAGGTGGGATTGTGGTCAAGCGTTAGCCTATTGACCAAAAAAAATGTACCTACTGTGATGGATAATGAATGTTTTCTTTCTTAGTATCAGGCTATATAGGTACTGTCCCATCCATCATAGAAATCAAGTCATCGCTAGTACGATGGGAATAGGCTTTATCACCAGGAATGGCAATCCCATGACAAACTCGAGCTATGTTCGAAAAATAGGAAACATACTTTTCGCTCGACCCGGGAATCTAACTCAGGACCCCAAGATCACGGCCCGGCACTTAAGCCACTAGCCCAACAGGACGATAAATAAATATCACAAACCAGTGACAAGAACAAATCAAAATATGTTCATTGCATAAGTAGAATAACAAAAGTCTTTTATGGGTTTGGTTCCGTATCTTATTGAAAAAATTTTGACTATGATTACTGAAGTCATATAATATGTGTCGTCAGCCGCTCTGATGATTTTTCCAAGTTTTCCCATTGAAGAATATAACTGCATGGAAGTAGGCACTTATTTTCAATAACTAGCCATTAAAGGTTTTTTCACAAGGTCACCACCACTTTTGCACAGGGTACAGATCCCACGTGGAGGATGACTAGAGGTTCATGAACTGAATGTGGACTGACCGTAGAAGAGCCACGCTTCGGCATGAATGGTCCAGCTAGACATGACTGACCATTCATGCCGAAGCGTGGCTCTTCTACGATACGGTTCTGATACCACGGCCTCACAGAAAACCGACGTGGGCAGCACTGCTAGGTTTCACTGCGTGAGTTAGAGTATCGGAGGCCCAATCAGGGGAATAGGGGTTCAAAGGATGGCAGCGCACTTGTGACTCCACTGGTGTCGCGGGTGTCCATGGGCGGCGATCGCTTACCATCAGGTGATCCGTCTGCCCGTCTGCCACCTATCACATAAAAAAAATATCTAAAGGTATGTCCAAACACAGCGCGCAAGCCTCGGACAGTATTCCCGGGACGGGACCCAATCTTGCCACAAACTGTGTGCGCGCTTCGTGACTGTGGACTTCAGCGCGTGGCAGCCGGCCAATCATGGCGCGACGGGCCTGGCGTGTCAGCCGCGCTTGATTACCGCTCAATGTTTGGTCACACCTTTACCATGCTAGCCTACTGCACGGGTTGGATATCTTCTTTACCATATTTTAAGGTTTCTTTCCTTTATTATACTTATCAATAAGCTAGTGATGTTTGGCAAGTTCAAAATGATTTAATATTGTCTTAAGAACTTTGTTCTATAAATATCTTGCACGCTTGTTATTAAACAAAATGTTCTAAGAGAGACCGAAGCGTGGACCCTTGAAAACTTTGTCCAACAATCAAGACGTGCCCGGAAAACTAAGTTTTAGTTTCACAAGTAAGTGAATAGAATTAGGATAATAGTCCGTGCAAGAACTATCTCGACACGAACTTGAAGGTTTCGAGGCAATTCAATTAAACTTGCAGGTGGCTGAGATGTAATTCTTTGAATGCAATTATACAATCAAGACTCCGAGGCATGGGGGTACAATACCGCCAACATATGCCCGCTAAGCCGTTGGTCTTGCGCCCGATCTCTCTCCGATCGTGTCACACTGGTGTCTCATCAGAATATGAATGGAAGTGAATACTCTCTATTCACTTACGTACTTGTGTTTGTTGCACATACATTATAGTGTATCCTGCGTTGAGATTGGCCGCCTTGACTGAAGTCAGTTGGAAGATAATATAATCAAGACTAACGGGAAGAATGAGGAACGTACGTGAGAATATTTTACAAGTAAATTTAATTTTGAAGTTGTTTGTTCACATTTCCTTGTTTTTAATCAGCCTGTATTCTTGTGTTAAATTAAATATAAGATTAAAAAACGTTCATACGATATATGTTTCTAACCACCTTTTGTAACATATTTAGTGCAAATTATGAATATGAGTTGCCGACTGAGTAAGCTAACTTAGTTTTAGGCCTTTCCAGCTACTTCGAATTTGCCACGCATACAAATGTAAACTAGTTTCCATGTGGCACTTGTGTATGTGTGTGAATTCAGCAATTCATATGTTGTTACACACAGAGAACGGTGCACAGCGGTCTCTCCCATCTGCGTCGCGTGCGTTTGTTAACAATGAAATGTGGGAGCGCGTTCATTGTATACTTACTGACCACAGGGTGAGCGTCACGAGTACATGGTACCAGTGAACGCCGAATGAGAACGTCTTATAGAATGATCATGAAACTAAAGTACATCGACTTCGCTGGCTCGGCCACCTTGAGAGAATGGGAGAGAATCATGTAGTAAAAAGAGCGTACCTGGGACGGCCAAATAGTCGAAGGCCAGTTGGTCGTCCGAGGTAACGCTGGAGAGACGAGGTGGAAAAGGATTTGCGCGGACTTCTGGTGAAATACCGGCAGGAGGTGACGCAGGACTGACCTAAATAGAGACCCTTATTATCAGAGGCCGCTTTGAACTTTTGGTCGCTGCGCCAACCTAGATAGTTATTTAGTATATAATGATCGGTTCCGCACTGTAAGGATTTTGGCGTTCATATACGACTGAAGTCAGCGTAGCAGGAAATTAAGCCTTACTTAGTTTACTTAGCTGACGTTTTTTCATACCAAGTAGTTACTTATTCATTGCATGCTGCATTGATGTACACATGCTTTGCACATTGCTGACTCTACAAAGTCTTATGTCAACAGAATAAAAACCTAATTTTAATTACATTTCTACATAATCAAAACAATCAAATTAATCTGGGTCTTATGTGCGATCTTAATTTGAAGTGTGTATTAACATTGATCTTCCAATAAATTAATCTTAAATTGCTACCTAATAACTTTTAGTTATTAGATATTCATGTTGGATTTTCCTTTAAGTAAAAGCTGTTTCTTGATTTATAATAATATGATTTAGGATGTGATAATAAACACATGGAGTGAAGGCCACGTATAGGAAGTCGCTACTTAGGTCCCCCACAAGGTGGAACAAACGCTCTGGTGAAGGTCGCGAGAGTCCACTGGATGAGGGTGGAGGAACAATCTGTGTGGAGACCATGGGGGGGCGGCCTATGTCCAACAGTAAGTGTCTATTGGCTGAAATGATGATGAATAATTACATCAAAATGACAAACATTGGTGTTTAACTTAAGAAAATTACTTAAACTCATATTATAACCACATTTTGATTGCCTCGATGGCGCAGTGGTTAGTGGTTCGCACTTTAAAGCGACGGCAACGTTTTCAGTTACAAATTCTTATGGGCAGCCCTGAGTCTGGAAGTCGGCCGTGCCTCGGGAAGCACGTTAAGCTGCTGGACCTGCGCCCGATCCCTCTCCGGTTGTCTCTCAGTAGTGTCCCAGCGGAATATGAGGGTAATGGAATAAAGTGCACTTGTGTCTGCACACACACTTAAGCACTAAAATATGGATGTCCTGCTTACGTGGCTGATCGTTGAGATTGGCCGCCGTAGCAGTAATCGGTTGGAGATTTTTTTTTATAATTACATGAGACTCCAGAAGTATAAAAATAAAAACAACTTACAAATATAAGACGAAAATATTGATTAGAAAGACGAAAACAGACAGAACCACGTCAAATTAACAACAATCAATTCGCCTTCCAAACCAGCAATTTTCCAGCTGGCAAGGTTCTAACTTGTTATCGTATAATATAGAAAAGTAATGTTCCTACACCCATTGTTTACATTACGAAAAAGGCGCGCCAAGTTAGGGCACGAAGCTTAAATAAACCATTTGAAATAGAAGTGAAGGCCCGGCTTGGTTTATCAATCAACTAGAGCCTCGGTGATAGACCCGGTACTATCGCGGGAGCTCGTGTACTAATCCTATTAGCACAGTTGAAACTAACCAGTAGCAAGATTTTCGACGAACATTGCACCGGTAAACTTGTAAATGGAATCTTAGAGTTGCCTATACTGTGCGACAAACATTTTGTCTCAGTCACTACTGGCGTCCACATTGGCTGTGGCAATACAGGAAATGTAATGATAAATGACTACATAGTAAATTCTACTTATTATTTGAAACACATTTTGTAAGTAAAACATCGGATCTAGGTCAACAAAAATTTGAGTGACGCATATAAATTAATGACTGAGCCGAACGTCTGTATATATATGAAAATAATAGCGGTCGCCTGCGGCTTCGCTCGCCTGGAATTCGGTTCGCGACAAAGTACCCTATGTCACTCTTCATTCCTTCTACTATCCCCAGTTAAAAAATCACATCAATCGTTTTGCCGTGAAAGACGCTTTTTCCGTCTTTCATGGCAAAAAACACACACGCTTTCACATTTAAAATAAATTAGTATATGTTCTTTTTTAGCCGCAAAATGTCCATACATTATTAAAAGTACCTATGACTAATATGTGTATACAAAAGAATTTTAATTTTCGCCGATACAGTGTGTTGAAAAACGCGAGCAGCATGAACGACTTATCAACCTTAAGAGTAACCGTACCTAACAGCATACCTATACTTTACTGGCCGTTGTGAAGTAATGTAAAGTCTTCTTCTTCATCATAGCGTGTGATTCCTGGTTGCGTATTAAGCTGTCGCTTTGGAGCCCAGGCTACGCTTAGACTATGATTCAGGAATGGGGGGAGGGGGGGGGGGGGAGAGGGGGTTCTAGTAATTACAATGAAACGACTGCCGTCTGACCTTTGCAACCCTTTTACAGGGGAACTAGACCAACTGAATCATGGTTACACGTTACTGAAACTTTTTTCGAAACGTGCAGGTTTCCTCACGATGTTTTCCCTCCACATAGATATGAAAAAAACCATTGGTGCATGCTCGCATTTGAACCTCGACCACCTGCGTGGGAGGCGCGTTCGTATCCATTGAGATACCATCGCTCAAGTGTGAAGTAAAGTAAAGTTTCAGCCTATAAACAGTTTATAGACTTATAATTTACTTACAGTTGACCTTTGTAATTATAGTCAGACCACTGTGCACTGTTATTCTTTGCTCTGCTGATATACTATGCATGCTAGTGCTTATACGAGACTCAAACGTCCAATCTAAAGCCAAGTGTGCTCTAGAATTGGTTTAAAATGTAAATTGATAAAGCAATCAGGGATAGGAAGCCTTTAGAAACATGTTCGATTTGGACCACAAATTTATACGGTAATGGCTCTTAGTTCAGTATACAACTAAATAAACACGAGACGCAACAGAAATAGGAAGAGAATTTTAATGTTCAAGTTTACGAGTTTTATATTGATGATAATAATCAGATGTGTGACATATGATATAATAGTAATAATATCTTCCAGCCGATTACGGCCACGGCGGCTAATCTCAACGATCAGACATGTACGCAGTGTGTGCGCAAACACAAGTGCACTCTCTATTCCCTTACCCTCATAATCCGATGGTACACCAGTGTGGTATGACCGGAGAGGGATCCGGTGCAGGACCAATGGCTTAAAGTCTTTTCCAAGGCACGGGGGTACAATACCGCCAACTTTCAGCGCCGGGCTGACACTAAGAGTTTCTTAGGTACTAATTTTTGGCCCGACCCGGGGATCGAACCCGGAACAGTCAACAGTGTGACAAAATATAATTAATCTAGCAATTATACAAACTTTTAAAGTTTGTTGCATAGCAATATGGGACTTTTATTGTATTATGACGTATGTCGTAGATTTATTAAGAATCTTCATCCAGAGGGGATTACAATTTCCAAAATAATGCTTTACTCGTAATAAATAAAATGTCCTGGTTATAAAAAATAAGTAGAGCTTAACACCCACCTCCTTCGAAGCTTACAGTAATACCTACTTGAACGCCCCCTATGCTATGCAAAAGCCAAACTAATGAGAGAGTTGGCAGAACGGCAATGTCAGACTTTGTGTAACTTCGCTTACCATATCAAAAGTCCGCTGGAATTATTTAACATCATTGTACTTTCGTATTATGTATGAAGCCCATATGGACGTATTTGCACCGTATTCATCCACCAGTTTGAATACGAATTCCATATGATTCTAGTTCACTCAAGCGTTAGTCAATTATTGGTATCCCTCTGGTAGTAGTGGCGTAGTGTTGCCAGAAGGGCATTTTACTTACTATTCTAATAATTTAAATTGTTTTTTATGAATTTACATTTTGTGATGTTTTTTGTCTGTAGTATAGATATGGTTTCTTTTGTTACATGTGATACATGTTACATGTGATATGGATAAAATTTGGCATACGTTTTATATTTAACGTACAAATATAATTTATCTGTTGTTTTAATGCAGGTAATATCCTTTCAATAGACGTGACTAGTAACAAAGTGTCGTATTCATTTACTCCTGGCTTTATTTGGCCCCCAGTCTGATGTGCGGTTTTATTTCCCTTTATCAATTAATTGATAAAGCCCAAAAGCACCCATCGTAACCCTCTATTAGGTGAAGGCAATTCAATTAAGAATTAATTCCATTTAAGTGCATTGGTCTTTGACAGTGTGAAATTCGACCTTCCAAGTATTTATTGAAGTAGCTTTTGCCCGCGTATTTGCTTGTGTTAGAAACAGGCAAAAAGTAGCCTGTCACTCATCGTCATCGTCATCGTCAGCCCATTTTAGTCCCCACTGCTGGGGCACGGGCCTCCCTCAATTGCCATACTCACCACGCTTGGCAGACGGGTTGGCGAGGGTTTTGATATAAATGCAGAGTTTTCCTTCTCTGGGTGCTGATGATCATGCCATCAGCTTTACCTTAGTCGCCTTTTACGACACCTCGGTAAGAGTGGGGGTGGCCTATTCTACTCTGCCGGGGACCACACCTTGCCTGTCATTCTCTATCCCTTTGAATGTCTCCACTTAAAATACTCACTTTATTATGTTGCTCTGTTTTGCTGTAAAAGGCGGACAAACAGACAGACGGATACACACATTTTGAAAATGATATATAGATGAAGGGTGCTCTAGTAGTTCAGTGATAGTTAAGCAAGCGATGGTAAATCGGTGGTGGTGATGGTAAAAATACGCGTCTTCCATACGGGAGGTCATATGTTCAAATCTAAGCGTGCACCTTTGAATTTTAAAATCTATGTGCATATTCTGTACCAGTACTATAACAGTCCAAATTATATCGTGAGGAAATCTGAACGTTTCGAATAGTTTCTCATATTTTTTGATATGCTGTTTGATTACTTACCTAAACATTTTGAAAATATTTATAAAGAGGGAGGTCGTTTACGCCTCTCCTCAATCAAACACAACTACGACAAAAAACGTCGCTGAAAAAGTATAAAACAAGCCTTCGTTGTCAATTTATGCAATATTCACTATGTAGAGATAAAATTTCATGTTTGGAAATCCGCAGTCACACGTTGTCAAAGGGTAGTATATTTAACGTGTGACTACGCCTTTCCAAACATAAAATTTTATCTCTACATAGTGAATATTGCATAAATTGACAACGAAGGCTTGTTTTATACTTTTTCAGCGACGTTTTTTGTCGTAGTTGGGTTTTAGTTTTTTTACTTTTATTTTATTTGTACTATTTTGGTGTCCAAGTGCTAGTAATATATATATATTCAAAATTGACAAGTCAAGCGCTTTCAAATGATACCAAACATGGCATATTTATCATAACTTTATTTTTTTACTCTGTATGTTTTGTCCGCTAGAGGGCGCCACATTAGATTTTGTGAAACTTCATATAGCCTATAACCAGCGGACGATCAAGACGCTTATAATGATATGTCATTTGTCGAATTCTGATAAGTAGTTAAGAAGTTACGTGGAAACAGATGAACATACATACATACATACATACATACATACATACATACATACATACATACATACATACATAGCCTGTCAAAATCATAACCCTCCTTTTGCTTTGCCGTAGTCGGGTAAAAACTGACCCTTAAGCTTAAACTAGTGGCGGTAGTGTAAAGTTAGCAAGAATTATAAAAGATATTAATACTCTTGAAGACATTAGACATAAAAGTGTAATAAGTGATACAAGTTGAAGTACACCACTTTAAAACATTTATTAATTTCATAAAAATTGAAATTTCAATCCATTCTCTTGAAAAATATATTGGCTGTAAATCTGATTCAAATTCAAAGATTCTTTAAGAACCCTTATAATAAATTATTCCCATTTTTATATCGAAGACATTGTGATTTAGAATTGCTGACAACATTACAATAGAATTGTGTATCTGTAATTCACTTTAATCTTGTCGTTGTACTAAAAATAAATTCTCGTTAACCTCTCGACCTGGCTTTTACTATTTAATTTCGATTCGTCCCTTGTATCAGCATTCTTATATTCTTAAGGAAAATAAGTTAATAATCCTCAGTTTGGCTGGGAAGTTGAACTGGTGAAATTCATCAGACAGATCTAATTATTTGTGCCCGTTTGTGCGAGAGTCTTACTACAAAGAATCGTTGAACTGAGATCAAATGCTTTGTTTCTAAAACAAGGAGCATAAAATTGTGTACACCGTTTTTAAAGACCTGTTTGATACGGTAAATATAGCAAGAAAAAGGAAATATTTCAATATGTGAAGTGTTTTTCGTACCTGTATAGTAAATACACCCAAGTAAGGGTTTATTACTGCTAAAACAACAATAAAGCCTCAGTACTAATTTGAATATTTAGCTTTTTAGTTCTTGCAAATTAAATTTTATTATAAACCAGAAAATTAAATATTCAAGAATCGGATTGTGAAGAATCCACTATGTTTGCAACTCAAATTGAATTTAAGTCAAAATTGTCTAGATCCTTACAAAATAGCTTTATCTTCAAAAACGTATACAATTAATACGAAACGTCGACTTAATTAACGTCTCATGCATACATATTTTACACTGTGCTATGCAAGAATAATTTGTACCTAGATACATTTGTAATAAATCATTTTCGTGATGGATGGTTATGTGCTTTTACCCCATTTTTGTGTTTTTGAGAAAGTAAATTTGGGGAGTCTACAATGAAACGACTTCAGTTTGATTTTGCGACTCCTTTACAAGAGAACCAGACCAACTAAATCATGGTAAGGTTATAGTTAAAGAAAAGAAATGGTTTTAAAAGCTGGAACGGATCAGAATTTACAATTTAATCATTGTAGCTCATGAACTGATTTACAACTTATATCAGTCAATTGAAAATAACTGAATCACATTTTAATAACATTCTAGGAAGAAAAGTTTTACTCGATAATTTGCTATCACGATTAAGTCTCAAACTAATTTGAATACCCCTTTATAACTTTATCCTCAACATAACACTATTGTGTTAAATTGGAGTAGTTAAATACTGCTTTCACAGAAATCTCGACTGCATATAAGTTTAGTGAATGATGACCTGTGCTCTGATCGCGTCTGAAAAGCTAATCAGTATAAAGTTTGTCAGTTACCTACTAATTAATATTGCTTTATGTTGTTACCGTAAGTTACTCATACGTGATGTGTCTTACTTGCGGTTGCAAGTTAACACATAAACAAAATGAGCTCACTGTACTTTCTTGTATACTTGACGGGTGTAAATTAATTGCCCTTGGGAGCAGTTTTGTTATCATATTTCCTATCTACTCGCAACAGATATTTACTTTTGTTTAAAATTATATTGACTTGTTGTAGTTTATATATTGGTCCTAGCCGGTTTCGGCTACAGCGACCGCTTACGGACTCCTATTACGAGTCAAACGCCTGTTGGACTACCCTCTCGTGCGCGCGCCAGTGGCTGGCATAGCCTATCTTGGCACTAAATGTGCGGTTGCACGTCGGGCAGAAGAGGACACCATCACGGTAATTATATGGGATAGCCGCAGGTGGTCTAGCTTTAAGCTCATCCCGTTTGGCGTCCAGATCCTCCTTGCGTTTGTCTTCAAAAGCGTCGATGGTCCGCATTAAGAAAAGTCTCCTACTCAGGTCTATTTACTGCCTGAGATTCCTATGTATTGGGATCAATGCCGCAACTCTATATGTGGCGCATTTGCACATCCTTAAACCGCAGGAGCTGTCCACCATGCTTACGTTTGCCCTCTTGAAGCTCACAGTATTAGATGCATTTCGCGATTCTATCGTCAGACATCCGATAAACGTGACCACACCAGCGGAGCTGACGGCGCATCAGGAATGCTTTAATGCCACAGATATTAGCGCGACGTAAGACTTCAGTATTCCTGATGCGGTCAGGACCAGTGTTGTAGTTTATGGAAGTAATAAAATGTTCATCAATAAGCAAACGTAATTTTATGAAGTAGTTCGAGGACTCGTAAAAATTATTGTCTTTTCATCATTGTATAGGAATAACATTGTTTCAACTTAGTTTTTCATTCTTGACAAACTGGTTGCGCAAAGATTTGAGAAATCTAGAGGTACATTAAATACGTGCAAGGATTCGACCTATGATCTTCGGTTGAGAAAGGGCATATAGGTATATCCTGAGCCATATAGCGCTGATTTTCAGTAGTTTTATTATCAACTTATTTTTATTGTAATAAGTGAAGTATCAGCCTATGAACAAACTTGCCCACTGCAGGGCAAAGGCCTCCATCATAGAAATCAAGTCATCGCTACTATGATGGGATTAAGCTTAATCACCACGCTTGCCAAATGCAGATTGGTGATCACAAACCGGAACAATGTTCGAAAAATTCGAAACATACTTCGCTCGACCCGGGAATCGAACCCAGAACCCCGAGATCACGGCCCGGCACTTAAACCACTAGACCAACAGACCATTATTTTTATTGCGCTTCATGTATATTAAACTGAACATTATGAGCAAATGTTCAAAAGTCACTACTCATTAGGTTTACAACACCTGTTCTTATAAATAAGTTGATATATTTATAACAACTGTAGCTGTCATTTTCTCTCTCTCATCTCAACTCAGTGAATTAGAATAATCGCTTTCCGAATTTTTCAAAGCTACTCGTACCTTGGTTATATCTCTACGATTTGCTCAGCATTGAGAAAAAACATCGTATAGAAACCTGCAGGTTTCAGACAGTTGTAGAGAGAGATAACTATTCTAAGCATGGTTCAATTAGTGTGGTTCCCTTACTTAATGGCTACAAAGGTCACACGGCAGACGTTTCATTGTGTAGAAAGGCACCCTCGAGGTCCAGGCAAGGAGACGGAGGATGAAACACCTGCTCCGTCTGATTTGCTCCACTGTTTATTACTGCACTGTTTGGTATCCTGTTGTGAACTGACAAAGTTAGGCAGGCGGCTCGAGGTCTTTATTTTGTTAGCACGTTTTGCTAGCGCTATGTAATTATGCATAGTAACATGTGTATGGTGCGCTTAGTTGACCGCTACACCATACATGGAGTTATTTGTAGTTAGTTGTGTCCTGGCACGTAGTTGACGGTGGGAGGTACAGGCAGTTGGATCAGCTGATGATTGTACGGAGGAAGAGAGTTTGTTACTTTCCCATATTTATTGAAGTTAAGTTACAAGGTTAAGTTTGTAAGACGTCTTTCCTCGATTGCAGTTAATAACGATCTCTATGAGTAAAGTAATTAATAAGTAAACAAAACAAACGTAAGTAAAATGCTGACGCGTGACCCCATTAATGGCTCCAGGGCCAAATGTGCGGTAGATGAAATAAAGCCAAACCGTCTAGCGAAATAAAGCAACTGCTTTGGATGCATGCAACCCGGGAATGACACGCTGAGGTGATAATGACAGAGAGCCAAAATATAGAGATGCTATTTAACATAACGCATCTACTTTGTGAGACTAAATGCCTCAAAATACCCCGAGAGCCATTTGCTAAATAAAGCCACAAATGCCGCGTAAAACATGGTGAACTATTTTCTGTGAATAAAAGCGAAGAAAGTGCACCCACCACATATAGTGTTACTCGTATATATGTATAAGGTGGAAAGAAGTACTCGTAGTTTTTATCAACATAACGCCCCCAAGCATTTACTTCAATCTTTATTGGGAAAACGGGGATATTGTTTCTTTCAACCCACACACACCTACATACTCTAGATCTTACACATTAGTAGGTATAGTATTCAGTTCAATGACAAAAAAGGGAAAAAGTCTAATTTTTACTAAATTGTTTTCCCCTTGTAGTCAAAATTTAAAAAAATTGATTGAGATTTTTCTAATAAACCACGTACTTACTAACTTTATTTATTGTTTTTTTTACATTATTTTCAAAATAATTTAAATCTGCACATTATATTGTCTTTTACGGATACGTTATTTCTTTCTTCTACGCAAAGGTTGTCCGGAAGAAATTGCTACAAACAATAATACCGCCTTATTGTACTGTCTGTTGTTGTATCATACCTGTATTTTGTTTTTGTGCACTAAACAATTTCTATCTATCTATATTGTCTGCAAATACGAAATGGCAGTCAAGCACACTTCTCCCCGAATTGGGCCTCCGGTACCCTACCTCACTCGGTGAAACACAGTACAGATGCTGCAGTCGCACTTTTTTAGTGACTAGTTCATCTTAAGATAATATTTTTTCTTTATTATTATTTATCCAATTCATATGTATTTATTTAAAGAATTTTGAGAACTGATGAAAATAATGCGTTTATTGTCATTTTGAAAGCAATAGCGGCCGCAATACTGCGAGAACTGTTTTCATTTCCAAATTAGTTTTTTGATACTCAGACCCTGGCTAGTAGTAGCAAAGGGAGATATGCCCATCAACTGTTTCTCTGCGGCGGGTGACACAAAGTTGCATGTTTGACTTGAACTGGTAAACACCGGTTAGAATATATGGTACCCTGTCTAATCAACAAAATCCCAAATTCATTGAAAGACGAACTAAATAACAAGAATATTAAATATAAATTAAAAAAATATTTTATAGATGAGATTAGGGAAGTCACATAGGGAATCAGGAGGTCTACTACGCCAAACGATATGCGATTTATTCGCAACGATACGACAGTTGTTCGAAATATTCGCTAATACCCTACTATAAGAAATGTTCGTAATCTGTGAACGAATGATTGTAAAATTTAAAAAGTGAGTGTTTTTATAAGTTTTTATAAACACAGAGTACTTTTAATTAGTTACAAAAACAAATAATAGTGTTCTGTGCTACAAATTTTATTTGGAAAATTGGTAAACTTGTGAGTATCAACCAGTGAACTAACAATTGTGTGTATTTACCGTATTTATTTATCTGGATGTTCTTTGCTGATCCATCATTGACAAACATGGTTTTAATGTTTTAAAATTATGTCGAGCTGCAGTGGTGGTTATATTCTTTGATTTATGTAAATCAAAACCAATCGTCATGTCACCACAACCGAAATCTATTTAACAGTGGTAAAGGAAGATACTAGTCCGGAGAAGAAAATATGGGTCATTAAATTAAAAATCACAACGATACGATACTCTTCAGATAACATCAGAGACGTCGTAGCAATGTTCGTCGAATTGACGTTGGTGAAGCTGTCAAATTCAATTATTCGTATCGATAAAAGCTGTGTTAGAGTAGGGTTTTTGTAAAAACTGTCAAAGTAATATCGTTCGTAGATTCGTAAAAACGACAGTCGATACGATGTCACTTATAGTAGGCCTCGGCACGATTATTGGCACGATATATCGTTTATCGTTTGGCGTAGTAGACTCCCAGCCTGTAAGTGCGCGCTGCGCATCGAGATCGATTGAGCGTGTGACGTAATGCAAGTGGCCGGCGCGGGAGCAGGTACTCGTAGGTCGGACGAATCTATTGCTTGGCTGCAGTGTCGTGCATGGGAGGCAATTCTTGTTGTTTATTTGAACGAACTATAATGTATTTTTAGAAACTTACTTGACTGACTGGATGGCGCAATTGGTAGTGACTCTGCCTCTTACGCCAAAGGTCGTGGGCTCGATCCCCACCCTGGACAAACATTCGTGCGATGAACACTTGTGTTTATTCAGTGTCTAGGTGTAATATATGTATTTAAGTATATATTTGTGTTCCTCTGTTGTCTGATATCTGTAACACAAGTGCTTAAGCTACTTAGTATGAAATCAGGTCAACGTATGAGATGTTGTGAGAATTATATTATATTATAAATAACTGTCGACGACACCGGTATATTATACCGAGCCTTATATAAAAAGTGTAATTAGTTTTTATAAGTGATTTAAATAAAAAAAAAAGTATATACAACTACGTAAATAATGTATGGGTCCCTAAATGTAGGATTACCGACTCCTTCAACACTGCATGAAATAGGCCAACTTAACATACACCCCAATTGGCCGTGGAGACCGCGTCTTGGCAAACGTAATGTAGGGCGCCCTCTGGCTAGGTGGGAGGACGATCTGCGCAGGATGGCTGGCAAGAGCTGGATGCGAGAAGCCATGGATAGATCACAGTGGCGAACAATTGGAGAGGCCTACGTCCAGCAGTGGACTGCGATAGGCTGATGATGATGATGATGAACATACATCCCAAGTAAAACGTGCCACAAAAAGCTTAGTACCTGACGACGTGATTTACGGCAGTAAAGTGGGTCGGACGTTTGGTGCAAAATGTTTTACATTGCTAAAGATTAGAGAAATATAAGTACCGTCATTCTTTTACCCTTAGCATCCTGTTGTTTACTCCCGAAAGCTACGGGCGAGTGTCCCTTCCTGTATAAATGAACTGATAACGCACTTTGTGTTATATATTACACTTCAAGCTACTTTTGATCCCTTTACAACTCGTTAAGTATGGGCAAATTGTATATAGATACAATTTGCCCATTTATAAAGCCTTTCTCTTAAAGATTTGGACATTGCATTAATTTATATAAATTATAAACGATTCGAGAAGTACTCAAGATGTTGAAGAGTTTTCGTTGTGAGTATTCTAAATGAATTCAGTATTTATAATATTAAGGTTTTAAATACTTATGGGTTAACTACTTGATAAATGGATATAATTAGAATCTATGGTAGTTTTAATGGTTATCTGGCGACTTTAGTACGCGCTACCTGTGAAAGGACCAATACCCAAAATGATTATCTTTAGTAATTACTATATAGATTAGTAGAGTAGAAAAGCCATCTTTAAGTTTTCGATTTTTTCCGGTGCGACTCCCAGCCAATACAAGCGAAATTTAAAAAAAAAAACTTTGAATGCAGTTTTATTCAGTAAAAACGTGCTACCTTATGAGTTTAAGATAGTTTCCCTACGGTGCTCAATATTTTTTCACTCCATAGATAAAAACACCTAGTATTGGTTGGAAGAGTTTCTTGATTAAGATCGATAATATATTTAATTTATTTAGGCTTCAATAAAAAAATTTGTGACTTTTTTAAGCATTTAATTTGATTATACCAATTCCAAAATACTTACTACGGAAAGCTCTTCAAAAGGTTTATTATGACAAAACTTTGAGATCGGCTCAATGTCTTGTGCCTGTATTTATAATAGTTTAAAATTAAGGGTTCAAGCTTTGAGCTTAATTTTTTTACCTATCTCAATTGCTTATCTATCATCTCATCTGCTACGTAATATCACATTAAAAACCTAGTAATCGTTAACTCATTTATATTGTCTAAGAACGAAACATGAAAATTAGTAAATTCATAACTGTTTTTCTTTTAACAACTCTGTACAGATTGGTAAGTTTCTTTTCAAAATAACAAATCGATATTTCCAATTAGCAAGCAAAAAACATTTCATGGGAAAATTCCAAGTTGTTATGGAGTTACTGGATACGAATGTCACCATAGTTTGATTTGTACCTGTCAATTAACTGATTTTGTTTTTGTACAAATACGAAAAAGATTCATTGTGTTTACAATTTTTGTAATAATGTCGAACTCAATGGCGCAGTCAACACAATTTGCGGAAAAATTTCGGTCTTCCAGGTTGAAAAACATTTATTAATAGGTATTTATTTTATTTTTCAAACTCCTTACTTTACGAGCGTATTAGTAAACTTGATTGGTTTTACAGCCGAAGCCTGCAAAGTTTTTTGTCATAAAACTTTTAGAGTGACATTAAATTGAAACTAGTGCCGTTAAATCCCGAAGTTAGAATTTATTTAAACTTAAATATAGCAATTTATAGTTAATAGCATGTTTACGTGTCAGCTTCGCAGTTCAAGTACCTAGATGATAAAATTTATTTCACATTAGGAAAGCACTCAGCACTTTAAAAGTATTTATATGAATAGGTAGTGGAAAAGGTAAACAGTTACTGCTTTGCACCATTATAAAGAGAGTTTGTGCCAAAATAAGACGTTACAGCAAGTTCCAAATCGTTGACTTTGTAAACAGAAACGTAGAATTGACTCAACACTGCGTCGAACATTTATTCGTTGTTACAGTCTTCACCGGGTTCATATAGCGATCCGATACTTAGGATAGTAATAAATAAATATTTTACAAAACACATACATTGATCTGACTCCGAGATAGGTAGCTCAAGCACCTGTGTAATGGATATCATAATTAACAGTGGGATTACAAATGAGATATAATACTTTTGTAAATCCAGAGTCACCGACATAGCCCACCGAATTATGAAACTGAAGTGGCATGGGGCTGGTCATATTAGCCGCAGAACTGACAGCCGTTGGAGCCGTAAAGTCCTTGAGTGGAGAACGCTACTCGGTAAGCGTAGTGTAGGACGCCCTGCGACAAGATGGGATGATGACATTCGAAGGCTGGCTGGTGTGGGCTGGATGAGAGGGGCCGAAAATCGAGAGCAGTGGCGTGCATTAGGGGAGACCTATGTCCAGCAGTGGAAGAGTGTGGGTTGCTTATGAAGATGATGATGATGAAGACTTTTGTAGATACATACGTATAATACACAGAAAACATCCAGATCAATACAAACAGACATTTTTATGCACACAAATGTTTGTACTGTGCGGGGATCGAACCCGCAACCCTTGCACCAGAGGCAGCGTTCACTACCACTGATCCAGATCCAGCTTCCTATAAAGACATTAAAGTTGAGTGGTTAGGTGTACGTACTGAGTGGGTACGTATCCTTAATTTCATTCAACATAATATAAACATTTCATTTCTGAGCTGTTGGGAAAAAATATGCATTCATTTACTCAGATTTCTTGGATAAAAAATATATATAATAACGAGCATACAGGTGCAAGTGAGCAAATAAATTCATCACAGTCGATGAAAGTCAAATGGCTAGCCCAGCTATTTAATCGAGCAAGTGCCTTTAATCATTTTACCCACAATAAAAGAAATAACACAGCTTTCATTCAATTTCATAACTGCGTGATAAAAGTTTCAGCTTAGAATGAAGTGGATGCAATAAAATTTTATTTACTTTGACATTTTGTCGCGAGGACTCGGAGGAAATTCATGTAAATATAACTTCCAGTGATTTTATTTTACCCGAGGTGCTGCTACTTTCCATTTATTCGTAGACCATAAAAAATTAGATCTTGAATGGAAACTCATTTAATTAGAGGGATATTCTTTTGATAGCCAAATCTTTTAGAATTTCATTTCGTAGTTAGAATAGATAACATAAATAAATATAAGATACAGTACATACATATGGCACATACCTGAAACTGACCCTAAGTGTGGTATAAATTGAGAACATGTATTATGAGTAACAGAATTAACGAGAGAACCATAAATATAATACTGAAATTGATAATAGTCAATAATAAATAAATATTACACAACATCACATACACAATCTGACTCCGAGATAGGTAGCTCAAGCACCTGTGTTACGGATATCAGAATCAACAGTGGGATTACAAATATATACATATAATACTTTTCTTTTGGAAATACATACTTATAATACATAGAAAACACCCAGACCAATACAAACAGACATGTTCATGCACACAGATATTTGTACTGTGCGGGGATCGAACCCGCAACCCTTGGACCAAAGGCAGCGTTCACTACCACTGTTCCAAACGGGTCGTCTCACACAAGAAACACACTAAGCTGTGAGTTAAGACATAATACACTTATGTCTTGTGTATTTTATACCTAAACTCTGATTTTTAATTGGGCGAACTTAACTGACAGATGCAAACCTCAAGCTTATGGGAGCATTTTGACATATTGCATCAGTCAAAAGTTACAGAAATGTATCAGAATGACACATTGACACCTGTCAGATTAGTTCCCATATTTAAAAATCGTAGTTTAGTTAAAAAACAAACCTACATAATAGTTGTAGGTAACATTTACCTAATATCAAAGCACAAGAGCCGTGTGGTCCCCGGCAGAGTAGAATAGGCCACCCTCACTCTTACCGAGGTGTCGTAAAAGGCGACTAAGGTAAAGCTGCTGGCATGATCTTCAGCACCCAGAGAAGGAAAACTCTGCATTTCAAAACCCTCGCCAACCCGTCTGCCAAGCGTGGTGAGTATGGCAATTACCCCTCATGTGATTGAGGGAGGCCCGTGCCCCAGCAGTGGGGACTTAAATGGGCTGACGATGATGATGACGATGAAAGCACAAGAGACAACCAAAAACATTGATCTACAAAATAATATTAGCAGATTTTTTTTATTCCAAGAAATATTAAATGTGTAATACGTAACCAATACGAATCGACAAATTGCATATCTACTTCCAATCATCGAATAATCTCTCGATACAGCCCGACAATCGATAGCAATCGAGAAAGCCACCGATGCCGACACCGTTCTGAATAAGTGGAGTGGTCAATTTACAGGCAATTATTTTTATAATAGTGGAATAAGGCTGCATAGACTTAAGCACCAAGTCTCATAGCGAAAGTAAAGAAAAGTTTCAACTCAATTCGGAAATACTCAATTTGAGCCGCGTGGAAAATTACCCATCCTATTTTACTTGTAGTACAATCGATTGGACGCTCTCTTGGTCTAGTGTTTTAAGCACCGATCCGTGATCCTGGGTTCAATTCCCGGGTCGAGCAAAAAATATGACTGGAATTTCCCTAACATAGCTCGGATTTGTGATCACGGATACGCATTTGCGAAGCGAGTTGATTAAGCCTAATATTATCATAGTTGCGATGACGTGATTTCTTTGATGAAGGCCACTGCACTGGGACAGTATCCATATAGGCTGATACCAGTACAGTCGATTGCAATTAATAACTGTTTAGTGGGCAATTCCTAAACACTAATTTGTACCACGTATTCTATAAATAACAAACTATATGATCTTAAGGCGCGTCCCCATTACGCGAACAGTGAGCGGCTGACAGTTTGCTTCTGGGTAACATCTCTAGACACTTTATTTGAAGTTTCTATACAATACAAACGCGCGAACGCTTTTGTTACTGCGAGCGAACAGTCAGCCAATCACTGATCGCCTAATGGAGATGTACACTTAATGTATAAACTATGATAAAGTGAGCGTATAGATGCGCGTTATACTGTAGACTTACTGTAGACTAAGGTAAAGCTGCTGGCATGATCATCAGCACCCAGAGAAGGAAAACTCTGCATTTATATCAAAACCCTCGCCAACCCGTCTGCCAAGCGTGGTGAGTATGGCAATTACCCCTCATGTGATTGAGGGAGGCCCGTGCCCCAGCAGTGGGGACTTAAATGGGCTGATGATGATACTGTAGACTTAAATCGTATACACATTGTCACGCACACATCTTAAATGCGCGTAGGTATAACCACGCTGGAAGGTTAAAAATAAAAAAATATACTTCTTACACCATTGAAATCTTTGAAATTGCACTAAATGCACGTTTAACGCAAACAGTTTATTCGACATAAAAACGAAGTATGCCATTGGCTTCTGTAGCTTAAGACCTTTTAATAAAAATACGTGTTCTCTTAACTTGCAATCGAGAAACTTCTAGGAAGTGTTCTCTATCTTAATTACCATCAGATTCGTTTCAAGTTAGCCGTCGAGTAGTGAATAAAAAGAGAATCGTGGTAGCAAACAAAGCATTTTGAACCGTATTTTTTACATAATCACGTAGTTTTCCTCATCAATTTATACGTTCCGAATCATTATCATGTCAATGAGGCTATCCGCAGTTTGAGTAACTATCCGAAACGTGCAGGTTTCCTTACAATGTTTTCCTTCATTGCAACATTGGTGAGTTAATTATACTGATACGCACATAGATTGACTATTTTTATAAAGTGGCCTATTTTTACCCGACTAAGGCGAAGCAAAAAGCAGGGTTATAATTTTGAACTGTATGTATGTATGATGGTTGTTCATATGTTCCCTCATAACTTCTAAACTATTTATCATATTTGAACAGCTTGTCTTCTGGTTATAGGTGACATGACGTCACGTTAAATTGACTACAGCGCCCTCTAGGGGACTTAGAGTAAGAAACTAAAAAAAAACTTGTCTTGAAGGTACCGTGTGGGGTATCAAATGAAAGAGCTTTTTTTAGCACATTTTAAATATGTAATTTTATTTACATAACTAAAAATGTGTTAAATAAAAATAAATTTTAAAAACTAAAAGATGTGTTGGTTGTCCTCAATAAATAAGTAAAACCCGACTACCAAAAAGACACACAATAAAAATCTCTGCTGAAATTATTAGGCCGTATTATCGTGGTCAGATTCATTATAAAAATAAAATAAAATCAATGTGGCGTACGGCCACGGCGATACGGCATAATTATTAAAGAAGCAAATTCTATAAACAACGACAAGGCTTATAATTAATATACCAAAAGACGACATTCGCGCGATGCAATTGACGCCCAGCGCCCACCTTTTAGCACACATTGAAACTAATACCATTAGACGTGTGTAAATTTTTACTGAAACGACTCAGTGATCCGACTCAGCCAATATGGCTATGGGTTGGGCGACCATTGCGCATCCAGTTGCAGTGCAGACTAATCCCGCGTTCATCATCGATGCCTCGTCCGGTAGCCATGGGGCGATATAGGTACTTAATTATAGGTGCATAATAAACAGTTATTATGCACCTATAATTAAGTACCTAGTTAAGTAGCGCGCGCATACAGATGCGCGCGCTAGAAGTTGTTTTGATTTGTTAGCCGTAATAATTTTATATTTAAACTGTAGATACCCACACTCCTATTTATTCATTATAATAATTCAATAGTATGTATCTCATTGTTATTTGATATTTTCTTCTTAGTAGATATATATACCCACATTACACATACACGTTAGGTACACAAAATACACTAGACAAGCGTCCGTGGACCATTCAGCTGGTCTCACTGAAAACCAGCGTCATGGCCTTTGTCTGGGCTGTGACATAAGCTGAGTGAGGGCCATTTATACTAGACGTCATAACACATCATAATATTCATTTGGCACTGTCTGGACATGATTGAATATAGTTTTGTTTTTTTTTTTCCTTTTGTTTTATTTTTATGTATTTTTAATTGTTTTAGGATTTGTTTTCTGTTTGTGCCAAATTGTGTTCTGTTTATAATTGCTATATGTTCTGTGTTGTGATGTCTATAATAATAAATATTTTCTTTCTTTCTTTCTTTCTTTCTTTAAACGATTCACTGTGCCGAATCTTTAATGTTCTCTCCGAATGAATCATTCGACTCAAATGGATTTCGAGTTCGAGTGAACCGAATGATCCGAATGAGCGGAAGGATCCGATGAGCCGAATGATCCCAATGAGCTGAATGATCTGAGTGAGCCGAATGATCCGAATGAGCGGAATGAATCACGGATTTATCTGAGAGTCGATGTTCCAAATGTTCCAATCTTTGAACGTTTGACTTTTTGTCAGGTCTAAATGCCATGAAACGGAGTGAGGGAGGGCCACTAGTAAATTAATAAAGACAGACATATTCGAGACAAAATGTACGTACACATTTAGTATGATAGTAGTTTATGTGACTGTCTCATAATGACGAGGTTTAAAAAGCGAGTCTTGGCGAGTTTTTAGTAGCATTCGCGAGATATTCAAATTAGAGTTCATCTTACAAATACCTAAATGAGTGTCATGAAGTTCTCGTAGCATATTTTCGCTCAAAGATGTAGATATGACCACTCTATGCCTCCCTCATATTACAAGTCTAATTTACATAGAAAATACGGTAAAATAAGTTCCGTCACCCGGGCGATATCCCGTATCGTCGTCGCCGGAGAGACTTCATCCAGGAACTTGAGTGCATGCACAGTATCTACGTCACCCACGTCAACCGCTTGGTCATCACGATTGCAAGCGATTGCACCATAAAAGTTTGCCTTGTCCACAAATGAGCACTTCCTTTGCTTGAAATGGTCATTGAGTAATTGCATCAAGTCTTCATAACTTAGCGCCTCCAGATCTTTCGGGTACGCTAAATTGCAAACTAAGCGATATGTTTCGTCGGAAATATGCGTCGAAAAAATTGCGCTTTTATTTTCTTCGACCTTATTTATTTTTAAATATTACTTGAGTTTACCTTTGAAAATAGCTCAATCATTTATTTTATGGTCGGATAACGACAAATTCCCGGTTTAAGCCGTGTGTGTAGTTATTTCATTCGTAGCCAATGAAATAAATACACACACTTCCTCGAAGAACTATTTATTACACAATGAATATGTTGACAACGTGTCAGCTGTCATAGATCAGCTGACCATTAAGAGCCTGCAAAAAGGCGCGAAATAACACTGTCAAAATGTGTTTACTTTTAATTTCTTATTGTGAGGATCATAACATGAGTGTCGATAAAACTCTTTGTTTGAGTATCGGTTTCCCGAACATCGAACACCTTGTTTGTACATACATTACTACTTATTTAACCGATTTGTTTCAAACTTTCAGTTTAGCCAGCAATTGCTTTTCATTCAATCTAGTTATACCCTTAACCCTTAACACATACGTCATCAGAGCAATTCTAGGGAAACTCGTAGTGTTGTCCTAGACAAGGAAATTGGCCGGAAATTGTACACGTTCTAAATAAATACGAGAAAGAGTCCAAGGAGTGGTATTGACTCTATGAAAGTTATGACGTACTGTTAAGATCAGTAAGGTATTGGAAATATAATAAAAACCTTGAAAAAAATGAATAAAAACATTGAAAAAAACACAGATAAAAATGTTCATACCTATTTCAATACCAAACCATTTATTTAAGAGGATAAAGATGTGATGTTTTATCACTGCAGCTCGCTCTATTTCTTTGTAGTTGAGAATTATATCTCTGATTCGTGTCCTGTAATCAGAATAGAGCCAAGAACTTCCAGGCCTCTCATAAGAGGTGACTAAATAGACGTTCGGAGTACCTATTTGACGGTGTTAATTTTTGGGAGTGGCTCAGAATACGTTTTCGACGCTAACATCATCCTGGTACGTCTATTAAGACACCATAGTCACCTACACTCTTGGAAAAACTTACTTGTATGTGAAATATTATTTCATCAAACAACCAGATTGTACTCAACCCACATTTCGCTCGTTTGGCTTATAGCCTACTCAAATTTACTTTAGTGGACGTAATTAATGGCGATGTTATCTCAAATCTTTCGAGCCTTAGTGCAAAGCTCGTGTTACTTACTTAATTTCGATATAATTTTCCGACTATTGCTTCATATTGATTTTTACATACCAACATTTTACAGTAAAAACATCATCATCATCAATAGTTGATATTTTTATAGCAATCTTTTGCAATTTATTCTTAAGTAAATAACACACTTAAAAATTTCATCTCGTGTTCAGGCACCTTCCACAATCCGGGTGAATGACGTCCGGTGAATCCGTACGAAATTGATAAGTGCCAGATTTTGGAAGGTGTGGGTTCGAGTCCCGCCTGAACACGAGAAGAAATTGTTAAGTGTGTTATTTACTTAATCTTCATCATCATTTTAGCCAATGGTTTCCCGCGACTTTCTCGAGATCGTCGGTCCACCTTGTGGGGGCCTGCCACGGCTGCGACTTCCTGTACGTGGCCTCTTCGCTATGTGCCCTGCCCATTGCGACTTGAAACATATAATCCTTTGGGCTATTTCTGTGACCTTAGTTCTCCTGCGGGTTTTGTCATTCCTGATGACAAAACCCAACAAACCACATCAAATCCATACAGTATTACTTTCATTATCCTTAATTACTTAATTATATGTTTTAAATATGTTTGTTTATAGAACCGAAGCTGTCGTTAAATGTAAAAGTTTGCTAATGTTCACTCAACTCAACTAATGCGATACAGGCCTGTGAGCCTAGTGCAATAGTTGATGATACTACCAAATGGAACATTTAATGTCATTAAAGATTTATTTATTTATTTATTTATTGATACGATCACGCAAGGAGACTCCGAGCATAGCCCCCTCCATTGCTCTTTGGGTGACTTTGAGCTTCCTTAATCGGTACATTGTAAGCGGCCACGTTTCGGTTCCTATGTCATCACTGGGAACACACAAGCATTAAAGACTTTCATCTTGAGACACTGCGATAGATGGGCCGAAAATATGCTGCGTTACTTCCCGAACGCTGCCCAGCCAAGTTGGATTCGTTGACCGGCCGCTTTCTGGATGTTGGACTTACCAAGCTGAAATTTTACTACTTAAACCACTAGACCAACAGGGCGTTTGAAATTAAAAATGTGATTGACTTTATCGTATTTGGAAAACCTAAGCTTTGTTTTTTCTGGGTCATAATATTACGATTATTATTATGTAGTTATTTTCAGAAAAACCTCTCTTGGGTCACTGATTACTTTTTTGTCATTACCATTTCCGCCCTCTGAGCCGAGGTAAGCTGAATTCGTCGGGCCAAAGCTCTCCCATCTCTTTAGGTCAATCGCGCTTGCTTGCGGGCAACTTGTGTCCCACTTTCCCGTTTCTTTACTTTGCAGACGATTAGTGGAAAGATTTTCTTTCTGAATTGATTTTTATTTATAATGCCAATCTTAAACTTAGGTAGGTAGGTACTGTTAAATTTCTATTTTCAATATACGTATTTACGGTTTAAATCCCAATTAAGCATAACTAAAAATATTTACTACACGCGACCTTATTTTAATATAGATAAAGGTGGATCGTGCTATTACTACTTTTTTCTCACTTTTACAAGCACGATAATGGTGAACTATTCCTTCAGAGATAAAACTTTATGGATGTATATACTTAATGGATGTTAAAATATTTCTCTCATAGAAATATTTAGCTTGTATTATTTTTTTTAATACTGACCAAATGGCGCAATTGATAGTGACCCTGCTTCTTACGCCAAAGGTCGTGGGTTCGATCCCCACCCTGGACAAGCATTCGTGCGATGAACACTTGTATTTGTTCAGTGTCTGGGTGTAATATTTGTATTTAAGTATATATTTGTGTTCCTCTGTTGTCTGATATCTGTAACACAAGTGCTTAAGCTACTTAGTACGGAATCAGGTCTACCTATGAGATGTTGTGAGAATTATTATTATTATTTATGTATCAATCAATGTTTTACAATAAAAAGGTCCAGTCATCAAAATAATGATTCACTCATGCTCTACTTTTTGCAAGATGAATTGATTTCAGTTTAAAATGATAATAAATTCTGCAGTTGCTGTCTTTGAGGAATGCCATATTAGTATAGATCGATTAATGTCAACAAAGCTGAACTTATAGATTGGTCAGTCCTTAGGGCGTAAGTCATTGAATGATATACAGAGACAAAAAATAATTTCATTTCATATTGATCAGATCAACTCATAATTACCGAGCCCTTTACGGCGAATGTCGATAAAGCCACAGAGGGCCTCCAACAAAAATGTCAGGTAACGATCGCGAATATGATTACGTCGCTTTCAAACAAAGGAGGCGCAAAGTGTATGTAAAATAGATGAAGATAAAGATTCGGTTATGAATTCCGGGTCGTTGTATGCCCTCAGGACCTAACTAACATATCAATTTTGACTTACTTGTATAATAATATATCATTTGTTGTCTTGTACATTTGTCACAGAGGGCATTAAATGTTTGAACATTCAGTTTATACTTGATAGCCGAGGAAAAATATAAATTATCAATTAACTTTTATACGATATGAAACATAGCAAACGGTATTGGCATCGCAAAATTTTATATAGTATGTGGTAAGATTCATTTTGACCTTATTGTAATAGGTTTACATTATTTGTGTAAAATTATTTTCCGAATAAAAAAATTTTAATTAACATTAATAATAAACTGTATCCAAATATCTTTATTTTAGTGACATGATTGTTAAGTTTAAAATATCTAAATTTCATTTCACACAGTACAGACTTTTGGGACCAAGAAGATAGGCTACTCGAATTGTAATATTTTTACTATCTTTTTTTAGTAGTATTATATAGTTCTTATTAAACTTGCCTAGGAATGTGCATTTGTACAAACACTTGATTGTTAAAAACGAAAAATTTTCAAAATTAACTTATAGTTTTTTGATACAAAAGATAATATATTTTTATAATTTTCTATGAATTGTAAAGAAGTGGGGGATTTTATACCACAGCTTTTTTTACCCGGATGCTGCTTGTAACCCCATCAATCTGAAATTCTACACTTGGGATTGAGGGATTTGAACGTGATCTAAATGAGGACTGTAACTCGCTGTAATATGATCTGAATTTTCATAATCATAATTTTATATTTTAGCCATATGATGAATACGTGGAAATATCGTATTCACCTGTTCTTATGGTAGTAATTGATTACGTTGTATGGAGACAAATTAGCGACCTAATTTATTTAAATTTAAATCGGTTTGGGTTTACAAAAATAACTACACTTTATACTTCCTAAATAGTACATTGTATCCATACCTAGTTTTGTATGTTGTGCAATAAAGAGTGTCTATCTAACTATATACTTCTAACGATTATTTAACTGGTACATTTTAAGAAAATAAATCAATAAATGTCCTGTGAAATAGATTTCTCTGCCATTTTGGGATTCATGGAAAGGTCATCAAAAGGTTGATAAAATAAGATCTATTCACTGTCGTCTCAGTCGATGGTGGCAGTAATTACCCGACAGTAGTAAAATAAGCGTAATGTTATACTTATACTAGAGTACCCTATGTCCTATATTCGTTCGCATGCTTTCGGAGTGATACCTGGGCCTCACAGGAAATCGATGTGAACTAGCGCAGCAAAGGGAAGAGTAGTCTTGGCAGGCAGTGTACTTTTTTTTATGCTAGAGGCGAACAAACGAGCAAGCGAGTCACCTGATGGAAAGCAATCATCGCCGCCCATGAACATCCGCGAA
Source organism: Marasmia exigua (assembly GCA_019059595.1). Lineage (NCBI taxonomy): Eukaryota > Metazoa > Arthropoda > Insecta > Lepidoptera > Crambidae > Marasmia > Marasmia exigua. The sequence continues at coordinate 12,694,313 of CM032475.1, read as the reverse complement.
ATCGGAGAGACCGCTAGAGTACTTAAAAGAGAAAAGTATTTTAATTAAGTATGTATATATTTTTATTTCCGCTGTTGGTTCTGATACCCGTAACACAGGTACTTGAGCTACCTACCTCGGGGTTTGATCAATGTATGTGATGTTGTGAAATATTTATATATTTAATATACAAATTCAGAAGTTATCTACGATTTATCGCACTTAGCTTAAATCAGCACTTGTGACAATACTGCTGTTATGGTAGTCTATAGCAGCGCCAGTTCATCATCATATGACCCGTCTCCTTGTCTGTCACCTATCACATCAAAAATCGGGGCGGATATGCAACGCGTTCCATGGTTTGACATGGTTCCTCTGTGTGCCCTTTTTACATTGCGATTTTTGCAGCGATAGTAATAATATTATGATGTAAATAGATTCATCATCATCATTATCATCGTCATCATTATCATCATCAGCCTATCGCAGTCCACTGCTGGACGTAGGCCTCTCCAATTGTGCGCCACCGTGATCTATCCATGGCTTCTCGCATCCAGCACTTGCCAGCCATCCTGCGCAGATCGTCCCCCCACCTAGCCAGAGGGCGCCCTACATTACGTTTGCCAAGACGCGGTCTCCACTCTAGAACTCGTTTACCCCATCGGTTGTCGTTTCTGCGGCTAATATGGCCAGCCCAGCCCAGTAAATAGATTGATGAAGTTAAATAGTGCTTTAGGCCCCGGAAAGTCAGGGAGGTAGTGTCGAGCCCGTGTTATAAGCGGGCCTCCGCCTGGGGAGGGACATGAGCCGGTGTGCTTGTCCCCTCCCCACTCAGGCGATGAGGGAGCGTCGCAGGTGGTTTTGGTGGGTATGCTTCTCGTCAGGAGACGCTTACCAGACGGAGACCCCACATAATCCGTCCGCCCCCCGAGTAGACGGGTATGCAATATGCATAAAGACGTCGGCCCATTGCACCTGGGGCCGGCAACATTTCCTCTGTGACCACAAAAACAAAGGTTTGGATACAATGAGGAACATTAAGATGAGATGAGAGATATTCAACATATTTCAAAGTTTATTTTTTTATCGTACTAGTATTACTTTACCAGCCGACCAAAGGAACTAGTTAAATTCATATAAACGTGAGTTTGTCAACTTTGTTCTCGAGTTATAACTTGTACGAGTAGAGCTTGGACTGGAGAAAATTTAGTTTGCTAGCTTAATATGACTTGAAATCTAATTAGAGCATTTATTTGTAAAGTTTCAAAACGTAGATGGGGAAAATTTTGAATGGGATAGTGAGGACTCAAGCTCTGTCATGAATGTTAAGGTTAAATTAATAGTGAGCGTTCAAAGCTCTATGTTGAAAAAAGTTACCTACCATTTTAGGAGAATTTGAATAAACCTTTTAACATGATTTATTTATATTGTTTGTTTTTTTTTGCAATCACATTGAAAAAACCTTTTATAATTACATCTCAGCAATTTGTTTTCTACGTTTTGGATAAAAGCATTTTAAATCGATATTTTTATTTCCAACTTCCAGATAAAAGAAATTAGCTACGTGTCAAATTGAAATCCTTTTATTTAATTAATAAACTGTTTCCAATATCAACTATCAGGGTTGAGCGAGCAGGTCAATTTTATGGTACCTCAGTTTTATTAAAATGATTTTGATCCACATTGTGAGTCGGTTTGGTTAAAGATCTTCATGATTATAATTCCATTATTTTTGGTTTTTGACTTTAATTTTACTATTTGATCCATAAAAAATAAATTCTAATAATATTGCACACCTTAGGTACATGCTCAAAAGCAATTCTGCATTTTAGATTTTTTTATGACATAGATGGCAGGCGAGCAGACGGATCGCCTGATGGTAAGCGATCGCCGCCGCCCATGGACACCCGCAACACCACTGGAGTCACAAGTGCGCTGCCTACCTTCACACCACCCTTTCCCCCGAATTGGGCCTCCGGCGCCCTCACTCACGCAACGATATTTCGTTGCGTGAGTGAGGGCGCCGGAGTGGCGTGCGCGCACGGAGTTTCGTGAAACAGCACAGTGCTGTTTCACGCCGGTTTTCTGTAAGGTTTGTGACTTTAATCCATAAAAAAAAATTCTTAATAATATTGCACACCTTAGGCAGATACTCAAAAGCAATTCTGTAAGGATCAGCATTTTAGATGTTTAATTTAATCACAAGAAAGGGTTACAAAGGCAACAAATACTTATTTACCATACAAAACGTTCCAAACCAAAATGTAGTAGGCCGTTACTACTACAGTATCAGCCTACAAACTGTCCCACTCCAGGGCAAATGCCTCCATCATTAAAATCAAGTTATCGCTACTATGATCGGATTAGGCTTAATCACCACGCATGCCAAATGGTGATCACAAACCCGAGCTTTGTACGAAAAATTGGAGACATACTTTCACTCGACTCGGGGATCAAACCCAAGAGCAGAGCCCGGTACATAAACGACTAGACCAACAGGGCGTCAAAATGTCGTTGAAATAGTACCATATGCTATTGGCAAATATCAGGAGTTTAGCCTTTTGTACTTTTAGTGCTTTAGTTTTTTAATTGTTTTGGATGTAACCAGATTTTTCTGAAAATCTCACGAATAGTATCTGTCATAAGCACGCACGTATTTTCATACTCGAATATTTTTTAACAATGCAAGATTATAACTTTTTATTACTTTTATAGCACGCGGTATGCACGGAAAACGTCATCTTGTAAATGTATTATTGATTTTTGCTTGAATTACGACTTGTAAATGAGCAATTGGGCTAAATGGTATTTAAACATCTCATGTGACATTTTTTTTATTTCAAAGTAAAATTTTATTGCATAAAAAGTGTATACAATAGGCGAAATTAATGCCAAGAGGCATTCTGACCGGATGGCGCAATTGGTAGTGACCCTGCCTCTTACGCCAAAGGTCGTGGGTTCGATCCCCACCCTGGACAAACATTCTTGCGATGAATACTTGTGTTTGTTTAGTGTCTGGGTGTAATATATGTATTTAAGTATATATTTGTGTTCCTCTTGTATGTGAACCGTAATGTAATAAAGCGAGAATCCGACTGCGACATATCCGAAGTCTAGAAATAGCGGTTTTGGCGATGAAATATAATTTGGGCGTTCCAAGCCAAATATTTTCATTTGAATTTTGTGGCTTTTTTATTGGTGACCCTTTCGCGGCTTAGTTGTTTATTGTAGAGATTGGAAGACGTTAAAATTCAGCCTGTAAAATATTTTTACCAGAAGAGGGGCACTGATTTTAAGTTTGTATATTATTTGTGATCAGAGCGATAAAAGCTCAGTGGATGAGAAAACTTCTTTCATACAGTGGGTCTTGGTTCGAATCCGATCAAGCACCTTTTAATTCTTCGAACATATGTGCATATTTTTACTATAAGCTTGGGGGTGAGGGAAAACATCGTGAGAAACCGTGCACGTTTTGCATAGTTTCTCAAAATAGTAGATGGGTATCTATAATATTTGAGATAATGATTCGGAAATTCCCCTGGCTAAGGGTTGCGAAGGTCAGACAATAGTTGCTTTTTGTTATTATCAGTTAATACAGTTACTTCCCGAATGCTTTTTTTTGGTATCCTAGGAGGAAATGCTGCTGGTAGCTGGGTGGAGTCGGCGCCTTATGCACACATGTCCGCCGTTGGGCAGACGGCTAGTGTGGGGCTCTCCTCCATTCGACCTCTGGCTAACCAGAGTCTGTCCAGAGGCATACCCACTAAAACTCATTGGGGCTTTCCCTTCAATACCCATAGGTAGAGGGCACAGGTCCCGGTCAAAGTAAATTTGACCCAGGATCATCTCCGCGACCCTCCATCTCATTCTCCCAAACGAGCCCACATTGCTGGATTGCAGGTTAGACTCGGCAAGGAGTCTAGCTGCAGTTGAATTTTGGATCATGGGCCCAACGTACTCCAAGTTCCGAAACGACAGCTTTGGACGTAGCTGGGAATTATGCTCTAAGATGAGTAAGAGAACCTTATCCTCATAATATATAATAGTGATAAATATTTTTTAATATCTGTTAGAGCTGTATACCTACATGCAAATTGGTTACATAGTGGTAAAGTTGCATCCTACCATTTAATCACTTTCTATTAAGTGCAATCTGTTCAGCCAGTTTCTGAAAGGAAATATGAAAAAGAAAACACTTTTCAAAGGTAGATTATTTTTTATATGTGAGGTGGCAGACGAGCAGACGGATCACCTGATGGTAAGCAATTCCGCCGCCCATGGACACCCGCAACACCAGTGGACTCACAATTGCGCTGTCAACCTTTTCCCCTTCTCCCCCATTGGGCCTTTGGTAACCTCACGGACTCGCAGCGCACAGCGCAGGCACTGCTTCAGGCCAGTTTTCTGTGAGGCAGTGGTATCACTCCGGTCGAGCCGGCCCATTCATGCCTAAGCGTGGCTCTCCCATATAGACATGGGTAGATACGAATAACCCCTAAATTTGTTCATTCGATTAAGTGAAGCGGATCATCCAGATGTGTTCGTTACCGTACAAATATCAATTAATCAAACCAGACAACTGAATGAATGAATCGGTGACGGTAATTTAGCAAAACAAACAATGCTTTTGCACGACTGCTTGTGTAAACATTTGTGCACTTGTGCACTCCAATCAAATGGGATTTTGACTGTGCAAGAAGTCCCGGGTTCGACTCCGGGTCGGGCCAAAAATTTGCATAAGAAATTTTTAGTGTCAGCCTGGAGTCTGAAAGTTGGCGGTCTTGTACCTCTGTACCTCGGAAAGCACGTAAAACCGTTGGTCCTGCGCCTGATTGCTCCTGATTATGAGGGTAAGGGAAAAGAGAGAACACTTGTGTTAGTGCACACATTTGAGCGCTTTCTGCGTACGTGGTTAATCGAGATTGGCCGTTGGAACCGTAATCGGATTGAGGATATTATTTTATTTATCTAAGAGTCTAAAAATCTAAGAAATATGCTGAGCAAATAAAGATTCTATTCAACCAGATAACTCATTTATAATGCGAATAGCCGAGAAAAGAAAATCTTAGCCAAGAGGTATTCTATGAAGTCATGGTAGATTACTGTCCGATTTTCCTTAAGGCGGCAGTGTGAATAAGCTTTTCTTGGTTATGATGCACGATTTTATATTTCCCTAAGTTAAGTGTACATTGATTACTTACTTGCCTGTCATTTATTCCGGCAATTTAGTTCTTACTTCAAGTCTTTCACTAATAAAAACTTAAATCAAAATATTAGAAGACGATTCTGCTTGAAATGTTGTCTACATTGTTCCGCCTACATTGTTTTAGTATAATAACTTAGGCTAAGATCTGTAAATTTTGTGCAATAAAGTGTATCTATCTATCTATCTATCTATGTTGGCATATCTTCTTCTTCTTTAGCCATTTTCAAATTCTAGGGTGTAGGCCAGTTTATGTAATTTTTATCGATCTTGGGCGGTTTTTGTCTACTTTGTTTCTGCCAGCCTTTTAATGTCGTCACACCAACGCATTTGGGGTCTTTCTCTTGGGCGTTTTTCGCCCCACAGTCTCCGCTCTACCACTGCTTTGCACCGAATAGTTGGCATATATTTAAATTAATTTAGCCAAAATGAGATAAAGAGAACTCTATCTCTTTTTGCAGCAAAATTAATGTTCTTATCCCCCCTTTAAAATTCACTTTGTAAGAGAAAGTATGAAATGTCAAAAGTCAAAGTCACAGTCATTGATTAAAACATCGGCTATTTAGCAATATAAATTATAGAAAGAAATTTTAAACATAAAAATATTACTGGTGGGGTATTTGTTAGTATTTTATCATAATTCAATCAACCGGACAAAAGATATCATTTCGAGTATATTGATCTGACGTTTACAACGAACATTTTCCACGCCTCACAGGCCCATACTGACCAATTTCAATTCAGGGATATATCAAACAGAATATCGGATTACTTAATATTAAATTAAACACTTTTGTTTATGATCTCCATGTAGTTTAATTAACAACAGTTAATTAAACAACTTATATTATGATGACTGACTACCTCGTTGGCATAGTGGCGAGTGCGTCGCACTTTAGAGCGACCAGCTGCGCTTGGGGTTTTGGGTTAGATCCCCGCGGTCGGGCCAAAATTTGTACCAGATAATTTCTGTCGAGAAAATTACAGTATCTGCCTGAAGTCCGGAAGTTGGTGGTCTTGTACTTACGTGAAACCGTTGGTCCTACACCTAACATCATTTACGTCGTTTCACTTTGGTTTCCCATTAAAATATGAGGATAAAAAATGGAGAATGCAAGTGCATTATATCATATTTCGCAAAATACACTTGAGCTTGCGCACTTTTGAGCACTATAAAATATCCTGCGCTCGTTAGGTCGATCGCCGTAGCCAAATCGACATCAGGATGTCATGATTACAAGCGTACCCTTATTTTGAAGTAGGTGAAATTGGGATTCAAGGGAAGTTACAACCCATTGAGCGCACCACAAAGTTACCTTGGGGAGACTTATTGAACTGACAAGAGTTGTTGCTCCTCAAGGAAGACCAAAAATTTCCACCAGCAGGTGATGGGTTCGGCATTTTCATTCTTGTTGATGGGTTTTGTCATGGATTTCTACTGAACCTAAGAGTTAAGAAGAAGCATACAATGAAACGAATCAACTCGGGAGTAGAGTAGTTCTTGCTTAGTCTCCACTAATAAGTCTCACAATTACTGTCGGTTAACGTCCTACCTACACGTCATAGGCCCAATTTATTTTTATATGAAAGGTGGCAGACGAGCAGACGGATCACCTGATGGTAAGGCAATTCCGCCGCCCATGGACACCCGCAACACCAGTGGAGTCACAAGTAAATTTGCACTAAATTAGCTACCATTAAGGATATATTACCAAATAGTGACCATTATTGTTGTAAATAAAGACATCTGGATATTTACGCCACATACCTAATGCATGATGTGTGAGCGATGGTACCTCATTGAACCAGAACGCGCCTTCCATAAGGCGTGTCGTGGTTCAAATCCAAACATGTTCCTCTGGACTATTCAAATCTATGAGCATATTAGCTATTAGCTCGACAGTGAGGGAGAACATCGTGAGGGAATGTTCGGAGGGAACATTTCGGATAGTTTCTGAAACTTGGAACCATGATTCAGTTGGTCTGGTTCGAAGGTCTAACGGCAATTGTTTTGATTACCAAACTCCTTTAATTCTGAATCATGGTCCAAGCGTACCCCGGGCTCCCGAGAGACAGCTTTGAATGCAACCGAAAATTAGACGCTAGGATGAGGAGGAATACTGAAGCGTAAAACACACAAGCGGACTCCGGGTTCCGAAGCCGTGGCATTGTATGGAACCCAGAATGGCTGATAATAAATAATGATAATAATAATAAATAAATAAATATTTCACAACATCACATACATTGATCTGACTCCGAGATAGGTACATTGATCTGACTCCGAGATAGGTAGCTCAAGCACCTGTGTTACGGATATCAGAATCAACAGCGGAATAACAAATATGTACATATAATACTTTTCTTTTGTAAATACATACTTATAATACATACAAACACCCAGACCAATACAAACAGACATGTTCATAGACACAAATGTTTGTACTGTGAGGGGATCGAACCCTCAACCCTTGGACCAAAGGCAGCGTTCACTACCACTGTTCCAAACTGGTCGTCAATGAGTGCATCACATGTTAAGTACTTTTTGTAAAGTAATTTAAGACAAAATATGAATTATTATTATTTAAAAATACTAATGATACTTCACAAGGTCGAGATAAAACTGTCAGCCCCTTCCAGCACACGGATTTATAAAAAAAAAGAAATGCACAAAATGCGTAAAAATCGACCCACGTGTTTTGTTTTCATAGAAAAAAAACGTTTTATTGTTGTTACAATAGAAAAAAAGTGGAACAAAGGCATAGTATACCTTTGTGGATAAATGTTATCTGATATTTATTTTTCCTTTTTGAAAGCGTTTAGAGGCTTTTTGTTTAATGAAATGTTAAAACAGAATAAAAACAATTAGAATACAATACCATTTGAATATAATGCAATGTATTTATTCTGCACGTTGCTATTGTAAGATTGTCATCATAACTTCATACAGCATAAAGTGCAATTAATCCAACATTACGAAATAATTATCTAGGTATGTACGTACGTTATTGTATTGGGTACTAAATGTTTTTAAACTTTCGCGTGGCATACCACTGATTCAGTCAGCTTATGAACACGGATGTAATAACACACCCGAATGAAATTTTAACAATTAGCGCCGTTATGTAAATTGCACAAGTGTTTTCAATAAAATTACGTACCTACTGAAAGATGCAGACATATTTATTTGGTGCAATTCCAACCTTACCACTTAACTGTAACAGGGAAATGCAATACCAGAACAGTGTAAAAGATAATGAAAATTTCTATTGAGCGAACCAGTCTGTTTTGGACCCTTGCCAGGACAAATGACAATCTCAGTTTCCACAAAAGGATGGAATAGTTAAAAGACCACTCTCAACCGAAAGTTTCTGTCTCTCCATCTTAAAATAATACAGTTGAGGTTTTAGGCTTAACATCTTAAGAAACAGTTAAAAAAAAATTACATGTGGGAACCCTTTGACATGAATAGGTTGACCGGCCGGAGCGATAACACAACTTCACAGAAAATTGGCATAAAGTAGGGCGCACTGTGTTTCACTGAGTGGGTGAGGGTACCGGAAGCCCAATCCAGGAGAATAAGTGTTAAAAGGTTAGCAGCGCACTTGTGACTCCCGTGGTGTTGTGGGTGTCCATGGGTAGGGAAATCGCTTATCATAAGATGAATCATCTACTCGTCTGAGACTAATGATAACATAAAAAGAACTTCAGTCCTTTTAAGTTTGATAAAAAGCTTACATAAATTCATCTGTTATTAGTGAAAAATATCCATCAATCAATATGTGTGCATAGATGTGCATCTACTGCTATACGCAGAGAGCAATGGAAAGAGCTATGCTCGGAGTCTCCTTTTATTTTATTTTTTTATTAGTAAGGGAGGCAAACGAGCAAGCGAGTCACCAGATGGTAAGTGATCACCGCTGCCCGTGGAAATCAGCAACACCAGAGGGAGTGGAGATGCGTTGCCGGCCTTTTAAGAAGGTATAGGATCGTTTCTTGAAAATCTCAATGTCGTACCGGTTCGGAAATACCGCTGCGGGAAGTTGATCCCTTGAGTCCTTGCGTGATCGTATCAGGAATGATGAAATCCGTAGGAGAAACAAGGTCAAAGACATAGCCCAAAGAATAGCATGCAATCAAGTGGCAATGAGCACACATTCAAGGCATATTACGAGGAGATTAGACGGCCGATGCCGCATTGGGGCAGAAAAGTCCTCGAGTGGAGGCCGCGTATAGGAGGTGGTAGCCGTGACAGGCCCCCCACAAGGTGGATTGACGATCTGGTGAAAGTCGCGGAAATACCTTGGATGCGGGCGGCATAGGACTGATATGTGTGGAGATCATTGGGGGAGGCCTATGTCCAGCAGTGAACGTTTATTGGCTGAAATGATGTTGATGATGATGATGATGACTGCTAAACTAAGGCCTCTTTCATGCTGTGTCACAATTCCTAGGTCTTCTTTATTTAGTCACTGATCGCAGTCTTTCTTGGTTAATCGCGTTCTATACTCCTACATGCATTTGTTTTAAGAATTGTTGCTTCTAAAACGTGATAAGCCCATTTCCAGTTCAGTGAATTACTATGCATAATTATTATTTATTTATTTTTCAAATCACTTACCAGATTTTTCATTACATAGAGTCAGAAGTTTTTCGGGCTTTATGAATATAAAGTTTATTAACTAGAATACCCTTTCCCCGTCTAATTATTCAGGTCCATAATATTTCAATTTTTATGTCCAATTGTAGGACGTTGAACTTGCTTAACTCGACCGTGAGTCTACCCATATTTAAATGACTGTTGATGTCGCATTTTAGCTCTTAATGGAATTTAGCCATTCCGAAAACGTTCCACGTAGAAACTCTAATCAAATAAAACAAGTTTAACCTGTATCCGTATTTGCTAATCCCTTTAACCTCTTAAACAACAAAAACACAAAAAAGAAGATCGATGCAAGTTTTGAGTGTGAGTCTAAGTACACAATGATACCATTAATGTGATTCCAAGTATCCTTACCAATTAACACTAGAAGTATATAGTGTTTGCGCTCATGAAGAATAGTCTTAATTCGTTTGTAAAAGATATTGGACAATGAATATGGGCTTCTTTTTAATTTATTTGATACTATAAAAAAAATGTTTAATTAGTTTTTTTTTTTTACAGGTAAGATCGAGACTGAAGCATTTTCTTACAGCAATTTGTATGTACTCGTAGGCAAAACTTCCCGTTACATAATTTTATCTTTTTAAGGATATGATTTTAGACTACTTTGTGACACTTTCCGAAATGGGAAATTACGATCGGCTAGCCGCCGCAACTGATCGACCACAATCAGCCTCTCCACACCACTGCTACTAGTATAGAATATCATCAGAAAGTATCACTTTTGAAAATAAAAACCAGATATATTGAAATCTTTGACCACAGTGGTCAAAAAGATTTTCCGGTAAACTGGAACTGAATAAGAATTTATTTATTAAGATACCAATAAAATACATAACAAAAACATAAAGAAAAGCAATTATAATGTTGGCACTTAAAAGGTCTCCGCTCAGCATTACACCAACATTACATTATATTAACTGCAACCTATAAATTATTTTTGAAAAATAATGTAGTTAGAAAAGAACTTGAATTCATTGAGGTTTCATAACGTACAGCAACTTTAAACATGACAACATTCATGAAATCCGATAGTTTTGATATTTTGCTGACTTATTTCTGATGTTTGCCAGTGGAACCAGACCAACTGAATTATCGATACATATTTCAGGAACTAAGCAAAACATGAAATAAAAGACGCACAACAGTTCATAAAAATAAAACTCCGAATAAGTCTATTTAATTCCTTATTTACAGCATTTAATTGTTTTAGTTGGACCGCGGTGAAACTTAAGTAATAAAAGTCGTTCCTTCTCCCTCTAATTGCTTTCTCAAGCGAACGGACTGCTTTTATTACCTTTTTTCCGCATTCATAAATAGTAACTAGTGTGACAGGGTGTTACATGAACTGTTAATTTACAGGAGTTCATTTAAATCTTGTTGGAAAAACCAGAGTCATCTACGATTGTTACTTAGGATTTTTCCTTATATCATTACAACTTGTGCCGGTTCTGACTGTGAAAGTTCATATTTTTAAGTCTTTTATATTTTACATCAACAAACACTATAGTCGTGTTGTTTATTTCAATCGTTTGAATAGGTATACTTAAAAAAAACCGTTTACTACACGGGTTCCTTTTAGTTATTTAGTCATCATCATCATCAGCCCATTTAAGTCCCCACTGCTGGGGCACGGGCCTTCCTCAATCACATGAGGGGTAATTGCCATACTCACCACGCTTGGCAGACGGGTTGGCGAGGGTTTTGATATATATGCAGAGTTTTCCTTCTCTGGGTGCTAATGATCATGCCAGCAGCTTTACCTTAGTCGCCTTTTACGACACCTCGATAAGAGTGTGGGTGGCCTATTCTACTCTGCCGGGGACCACATGGCTTTATTTAGTTATTTAGTAATTGCACAATATTTAATTATATATTTTACTTTTTGGTCAGGAGCTGTGTGCTACTAGGCTTTTATTACGAAATTCTGTGTGGCTCGGCTGTATTTGTAAGACTGAATCGTAGGCAAATAATGATGACCGATTGGATTCTGTGACCGACAATTTAAATTTAGATTATGAATGGCCAGCTACGTATTAATAAATACAGAGTTTCCAGTCATCATGGAAGTCCAACAATCATGAAGACTGGAGGGAAACGGCACCGTTACAAAGTAACATCAAATAACTGTTTTATAGGGACAGGCATGTCGTCGTAATGAATTCTAGTTTTGAGCCAGTCAGACATAAAACTGTGCACAGGTTTTGAGTAAGGTTTTATTCTTCGCTTCGCATTGCCAAGTTTTTTTTTTTTTACATTATGGCAGACAAACGAGCAGACGGCTCACCGGATGGTAAGTGAATTACCGCCGCCCATGGACATCTGAGACACACGGCCGGCAAGTTGGCCGATTACATAAGACAATGTTAAGATTAAGTCACTAGGCATTAAGCATACCATTTTCTGACGACCCGTTTGGAACAGTGGTAATGAACGCTGCCTTTGGTCCAAGGGTTGCGGGTTCCGATCCCCGCACAGTACAAACATTTGTGTGTATGAACATGTCTGTTTGTATTGGTCTGGGTGTTTGTATGTATTATAAGTATGTATTTACAAAAGAAAAGTATTATATGTATATATTTGTAATTCCGCTGTTGATTCTGATAACCATAACACAGGTGCTTGAGCTACCTATCTTGGAGTCAGATCAATGTATGTGATGTTGTGAAATATTTATTTATTTTTTGTCAGTGTAAACACACCCTAAGATAAGCTGATTTATGATATCTACTGTGGACATAATCCGGATCGAGATCATTGCAATCCGATTATGTTTCAGTCAGTCAGAACAGATAGGATAATCGGCTATTCTCGAGCGCTTGATCGAACGTCGAACTTGAACCTTTTCACATAAAAAATAACCATATTTCTTAGGTTACGGTATAAAATTACCAAAAAATGCGTTGTACAATTTTTTGGAAAAATCATTTCAACCTCAGTATAAAGATAGACAGTATAGCAAAACAATGATAAGTACTTTTTTGACAAACCTGGTAGATAATCAGGTTTGTCAAAAAAGTTGAAATAGCTAACATTTGACCTTTTCCTCATTAATAACTTCTGTCCCAATAAATAACTCAAAAATCTTTTGCTCAACACTTTCATTAAACTTTTATGTTTCTGAGTAAATTTTTTAAGCCATTCAAGAAGAGTACTAAATCATTTTTTGATTAGATTTAAGCTGAGCTGAGAGCAATTTACGTGAACTTTGTAATCAGGCAGTAATCAACAGAGATGGATGTTTTTCACTTGAAGATTGTACCCTCTTTTAACATGTATACACACTCTTAACTAAATTAGCTTCAAGTCATATCCAGAAGAGTTCAAAAGCGGGCATAAAGAATTCATAAAGTTTTCTCTTATTATCTTACTTAATGGTTTTTCTTCACATATTGAATTTTTGCTAGGAAAGTATCTGCCACAGATTTCCCTATTGATTATTGTCAGTCATCAGGTCTGTTTTTCTTTATGGCTAATAATAGGCAGACGTCTACGGCCCACTTGATGGTAAATTGTAACTGCCACGTATAGACATGAACAATTCCAGAGCACAGTCATGCCGCTGCCTACCATCAAAGAATGAATAGAATATAATATAATACCATTTATTTGCTTGAAAGTGGTACATGGTAAAAGATGATACAGGAATGATTCAAATCTCAAATTTCACCACAATGCAAACATGGTCCTAAGATTATCATAATTCATTTAAATTGAACTCACTAAAAATACACATCAAAACCTAATTCACATTTTCGAAATATCTGAGTTACAACATACTTTTAAAAGAGTCACTATATTCTTTCAAACCTCGTTTAGGACATGTCATAGTGATCAGGGAACTTCGCAGCTGGTAGCTCATTTCAGAGTTTGCACGAGCATTTACACGAGCGAGCGTTTTATTTTGGTAAAGTGGTCACACCTATATTTTCCTGGTCCCACCTTCTTTGTGATAAATCCAGCTGATGTTTCTATTAAGTAATGATTTTAGTACATCTTTTAGGACCCATTTTACATATTCTATCTATAAACAGTTTATTTTCTAACGTTTGTACGATTTTAGTAGGTACATAAAACAAGTAACATCTAAGCAATCAAACTTTGGATTTACATTCATAGAAGTCAACAGTACAAGATGAAAGAACATTTTCATACTTTAAAACGATCCCCGGTCGCTGTCTTCTTATGAAATCAATAACCTAATTAAGATCATTTGACGAGCTCGTACAGGATTCTTCTGACTTTTCATTGTACTTTTATTATTAATAACTAGCTTAGTGGTGAAGGGAAACATACTTAAAAATCTATAATTGTTGAAGAAATGTATATTTATCTAATGTATTGTATGATGTAAGAAGTCTTTCAACCTAGTGTGGGACAACCCTTAAAAGGATAATCGTGTACAAAACAACCATTGTTGCTGAAATTTTAGCACATGAATTATGCCATTCTACGAACTCCATTTATAATGGAAAATTCCTGAACTTCAAATGTAAGAAAAATAATTACACATAGCGCCCCGCCTTGTGTAGACGTTTTTTAGGGTTCCGTAATCAAATGGCAGAACGGAACCCTTATTTGTAAACCCCTTGTTTTCTATGAATGTCGAGAACCTAAAGGTGGAGTATGCCATTTTTTCAGACAGGTAATATTTTTTTATCGTCAGATAAAAGTACAGACCAATAACATGTTACTCGGCAAATCAACGTTGTCTTACATGTTACTATAATGCATAACACAAAGTGACTCTTACTTGTAATCGTATTACATTATTTCGGTCAATTAACTTTCATCAGACTTTTAGATTATTTTGTTCAACAGCTGTTTTAAAGTTGATCTCCACCAGTCGTTGAATGGCCTCCAAGAGGGAGCAATAATAGGCATTGAAAATTGTGTTCTACAAGTTCTAACATATAATTTAAGAGGAAAATTGTAGATTTAAGGTCGGCCGGAAAGGGCGGAAATTAAAATTTAAGGGCGCGGTCTAAATTGTCTCTAGGGACGAGTTTTGTGGATATAAAAGCTTACCGTATCCAGGTTGAATTTTTATTAAGGATCCCGCATACTTGCGAGGCTGACTGATTTAATTTTTTAATTACTAAGTTGGATCTTTCACTATTAAATGGTGGTCCATCGGAGACGTGGCGAACCTGTATAGCAAAGTACTGTATAGTAAGCTATAAACTGTCCCACTGCAGGGCAAACGCCTCCATCATAGAAATCAAGTCATCGTTACTATGATGGGATTAGGCTTAATCACCACGCACCAGCTAAATGCGGATTGGTGATCACAAACCTGAGCTATGTTCGTATAATTCGAAACATACTTTTGGCTCGACCCCGGAATCGAACCCAGGACCCCGAGATCACGTCCCGGTACTTAAACCACTTGAAACTACGTGTGTCAGAACCTGTATACCATTTATTTAATCACTGTGCACAATTTTTTAGTCTGTTTTTGTGCTCGAAACTTTGGTTAACGCCAAAACTACCTTAGGCATGAATCGATGTTTCGAGTGCAGATTAAACATTTGTGTATGATTATAAAATAAATATATTTGCTGAGTCTCCAACAGTCTGCAATTGTTAAAAATAATTAAATTAATGGGCACCACTAGCGTGCGAATTTTGCCTTAATTTTTGTAATTGATTAATAGGCTTGGCACTACTAGACGTCATCTTTTCAGCTAATAAACATCCACTGCTGGACATATCCCAACGATGTCCACACAGATCAGTCCTGTGCCGCCCGCATCCAAGGGATTCCCGCGACCTGCACCAGATCTTCAGTCCACCCTGTTAGGTGCCTGCCACGGCTTCGACCTCCTACACGCGGCCTCCACACGTGGACTTTTCTGCACTACCGGCCGTCTGATCTCCTCGCAATGTGCCCTGCCTATTGCCACTTGAGACATGGATTTTTTCTTGACATGAAACTTTAAAAATTTTAATGCGTAGGATTATGAATTAAGTGAAAGCTGTTAACATTATTGTTTGTAGAAGATTAAAAGCCTCAAGATTTTTTTTCTATTTATTCCATTTATCCGAATGTTTCTCAGTTGTTTCGCTTGCTCACTAATTACTAGTAACCGTTCTACTCCAATCAATACGATGTCATCAACAAGAGACGAAGTCAAGTGAATGGAATAATTGATTGGAGGGTGATCAATCTTTGAAGTGTATTATTAAGGGTAACACTCCTCTACAGTAGCAAGACGTAGAGCACCCTTAAGGTGTATTTTTGACGACATTGTGGAATAAAATCGAAATTGTCAAAACTGTTCGTCATACAATAATGATATAACACGCATGAACAGCGAACACAATCTTCTGCGCTGTAACAGCCCTCCGACTATTGATGATGTTACAGAGTTTCAATTGAGGCTTGAGAAGGCAAACGTGCTTAGCGCTTGAACTCTACCTATGTGTTGACATTTTTTGAGTAAACAGGTAAATAGGAGCTACTGGCAATCTTCTATTATTTAATTAGCGGTCGCCCGCAGCTTGTAACTTTTTCCATTACTTCAACTATCTCCACTTGAAAAATCACATAAATCCGTCACTTCGTTTTCAGTGAAAGACAAATAAACTGACAGTCACACACACTTTTATTATTAGTATGAATTTCTAATACTATTTTTTTCAATTATTTTTGCTATGTTTATATAAAAAGGGAAGATATAAATATCACAGAATGTAACGGTCCATTTCCCCTGATTAAAAGCCTAAAAAAGATATGTTTACATGGGATACAGGAGCAGGTAGCTAGTTTGCAATAATATGTTTTTATCTAAGAGTGTCTTAACTGCAATATTGTAGATTAAGGTAGATTTATGCTCGTGGCATTAGGTAAACTAACACGTGTAATTGAAGGAGCATTTCCTTGGATTGGAAAGTCATGCGTAGATAATGTGATAACATGGACCTTTCGACGTCACCGCTTTCGGTAATGAAGGAAAATAAGATGTGTAAAGCAATATTACTTTGGATGTACGTGATCTTATGAGAACATCTTAACAAGGAGACGTTACGGTTTTATAAATAAGTTATAATTCTATCTTCTTCCGTTCTATCTAGTAATTCTATCTCACATTATCATTTACTTATGTACATTAGTATTTATTTATTTATGGTTACACATTAACACGGTCGTCACTCACAACAGGTCCTGCCAGAATACCAGCGCTGCCGCGGCATTTCTGTCGTGGCAGCACCATGCTGAGGCCAGGACCTGATTGACCTCACACTTCACACACGCCTACTTATTTAGAATATTTACATTTTATATAACTGTGTATTTACCTACCTATCGTCTGTTCTCGTACTCACCTTTGTCTGTAGTATTAATGTGTCAATGTTACCTTATCTATGTTTACTAATGAATGTTCATTGTTAAATTATTTATTGTGATGGTCAATAAAATGTTTTTCTTTCTTCTTTCTTTCTTTCTTACGGGAGGCCCAACGGCTGGCCGCGGACTTGGTTTCGTACCCGTTACCGTAGCCCAACCCACACGGACGTAGGAGGAAATGCCCCGGTGGTTTTTAGTGGGTAGGTCCCTGGGAGCACCCCAAGGGAGAGCCCCATACTACCCGGCCGTCGCCCAGCGGTCGGGTGTGCTTAAGGCGGCATTTTCCACCGGGCCAACAAAAAAAAAAAAGGCCCAACGGCTGGCAAGCATTTCGTCCAATAAAATTCCATTGCCATCCAACGAGATAATGCTGCGAGCATTTTGGGTAAACTGCAACTTGGGTCTGCTTTGTTGATGGTCTCTGCTGGTGTTCTGGGTATCCATGGGCGGAGGCAATCGCTTAGCAGTAGGTGGTCCGTCTGCTCATCTTCCACCGAATACATAGAAAAATGAAATATTCTGTTCATAATGCGCATGTTTCTTATCCACTTGATTGCCATCACTTTGTGCATAGTATGGCAGTAAATTAATGTAGATAGACTAATGCAATGATCTGAAATTAATTGGCAGCTATTTAGTGAGGCGATTATTATCAGTAGCACCGAGTTAATATTACAACTGAATTGGACATTTATACCGAAATTAATTACTATTGTTAATTTAATGGTCAAGCGCGGTATTGTTCTAGATAAATTTTCTCCCGCAAACGCTCCTGTTGTGAAATGAGCTACAAACAGAGCTTTTTTATGACTACTACCTATTGAGGTTCTTCTAAAAAGGACTGTTAAATTCATAAGGGTCGGCAATACGTATTAAGGTCCTCTGGGGTTGTAGGTTTACGTCCATAGGCTGCGGTAGTTGCTTACCATCAAACGAGCATGCTTGACTGCCACCAAAGTGGTATAAAAACACCATTGGCCATTCCAATAATAAATACAGTTTCTAATGAGGAAATAAATCGAAACACTGGGGACAAAACGTCTGTTAGAAGAAATAAAGTAATAAATTGCACTTATTCTACCATAAACGGAAAATGTTACTCACCATATATTTTTCGCTAATAGAGAAATAGACGTAATTTATTTTTTATAGTGAGCAAGAATTGTGGCATTTTTGCTACAGAAAAAATATGTTATTGTAACCATTTACCCTATTAAAAATAGGAAAAAAGTATTTGGCTTGATTTTCACAGACGTCAATGAACTGTTTTTATGGTGATTCCAGTACGATACATAGGGTCTTATTTATACTTATGAATGTTTGTTAAGCCTTTGTTAACTAAAACGGTGTTATAAAGCAATTTACATTATTTTTCCGAAAATTTGGTATGATTTTTTTTTATTTCAAACGTCAAAATATAGCACCGTTTCTATAGCACCGTTTTAGCTAACTTAACCAAATACAGGTTTATTGAAGGTTCATGAATAAAGCCCTTCATCATCATCATCATAATCAGTCCATTTAAATCCCCACTGCTGGGGCACGGGCCTCCCTCAATCACATGCGGGGTAATTGCCATACTCGCCACGCTTGGCAGACGGGTTGGCGAGGGTTTTGATATAAATGCAGAGTTTTCCTTCTCTGGGTGCTGATGATCATGCCAGCAGCTTTACCTTAGTCGCCTTTTACGACACCTCGGTAAGAGTGAGGGTGGCCTATTCTACTCTGCCGGGGACCACACAGCGAACTCTGCCGGGGACCACACAGCGAAATAAAGCCCTTATATCTTTGTATTATAATGATAGTCTTCTTCTTCATCTTCGCGTGTGTTTTAGGGTTGCATTCTAAGCTATCGCTTTGTAGCCCAGGGTATAGTTAGAACATGATTCAGGATTTAAGGAGTCTGGTAATTACGGAAACGACTGCCGTCTGACCTTTGCAAGCCTTTAACAGAGGAACAAGACTAACTGAATCATATGTTTCAGCTTCGGTAGCGTAGTGGTTAGTGGGTCGCACTTTAAAGTAACGGCTGCGCATGAGGTCCCGGGTTCGATCCCCGGGTAGCGCCAAAAATTTGTACCTAAGTTTTCGGTAAGAAATTCTTCATAGAAATGGGGTGAGCCTCGCGTCTCATAGCCACTGCGACCAGTAGATGATCTTTTGTGCCAGTTTTTTCTTTAAGTTTGTTCTTAAGAAATTTTTAGTGTCAGCCCGGAGTCTAGAAGATGTCTTGCAACCCCGTGCATCGGAAAGCACGTTGTAAGCCTTTCGTCCTGCGCCCGATCAATCTCCGGTCGTGTCACCCTAGTGTCCGATCGGAATATGAGGGCAAGGGAATAGAGAGTGCACTTGTGTTAGCGCACACACTTGAGCACTATAATATATCCTGCGTACGTGGCTGATCGTTGGGATTGGCCGCCGTAGCCCTAATCGGTTGGAGGATATTATTATTACATGTTTCAGACACCATCCGAAATATGCAGGTTTCCGCGCGATGTTTTCTCTCACCATCCATCCAAAAAATCCATAAGTACATGCTCGGATTCGAATCACAACCCCATGTATAGAGGGCGCGTTCTTATCCACTGAGCTACCATCTCTCTCTTTTAGTCATTTCATTGTAATTATCAGTTACTACTCGTAAGTTGTCAAACCGTGGTATTTAACCTAAGTCGTATGACCGTGGCAGAGTCACACTTTGGCATGAATGGGCCAGCTCGACTGAGGGAGTGATACCACGGCCTCGCAGAAAATCGATGTGAAGCAGCAATATAGAGTAACTGAGGCCCAATCCGGGATAAAGGGGGGTTTAAAGGTTGACAGCGAATTTGTGACTCCACTGGTGTCGCGGGTGTCTATAGGCAGTGGTAATCGATTACCATCAGGCAATCCGTCTGCTCGTCTGTCAAAAAAACCGTGTCTTGGCTCAATATTGCTTGGCTCGATGGCTTTGGGCCCTACTTGGAATGACACGTTGAACTGCTGCCGGACAATGGATTGTTTTCCCAGTGAAATATCGTAAATGTACGCCACCAATTTCAATTTTCTCCACGACGCGATGTATCACTACTGCATCAGGGCGCCCTCGTGTGATAAATTATTGAAAAATGTAGGTAGGTTCACCAAAATAACCTGACTTTTATTTAATAAATCTTAGCAGTAATATTTGACATCAGGAATCACTGCGATTTATTCAAGGCACATCCCTCATTCACACAAAAACCTTTTTTTTAGTTAGTCTACTGAGTCCTAATGCTGGGCAAAAACCTCTCCCAAGTCTTTTTATTCCTCCTTATACAATGCCTTACTTGGACATATTTATTTAAAGCGTTACACCATTTTTTTGGGCTTGCCGCGTAGTCGACATCCATCGGTCACCGGTCATTTTGTAACGATTTTTGTCTGGTTCATTCTTTATTATGACCCGCCTACTCCCATTTTAGCTTTGCAGTTTTTTACCCATATCCGCGATTCCCGTCTTTGAGCGTATGTCAGAGTTGCGCACTCTATCTGATCTTGTGATCTCCACAATGCTATGCTCCATAGTGCTATGGAAAATCTTGAGTTTACAGATCTTTAGGCCCTTGAGAAACTTTAATAAAGTTTTATGATGAATGTGCAATTTGTACACTTTTATTTATTGATCACATCATAATTATCTTAGAGTTATTTTAGTAACATATAACCATAAGCACTAGAGGAGTCAGCAGTGCGCTGACAACTCTTTCGCTCTTTTCTTGAAGATTTAAAGGTGAAATAGCATGTTGCACAGTTTTTTAGTTGGCATTAAGTGACACATCTGCCCATGACCAGCAGTATTTGCAAAAACTAATTTCTGTCCAGCAGCACTCTGCATCTATCACCCAAGACCGCCGTTCTTTTCTTCTCAATAAGCATATTTATTTAGTGATATCTATTTATTTAGTGTCAAACGTTTTAATATGCTAGCTCACTGATTATACGACCTCCCACACGATTTAGATGGTTTCATTTAATCAGTACCTTATGATACATAACTAGGTTAAGGGGTCTATTACCGAAACAAAGAAAAGAAGCTAATTGTTTCTGGCCAAACACTGACATAAGTTTTGAAATAATGATAGCATCCAGTAACTTATATATAAATACTTATAATAAATATATACTTATAATAAAACTATATTCATTCATTCATTTCATTCATATACTGAGATTGAGGCATCAGTCGACTAGCCAGTGCTAGCACTAGCTATGGCGCTAGCGCCATCTAGAGGAAAACGACGAATATCCAAAGGCTTTTTACAAGCTCCACGTAACGAAAACTGCTCAATTATTTTTCCTATAAAAAGAAAAAAGTACTTAATGAAAGGACCCTAAATGATACCTACGAACAAAACGCAGAAGAACAAGTTAACTTAATTTATGACTTTTCCATTTCTGCTGATGACAGTTTTGTCATTGATTTAAATTTATTACCCCATTAATATAAAAGGGATTCGTTAATTGTTTTATGTCCGGGGTCGTAACGTCTTTATGGATTGAATTAATAAACCTTACTTATCCACAGGGATTACAAATGTCAAGCGATTAAGAGCAGGAAGCATAAAATGTAACAGGAGAAATCAGTAGTAAAATAAAAGGAAGAACAATAGCAAATATTAGTTTTGATACTTATACAACACACTTATCAGTTTTGATACTTATGCAACAAATTTTGTACGATCCTCAAAATGAGCATTACTATGTAAATTTAATTTTAAGAATACGTACAGGAACAGCCACGTTGCGTTTTACAATGTATCAATTTCTTCATGATCTCACGTTAATGATATTTGAGAATGAGTTTTTTTGTGTGTTTATGTGATATGTAGCAGACGAGTAACACTAGATAATAAGCGATTTCCGCCACTTTGCCAGGATAATGGAGTCACAAGTGTGTTGCCAACCTTAAAACCTCCCTATCCATCAGTATTTGACTTCCAGCACCCTCGCTTGATCGGCGAAACACAGCAGCACAGAAACTCGTCAGATTGTACAAGCGGCGATTAACAATCTGTACATATTTTTCAATAAATAAATTAAATAATAAATAATTAAATATTTCACAATATCACATACATTGATCTGACTCCGGGATAGGTAGCTCAAGCACCTGTGTTACGGAGATCAATCATCATCATTTCAGCCAATATAATATGTCTACTGCTAGACATAGGCCTCCTCCAATGATCTTCAAACAAATCGGGCCTGTTCCGCCCGCATCCAAGGGATTCCCGAGGGATTTCATAAATTTGAATAAAGAACTTAAAATAATTATTTGAATGTGTACTCGAAAACTCTTGCTTTTATTTAAGTTCCATGTACTTTGAATAAAATGTCTGCATTTGAAATTAAACTTCGACCATGTGTCGATCCTATTAAGGCCTGGTTCTTTTCCAAGGTATAATTTATATAATAACGCTACTACTACTACTACGATTTGTATGGTAATACAACGTTACACCATAGATACATTTTCGGATAAAGTTAGGTTGCATTGGACCTAAATATAAAAGAATAAGTTTTTTATTAGAGTATCCAATGATTCGAATCAATCGTTCACGAAACGAAAATAACGAAACTGGGTCAAATAAAATCAACAGTCCCTATCCGTTTACTCCTTTACGTTCCACAACAGATTTCCTCTAAGCTTTCATCGTTCAGTTCCTGCCAGCAGTCTCCTTTAGAGGGTTTATCGGTAAGCAAATATTCACTTTAACCTCTACCACCAATTATTTTAAACAGATATGACCTTTAGAAATTTGCCAAAAATTGCGACTTTTTATACGAATTCGGTCATATGACTTGTTAATTTTTGAAGATTTCCAAAAGTTAAACAAAACGTTTGGTTGTTCAGAATGGTTGCTGGAAAAGATTGTTAAAAGGATGCAACTATTTTCCTATATACCCTGTTAAAGTCCAAATGTCTAAAGAGTACTTAGCAGAGTATTTTACACTATGCTTGCCTATATGCGATCTCCACTCCCAATAACGATACATAGATGATACAGATAAAGCCAAAAGCTCCTTTATGTTGGATTTAATATCTTTTTTTTATAAATCAGGGTCAACATTTCAAACTATTATTTCTAAATGTCTGTAAATTCCACAACAACACTTCGGAAACTGCGTTTTAGAGCTACAATATTGATCCTACCAGTTAATTAACCGTTATACCATCTGAATATTAAAACAGCTTTGAGTAAAAATCAGACTAGGTAATATTAATAGAAAAACTCGCAAAGGCCTCGTCCGGTTTGCTGCATCTTTGTTGATTAAAGTTGTGAATTAGAAAAAATGGATTGTGCACGTTTTTGTTGTAATTACCAGACCGCCCCAACCCTGAATCATGGTCTAAGTGTACCCTGGGCTCCAAAACGACGAGCTTTGGACGTAACCGGGAATTACACGTTAAGATGAAGAAGAAAGATTGTTCACGTTCTTGTGTTATCTATAATAAAGATCTCTTCCTGTTTTATTTATGTATTTTTCTTATACTAGAGGCGAACATCGACCTGGTCACCTGGTGGTAAGATATTAGAGGAATCACAGGAAGGACTCGA
Organism: Marasmia exigua; assembly: GCA_019059595.1. Classification (NCBI taxonomy): domain Eukaryota; kingdom Metazoa; phylum Arthropoda; class Insecta; order Lepidoptera; family Crambidae; genus Marasmia; species Marasmia exigua. The sequence continues at coordinate 12,670,536 of CM032475.1, read as the reverse complement.
AGTCTTAACCGTTAGGAAACATCATATCATCGTCTGTAGCCAAATCTGTGTTCCCCATTATAAAGATCAAGGACAGGGCGTTTGGGTGGACATAAGCCTTCAGAAATAATATGAAACATAAAATAGCACGAGTAAAAAAAAATCTTCTCTTTTTTAAAATGCCGCTGACGATTTAGCGATGTCGCTAATTTCGCGGATATTCATGGGAGGCCTGTATTAGTTACCACCAAGAGAAGCGCTTGCTCATTTGTCGCCTCTAGTTTAAAAAAAATGCTTTTTGGCATAACCAATAAAACAAAAGAACGTTTAGTACGTATTAAATGAAAGCCTTTGGAAATAAGACACATACATTGATGTATCGTAGTAACGGGCAGTATAATAAGATATAAAAAATAAGGGGCACTCTAGGATTTTATTATTATATTTTAAATAATCCTAACGGAGACATGGCTTACGTAAGTGATGCGACTCGATTAGACTTCACTCGAGTGTTATCGTAAAAATCACTGATTCTAGTGATCTACCGCAGTGTCTCAAGACCAAAATCTTCAATGCGTGTGTGTTGCCAGTGATGATATATGGAACCGAAACGTGGCCGTTTACAATGTGCTGATTAAAGAGGCTCAAAGTCACACAGAGAGCAATGGAGAGGTCTATGCTCGGAGTCTCCCTGCGTGATCGTATCAGAAATGATGAGATCCGCAGGAGAACTAAGGTAGCCATAGCCCAAAGGATTGCATGCCTCAAGTGGAAATGGGCAGGGCACATAGCGAGGAGAACAGACGGCCGTTGGGGCGGAAAGGTCCTCGAGTGGAGGCCACGTACAGGAAGTCGCAGCCACGGCAGGCCCCCCACAAGGTGGACCAACGATCTGGTGAAGATCGCGGGAATCCATTGGATGCGGGCGGCATAGGACCGATCTGTGTGGAGAACATTGGGGGTGGCCTATATCCAGCAGTGGGCGTCTATAGGCTGAAATGATGATGATGATGACTGTTAAAGTAACTTTAGCTAGCTATACATTTACATATTATTAATTAAATTACCTACATACATACATTTAGGTTCGAGGTACAAATTCTCCAACAACTTCATTGGAAATAAAGTACTTGAGTCGCTACTAGCTTACGTGGTTCTGAAACAAATAAGTTTTCCAACAGTAATCGAATTCGGTAATCACGGTTTGAGTCACTCGTTTTAGCTGAGTTAGTTCGCTTGATACTTTTATCCACAATTATAACAAAGGGAAACTGTTCTACAACTTTTAGAATTAAGGGCCTTGCGCAAGTTTTATTTAAGTTGTGATTACTTACCATTGTATGAAGAATACTAGTATCAAAATAAGAAAAGGGATTTTTTGTTCTTTTTGAGTATTTAATTTTTTTTATTCTACGTCGTAGGCAAACAAGCATGCGGCTCGCCTGATGGTAAGCGATTACCGCAGCCTATAGACGTTTGCAACTTCAGAGAAGGAGAGAGAGGAGCGAAGGATTTGAGTTAAGTACTTCCAAATACATTCAGGAGCTGCAAAAACTTTATGCTATCGCTCTCTAAGGTCCGAGTTCAAGTTTTAGAGCAACGGTAACAAGAAACGGTCAAATTTATGGTAGAATCGACAACATACCTCACCAGCTGTAACCAAAGAAACGTTTTAGTACTTCACTCTAAGTGATCGTAGTAAGTCACAAATTGAAGAAATCTGCTATTTACAAACGGCGTCGCGTCGACACTTTAGAAACGCTCGCTATTATTCCGAACGTAAAAGGAGAAATTATTCAGTTGTTAAAAATAAAACGTTGGTAATGTAAGGTTAAAGCATAGCAATTTACATACCACGAGGCCAGTTAGCGAATTTATGTATTTAAAGAAAGCAAATTACGCTTTTTGATTTGGTACATTTTGTCTTCAGCATAACACTTTTACCGTTTTGTATTCGGCATAAATAATGCTGAGCGATTCTAAACTGACGACACCGTCTATTAAAAAATATAAGACAAGCCTAGAAGAGCTGTCTTCAAAAGACCAGTTTAGTAAAGTAGTGTCAATATAATCTTATTTTATCAACAAAAGTACAATCGATGCTCAAAATCGATATGCTTTGTACTCGGTAGCCGTACAATTGTCATTGAAGTTCACCGACTGCATTATATTAAATTGATTAATAAACTCGTACGGACCCGACAAAACTGGTTCATTTTTCAAGGTTAACCAACAATGAAATGACAATCGTTATTAATACGATACGAGTAACAACCATCACACCCTTTGAGAGAAACCTCGATCAATTTACTCCCTGCATGGGGGCGATAAAAGATAATGAAAACTGATCTTTTATCACTTGCAATTGACTTTGAATTGGTTCAAGGTCCCACAAAGATTTGCGCACTCCTACGAAGGCCATATAACGTGTGTTGTCGAGAGAGTACACGTCAATAGTTGTAACGTCAAAAGTTTAATGGCTGTTCGGAAATGACATAGAGTCGGATGGATGATCTTGTTTTGTATTTATCCAATTCCGTTGCGGCTAGACCTATATTAATATTTATTGGAAATTGAAGCCTTTCGAACAATGTGACAGTAACATATGCAAGATAAACTGTAGTAAGAAAAATAACTTTTAAATCACTTGTCACCTTGTACAAGGTCACGTAGCGTTCCTTGCCTATAAGGGGCGAATTCGGAAGAGTGAATAATGGGCCTAAAAGAAGTTTATCGTGTAATTTTGACCTTGAAACAATTAAGTAAAAGTAAATTTTATTAATAATACTAGAGATCATTTACAACTACTATAAAATCGAACGCGCTGAGTCAAGGCCACTGACTGTTTGTATTATTATGATTATGACATTAGTCCTGTCATGGTCCTGTCACATAAAAAAACAGATCTATTTATACCTCCATCATGAACGTAATAAATGGTTGGCTTTATTAAAAGTAATGTATATTAGCGGTATTACTATAAATATAGCGACTTTTAATTTTGGAATACAAAATAGTTAGTGGTCTGTGATTTTGGCATGAATATCACAAAATACAGGACATAATCTCAGACCTCTAGTGTACCTATATTTTATGTTGTGGCTTAAGTATCTTTTTTTACTTTTTTTATTCTTACAATATATTCTTATTTTAGTGTCACTGTTTATACTATTTTTTAATATTTATTGAACTTATGTAAGTACTACACTCTTTTGATATTTATATTATATAATACAATAAAACTTTTTAATATTTTTATGATGTTTCTCTTGTTTGATTGATATGCTGTAAACACATTTTTGGTGTTGCAACCTACCATTTTTTCTATGTTTTGTTTTGTGTAATCACAATATTGTTGTAACTAGTTTCTGTGTATCAAATAAAGAAAATAAAATAATGAAAGTAAAATTAATAAATATCTAATAAACCCTAAAAAGAAAGGAAACGGTTGTCGGGTTTCACGGCTAACAGAGAAGACTGTTAGGTTTCACAGAGTCATTAAAACTTTTAGCCAATATTTCTTTTAATCGACTCTCGGCAGTCTAGAGTTAAACAGGAAAAAATTTTCAAATAAGATATATTGCTCATAGCACTTCTTTACTACCATGTAGTTAAATGTATACGCGAGTACGAGTATGTGACTAGATCATTTTGCTGGTTGAGTTCTAAGAAAACATTTCAAAAGTTCACTGGCCAGGCCGAAATTTCAAGAAAACATTTTTATTTTTAAATATATTTCCTATTCATTCCATTTTTGAAAAAAAGTTTTTCACTACTCACTCCACTTTAGTATGGATATGAAATAAATCTATGGACAGTATTTTATTGAACCTATAAACAACCTTTATACTTGGAATCCGCTCATGGACATAAAACAACAATCTACATAATATAGGCAATCTACATATGCCTAGGTACTTAATTTGTTCTATTTTTAAACTATAAAGTTCAGTTGCGTACAAATAATATCAAGGTTATTGCAAGAATTTATTTTTAGTTTGGAAATACAGGATTGAATGATATTCTTTTTTATTTTAACTAACTTTAATTATATACGTCAATCTGATTCCAGAAAACGCCACGTAATAAATTTTTTGTTTTTTTTTTTTTGGTCCTAAACCCGCGCGTGGTGACGGCCGCACGTGTGATTCCGCCAATGTCAAGTGTTTAGAGAGACACGTTATATATTAATATTGACCGGTTCAATTTAAAGGTCTCCGATCTATTTTGAGGTCTTCTCTATTGTTAGGGCCAGCATCTAAAACAAATAAAAAGCAGCACATATCGATAAGGGTATCAGAATTAACGACAACGGGTGCCACCAATGTGCATATAACTTAAATAAACTTAATTTAGTTTAATTATTCGCAGAAAGAAATAATTTTATACTTTGTAGGTAAAACACTTTTGTCAAAAATTTCTATCTATACACTACAAAAAGAAATGGACAAAGTCACGTGACAGTAAGCTTATTTAAAACATTAGTTATAGTTTTAAAGCACACATTAATTATTTTTTTATATGAGAGGTGGCAGACGAGCAGACGGATCACCTGATGGTAAGCAATTCCGCCGCCCGTGGCCCGCAACACCAGTGGAGTCACAAGTGCGCTACCAACCTTTTCCCCTTCCCCCCCATTGGGCTCCCGGTAACTTCACTCACACGTTGAAACACAGCGCAGGCGCTGCTTCACGCTGGTCTTCTGTGAAGCAGTGGTATCACTCCGGTCGAGCCGGCCCATTCATGCCTAAGTGTGTCTCTCCCACATTTAAAATCATTTAACAACGTTCTTTTAATACTTTTATTTATTCATTTTAACATATTACTATAACATAATGTTCAAATTTAATACCCCGGTTATTCCTAATTGCAATAGAAAAACTCCCGGTTTATATCGGGACGAATTTCCATTATATTGGTTATCTATCATACATGCATCCACGATAAGCTTCCATATCAGCAAGTAAGCCTTATAATTTAGGGCTTAGAATCCATTAACTTTGCTGGTTGACAAACTTTATATTTATAGCTACCACGAACAACTTAATGATAATGGTTCCATAAATAGTAGTGCAGCTTACTAAAGAGCGACAAGTGACAGTGGACGTTGTTGGTACTGCATTTTTTATCGCCTAGAGATATTTTACATCCTGTGTCATTAATGTGTTGTGCTAAGTTCGCCAACCTTTTGTTTTGTTACCTTTTTAACGTGGGATTGGTGATCGGTAGATGAATGGCAAGGAAAAGTAAGAGATCGATGTTTCAATTATAGAATAACGTGCGAGAGTGGGATAGAAGACGAATGGCCGACGACGATTGAGACGAAAAGACGTACTGAGATATTGTGCAAATAAAGAAGAATAGTTCTTCCTGAAACCTGGGGTATTATTTATTATGTTCTACATTTGGGGGTTCGTCCGGGATGGATATAAAATAAATATCATAGAAGATGAATGGCCGACAACTATGGAAAGGTGTAAAGACATAGCACTAACTAGATTGTAATTATAGAAGCACTTATTACCGAAACCTGGGGTATTATTTATTCTGTCGCACATTTATATTTTAAAAATAAGATTAAAGTAAATGAATCAAAATATTTGAATTTTTTATCTGATTTTTAATGGGCCTTTGAGGAACACGGAAGGCAGTAAGAATTCGAATCGTTTTCCCTGTGTTAAAATAGAACTCCAATTATTGCAAGTTGCTGTGTGAATTGTGTGCAAATTTTCCCCCTCAAAAAAAATCACAGAAATATTCGAGTCGGAAAAAAATCACCTTGCGTACTCACATTTGGTGTTGCTCTAAGGTAACTACAGATAAGCTTACAACTTATAAAATATTGTAATTAAAATTTACTGATATGTGTGATGTTCTAAGCTAGCGTCAGTAACATTATAAGAATTAATTATTTTTCTCTTGGATCCCAAAATCCGCTTATCTCATTTTACTTGTAAACAAAATCACTTTCCCAAAGGAGGTTTATATTCTCAACAGTATGTTTGCTCTTCTTACTGCTTCCATGTTAAGTAAATACAAAACTATGAAACTTTGTCTATTAAACAGCAAGTTAACATACAGACACATGACCTAAATTTTGTATGGAAGTAGAAAGTTAGTTCAGATATTACAATTAGTCTTTACTTAAGTATACTTTTGAAGCTAAAATCACGCTTATTCCCAAAATAAAAAATTAAATAAGTAAATAGTTTTTCAGGCATTTTCATATAGCTAATTGAACAATGGAAACTTTTTTCTTGGTAACGCTCGTGTTATTACTACTAAATGAAATGTTAACTTAATCCAAGTAGGTAGTGAAAGTAGTATTTAACTAAAGCAGATTTGTATTATTAGGAGTCATAAAAATGACTCGTTTATATTATACGATGGAAGTAGGTACATGTTATCTTTCTTAAATGAACGTATCGTAAACAATATTCTCCTCAGAGTTTGTTTAAGTTACAGGGATTCAGGATTATTAGTTCCTTCAGTTGACTTTGTACTATAAATTTATGAATAATTTTCAAGTAAAAAATGTTAAGTAACAGTGGAAAATGTCACTTAACATTAAAGTAAAAGAAAGAGTCGATTGAAAAGAAACCTAGACGGACATACTCGTAGTACCAATGTTGGGGCTTAAAACTATAATTCCTACTTAATGTGACCTTGTTAAACATGGGTCATTTGTGCCAAATTATAACACCAGCTAGATGTTAAGCGCCATTCCACCAGTGCCATTCGTAATCATCTAGTTTCGTGTGACACCAAAGTCAGGATTACAAAGGTCAGGTTGCAATAATTAGTTTAATCAAGTTATCTTGCTAGTCACAAGGTAAAATGAGCTAAGATTAGAAAAGGGGCAAATTCACTTAAGGTTAGATTGTAGCCTAGTGAAAATGCCGTAAAGAATCATTTACCCTCTACTTCTACTATATTTTTTTTGATTCCAAAAAACATTTGGCTCGTGTGTCTTTTGTAGGTTCGTCTGTCTAATACTCACAATCATCATTGCTCACGTGCATTTTTTTTTTACCTAATAAGAAGTATTTTAGCAAACTCATTTGTAGATTCTGAATTTGATTCTTGAGTTTCTAGAAATCAGAACCACTTCTTCTACTCTAATCAATTCAAAATCAAATGTGAACATTATAACCATGATTGATACTGGAGCATCTATCACCCGAAAGTTTTCACACTCATAAATATGTCATATGAGGTATATTGCTTTAATATTAAAAATAAATAAGATTATAGAATAAAACTACGATCATAATTAAAAGAAACAATAAAAAATATCTAAGTTCATTTTTTTTTACTGTAGCAATCTTTTGTAATTTATTTTTAAGTAAATGTACTTCAAATTTAACGATAGTCTTCGGGTGGTACTCGAACCCAGATCTTTTGTAATCTTTTACTTAAAAATATCTAAGTGTCAAAATTTGCGTTTCCCTAAAAGATGCCTATTCACTTTTGCCTTCAATATACCCAGATTATACTAATTAAGAAATACAGACTTCGGCAAGGAACGAGATGTCGGAATAGAAAAGGATGAAATGCTTCGTGGGGAAGAGGGCGCGTCCCCATTACGCAACCAGTGATACGGCTGACAGTTTGCTTTCTAACCTATTTTTAGATTTAAAACAGAGTGTCCGTACGACGCATATTGTATGTAGGTACGCATGCAGTTCGCGCGCTTTTATCCTGTAGTTTTCATTCAGCCGTTCACTGTTCGCGTAATAGGGACACGTTCTAAAAGGTATGTGACAACGTAACGGTAAGGGCTAATAAGCCCGTGCCGCGCCTTAAAACGAATGAATGATTGTTTTATACTTAAGACATTATTCATCATCATTTCAGCCAATAAACGTCCACTGTTGCACATATGCCTCCCCCGATGTTCTCCAACCAGATCGGTCCTGTGCCGCCCGCATCCAATGGATTCCCGCAACCTTCACCAGATCCACCTTGTGAGGGGCCTGCCACTACTGCGAATTTCTGTACAAGGCCTTCTAAAGGACCTTTCCGCCCCAACGGCCGTCTGTTATCCTCGCTATGTGCCCTGCCCATTGCCACTTGAAACATGCAATCCTTGAGGCTATGTCTGTGACCTATGTTCTCCTGTAGATCTCATCATTTCTGATACGATTACGCAGAGGAACTCCGAGCATAGTCCTCTCCATTGTTCTCTGGGTGACTTTGAGCCTCCTTTTTGTTTATTCTTAGCATATTGTACATAGGTACTTTTTTATTTTTTTACATATTCTTATTGACATGAAAATACTGTAAATAAATAGCTAGGATAATATTTAGAGTTTGATTCAAATAAATAATTTTGCCACGAAAAAAGTGCCCGGAATTAAACGCTAAGATGAGAAGTAAAAGAAGAAAATATTACCATTAGATAGCTGTCTTGTTAAAAGTTAGTTTTAATTACGCCATAGTTCCATTAAACTTATAGTTAGCGCTTTCAATAGAAGCTTTGTCATCACAACTACATTAAAAGGTCTTTCAGTCTAAGTTATAAGATTTACAGTTGAATGAGCATAAGAGGCTGAGCTAGACGTGTCCAAAAATAGCGGAAAGTGTTAACGCTGATAGCTGGTCTCAATTCAGTGAGGTGATTTGGAACCATTTTTATTAAGACTGGAATGGTCTGAAATGGAGGTCCTCTATTACTCGAAATGACTTTTATTATCTTTAATAAACTGCTCTCTTTTATTGCGCTATTGTGGGAACATATGAACTGCTCTTAAAGCCGTCTTAGAAATACAAACGAAAATATATTTATTTGTGATACATACACGAAAAGTTTGTGCTATCTACTTATGTCATATCGTTTTGATTTTAGTAATTAAAGTAAAACTTTGTAGTAGGAAAAGCCAAGACAGCAAACACAATAGATAATTAATTGTTTTTACCTTTGGGCCCTACAACCTTAAGGCAGATGAATAGTTAATTTTTTTGAAATATTTGTTAAATTTCTAGTTCAAATCTGTTTAACTTGGCTAAAAAAACGGTGGCAACTTATAAAAAAACTGAGATAAACTATGTACGTATGTCTACTGGGAGGTGATGAGGGAAAGCATCGAGAGGAAATGTATATATATCGAATAGTTTTTGAAACGAGTAACCATGATTCAGTTGGTCTGGTTCCCCTGTAAAGGGCTGTGAAGGTCAGACGTCAGTTGCTTCACTGTAATAACCAGACCTCCCAATTCTGAAATATGGACTAAGCGTACCCTGGGCTCCAGAGCGACAGCTTTGGATGCAACTGGGAATTACATGCTAAGATGAGGAGAAGGATGACGAATGTAGATTCCGTATTAAAAAAATATTGTCTATGGAACTCTTTGAACTTGAAAGGTCACGTTTTCTACGACAAGTCAAAACTTATTCAATTCCATAACTTCAAATTGCTTTTTATAACAAGGACGCACCACATAACTCTATTTGGAAGAAAATAAATTTATTGCCTTAGCCTTTAAAAAAACGTTACACATTTATATGTGAAATAAAAAAATGGTTCCGATTACTTTGAGATATATGGGACCAGTACAGCTCCTTTGCGTAAATCTTTCTGGCACATATGATTCGTTACATAGAATTCACATCTGTTTCCGATTTTATTTCATTCTCTTTTGCCTTTGTATATTTTATGGCGTAAAGATATTTAGATATACGAGCTGTTTACCAATATTGGTAAAAAGGAAGTATAGATGATCTGAGTGATATAAATCTATCCTTCTAATGCTGTATATAATATGGCTCCATCTTATATAGAGCATTAGAAGATATCTTGCCAAGTCAAGTAACTTATTGACAATAAGTAGGTAGTCAACAGTCGAAGTCAGTCGAAGTCACAGTCACTCAATAAAACACCGGGGTTATGTGTTTTATCGACCTACGGATTCTGCCGATACCACCCTAAACGATCGCGGAATTCAAGACTCTATTAGGTTCAAGTAAGTTCTCAAGTGCAACTCATTCGGCATACAATAGCAGTGTTAAAAAAGATACAATTCAACGATTCTTATTATTAGAATCACTTTGCGGCACTTTACTGCACAAATAAACACTAAATTTGTTCACTAAAAGCCACTAGAAATTAATTTAAAACCTTTGCATTGCATCAGCCCACGCAAAGTGTTTTAATAACATTCAAATTCAGAAATCAAAAGTAAACACATTTTTACAGGCGTTATAATATTGGTTAGAACATTAAAAATATAAGGTGTTCATATTTTTTTTTGCACTTTATGCAATAGCTACATTTCTTAAATGACAATATTAGGACAAAGTAACCATCAATTGTACAGCAAAAAAAAAGTGAGAAATTGACACCCCATAAAATCTTTGCTCATTGGAGAGCCACGCCTTGGCATGAATGGGCCGGCTCAACCTGAGTGATACCAGGACCTCACAGAAAACCAGCGTGAAGCAGCACTGTGCTGTGTTTCGCTGCGTCAGTGAGGGTACGGGAGGCCCAAATCGGGGGGAAAAGGAGATTAAATGTTAGCAGCGCACTTGTGACTCTACTGGTGTTGCGGGTGTCTGTGGACGGTGGCAATCACTTACCATCAGGTGATCCGTCTGCTCGTCTGACACCAATCACATAAAAAAAAACATACAATTCGTTCGCAACAATATACTCGTTATTATCTGTCATTGGATTCGTCGATCGCGCCATTTTGTATTCTAGTAATTTATTTATTAGAAAATAATTTATTTATTTTATTTAGAGCCTGAAAGTGATAAATAGTAGAAAAGTATTTAAAGGATTTATCTCCACCAGATATTTTAGCAAAAGCATCAAAATTTACAAATAGTCTTTTGCCATGAAAATCTAGATTATCAGGTATGTGTACAAAACTTGTTGTAGTTTCTCTATGTTTTTTTTTACTTTGTAGATTAAATTATGAATATACTTAGATCATCCCATCTTGTCGCAGGGCGTCCTACACTACGCTTACCGAGTCGCAGTCACCACTCAAGGACTTTACGGCTCCAACGGCTGTCAGTTCTGCGGTTAATCATCTCGGGATGATGATATTCGAAGGCTGGCTGGTGTGGCCTAGATGAGAGTGGCCAAAAATCGGGAGCAGTGGCGTGCATTAGGGGAGACCTATGTCCAGCAGTGGACGAGTGTGGGTTGCTGATGATGATGATGATACTTAGATTAAGAAGTGTATGAGCCTGCACATAACTAAGAATTATAACACTCGCGAGTACTATTTAAAACTCGCCAATAATCGTTTTTTAAAATCTCGCTCGTGTTTTAATATGCGAGAGTCACATAATAGTCGTTTGTGTGCCTGTCACATAATAAGGGTATGAAATCATAGGAAAACACTTATAAAAAGCACGCCTGAATTCCGAATTTCGCGTAGTATATGTAGGCTTTTATCGTATTTTTTTACTGATTATCTCGATCTGTAACGATAATGATGCTCTTTCTACGATCCTCAAAATCACTATCACATTCAGACATTTTTGAAGAACAAAAATTGTTTCGAAAAAAATTGGCGCTAATTCGACGAAAGGTAAAAATTTTAATTACCTGTGCGATGAACATTGCGCATGCATGTTGTAGCTGTTTATGGTGTCGCGGGTATTTTATAGTGTCAATTCGTAACTTTATTCCCTGTATAAATGATGATAACTTTGGCCTAATATTGTCATTTAAGAAGTTTGGCAGTTGCGTAATGTGTTAGCTGTTGCATAAAGTGCAAAAAAAACATTATGTAACACGCTAACTTTTTAATTTTCTTTAAAGCTTTCTATATTATAAAGCCTGTCAAAATTGTTTGTACTTTGAAAATTATGACACGAGTGTAAATAAAATTAATTTAATAAGCGACAGCAATATCCTGTCAACCACGAGCCATAATCTTCATTTGTTTTTTTTTTTCACGTATTTATTCGTATGCAGTTACGTTCAGTTTGTTCGATTTTAAAATAAACTTATGATAATTTAACTCCATAATTTTTTATTGAGTAATTTTCCATTATAGATAGATAGATACTCTTTATTGCACAACATACAAAACTTAAAAGCTAGGTATACAGAGAGACAATGTACAATTTAGGCGGTCTTATCGCTGGGAGCGATCTCTACCAGACAACCTTCAGGTAAAGGACATTAGATAGAAGATGGGAGGGTGGTGCAATCCTTACCTTTCATTATTTACGATTTATAAAAGGAGGAGGTTCTTTGTTCGACGGATGTTTTTGTTTATTATTTTTTATGTATGTTTCATGATTTTTCTTCCAATTGTTGAGAGATTTGCATAATATTTCTTTTTATTTGAAAGAACACATTCCCAAGTTGGCCTTATTTTTACCATGTCAGAATCTAATGATGATCCCAGAGAAATTGAGGGCAGCTCTCAAATTTAAAAGGTTAATGTTTTTATATTATTTTTTTCGAAAAAATTAGAAACTATGAAAATGAAAAACCATGATAATAAAATTTCTACAATAAAAAAACCGCCTTAAAACTCTCGAACTAAAAAGTGTAAAATAATATTTATAACATTTCATTCACTTCACATATCATTTTATAACAGTACACTCAAGAAAAGGTGTTTCGGCCCCTAGTCCCTGCTGATTGATTGAATGTTGTACTACAAGATACTTGATATTGGGCGCCAACGTTGGTAACACCTTTTCTCGAATGAACTATTTTAAAATAGTATGTGAAGTGTATGAAGTTATAAAAATATTATTTTACACTTTTTAGTTATTTGTTTTTGAAGGCGGTTTTTTTTTACAGAACAGATCGATTTCATAGTAGGTAATTTATCGGCAATATCACTGACATGTTTTTCTCAATAGATTAACATCGATTTCTCTCAAAGAAGGTTGTCAAAATAAAGTTCGAATTTACGCGCATACTTGAGAAAGTACTAAATGTCACTGAACAATAGTAATTAGCATCAGTTACGTTGCACTCAAGGATCCAATTTGTGCTGCAGAATATGTAGCGTAATATTACAGGAGCATGACAATAACCAGTTTAGTTCATTTTGCTATGTAGGTCTTTACATGTGTAAATTATAGTGACTACCTACATCATAGACTTAGTTTTCCGCCCTGCAAGAAGACCATCAGAGCATGGGAAAGAGAAGACAACATCTTATGGATACTGATTATGACAAAAAGAGAAGAGATATATGATAATGGTTACAAATTACGGGCTAACGCCTGTCAACCATTTTTCAAATAGCGGACCATATCAGCCCGGCTTGATATTAGGCAAAATATTTTACAAGTTTTCATAAACATCCATTAATTATTTTAATTACAAATGGAATGAGACGAAATCGTGGTGTGTTCTGTAAACGGTAGTTTTGACTTGGCAATGATGACAAATTACAAGATCCGCAGATTTACAGAATCGATGTCAAAATTCACAGTGTACGAGTAGACAAATACGGTTTATGGACAAATGGGCATTTAGTTTTTGAACTATCGAATGAGATAGTTCTTCTTCTACAAACGGCCCCACGTGGAGTTACCCTTATTGAACTTTGGACCATCCTTATGTCAAAGGCACAAGTACTATTTTTGCACTGAGGGGGGGGGGGGGGGGGGGGGGGGTAACTTGACTTGATGCTGACTGTACATTCTAATTCTATGATCTACATACAAGCTGTGTTCCTTGTATGATTGATAAACATATAGAATATAAACTTGTAGTAATAGCGATCTCAATGTAACAAGTTGCTACCTGTTAGTTAAGTCACCGTAGTACTAAGGCAATACTGCGACGATACTAGCGCTGCCAAGTGATTATATTGATTGTGGCAAATAAGAGATATATTTTTTTTAAGTGAGCAATGATTACTTTATGAATAGTACTAACAACTTTTTAATAATAATAATAATAATTCTCACAACATCTCATACATTGACCTGATTCCGTTCTAAGTAGCGTAAGCACTTGTGTTACAGATATCAGACAACAGAGGAACACTAATATATACTTATATACATATATTACACCCAGACACTGAAAAAACACAAGTGCGTGTGGCGTAAGAGGCAGGGTCACTACCAATTGCGCCATCCGGTCAGTCAGATCAACTTATGAGACAAACTTATGTAATAATTTATTCCTGTAAGTATTTTTTTTCATGTGATAGGTGGCAGGCGAGACGGTTCACCTGATAGTAAGCGATTGCCACCGCCCATGGCCACCCTCGACACCAGTGAAGTCACAAGTGCGATGCCAACCCACAAAATCCCCTGGCTGGACCTAAGATACCCTCACTCACGCAGCGAAACACAGCATAGTGCTGCTTCACGCTTGTTTTCTGTGAGGTCGTGGTATCACTCCGGTACTTGTAGGAAGAAATTCTTACATAGGTAGGAGCCGCAAAAAAAAATGTAAATCATTTCCTCAAAGTTATTTATAACTCACTTTACTTTTACTATTGACTGAACGGATGGCGCAATTGGTAGTGACCCTGCCTCTTACGCCAAAGGTCGTGGGTTCGATCCCCACCCTGGACAAACATTCGTGCGATGAACACTTGTGTTTGTTCAGTATCTGGGTGTAATATAAGTATTTAAGTATATATTTGTGTTCCTCTGTTGTCTGATATCTGTAACACAAGTGCTTAAGCTACTTAGTACGGAATCAGGTCAACGTATGAGATGTTGTGAGAATTATTATTATTATTACTTTAAAAAAAATCTATTCGCCGCAGTTAATATAAGTGATTTATATCACTTGGCGGCGCTAGCAACGACGTGAAATAAGCGTAGCGTGGGTAAAATGGAAACTTAATGTTTTCAACATAGTACCTATGTGGTACTTTGTTGAAACACAGAATGTTCGCACGTACGAACACCTACTGTAAACAAGGTTTTGCGTAGTGGGATGATTATACCGCAGCCAGCTAGCTTGGTTAGCCAATTAATTAACAGCTTAGTAAAGTAAAAAAGTACAGTATCAGCCTTTAACTGCCCCACTGCAGGGCAGGCCTCCATCATAGAAATCAAGTCATCGCTACTCTGAAGGGGTTAGGCTTAATCACCACGCTTGCCAAATGCGGATTGGTGATCACAACCCGAGCTATGTTCGAAAAATTCGAAACACACTTTCGAGCAAAAAGTGTGTTTCGAATTTTTCGAACATAGGAAGGAATCGAACCCAGGACCCCAAGAGCACGGCCCGGTACTTTAACCACTAGACCAACAGGGCGTCAACAGCCCTAGGCCATACAAAAAACAGTTCTGTTCAATTAGCGGCCTGAATTTTATTCAACCGTCTGTTAAATCACTTTTCGGTCGTTTATTTAATAATTTAATTGCTCAATTTAGTCATCACTAAATTCGCATTATTATTGTCACCGCTTTCTTTTATTGAACTCTTTTAAAGCTTGATATTCAACGATACCTTTGCTTTTACGCAATTTAAGGTGACGGATAGGGCACACTAGCGACGCCAATCGATTTTAATTTTAGGCTACCAAACCGGATCTATTTTCAACAATTTCAGAACTACAATCTCTCGACAAACACTATACTATTTATTTAATACTTATAGTAACTATTTGGTCTGCTTTTACACTCGAATTTTGGATTACCGCCAATAGTGGCCGCTTTTGTGAATCAATTTTTGGCGTACGAAAACGGACCCAACATTTGAGCATGGTTAATTAATAAATAGTATAAGTGTTTGCCGAGAGGTTGTAATGCCGAAATTGTTTAAAATAGATCCGGTTTAGTAGCTAACAATTAAAATCGATTGGCGTCGCTAGTGTGCCCTACCCGTCATCTTAAGAGCCCTTTTATGGACGAGTGGCGTTGACACCAGTTTTAAATTATTGTAATGAAATTAAGACAATAAATATGACGTGGCTAGTAATGTGCCAATTATCCATAAAATTGCTCACCCTAAAAATGTGTTTAGAAGAGCTCTAGAATAGTAAAGTGAGTAAGGTAGTTGTTGATTCATATATCAAGTGTTTCCAGCACCCATTTCCCTATTTTGACTTAACGTACTAGAGCCACAATTCGGCATGAGTGGGCCGGCTGGACCGGAGTGAAAACGGCCTTACATAAAAACAGCATTAGGCTGCATCTGTGCTGTATTTTGCTGAGTGAGTGACAACCAGAGTGAGTGGGATGCCAGAGGCCCAATCAGGAGGAAAGAGGGGGAAAGGGGAGGGGCAGACGAGCAGACGGATCGCCTGATAATAAGCGATTGCCGCCGTCCATAGACATCCGCGACACCAGTAGAGTCACAAGTTAGCTGCCAACCTTCAAACCCCCCTTTTCCCCCGGATTGGGCCTCCAGTACTCTCACAGCGAAACACAGCACAGTGCTGCTTCACACCGGTTATCTGTGAGGCCGTGATATCACTCCGGTCGAGCCGGCCCATTCATCCCGAAGCGTAGCTCTCCCACAGCAGCAGCAAAGCAGCAGATCAGGTTGGCAGCGCTGTTGTGACTCCACTGGTATTGCGGGTATCCATAGGCGACAGCAATCGATAACCATTTGTAATTTCGTCTGCTTGTTTCTCACTTTAAAAAATTGAGTACATATTGCCAAATTATAAGCATATCAAAATAACAGAGGTGAAGTCCGAAATGTATTACCAAGCTTCATTCCTCGACCTTCACTGTCCGAATGAATGGGGATGACGTATACATGACGTCACCCCACGCAGGGTTATAATAATACTGTTCTTGACGTTTGTAGGGCTTGAGATCGACATTGTTTACGCCCTTCGGTTTGTTGTTCTGTGAATTGTTTTTTCATTCCATTTTGTAAATTAACGGAGGCTAAATAATTATGTTATGTTGTCTTAATGCTTTATCTTACTCCTATATCAATATATTTTTAACTGACTTCCAAAAAAAGGAGGAGATTCTCAATTCGACATGTTTATTTTTTGTTTTTATTTTTTTAAGTTTGTTCGCCGATTACTTACCATTTATGAACCGATTGGTACCACAATAAGGATATTAGGATCTGATGATGGAACCCTGGAAAATTTGAGGGGAACCCCCAAATAATAAAGGCACACGTAAACATATTTGTTTCTTTTTTTAAAACTGCATCAGTATTTACGCCTGATTGTATTGATTTTGTGGCTCTGCTGATGATGAAGGTCAAAAGTGTACTCAAAATTTGTTTGTTAGTTCATAGGAATGATGAGGATGCTAAATAGGAAACACTAAAAAGCTTGAAAACAAATTTTCTCTTCTACTGAAACTCCCTTGGTCGTAGCCATCGGGAAATCGGGAACTCTCCTGCAGCTAAACCATGGTGATAGCAAAACTGATGATGCATAGTTGATATGACAAAGGCTTGGCTAGTGGAAATGCTCTCGAGCACTACTTATTACTCTGCCACTGTAATGCATAAGTATAACATGTAAAAAGCTTTTAACAATAATCTTTTGGCATTCGTTTTTGTTATTTTACCACCCAACCGGCTGCTAACGTGTTAGTACTGGTGTTGCGGCGGTGGTGATCATATACCAGCAGGTGGCCCGTTGGCTGCTTTGCTTCCACTTCGTATAAAATACATAAGTACCTACAACATAACTAACTTTTTTATAATAATAATATTAAATGTTTCACAACATCTCATACATTGATCTGACTCCGAGATAGGTAGCTCAAGCACCTGTGTTACGGAAATCAGAACCAACAGCGGAATTACAAATATATTATGTCACCGAAAAATAATAAGATCCGTAAGTTTATCAATTTACTAGGAAGTTTATAAACTTTTGTAGGATTCTAAACGCGAGATACATTGTATTATTTTACGTCCACACTCTCGTAAATTTATCAATTTCCGACGTCACACGGTAAATTTATAAAATAACGGATATCTATTCGTAAAATTTTATATGGTTCTTCCAATGACAGGAACTCTTTTAAATATACGAATCTTTGAAATACGTAAAATAATACACTGTTCTCTGACTGGTCAATGTTCATAGTGGCAATGCCAATCAGATCGCGCGTAGCATTTGGATATTGCTTACTTATTATTTTACCAGTGAATTGAGTAAGTTTATTAATGTACGAAAATGTGGACGTAAAATAATACAATTTATCTTTAGTTTAGAATCCTACGAAAGTTTATAAACTTCCAAGTAATTTGATAAACTTACTAATCTTTTTATTTCCCGGTGACATATACATAATATGTATTATATAGTAATACTTTTCTTTTATAAATACATACTTATAAAACATAGAAAACACCCAGACAAATACAAACAGACATGTTCAATTGTTCATGCACACAAATGTTGGTCTGTGCGGTAATCGAACGCGCAACCCTTAGACCTAAGGCAGCGTTCACTACCACTGCACTGTTTCAAATGGGTCGTCAAAATCATCGTCGGTTTTATGGTAGGAACCTTATCGTTACAAAGTAGTTAAACACATCTTGTGACTCCACTGGTGTTGCGGGTGTCCATGGGCGGCGTAATTGCTCACCATCAGGTGATCCGTCTGCTCGTCTGCCACCTCTCATATAAAAAAACCTAAACATACCTAAACTTAAACTTCACCTTGCAACTCTTACATGCTTGTTCTATCTTTTTAAATTTTTAAAGCCATTATTTTTATATAAAATATTGAGAACCTTGATTCAAATATCTTTAAAAATAAAAGAAATCACTATAGTAAAATTCCTAGATACCCTCAACAGCTAATGTCAACCACAACTACAGCTAATTTTGCTTATAACTACAATGTATCAATACGGGGTTTAACGCGATATTTATTATGTGCACTCACATATTTGGCTCGACGTTGATACATTGGCCCGTATTGATACATTGTAGTTATAATGCAACGCGAAAATCTAAAAAACTAATTTTGCTTAAATTACTTTTCAAATTATTCTGTTAAAGTTCGTTCAACTTCGACTTTATAATTTAAGCTTAGTGTTTTAAAAAAATATGTTGAAGGATTTTACTAGACAAAATAATAAGTAAAGTTTCAAATTTTGCATGTTGAAAAGGCAAAAAATTATACCAGATATGGACAGTTGGATAAGCCAATAATCCAACTGTCCATATCTGTCAGAATAGTTATTACTCTTTTTTGTATATATTAGCGCTAATTCGCTTTAATAAGTAGTGCGCATGAACCATAATCAAATACTAGCTAGTACTTGATCATGGTTGATGCCTGTCGCGGTTGCAAATTTAGAAAAATCTGTTATAATTTGAAAAACTATTGATTACGACGGGTATTAACGCAAAGTGCGAAACGACGGGACTCCCATGCAAGGAAACGTGGTTCGAATCCGAGCGTGCACTCTTGAATTTTTAAATCTATGTGTGTATTTCGTGTAACAATGATTCAGTTGGATTGGACTCTGATACAAGGGTTGCGGGTTCGATCCCCGCACAGTACAAACATTTGTGTGCATGAACATGTTTGTTTGTATTGGTCTGGGTGTTTGCTGTGTATTATAAGTATGTATTTACAAAAGAAAAGTATTATATGTATATATTTGTAATCCCACTGTTGATTCTGATATCCGTAACACAGGTGCTTGAGCTACCTATCTCGGAGTCAGATCAATGTATGTGTTGTTGTGAAATATTTATTTATTTATTTAGTTGGTCTGGTTTCCCTGATGAAGCCTTTCGATGGTTCAGAGCTCTAACGGCGGTCGCTTCAATGTTCAGCCTAACTCCTAAAATCCTGATTCATGGTCTAAGCGTACCCTGGGCTCCAAAGAGACAGCTTCGCAACCGGCAACTACATTTTAAGATGAGCAGAATTTTGTACCTACTCACATATTTTTTATGGCGTTTTTGCTACGTTACAGCAGCCGTGGTGATGATGCAACGCGAAAATGTAAAAGCACCCACAATAGACCACAGGGTTGCACATACAAATGTGTAATACAATTTGAGATATAATTCATAAATAATTATAACAAAAAAAACAAGCACTGTGCTCTGTTTGGATGCGTGAGCTCTGTTTAGACCGGAGGACCAATCCGAGAGAAAGGGGGCTTAAAGGTTGGCAGTGCACTTGTGTCCAATGGTGTCTTAGATGTCCATGAGCGGCGGCAATCTCCTACCATCAGGTGATCCGTCTGCTCGTCTGCCACCTATCTCATAAAAAAAAACTGTACTAAGATCTAATATGGGTCATATTTACCAAGCAGTAATAGTTTTAAATGTATATTCCAAGCCAATACAAATTGAAATACAAATTGTGCTTCGAGATATGTAGTTCAAGTACTAATTTGAATATTATTTGTATTAAGTAAAACTTTAATATCAGTATCCTTAATGGACTTTCTTCTTGTTAGTAAGGGTATGCGTGTTTGGACTAATTGTATCTTTTGGCGTGAAAAGTTTTCGATATTAATTGCCTATGGGGTGTTTATTTATTACTTTGGCAATTGTTTTAGGACCCAAGATAATTTATTTCTTCTTTATTGCCATAATATAAGCGGCAACCTCGTAAATGTAACGGTTATGATCGTACTTTATCAGTTCAAGTATTCTTATAACAATTACGTAATGGATTTTTTCACTACCCAGTGTCTTATCTACAATCTAATAACAAAAACTAGTCTTTATTTTTATAGCACAGTAAAATAGTCTTATGTCACTTATTCCTATCCTACTAAAGAAATTTAACGGGTAGATATCAAATTTGAAATAACTTCTTGAAAGTGTGTATGAAAGTGAGATTAGTAGTTAATGTTACCTACCTACCTATGTAGTGTACCGCCTGAACACGAGATGAAATTTTTAAGTGTGTTATTTACTAATGTTAAGATTTTAAAAAACCGGCCAAGTGCGAGTCAGACTCACCCATGAAGGGTTCCGTAGCAGCAAGTAAGAAATAGGGAAGGTAAATTGCATTTATGGTTTATTACGTAATAAAAAAAACTACTTACTAGATCTAGTTCAAACCAATTTTCGTTGTTAGTTTTCATGATAATGTATATTATATTTTTTTTAGTATTTTAATTATTTTATTATGTAAGTTAGAGGGGGGGGGGAGGGGAGCACACATATTTTACCACTGAGGATCGTCTCTTGCGCAAAGTATTAAGTTTAGAAAAAAAATAGTTACCTTAACATCATTTTTAAACAACTACCCATAGATACCCCACTTTTTAGCTTCAGTTCTAATTATGGGGACACCCCAATTTCTTTTTCCAATTTTTGTGCAAAATGTGTAATGCGGTTAACAAAATACAGAGTCTGTTTACCGAGTTTCAATAGTTATTGTTCATATAATATAGTTTCGGAAAAAAGTGGCTGTGACAAACGGATGGACGGATGGAGGGACAGACGGACAGATAGATATGACGAATCTATATGGGTTCCGATTTTGGCGATTTGGCTATGGAACCCTAAAAAATGGCCACTAAAATTGAAATCTTGCTAGAGGTGCAGAGCAACCTAGAAAAACCACAATAATTATTTTTTATTAACAAGACATTAGTTGTTCCATTTTTCATTTGCCGTCTTAATTTCGTCACAATCAATAAAAAACTATTGGAGAAGCCACTAATTCGTAAAAAAGCTCTGAAAAAAACCATCGTCATTATTAAATTACATTCAGGTATTCACTTGAACAAATTTGTACTTTAAGTGATTTCAAAAATAAGTGGAGGTTTTCAATTGGTCGGGATATTTTTTTGCACACTATCTACTTATCTTATTTTTACCGATCAAAAAGATACTTATCTATCCGCCTAGTACAAACGCAACATAATTCCTTAGACATTCCATTATTTCATTCAATTTATATTTCTACACGGTTGGTTTACTTACATTTCGAATGTCTCATATTTACTTGGCAACGGTTGTACCAGTTGAAGTTACACGTGCAACTTGGAGAGGCATTCTGTAAGTGCATCCGTACGCCTGGATACGACACGGGTACAGATGCTGTGGATAGTTGAAGGGTTGACAGATAATGAACAGTATTGAAATAAAAACATTATTTAAATACTATAACAACGTAACTGTGAGACGGCCAGCGCCGCCGAGCTTCTTTGGCTTATATATTTATTATGTGAGTACAAAATGTTGTATCACATAATAAATATCGTGTTAATTCCCGTCTTGATAAATTATAGTTATACTAACTTATGTATATGGAATAGGTAGAGCGATCGTAGTCACTGAATAGACCATTTAAAATAACTTGAGCATTTAACAGGAAGTCGTAGGTTTCAATCCAAGCATCCACCTCGGATGTTTTTTTCTGTGTGCATTTTCTATCGTCAACGGAAAGTTGCACGTATCGCGGTAAAATTGGTTAACATGTTATCACGTTATCGACCAGATTGCCCTAACTTTTCGAAGATAATTGTGTTTACTAACATGTATTGTCTTAATTGGATTTTTTGTTGGGCACCTTGCTCAAAGTTGTTTTACTCACTTCTGAATTAAGCAACTTATGAGGAAAAACACAATTTGTTCCTCCTATATTTATCCTCATTTCTCAAGCTCCACACCTCTTCAAGCTCAAGTCCGTTCGAGATGGCGAAGCACTGTGGACGCCCTTTGCCCCACCTAGGGGACATAGGAAATTAAGTCAAGTCAATATTTATCGTCATAATTATGGGTATAAATCAATAATTTGTTCAGTGCTGCCTTTGACTGTTCACTGCTGAATCAAGGATTCTTACCTCAGGCTTCTTTCATACAGTATCTATGTCAGCATTTCAAACAATGCTGGAGGAGCATTTGACAAAAGACAACTGTTATACGTCAAGGTGTATTTTCATTTGTTCGAGAAAAAATTAAATTGTACTAGACTTAGATTATCAACGCTAAGATAATTTTAAAGCCGAATTTCAATAAAACCCAATTGTCGTTTATAACAATAGTTTGAATAGATATTCTTCAAAAGGCAACCCATGAAGTTGACGGATTCTTTAACAATTTTACATTATTTAATTATGTATTTTACTGTTCGGTCTGGAGCTGTTACTAGGGTACTATTACGAAGCTCTGTGCGGCTCAGCTGTATGTGTAGAACTGACTTAGGCGAAGAATTAAGGTCTTATGGTTTCTGTAACCAAAAATTTAATTTAGATTATGAGTGGCCAGTAGGTTACGTAGGAATAAAAACAGAGTTTCCAGTCATCATGGAGGTCCAACCATAGATGGAGACTGGAGGGAAACGGCACCGTTACAGACTCGTCTGCTCTCTTCGGATAATGTTGATTCTTTTACGTCATACACTTTGTTAAATAAAATTGATATTTGTTTGTCAAATATAATAGCTGTTAAATGTTTGTATTGCATAATTATGTAATTGGGTTCTTCCCGTTTAATTATATTAATGAATAAATAAATACAATTTGAAGGTACACGTTATAAACAAATTATAGAAATGAGCCGTTTTCTATACAAAGTATGAGAAGTCATTTAGTTAAATCCTATAGACACTATAGTAGTAGGTAACCTAATAACACGGCTTGCACGATGTAATCGACACCTAACGCCCTCTATTGGTATAAATTAATATGGAACTAATGTTCCAAAACGAAGTGAGGACGGGAGCTAATGTGCCGAAATGAAATGTGGGCCACTAGTATGTTATAAAGCTATAGTAGTGTTAATAGCTTTATAACATACTAGTGGCCTTACGTATGTTAGTAGTTATAAAGCTATAGTAGTGTTAATATGTTATATAGCCTTAGTATGTTATAAAGCTATAGTAGTGTTAATAGCTTTATAACATACTAGTGGACTGACAGTTTTATCGGCGTTTGCTGGTTGGCAGTTATTGTTCAGTCTAGAGAACCGCTCCTAAAGATAGTTAGCTAAAACATGAGAATAGTCGTTTACTTTAGTTAATAGGATCGTAAATCGTGCCCACACTATTATCTTCTAAAGATAGCTTCCGCGTGTAATGAACGAGGAAGTCCATGCGCGAGTGAATGTGTGAATTTTAATGCTTCATTAGTATTTTAGTGTCTTCATAAATCTGAACAATAATAAGCAGAGAACGTATTGTTTACTCAAAGTAATATTATCCTCCAACCCAATTTCAACGATCAGACACTTATGTACGCAAACACAAGTGCACTCCCTATTCCCTCGCCCTCATATTCCGATGGGAAACTACAGGGGAGGGATCGGGCGCAGGACCAACGGCTTGACGTGCTTTCCGAGACCCAGGGGTACTAGAACGCCAACTTCCAGAGTTTGGGTTGACACTTAGAATAGAAATTCTAACAGAGAAAATCCGGAACAAATTTTGAGTCCGACCCGGGACCCCAAGCGAAGACGTCGCTTTAAAGTGCGATGCACTACCCACTACGCCAATGAGATATTCATGCTCACTCTATTTGGGGTACAGAATACTAAATAGTTCGTCTTCTTCAAACGTCTATTTTTGAAAGTTGCAGACAAGCAGATGGATCACCTGATGTTAAGCGACTTCTGCTGCCTATAGACAACCGCGTCAATCACAAGTGCGCTGCCAAGCTTTTCTTGCACCCAGATTAGGCCTGTAGTAAGTGTACGTAGGTTTATTGTGAGGCCGTAGTTTCACTCTGCTCCAGCCAGACCATTCATGACGAAGCGTCGCTCTCTCACAGTAAAAATAGAAGACGGAGATAAATTTAACTCGCGTAATAGTCCGAATTTATATTTCTTAAACAAGTAGGTACATATGTATTTCAGGCCGTGCGCTGCGTTAAGGTGACGGTAGCGCACACTAGCGATGCCAATTTTTAGCTACTAAACCGGGACTATTTAATATTATTTATTGAATAACCGTGCACAACGGGATGTTGGGTCCGTTTTTGTACGCGAAAAATTTATTTACACCATAAGTGGCCGTGTTTGGCGTGAATCAATTTTTCTCGCGAGATTATAACCCCGAAATTATTAAAAATTAATCCAGTTTAGTAGCTAAAAATTAAAAGCGATTGGAATCGCTAGTGTGCCCTACCCGTCACCTTAAAGGGAGGTCGTTGCGGATAGCTGCGGACAGGCAATTTGTCCGCAACGTAGCACGGCGCGGATGCCCGCACCGGATGCCCGCGACGTGCACCCGTTTAACGCAGCGCACGGCCTCAGATAATATTATTTTTTGACTCTTAACAGATAAGACATTTCGTAATACTTTTGACATTAAATAGGGACGCCATTCGTGCGGATCGGCTAAGCGTCCTTTTTCACTTTAGCATTGCCCCTCAGAGAAATATGTTGACGAGTATTGTTGAAAGGTATGACTGCGGGAGTATTTCTCGTTAGATCCGACTTAGAGACCTTCAAGAAAAGAGATCTTTTCTAAAAGACCAGCAATGCATTAACAACCTCTCTGATCTCGTGTTCATAGGCGACGGTGATTACTTACCATCTGGTGACCAGCTTGCTAGTTTGTCGCCTCTAGCATAGAAATTTACTGACTTTATTAAGACTAGTAGAACCGCAAAGGGAGAAAAGTTTTTATTACAAGGAAGGGAAATCCAACAAAATAAATAGAGAAAAATGTACGTGCATTCGGCTAGACTCAGCCATGCCTTTATTGAAACTAGAAGATTTCATTTCCTGGACCCACCTATTTAACTAACGTGAGGACAGGAAATTAAGCTTAAATGTTTTAGTCATAATTTTTGACAGAATGCTGAATACATAATATTTCCATTACATGAGTAAGGGAAGGACGAAATATAATAGTTTAATTCCTAGTAATAAGATTATGAACTGGGAATATACCCTAAGATTATGTATTCGAAAAAATATCTAATGAAATAAGAATTGTATTTACTTGATCGTGATAATATTGAGTTAACATTCTGACGACCCGTTTGGAACAGTGGTAGTGAACGCTGCATTTGGTCCACCAAGGGTTGCGGGTTCGCACAGTACAAACATTTGTGTGCATACACATGTCTGTTTGTATTGGTCTGAGTGTTTATGTATTATAAGTATGCATTTACAAAAGAAAAGTATTATATGTATATATTTGTAATCCCACTGTTGATTCTGATATCCGTAACACAGGTGCTTGAGCTACCTATCTCGGAGTCCGATCAATGTATGTGATGTTCTGAAATATTTATCTATTTAAACATTAAAAGAATTGAAAAAAAGTTCTTGTCCCAGAAGAATTATTTGACTCCCTTTTTACCCATCCTAAAAAAGTACTTAAACTACTTACTTAGGAACAAATAAGGCCAATATTTTGTTTATTTATATTGTTGTTTTATTCTTTATAAATAGAAAAATAGGCAGACGAGCATGGGGCCTATTTGATGGTAAATGGTGATCCGCCGTTCAAAGACATCAACAATGCTGGAGCACAGTCATGCCGCTGCCTACATGTCTTAGTGATCAGACCACGGCTAAAGGCTCATAGCGTAGGAAAAATCAGCAATGGAAATGAAACTTTCTGGAAGGGATTGGTTCCAGATGGTATGCGTAGAGTTTTCCACGTCATCTGGTCATGCGATTGTAAAATGGTGACCCTGGTATTATATTGAACAGCCCCTCAAAACACTCTCCATGGAAGAGACTATAGAAGAGGCAAAGAGAGACAGTCTTATCGCACCTCTAACGACCCTATTTTTGCGGGATCCCCAACAATCCGGCCAGCTCATCTCTGCAAGGCGTAAAATATGTCTAGCTGATATTTAGGGACTCCTGCCCAAAGATGGGAGTAGTACTCTACGTGGGGCTGTACTTAGGCTTTATATAATACAAGCCGTTGCCTAAGCTTGAAGCACCGCCTCGCTCTATTTAGGACCCATCTGCTTGCTAGCGATATTCGCTTTGTCCTCCAAATGACGTTGAAATTTGACCTTGTCGGAAACATCAATGGCGAGAATCCCAATACTCTCGGAAGCACAGTGAGATACTCCTTGGAGGAGCTATAACAAAGGGGTCATTTTGTCTTCAGCGCACACACTTGTGTCATAGTTCGATTGAACTGAACAAGGTTACTTTTACCCCTTTTTCGACCATGATGACGAGAGTTCTGACACCGAGTATTTTAACTAACGTTTGTAGTAAGATTGACTTCAATATTCGAAACCAATTGTGCCGTTTAGTGTGCAATAAGCACACTTTGAATTTGAAACACTAAAATTCGCATTAGCATGCAATTGGCGTAACATAAAGTTTCGTTTAGGACGTACTCAGTATAAAATTATACATTCACTGTAGTTATACTCTCATCTGAATTGAACTCCGTTCTTTCATCCGTCCTATGTGATTGACAAATGCGTTGAAGGCATATTACAAGACTAGAAACCGAGTCTGCGCCCGCAATTTGAAGCAACTCAAACGGAGCCTCCAAACGCCCACACTGCTCCGTAGTCGTCAATATCAATGCCTGTCGAACGTTTCTCCCGAAAATTTAGGAGTGTGACTATGACGATTTGTGCTGTAATTTTTTTTAACAAATCTGAAAAACATAAGAAGTGTTTAGCACCACTTTTCACAAGAAAGTCAATATTTCATAGTATGTTGTGTTTTATAAGCCCAAAATACAGACAATTTATTAAAATACCCGGGGGAAAAGGGGGTTCAAAAGGTTGGCATCGCACTTGTGACTCTGGTGTCGCGGATGTCCATGGGCGGCGGCAATCGCTTACCATCAGGTGATCCATCTGCTCGTTTACCACCTATCACATATATGCTTAGTGTTGGCCGATGGTGAAAAAAAAAATTTTCCCCGTTTCAACTTTATTGTTTCATTACTCCGACCGATTAATTTAAACAGTTGCTACTGATATTTACGTAGGTAGTAACCTAATGTGTGGTTGTCTACCACACATTAGGTTACTACCATTTGTAAAAATTCGCTAGTTGATATTGAACCAAACGTGTTTGGCATTAAGGTCAGAATCAAGTACGATTCATGGATCAACTTTTTTTTTTTTTTTACATAACCTGGTCTAAATATTATTAAAATATATATTTTGCTAATACATATTTATTTTGATGCAAGCAATATTGCTTGCATCGCATCGTCCATGATCGCTAACCTTTGCTCACATAAGACCAGGGCTTGACAGGGGATAGTCTAGCAAAATGTATCTACATAGTAATTGATTCTAACTGGGGATCTAATTGCATGTTTGCATATTCATGAGACAATTGGACACTGGACCTTATTGGACATGGATATAACTGATGTTTTTTATCTTTGCACCCGTAGACATGAAAAATTTAAATCGAGAGGGGAATGTATGTTGTAAGAATTGCAATCGAAGTAACGTCATAACATTTTTTATCGCTATAAATAACTACCATAGCCTTACTGGACTACTTGCATTTAGGTGCCTACTATATATAAAGAAGTAAATCCTACTTATAACAACAAGGCGTATAGCCAGAAAAAGGCAAAACACTTACGCGATGTAAGAGACACCTAGCGCTATCTATATGCACAGTTTAGAACTAACAGCTACAGCAGAAAAGTAACCGAGTTTCGCAAAATGAGTCGCGAAACGAAATGAAAGTAAAGGTGAGCTATATAATTAATGTTCAATGTTTTTTTATTATGTAATATGTGGCAGATAAGCAGACGGATCACCTGATGGTAAGCGATTCCTGAAGCCCATGGACCCCCGGGACACCAGTGGAGTCACGAGTGCGCAGCCAACCTTTAAACCCCCTTTCCCTCGGATTGGGCCTCCGGTACCCTCAATCACGCAGCGATCAGCACAGTGCTGCTTCACGCCGGTTTTCTGTGAGTCCGTGGTATCACTCCGGTCGAGCCGGCCCACTCATGCTGAAGCGTGGCTCTCCCACGGATGCGTGGGAGAGCCACGGATGTGTTTTATTGAATTGTACTTTTGCAGGATGCTGATTCATACTCCAATGACATGAGTATTATAATTCGATTGCTAGTAATTCTCACAAATGAATCTCAAAATATTCGAGACCAAGATTTTTCACAATATGCTCTCACTTAAGTGTTACATTGGTTTACTGCAAACAACTTGCTTCTCAATGCTAAAAACCAAGTGCGAGTCGGACTCATCCATGATGGGTTCCGTAGCGGCATGGAAGGTAAATTGCGATTTACGGTTTATAACGTATTAAAAAAAATACTTACTTGATCTTGTTCAAACCAATTTTCGTTATTAGTTTTTATGTTAATGTATTGCATATATTTTTTAGTTTTATAATTCTTTTATAATATAAATAAGCGAGGGGACACACACATTTTTACCACTTTGAGAACATCTCTTGCGCAAAGTATTAAGTTTTGAAAGTATTAAGTTTGAAAGTTGTATTAAAACCATTTCATCACCAATCATTTATAAAGACCTATACATAGATACCCCATACGTATGGGTTTGATGAAATAAAAAATTTAGAATTTCAGTTCTAAGTAT
Source organism: Marasmia exigua (assembly GCA_019059595.1). Taxonomy (NCBI): domain Eukaryota; kingdom Metazoa; phylum Arthropoda; class Insecta; order Lepidoptera; family Crambidae; genus Marasmia; species Marasmia exigua. The sequence continues at coordinate 12,641,219 of CM032475.1, read as the reverse complement.
GGGGACCCTCCAAATTTTTTTTTATATTTCTGTTTTTTGTATGAAAATCGTAATGCAGTTAACAAAATACATCTATTTACCACCAAGTTTCAATAGTGCTTATAGTTTCGGAAAAAAGTGGCTGTGACATAGGGACGGTCAGAGAGACAGACAGACTGACATAACGAATCTATAAGGTTTCCGTTTTTTGCAATTTGGCTACGGAACCCTAAAAACTAAATGTGTCAAATAACATTGCCTAACGTAAGACAGGTCGGCATTAGGATTTATATGAATACTTAAAATGTTGAAGTGATTATTCTACGGTATTTTTGGGCAAGTTCAAAATTACAGTGGGTTCTCATTTACACTTAGTTCGGCTGCATATGCAGAAAAATAAGACATCTGACCGATATTGAAGAAGCAAGACTTGTTTATTTCAGTTAATGCCATAGCGTTATGTTTTATGCTCTGCTGTTTTTTGTGCTACAGAAATGAACTGCCAGGGCCATATACGGACTTAAACCACGGGACTCGCATAGAAATTTGTTCAAAAAAATTAATATCATAACGTCAGCATCACGTTAAATCTTTGATTATAATGTCCTTTGTTTATAAAAAATTAAAAAAAAATCGTAGGAAATCTGATTAACATAGCTTAAACACTAGAAAAAACCCAGGCTTGCTGTTCCAAATCTCAGACTTCATAAGATTGGTAATTAATTTGTCGAAATGAGTATTAAAATATTTGACAAATTGCCACAAGAGCTTGTTGATTTACCAATGCCTAAATTTAAAACATATTTTGTAAAAAAATATAAATGCCTTTTACACAGTTGATAAGTACTTAAATGATAAACATTTGTGGAAATGACAAACTACGACATTATAATAAATCATTGTTAGACATAAAATCAATATAGATAATCACAAAAATATTCTACAAAAATTTTGGCAATTTGAATAGTAACTGGCGAATTTCTTGCCGGATCTTCTCGTCAGAATCAACTTTCTGATTGCAGTGGTAGAATCCATTATTATTTTTTTTGTATATTTTATGTATTGACATTTGAATGAATATTACATGTATATTGTAAATAATAGTAACTAATAAAGATTTCTTCAATGTATGACGATTTTAAAAGCTATGTACAATTGTACAAGCCTATGCAAATAAAGACTATTATTGACTTTGACTTTGAATAAAATTGCATTTCCTTGCAATGTTTATTGCTTTCCTGTGAAGTTTTAACCGTATATTGTTACTGGAATACAAAATACTAATTTACCGTAAAATATTCTGTACGTGCCGTAACTCCTTAGGCACATGGCATTTAAATGTTTGTGATTTTGTTAATGTGTGGTTATCTACCTGCATGGCATAATTTGGCTCAAGCATTTCAAAATTTGCATATTTGCAAAGTTTGAGATAAGACAGGGAAATTTCGCTCTGTTCTCTTCAGACACTCTTCAAGAACAACCATTACAGAAAGTGGACTCAAAGTGCATACTTTGAGATAGAATCTAAACTTTAGATTTATGTGTCCGGTACAGAAGACGTTTGCTCTAAGTCATGTATCGAATCAGTAGCCGAGGGCATACAACGAACCGGAATTCATGACTAAATCTTTATCCTCGTCCCTTTCACACGCGCTTTGCATCTCTTTTGTTAGGATGCGATAAGTATATTCGTTAGTAATAGGGTGGTTTTGTTAATAGTCTCATTCATCATCATCATCATTTCAGCCAATAGACGTCCACTGCTGGATATAGGCCTCCCCCAATGTTCTCCACACAGATCGGTCCTGGGCCGCCCGCATCCAATGGATTCCCGCGATCTTCACTAGATCGTCGGTTCACCTTGTGGGAGGCCTGCTACGGCTGCGACTTCCAGTACGTTGCCTCCACTAGAGGACCTTTTCGCCCCAACGGCCGTCTGTTCTCCTCGATAGGTGCCCTGCCCATTGCCACTTGAGGCATGCAATCCTTTGGTCTATGTCTGTAAAATATTAATAGTCTCATTGGTAATAATAAAACACGGAATGTTATTATGAAGTTGGATTCGTTACTAAATAAGTTTAATTTGAATTATATGTAAAAATACTTATACTATTTTACAGTTACTATAATATACTTGCCAGTACTCAGCGTAAAATTATCAGTTTACCGTTGCACCCAAAGCTGTTACTTTGGAGACCAGTGTACGCTTGAAACATGATTCAGGATTCGCAAAGTCGGTTAATTACAATAAAACGATTTGCGCAATCCGTAGACAGGGAAACCAGTACAAGTGGATCACGAAAAATCTACTTACTCATGATTAAAATTAGGAAAATACTCGACGAAGCAGATATTTCTAAGCATCTGGACCTGGAAATCCTGTTGAAATTTTCGTAATTACTCAGGGGCTTTAAGGTTCAATGGTTTAAAAAATTGAATTATTTTTCGCTTTAGAATAAAATATTTTACTCTTGAAATATATTATTGAAATATTTAAATCGTTCGATATTGATAGAAAAGAATGAGTATTTGTGAACAGTTACTTTATATCTAAGTTTGTGTATGTATATAATATCCTATTGAAAACCTTTGAAGGTTTTGTAGCATAAATACATACTGTTTGATTGTACGAAATCATGTTTCTGTAAAACAATTAATTTAATATATTAATATACATTTACAAACCAGCAGGTTGGAAATGCTTTACAAATTACCATGTCAATGGAACGAACGTCCTAAATAACATTATGTCGTAATATAAATAGAAGTCATAACTCAAAAATGATTTATTGTGTGTTCCACAGCCAGTTTGGTTTTAATTTGACGGCCCATTTGGAACAGTGGTAGTGAACGCTGCCTTTGATCCAAGGGTTGCGGGTTCGATCCCCGCACAGTACAAACATTTGTGTGCATGAACATGTCTGTTTGTATTGGTCTGGGTGTTTTCTATGTATAGATAGATAGATAGATACTCTTTATTGCACAACATACAAAACTTAAAAGCTAGGTATACAGAGATACAATGTACAATTTAGGCGGTATTATCGCTGGGAGCGATCTCTACCAGACAACCTTCAGGTAAAGGACATTAGATAGAAGAGGGGAGGGTGGTACAATCCTTTTGATTATGAACATTGATTAAGTAAATTTATAGTATAAATACATATATCTAGATAATAAATAAATAAATAAACACGTTATCATACACTAATATATACGAATGTATTTACAAAAGAAAAGTATTATATGTATATATTTGTAATCCCACTGTTGATTCTGATATCCGTAAGACAGGTGCTTGAGCTATTTATTTCGGAGTCAGATCAATGATGTGATGTTGTGAAATGTAAAAAAAATAAAAATACATAGTTACTTTAAATAACGTCATAAAAAATCTCATCTATTACAAAAATTGCATCTCCGTGTCATGCAGGGGCGTAAAAAATATATTTGGTATATTGTCGTGCAGTAGTTATACTAATTACAAAATTCATTCAAAATTAAATAATAATAAAGACATTAATTTAATTCATTCACATTCTCTCTGATTTCGCGGATGTTCATGAGCGGCGTTGATTACTTTCTATCAGGTGACTCGCTTATTCGTTTGTAAAGCTAGCATAAAGAAACCAATTGGAAATATAACAAAAAAATTCAAGTATGTCACTTCTATTTTTTCACAGCTGTTATTGTTCCGGAAAAGGGAAGTTTCCTTAATCTGCACCAAACCTTTTTTTGCCAACATAAAAGAACTTATTTTGGTAGGAAGACGTGCCTGGATTTCAAATTCGTAACGCATCAGAATACACTTTGTCCTGGCTTTTATGGTTTTTTATTATAGGTACTCGTATTTCTGGGTGAAATATACTCGTATAACGTTTTTGACCGTGGAAGAACTACGCTTCGGCATGAATGGGCCGGCTCGACCGGAGTGATACCACGGCACAGTTAACTAGCGTGAAGCAGCGTTGTGTTTCGCTGAGTGAGTGAGGGTACCGGAGGCCCAATCTGGGGAAAAGGGGGGTTTGTGACTCCGCTGGTGTCGAGGGTGTCGATGGGCGGCGGCAACCGCTTACCATCAGGTGAACCGTCTGCTCGTCTGCCACCTATCACATAAAAAAACTGATTATTATGGATATTCATAATAATAGTAGGGGGTTTAGAAATTTATCGATGAAAATTATTACTAAAGCTTCTCATTACTTTGCTAGTTTTGTCAGGGATTTATTAGAGGGAAGTATTAAAGCTATTATAATTAACTTAGTGTAGTGATTCCTAAATATTGTATAAAAATAACTGTCGCGTCTGCCATGAAAGAAAGTACGAATTGAGACTTGGTATTCCTTAAGAAAGTTAGTACTTATTTTGCTTTTGTCATTTCATTTTTTCAATTGTTTTTTTTTTAAACTACTAAACGTCCCCTGCTAAATATAGGCCTCCCCCAATGTTCTCCACACAGATGGGTCCTGTGCCGCCTGCGTCCAATGCATTCCCGGGACCTTCACCAGATCGTCGGTCACCTTTGGGGGCGGGGGCTTGCAACGGCTACGACTTCCTGTACGGGCCCTGCCCATTGCCACTTGAGACATGCAATCCTTTCGTTAACTAAAATACAGACACTAAATTAAATGCATTACTGGCTTGCTAAGGACTGACTCGACCAACCTTATTCCGATACTAAATGTTTGGCATAGCGCTGTCTTTCTATACAAATTTGACGTTACAACATCGATTTACAATATCTTATAAAATATGCTATCATTAGACAATTTAAGATATATGTAGGTATCTAATAAGATAATCGCTATCCCTTTCAATTGGTTTATAGAGATCCTTACTCATCGATCATATTAATTAGTAAAACAAACCTAACACAGTTTGATATCTGAAGAGGAAGTATATATGTACTTCAAACTCTCCCCCTGAGGTGAATTATTGACTTTGAAAGTCAACTAAATTCGGTCAGAACCAATAATTCTAATTATCTAGGCAAACAATTATTTCAATAGCATTTGTTTACACTGATTATTTTATTTTCGTAGTAGCTCCGTCGAGAATAAAGAAAAATATCGTAGAAACAACAGTCGTGTTGCATTATCCAAACAATTGACATAAATAAAACAAGTAAATTTGTGTACCTTCTCGATTAGGTTTACAGGTAAATTATTTCTAAAATAGCAGGCTTTGATTGCTTCTTAGTTAGTTCACAAAGCATTGCAATATAATGCGTGAAAATATAAAAAAAAAATTTGTTACCAAATAACTTATAAATAATAGCAGTCCAGGCCGCTGGAAACAAATTTATAAAATCTTCTACTCAAATGAAAAGTAAATTGCTTATTACCTATGTAAATATTTGCAAATTAATTACTCAAAATTCCAAGTGTTATTATTTAATTTTATGCTCATTTTCTCTTTTACAGATAATTATTTTAACTTAATTTTAGTGGAAAGGTACTTACCTACTACTTTACTTTTAGTGGAAATATCAAGCTCTTATATTTAATGGGCAGATTTACCTGCTACAATATCCCTCTTTTTAAATGAAAATGTAAATTTAGGTATATTACAATAAGTCTCATTAGTATGACAAAGGTCATTTATTAAAGCGCTTTCAGTATTTTTATACCACTTCTAAAAACGTTGTAGGTATGTAAGATTCTTCAATTTTGTTTGTATCATCCAGTATGGACATAATCAATATCTCATCATCATCGTCAGCCCATTTAAGTCCCCACTGCTGGGCACGGGCCGCCCTCAATCACATGAGGGGTAATTGCCATACTCACCACGCTTGGCAGACGGGTTGGCGAGGGTTTTGATATAAATGCAGAGTTTTCCTTCTCTGGGTGCTGATGATCATGCCAGCAGCTTTACCTTAGTCGCCTTTTACGACACCTCGGTAAGAGCAAGGGTGGCCTATTCTACTCTGCCAGGGACCACACGGCGTCTAATCAAAATCTAAATCTATATAATCGAAAGCTGACTGTCTGACTGATCTCAATCAAGGCAGGGCCTTTATCTGGGTTAGAAACTTGAAATTGCACACGGGTTCCTTTAATAGCATGAGAAAGTATTAAAAAAGTTTTTTTTTGTGAATTTACCTCATAAAATTGTAAAACGGGGATCTAAATTTAGTGTCATGTTCTAACTATGATTGACAGCCCGGATTAATTTTCTTTGATAGTCTGTGACATAATCAACATACTCTGGTGGGATTTTAACGTAGTAACTCAAAATTTCAGTACTACATCTTGGTTCTAAGAGATCGGATAACTAATTGCTAAATCTAATGAAGGTAGAGTCAAAGTCCTAAAATCTACTGAAGTTAATATAACTGCGCAATAATACTATTGAATCAAATCTAAAACCATAATAAAATTTGTTCTCAACCATTCCGCTTCATTTATTTTCCTTTCTCGCGTCTACAGCGTGCAAACAAGGAGTTATCTCCCAAGGGAACAAAAATCTCAATGATATTAACAGGCGAGTGAAGAAAATATTTACATAAAATAATAAAAAGTTCCTTTCTGCAATATTCCAAAGGTACACGGAACTATTACAGCCGTCTCGTTTAGGGATGCATATGCAGTAATATCGATAAATCATAATCATTTCAGCCAATAAACGTCCACTGCTGGACCTATGTCCTGCCTATGCCTCCCACAATGATCTCTACACAGATCGGTGCTATTCCGCCTGCATCCAAGGTATTCTCGCGACCTTCACTAGGTCCTGGCACGGCTTCGACCTCCTATACGCAGCCTCCATTCGAGGACCTTTCTGCCCTATCGGCCGTCTAATATCCTCGCAATGTGCCCTGCCCATTGCCACTTGAGGCATGCAATTCTTTGGGCTATGTCTTTGACCTTTGTTCTACTGCGGATTTCATCGTTCCTCATACGATCCTGCAAGGAGACTAGGTGCATAGCCCTTTCCATTGCTCTCTGCGTGACTTTAAGTCTTCTTAAGCAGCTCATTGTAAACGGCCACGTTTCGGTTCCGTGTGTCATTACTGGCAATACTCACGCATTAAAGACTTTCGTCTTGAGACACTGCGGTAGATGGGCCAAAAATATACTGCGAAGCTTCCCGAATACTACCCAGCCGAGTTGGATTCGTCGACCAACCTCTTTCTGGAAGTTGAACTTACCAAGTTGACCTTTTTGTACCAGATAAATATACTCGTCCACAATTTCCAGTGTAGAGCTTCCAATCTTTACAGGAGTGGGTACGAATGAAAATGGACAAGACGGAAATATCGATGAATGCTTCAAGGAAATTGAAAAAAGACAATATCTACCTAATCTAATGAATGATAAATATTTTTTTTATCTTCATGATCAATTTTCACTAAACATCATGTTTTCGTAATTACGTTTTCTTATTATCTTTGACATAACGATAAACAAACAAATTCATGCAACACATTATACATTGAGTATTAGGAAGAACAGCTAAGGTTCGAGATGAGATTATAGAATACTTTCAGTCATTTTAACTAAATAAATTAGCTAGAGCTATGGGATTTTTCTTTTTTTATGTAGAATTACAAACAATTTTCAAAATGTTTTGCATTTATATGAGAAATAAACCGACAAATGTTTGTCATTTTATTAGTGGGACCAGTAATAAAATGACAAACAAAACAGTATAAGAGGCATCATGCATACACCTCTGAATGGGTTTCTAGGAGGTTCTTTTTGCATCTTATTTGTTAACATTATAAAGATGCCTTAACCATAAAACTATAAAACATTTCACGGATTTTGTATGTGTAATAAGAAATACTTTATTTTTATTTTGAGATAAGATCAATACTTTAATAAACTAAGAAAAAATCCATTGGAGTTTTTACAGAAATGGTTCTTAATTCCACTGCTACCGATTTTAATATCGATAAAATTATTGCATCTCTAGACTGTTCGATATCGGAAAACGTAACAGGCGTGTCTTTTGTTCGAATTCCGCTTTGTTGGAACTCGGTGGCTGGACTTAATTAGTGCTCATACCGTTATGGTGAAGCCCTTGAGACGCGATCATTTTCGTTTTATGTGTTGTTTTATTTGTGCCTTATCAAACATTGATTTATTTCTATGACTTTTATCTTTGGAAAACCAAAATTTATAACCCGGCTCATTTATGCCAACCCGTAGCTCTCTGACTGTGGGAGAGCCACGCTTTGGCATAAATGAGACAGCTTAACTGGGGTGATACCATAGCCTCACACAAAACCGGCGTGAAGCAACACTGTGCTGTGTTTCGTTGCGTGAGTGAGGGTACCTGAGGCCCAATCCGGGGGAAAGGGAATTCAATGTTTGGAAGAGCACTTGTGACTATACTGGTGTCGGAGGTGTCCATAGTCGGTGGCAATCGCTCACCATCAGGTGATCCGTGTGCTCATCTACCTATCACATAAAAACACCCCTTGGATGAACCTTTCTCCCCAGCCGAGAGATAACTATTGACCCCGGCCCCCCAATTTAAGAGCTGGGTCCACTTTTGGCCCCGATATCCATTTCTGCTTTGACCTTTGCGAGTAAATATATATCAAATGCAGGCTATGACAGCACTGTAAAATACGATAGTTAAAGCAGTTCGATCTCCGAGTCTAGTCAATATCAGTCGTTGGGTTTTTCTGAACGTTTACTCTTTCACCTCATTTTGCAATTTTACATGCCATTTAATAATTAAAAGTATGTGTCATCATCATCATCATCATCAGCCCATTTAAGTCCCCACTGCTGGGGCACGGGCCTCCCTCAATCACATGAGGGGTAATTGCCATACTCACCACGCTTGGCAGACGGGTTGGCGAGGGTTTTGATATAAATGCAGAGTTTTCCTTCTCTGGGTACTGATGATCATGCCAGCAGCTTTACCTTAGTCGCCTTTTACGACACCTCGGTAAGAGTGAGGGTGGCCTATTCTACTCTGCCGGGGACCACACGGCCCCCGGCAGAGTAGAAAGTATGTGTACCTATCTGTTTTTGTAACTTTAGACCTATTATGTAACCTGTCATGTATTTTATCAAACGTCATGAATCTATTCTCTATCGTTTCCATATCTATTCCAATGCAGCGCTTTTAACGCTTGTATTTTTGAGATTCGCGATTTATTTACCCATTCTGTTTGTGTTTCATTCTGCAAACCTTCTAGAAAAGCAAGCATAAGCGATGAAATTCTACAATATTGCTCCATTTCTATCATCAATGCATATTTTGGAACCTAACTCTGAAGGATTGTGGAAGAATCCGTTTCCGAATACGAATGAAAAAACAAAAAAAGTTTCTTTGAATTTCAATGGTTTAGCATCAGGTGGTTTGTCAAAAAAATCTCGTCACTAGGTATTATTTTAGTGACATTAACATCCACTTGAGTTGAGTGGCAACCATTTTGGTAACATATCACGGAAAGTGTTTTTATCTTATATTATTTTTCTCTTTTCTGTAAAACTCATGTGATGTGTTTACCAAATAAATGCTTATTCTATTCTAACTTAAGGTCTATTTTTGATTATTATATAATATAACTTAACGAAACCATTATTATTACTACTATACATATGGTTGTGACGCAAGGTTTCGTGCTTGAATTAGTTCAAATATTTGTGTTTGTAGTCTAGGATACATTAAAGGCACAAACTTCATCTATCTTTTTTATTATGATAGGTGGCAGACGAGCAGACGCATCACCTGATGGTAAGCGATTGCACTGACACCCGCGACGCCAGTAGTGGAGTCACAAGTGTGCTGCCAACCTTTAAGCCCCCCTTTCCCCTGGATTGGGCCTCCGATACCCTTACTCACGCAGCAAAACACAGCACAGTGCTTATGGAATAAAACATATTTTATATCAAATTTAATATGATAAATAAGATTCTGAGGCGGGTGATATATTTCTAGGCATTTTTACTTTCATTCAAAACCTTTTTCATTCCATAAACATAATAAGAAAGGTTGTCTCTAAATCGGATCTTGGACTATTAGGTCAGGTTATTTATGATACTTTCATTGTTTCAGATTTCCATCGTAGACTGGAAATATGTTTTTTTTTTTATAGTAGCTCAGTATATAAGCAAGAGAAAAGCCCAATTGCAATTACAACGGGAGCGATGTCAAGGCATCACCTCCGTTGGCACCGCCATACTGGCCCGCGAGATGCTCCTTCACGCTTCGTTGGAAGGAACCCATATTGTAGGAAGGAGGGCGCTGGTAACGAGTTCCATTTCTCAGTGGTGCGACAGAAGTAGGAACTGCCAAATTTTGGAATGTTTTCCACTGTGAAGCGGTGACAGCGTTGTCCGGTGCGTGTAGTTCTGTGACGCAATAGGGCAGGTGGGATGAGGATATAGACGGTAAAAGACGCTAAGCAACCCGATGTCTCTACGTAGTTGAAGAGTTTTAAGGGGTATGGTGTATGTAAGTGATATTGTCTTATTGGGGTGTTAGAATCCCTCGATATAGCAACTTTTGATGCGCAATTTCGGGAATCTTGATTTCAGTTTACACGTTTTCAGAAAGGCTTATTCAAGCGTTTAATTTAATTAATGGGTTTATGATCACAATCTTGTCTGTCTCTAAATTAACCAACCATTTTGTTGATAAAGACCTTTTGGGAATTATAATTAGATATTATTTTGTGGACAGCAGTTAGAGGTTCAAAGATTTTGGAGTCTTGCTTGACAATATTCGTCAATCTTACCATTACTTTAGTAACTTAGTATTTATTATTTATGATCTTGTTAGGTATCTTTCATAAAAAAAAAATAAGGAAATAGCTACTCAAGGTTTAAAACCTAACATTAACATTGAATAGGTATGTCTAATTAGGCTGACTAATATGCAAGGACTCTACCGAATTTCAGCAACTGGGAGGAAATTTCCTGTTTCTATAAAAAATTCAGATCCTAAAATAAAATAAATTTGGATTTAGCTAAACCCTTCGCAATAGACAAGGCATGAGTTGGTTTAAAATTTAGTTTAAAAGTCGAGGAAAGTTAGGTTCTGCTGGTTTGGCACACAATTTGTGAGTTGGTAAGTTTTAAATTAATGCCACTGTGAAGCGGAAAAATTCTCCTTAAAAATCTTTTAAATTTGTTAGTGTGGGAATTTTACTAAAATAATACAAGTAATAATATAGTTTAAGGGCATCGATGAAACTAGCGCGTCAATAGATTTGAATTGGTTGTGGCAAATATGAGTGTTTTTTTTAAAATTACATTTGTGAATCCACAAAGGAAAGTGTTACTTAGTGTACTTTCTGCATGACCCAAAGGTTGACTGGTAGAGAATGCCTCTGGGCATTAAATTCACCTATTGCATTGTTATGTGCAATAAAGTTTTAAATAAATAAGACTTTCTGAGCCAAAATTATATCATTATTTCTTCATACGTGTTGGTTGAATTTTCAATTGTATATTAAAAAACATTTCAATTTTCAAAAATTTTCGAAACTTTGGAACATTTAAATTATTACATAGAAGTATGATAATTTTACTTTTTAAATTATTATTGTAAATATAAAAGATATAATAATTCTTACATGAATGCGCTTATAACCATGTTGGTATCATTTCTTTGTCTAAGAGTTGCGAAGTCACTGCATTGTTATAAGCAAGCTTCCAGAATCCTAAATTATGGTCAAATTTCGGTCAGTCGGTCAATAGCGGCCAAGTTGCGAGGATGACTTTAAAGGGTACGGGGAATCACAATCTCAGATGAGATGAATGTTTGAAAGCTTTTGTGATTTTAAGGCCTTACTCTGTTAACTTTAGAGTTGGCGATGTAGATTGCACTTTGGCCTCGTTCATTTAAATTGGATGACCTTGATAAAACTACATAATTAGATTTTCCTAAAAAGCCTACTTTCTTTTATTGCCATTCTTTTTCCCGGCTTATCTAGATCCACATTTAGATGAGGAACCATTTTACATTAAAAAATAAAGGAATCAACAGTTTTCAATTACTCGTAGACAGTCCGGCCTCTGGGAAATTCCGATCCGCCACTACATTTGTGAAATAGATTGCAAATTGTTTCCTTTGCTATGATAAATCGGAAATATGTTTGTATTTTTTTCTTTGTTAGTGTAATTATCAGTACATAATATTTGATGTAGTTTCAACAGTTACAGTTTAAGGTATCATTTATCGGCCTTCAAAAGATTTCTTTTTCGTTGTAGGCTCTCTGATGTATGGCCGTTCTCGGTACTAGGTTAGATAAGCGTCCCCCGCCCCCATCTGTACCTCATCTTTGACCCTTGATATAGATTTATGATTAGCCACAACTACTATCAATGAATTGATTTCAATTTATTTCAATTCAATTTATTCACTACACATTCGAAATACTTTACATAAAGAGGGTGTTTACAATTAAATTCTTAAAAAATAGTTTTACATGTTTCGCCAAATGTGTTGGCATATTGGTGACCTATATTTCCGCTATGGTGGGCAAACTCAACGATCATCCATCAATGCAGGACAACACCGCTTATATTTTTAACTCAACGTGTGCTTATCTGTACATCATTACATTTCTATTAAATTAAGAAACATAAAAATAAGTCGGCCTTCTTTTACACATTCAAGATTACATTTAGATAATAGCAAAATATATGTATTATTATAGTGCACAAGTGCGGAGACATAATTTCACTCCCTATTTCGACATTATTTCAATTCGGACTAGTGTGATACGGCCGAAGAGGTATCAGGCACAAGACCAACAGATTAACGTGCTTAACGTGGCCGAGGCAGGGGGGTATTAGACCGACTACTTCCAGATATCGAGCTAACACTGAAAGCAAACTAAATATTACTAAACATCATTGTAAGTGTTAATTACTTTATTGAAGTAGGGAACTATCATCCAATATCTGTACTTCCTGTCATGTCTAAAATATTGGAGAAAGTCATTTATAATCGCCTTGAGGAATACTTAGCATCTATTTACTTTCCCATTGATAATTATGTTTGCTTTGAGTATGACCATAAGAGAGTCAGCTAGCAAAATTAATGTCCGCGTGAGAACTGTGACCTAAAATGTATGCTATGCACACTAATGGAAGTCAAAATTCTTTTACGAATTCGGGTATGATCATTTGTCATTGTCGCTCTATTGCCAGTATGGAATTTAATACGGGGAACTTGTGTAGGAGTTGCTATAGACGCGTAACTATTTGATTGCCGAGTTCACAGACGAATGGGTACAAATCTTGATTCCGCTGGATCAGCGTAAAGTCAGAGACGTATCTGTAGTAATATGTGGACCGAACCCTGTTTATGCAAATCTACTGTGCAATAACAATGAAGGATGTATAAAATGTATTGTCAAACAAAATTTCATATGGAGTAGAAAGCTTACGCTAGTAAAAGAGAAATACATGTCACAGAGTTTTGATTTCCACAATAGTAAATATCGTTGAATTTATGGATATTGCAATATTATTTTTGTATTTATATTTGGACTTTTTAGTCTTGAATTAATTCCTCATCCAAAAAAAAATACACAGCCAAAACAAACAATGGTAGTTCAGTGCATGGGAATGCGCCTTCCAAATTGGAGGTCGTAAGTTTAAATTCAAGCATGCACTACTAGACTTTTCAAATCAAGGCAGTGGGGGAAAACATTGTGAGGAAACCTAATGGTCAGTCAGCGGGATCCCTTTAATTGACATAATGTGTTTTGTCCTAAAACGGATTGGCATAATGAAATTGGCATAATTTATTTAGCATAATATTCATTTGGCCGAATTTGGTTTTAGCATAATATGTACTGTGGCATAATTGTTATTTAGCATAATGCATTTATGCATAATTTTTTTTTGGCACATTTTTTTAGGCATTAATGGTTGTTTGAATCTGAAAAATAAAAAAGTAAGTAAGTAACCAGTATTTCCTATATTTATATAGAGTAAAAGTAGGTTTAGGTGCGGCGGGGGTGGTTTTTGGGCCACCCGTAAGCCGCTTTTAGTGACTTACGGTTAATTATTTTATGCTTAATCATGTTCATGCTTATTGCATTTATGCTAAAAATGTATGCTAAAAACTGTTGTGCTTATTTTGCGAAATTATCATTAATAGTAATTACATTATGCTAACTTATTTTATGCTTAAAATTTTGATGATTCTTGACAGTGAACCTTAGTCAGCAGTCGCATCATTCGTAATTATCAGACTCCTTAAATTCTGAATCATGGTCTATATCGGTATATGGTATTATTACCTTACTTGATAGACTAAGCGTACCCTTTCCGAAGCTACAGCTTAGATAAGTGGCATAACCAAAACGGATTCATTTGAGCGCGTACATTTTGTAACTATACTGAACCTGTAAACGAACTCTATAAGAACGAAGACCACTTAGATCTGAGAATCTTAATAACTTGTAATATCGCTGAGTAGCGTGTCATTTATCGACTTTTAGTTTTTTCCGATACGATCGCCTAAAAAGGTTATGAAAAGAACGCGGTCTACATAAAAGCATGACTCATTTTGGGGCCGTGTTCATCAGAATGTTATTTGCCGTCTTCATTACTGAGTGTTGGAAGGGTCATTAAGTATTTTATTGTCTAGACAAGACTTTTTAACATAAAAAATGACTGTGAATATTTAGAATGTCTCGATTGCTTTTTTGTAAGCAATAATATATTTCACTATAATTTAGATGCAAGGTTATAGGTATGAAACTACGTAATCTCACCAAAATAGGCTGTTACAAAAAAATATTACTTTTTCCATAATTATTAATATAGTTTAAACTACCATAAAAATAAAAAACTGGAATTGGAACGTTATTTTATTTCAGTTCAGCTATAAAATAGATCACGTAGCAAGGTTTATTTTTTCAATTATAATAGGGGCTATAGTATGAAATTGCCGCTTTTTTCTAGAGATAATAAGATGTAAGTTATTTTATAATCCAAAAATCACAGTACGTACTTTAAGACTATATTTTAAGGTTTATATTAAATAGAAATAAGATACTTTTGTATTCCAGATTAAAAAAAAACTTGAAAATGACCCTTTTTTACTTGGTAGATTTGACGTTTTTATCAAAATTTACCAATAATATACCTTTTTAATTAAAATATATTTTTTCTGAAAAACTATTCTGCACATTTCTGAATGTTGTCTATTAAAGCATATTTAATTATGGAGTTGTAGCATTAATAGTTACTTAGCAAATTAAAAAAAAAATGTTTGTATGGAAAATAAATCTAAGAAAATCGCTATACAAAACGGCAATTTCATACTTTAACCCAATGGATTTTGTATTTCACAAAGTTTATATAGTAATGTAATAGTACAATGTACATGTAGTACAATGTAGACGGTCTTATCACTAATATCAATCAAAATAAATGTTTGTTAAAATCTCTTTATAAATATATTTCATTACTTCATTGCACAAATAATATTGCACAATTATTTACCCCGATATAACCCCAGCCTTGGCTTTATTTTACCGTACTTGCAACGGAATCACATTTAAAGGTGTACCTACTTTGACATGTCATAAAACTCATTACTTGTCACTAAACCAATAATGTGCACATTTTATGCAAGTATTATAATTTTTGCGGTGCATTATCTCACCCACATGGTTTTAAGTGCCCGCATTGGTGTTGCAACTGTTACGCATTTCTTATTATTATACTTTAACTGTCGCTTGTAAACGTTTAAAATGACGAAATCAAAAAAGAATGTATGAAATACCTATTTATTAAAATAAGAGAAAATACGAAACTAAAAGTAAGGAATTATTTGGCTACAAGCTAAGACCCCGTTGCTACGCACGCCACCAGTCAACAAACACCTTTTTTTTATATGAGAGGTGGCAGACGAGCAGACGGATCACCTGATGGTAGGCAATTCCGCCGCCCATGGACACCCGCAACACCAGTGGAGTCACAAGTGCGCTGTGAACATTTTCCCCTTCCCCCCATTGAGCCTCCGGTAACCTCACTCACACGGCGAAACACAGCGCTGCTTGACGCCGATCTTCTGTGGGGTTGCCAGATTTATCGCCAACACTATACATTGATAGTGTGTTAAGTTATTAAGGTGACGGGTAGGGCACACTAGCGACGCCGATCTATTTTAAACAATTTCGGGGTTACAACCTCTCGGCAAACATTTATACTATTTATTAAATAACCATGCATAAATGTTGGGTCCGTTTTTGTACGCGAAAAATAGATTCACGCCAAAAGCAGCCACTTTTGGCGTGAATCAATTTTTCGCGTACGCGTAGGACCCAACATTTGTGCATGGTTATTTAAATCGATTAGCGTCATTAGTGTGCCCTACCCGTCACCTTAAGGTAAAGGATTTTTTGTTGTATATGTGTTAGATGGCAGACCAGCAGACGGATCACCAATATTCAAAGGTAAAAAGGTAAAAAAAAGGTAAAAAAGGTATTCAAAGGTAAGCAATTGCCGCCACCCATGGACGCCAGTGGAGTCACAAGTGCGCTACCAACCTTTGAACCCCCCTTTCCCCCGGATTGGGCCTCCGGTACACTCACTCATGCAGAGAAACAAAGCACAGTGCTGCTTCACACCGGTTTTCTGTGGGGCCGGTCGAGCCAGCCTATTCATGCCGAAGCGTGGCTCTCCCACGGTCAAAAATAGATTTATCAAAAGACACAAAGGTTAGTTTTGAGAGTTTTCTGAGACAAAATTATGTTATAATTACTTTTAACAAGTAACCATATTTTTTTAATTGCTAAAAGTGGTTCAGGCATAAGTAAGAATTATTTAGTAGTTACTTATGCAAAGGAAATATTATATCACACACATACATCTCAAAAAATGTTAATAATTTCCTTCAAACATTCCTAGAAGAATTTTTGTAAAAGTTCAAATTCACGGCCTCACAGAAAACCGGCTTGAAGCAGCACTGTGCTGTGTTTCGCTGCGTGTGTTAGGGGACCGGAGGCCAAATTCGGGGAAAGGGGGGTTTAAAAATTGGCAGCGCACTTGTGACTCCACCAGTGACGCGGGTGTCAAAAGGCGCTTGCCATCAGGTGATTCATCTGCTCGTCTGTCACCCATAACATTAAAAAATGTAAAATATGTCTCATAATCGCCACAAATAATACAAATCTACTCGCGGCGCTAGTTGTGTCAATGCGTCAATTTAAGATATTTTATTTAACATCCGCCACAAAGATGACCGATACAGAACGTCAACTGCCAACATCACGTGATAAACAGCCTACATGCGCAGACCTACCTACTATGCACACGTACGAGACAGAAATAGACAGAATTCGTGAGAAACACGATACGATAGACCACCTAGCGCGTAGGTCAACGAATTATATAAATAAATAAATAAATATTTCACAACATCACATACATTGATCTGACTCCGAGATAGGTAGCTCAAGCACCTGTGTTACGGATATCAGAATCAACTGTGGAATTACAAATATATACATTTAATACTTTTCTTTTGTAAATACATACTTTTAATATATAGATAACGCCCAGACCAATACAAACAAATATGTTCATGCACACAAATGTTTGTACTGTGCGGGGATCGAACCCGCAACCCTTGCACCAGAGGCAGCGTTCACTACCACTGTTCCAAACGGGTCGTCAAATTATGCCTTGTTGATGTCAGTTGGGGGTTGATAGTTGCCACGTCCGTAGGCTATTAGCTCTAGAGTCCCTACACGTGACCCCTGGGTAGCGCAAAACGGCAACTTTATTATCCGGTGGTAGACTTCGGTCGTGGCTGGTCACCACCCACCAGACAAAGCCGTGCCGCCAAGCGGTCATACCGTGTTCCGGCACGATGTCCGGTGAAGCCATTCAGGGAGGATAGGTCTGTACAGTTGCACAGCTCTGAGAGACCGGTCTCAGTGTAGCATTGTTTCTGCGCTGGGCGTCCAGTCTTGGAGGGTAGCGGGATCCGAAGCACAGTTCGCTGCTGGCTGACCGTAGGTTGTAGGGGGCCCAAGTAGCAAGTTAGCCACTTGCAAAAGGCTGCCCCGCCGCCTCACGAAAAATCCCGGGGTGCGCTACCGTGCCGGTCGGCGACCGGATGAGAGGTCCCGGTAGACACTTTCGGGGGGGTTCGGGCGTCCCCGCAGTCTCCAAACTGGCTTCCCTTCAGCGCGGGACGTTGCAAACACTGCTTGGTCATCAGAGCAGTGTCTCGTTCAACTTCTTTCCTCCTCCTATTCACTCCATACACGATGAAAGCAAAAACAAAAAAAAAAGTTAAACGGCAGATGCACTTCCTCTCATTAAAAGTGCACCACACCAACATCCGTGGTTTGCACTCAAATCTCGACCCGGTCCACCACCACCTCGAGACCGAAAAGCCGCATCTGCTTTTCCTTACGGAGACCCAAATCAGGTGTCCTTCTGACGCGTCGTACCTCAACTACCCGGCGTACTCTTTGGAACACCGTTTCCGGCAGCGCGCTGGGGTCTGTGTGTACGTACGTGATGACATCTGCGCGAAACGTCTCCGTAACCTTGAAGACCCCAACTTCTCAGTGCTGTGGCTTCTGGTGGATACAGGGAGTGAGCAAATTTTATTTGTTGCCCTGTATAGATCACACAGCGGAGATCAGGAGACGACTCGGTTGTTTCAATACCTTAGCACAAAGGCAGACTTAGCTCTTGAAAGGTATCCTGCGGCTCAGCTGGTGTGTCTGGGGGACTTTAATGCTCACCACGAAGAGTGGTTGTGCCCATACCAGAACACTGATCATGCCGGGCGAGAGGCTCGCAAGTTTTCAATTACATATAACCTCACCCAGCTGGTCAATGAGCCGACCAGGATACCTGACATTGACAGCCACACTGCTTACTGTTTGGACCTTCTGCTGACAACCGATCCAGACAGAATCTCGGTCTCAGTTTCTTCCCCTTTGGGCAGTTCTGACCATTGCTTGGTGAAGTCTGTGTCGACATTCTCCCCTCCCGATACCAGCTCCAAGGGAACCCGGAGAAGGTGGCGATACAAGTCAGCAGATTGGGATGGGATGCGTCACTTCTTTGCATCCTACCCTTGGCGGCATACCTGCTTTTCTTCTAAGGATCCATCGGCCTGCGCCGAAAAAGTAGCGGAGGTCATTCGTCAGGGTATGGAGTATTTTATTCCATACTCAGACATGTTCGCTGCTAGCCCAATCCAGCCGTGGTATAACTCTAACTGTGCAAGAGCCGAAGCGCTGAAACAGGCTGCTTATCTGGATTGGGCTGATGCTCGTGGCCACAAACTACCGACCCTCCGAGAAAAGAAGAAAGCCTACAACAAAGCCGCCAAGTCCAGCAAGAGAGCTCAAAAGAAAGCTCGCTTCGACCATATTGCCCGTGTGGGAGCCAAACTTGCTTCGTACCCTTCCGGGAGTAAAGCATTTTGGTCCCTCGCAAAATCGGTTGAGGAGAACTTCTGCCGCCCGACACTTCCGCCACTGCTGAAGCCTGACGGCTCGCTGGCCCACGCGGCGACTGAGAAGGCAAATTTATTTGCCTCTCTTTTTGCCGAAAATTCACGATTGAGCCCTACCAATCAAAAACCACCCCAGTTACCTTTTTGCAGCTCTAAAATGCCACCAGTGTGCATCTTTCAAAAAGAGGTACTAAGGGCACTCCGAGGCTTAGACGTGAATAAGGCTAGCGGCCCTGACGGCATATCAGCAGTGGTATTGAAGACCTGTGCTCCCGAGTTGTCTCCTGTTCTTACCCGTTTGTACCGTTTTTCTCTGCAGCATGGAGTGGTCCCGAAGTCCTGGAAGCTTGCTAATGTCCAGCCAGTGCCTAAGAAAGGAAGTCGGGCCGATCCTTCCAACTACCGCCCCATCGCAATCACCTCCATACTTTGTAAAGTTATGGAGCGTGTATTGAACAAGAGAATTCTTAGCTACCTAGAAGACAATGACCTTCTCAACGATCGGCAGTACGGCTTTCGCCAGGGCCGATCTACTGGGGATCTTCTTGTGTATGCTACTCATAATTGGGGTGAGGCAATGGACAGGCACGGTGAGGCTCTTGCAGTCTCGCTGGATATCTCCAAAGCCTTCGATAGGGTCTGGCACGACGGCCTTCTTAGCAAGATTCCAGCTTACGGAATTCCTGCTAATCTTTGCCTATGGATTTCGGACTTTCTGAGGAACAGGTCGATTCGGTTAGTCGTAGACGGTTGCTCGTCCGATCCGTTGGCGATTGACGCTGGAGTCCCTCAAGGGTCTGTTCTCTCTGCAACCCTTTTTTTGTTGCATATCAACGACCTGCTTATGCCCGGTATCTTTGGGTACGCAGATGATAGCACAGTTGCAGAGAGATACATGTCCGACGCAAGGGCTGGTTCGGCTGAAATCCATGCATGCAGAGAAAAGATGGTTGGACGGGTGAACGCGATCCTTGAAGCAGTCTCCGATTGGGGGGAAGCTAACAGAGTCGTGTTCAACGCTTCCAAAACACAGGCGTGTCTCTTCAGCTCTAAGCGGACCGCTTTCACCTTGTCCCCCACTTTTCAAAACGTGTCCTTGCCTGTTGCAGACACTCTAAGTCTACTAGGTATGGACCTAACCTCCAACCTTAACTTCGGTCGCTCTATTGAGACCAAGGCAGCCACTGCTGCTAAAAAACTTGGTATCCTATGCAAGGTTAGGCGATACTTCACGCCGGAACAGGTTCTTAAACTCTATGAAGCTCAAGTTCGGTCGTGCATAGGAGTATTGCAGTCACCTATGGGATGGCTCTGCCAAGTATCAGCTGGCTGCCCTCGACTCGATTGAGCGTCGAGCCATGAGGTTAGTTGGTGACGCAGAATTAGTGGATGGTAAATCCCAAAGCCTCGCTCACCGACGTAGAGTGGCCAGTCTATCGGTTTTTTATAGGATGCATTTTGGAGAGTGTTCGAATGAGCTTCACGACCTGATACCACCTTCTCCTTTCTACCACCGGACATTGCGGAAGACGACAGGAATCCACCCTTACACTGTGCAAGTTCCACCAGCTCGTACTAAGCGGTTCGCTTCCTCTTTCTTGGTACGAACTGCTAAGGAATGGAACAACTTGCCGGCTTCTGTATTCCCAGAGAGCTACAATTTGGGTGTCTTTAAGTCGAGAGTGAATAGGCTTCTTCTGGGTAAGCACGCTACATCTTAGACCTTATTATCACTTTCCATCAGGTGAAATGAGGTCAAGTGCAAACCCATTTAATATATAAAAAAAAAAAAAAAAGTTGGAGTCAACTTAGTAACGTTTACGAAGGATTCAGCGTGTAGGGCTAAAAGAAGTCACGTGAGCTGATGCAATTCAAAGGTTTTAAATTAGTGTCTAGTGGTTTTAGTGTACAAATTTGGTGTTTATTTGTGCAGTGAAGTGCCGAAAAGTGATCCTAAGAATCGTTGGATTGTATCGTTTTTAACACTGCTATTGTGTGTCGAGTGAGTTTTCTCCTGACAACTTGCTTGGACCTAATAGAATCTTAAAACCCGCGATTGCTTTTAAAATGATATCCGCTGAATCCGTAGGTCGATAAAACGTAGAACACCGGCGTTTTATTGAGTGACTGTGACTTTGACTGTTGACTACCTACTTATTCTTAATAAGTTACTTGATATCGGCAAACTATCTCCGGGTAGAGCCATTAAAAAAAAAGGTTTACGCATTGACGACAGTAAATATTGTGTTGTGGTGCCCAAACACAAACCCGGTAGCATCAATTTAAAAACGAACTATTCAAATGTCTAAACATATCTATGGTAATTATTATATAATTAATTTGTTATACCGAGAATCGGTCAAAACCACTTTTAACTGCAACAATCAGCATAGTTGAATCAGCAGTAAATGCATAGCTTTCCTATTAGCAAGATTTACGACAAGCACGATTTACTTAGTCTAAAATGCACGCTGCCTTTTCCAACTTTCAAAGTTTAACCGTCATAAAAACAGTATCAGCTGCTGCCAGTATTATGAGTTTAGTCTCCTACTTTAGAAAACTTTATGGGGGTGAAGGCCATTACGCTGATTTATTTTTCAAAGGTTGTTGAAAACGGGTCAGGCTGAAATAAACAGTGACCCACCTCTTATTCGACCTTGCAGCGATGACACTGCAGGATATGGCAGAAGGAATTTAATTAGCGCCACGAAATTGGCTCTTTCAGCTATGTAAATGGAATAAGGACGTTAGGAACTTGCAAGGTTGAAATTTTCAATAGATTAAGGCGTTACAAAAACATTGTTTTTTATAAAACCAAAATGTAATATAATTAAACGCATCAGCGACGTCACGTGCTTGCTTTATTGTCGCCCTTAACATAAAAAATGTAATTTTCTGATACGGTAGCGTAATGTCTAGTTCGTACCACTTCAAAGCGGCACTGTTTTAAGTCCCGGGTTCAGTGTAAAATCGAAGGAAAATGCTTAAAAAAGAAATATCCTGTACAAAGTCACCCATGAAACATACCCGTAGGAGAGCCACGCTTCGGCATGAATGGGCCGGCTCGACTGGAGCGATACCACGGTCTCACACAAAACCAGCGTGAAGCTGCACTGTGCTGTGTTTCGATGCATGAGTAAGGGTACTGGAGGCCCAATCCGAGTGAAAGGGGGTATAAAGATTAGCAGCGCACTTGTGACTCCACTGTATTCATGAAATCCTGTTCATGGTACCAATCTACTTTCCAACAAAAAATAATTATCTAAATCGGTTCATAAATGGCAAAGTAATCGGCGAACAAACATGAAAAAATATATATACCTATACATGTCAAATTGAGAACCTCTTTCTTAGAAGTCGGTCAAAATATTTGAATACACAACCAGACCATAAACAAACTACTTAAGTGCTGATCACACGAAAGTTTGTCCAGGATAGCGATAAAATCCTCAACATTTGGCGCTTGAGGCAGAGTCAGTACCAAATGCGCCATCATAACATAACAATTAGTAAACATACAGATTTTATGTTGCTGTTTGTGACTTAAAACATTTGTGTGCATGAATTTCCTATGTATTATAAGTATGTATTTAAAAAAGAAAAGTATTATATGTATGTATATATTTGTAATTCCTAATGTTGATTCTCTAAATATATTTGTAACACAGGTGCTTGAGCTACCTATCTCGGAGTCGGATCGTATGTGATGTTGTGAAATATTTATTTATTTAGTTTTCAGAATTTTAGACGCAAGCGGAATAGCAATCCTTGGCATCGCCATTTCACTTGCACAGTGACTGCATAATTAGATCCAAGCACCCACATCAGATCTCCGCTTTATCGTCAGACGTCCATTTGCATCCCCACATTGTAAATATTCCGCCAGTTCGCTCTAGATAGGAACTGTTTTATCTTACAAACTGTTGCATGTGATTGGATGTGCACTATAATTTCCAGCAGACAAATGGTTTTGTTGGCAAGTAGAATTTCAAAAGATTATTGATTTTTGGTACTTAACCGATTCGTTGCGGCGCACATTTTAAAACACTTTTAGCAGTTGCGGCATACAAATATTTTGTGACACGTCTGCCGTGTCAAACACCATAGCGTTTGGTGACACGGTAGCCGTGTCAGTAAGAGTATATCGAATCATGTAAGCAAATAAAAACAATTTTTGTATCCATAAAGTGTTAGTAACAAAAAAGGCAAGATTATGTTCTTTCTCGAATACCCATATTTTTTCCTAAAACCCTCCATCCGTAAAAAGTCATATCTGTTTACACACACTGTCTCAACAAGAATTATGACTCCACAAGTAGGTATTGCCTTTACGTACGTCGCGAAGAAAACAATGTTTCATAATAAACCTTTGAATAAAATAGCCTACAAAATTGCGAAGTGCAAGTGAGGATTCCGTACCATTACGGAAGATTCAATACAACATTCTCTGATCTCACAAATGCCCCTGAGCGTCGCCTATTATTCATCATCAGTTGACACATTTCCGCTCTGTGGAATTCAGTATAACAATAAATAATAATAAGTATATTAAAAAATGGGCCGGCTCGAGTAAACTAGCGTGAAACAACACTGTGCTGTATTTCGCTGTGAGGGTACCGGAGGCGCAATCAGGGGGAAAGGGGCCTCCGGTACCCTCACTTACACAGCACTTTAAATTGAAATCCTGTACATTTCACACAATAGCCCGTAGGAGCACCGGAAAATAGTTAACCGTATGTGGTATTTAAATTTAATAATACAATTTTGACAAAATGTTTAATTGAATAATTCAATTTACAATTACAATTTTAAAAGACATAATTTCAATATAATTTGAGAACATGCGTGAGCGTTGATTGTAGTGGTAGTTGATCGACCCTACTTTTATAAAACCTATTTTCAAATTATGTTATTTACCATTCGTCATTCAACATTTTTTTTGACAAACTTTATAAAAAATCTGTCTGATATAAAAAATCGTTAATAAGTCTGTTATTTATTTTGTACGGTTCTTTTCATGAGCACTGGCTTATTGGCTAAGGCTCGCTGTTAGACAGACAGGCGGAAAGACAGCTCGGGATTAGGTTCATTCACTTAGTAATTTGACGCTAGCTTTTTATGTCACGATAGAAAAGATAAGCTCCAGAAGTCTAGATAAATGGACTGTTAAATTATTTAATGGAGTTGGTTTTAGATATAAAAACGGATACTTTTTATTTTGCAGTCAGTAAAAGAACAAAGACAAACCCAATTTTTTTTCTGAATAATTATTGTTTGTTAATCACCAATTAAAATTGTGCAATTTAATATTATCTTTTAGCTTAAACCCATCATAGCAGCGAAGAATTGATTTTTTAGATGGAGTGTTGCCCTGCAGTAAGACAGATATAGGTTAATACTTTACTTTAATTTACTATTGAGATTAAAATAAGGAACCCTAAAATGCTGGTTTTCTTTATTAGCTATCTAAAAAGCGTAAGAGTACCGAAAGGGAGGTAAACGGGAAATATTACTTTTTGATAGTCCATTTAACCTAGGTTTTATTTATTTTTTTCAAAACAACATGAATTTTAAATCACTCCTCCTCTTTGTGTCGATGACCTCTAAGCTGAGGGTCGTGACGCCGACGTAGCACTCTTTCCTGGATTTTCTTTCACCAGCTTGACCGGTCTTCAGCGGCGTGAATGGCATCGCACACTGAGGTGTTTAGCGTGGTACTGATCTGGTTTAAGCATCGTGTTGGGCTTCTTCCTCTCGATTCAATTTCAATGAAATCAGTCTCATTTCATTTAAACGCATCATTCCCAATTCTTACAAAATTGTCTTCTGAGCCCGGAATTTGCTTAAACTTGTTTTTTTATTTCATTAATGGCAGACGAGCAGACAGATCACCCGATGGTAAGCGATTGCCACCGCTCATAAAATAAAGTTAAGAGGTTTTAGTACTCGCAGTTATTTACATAATTTGAACTGAAATATCGTAAGCATCCAAGCAAGCTTTCACGATGATACCGACTTGTCCTTACTCCTAGAACTGGTTTATTCTAAGATCCATAAATAATAGTATATTATTGAATCAATAATCACGAATATTTTTTTTATGTTATCGGTGGCAGACGACCAGCCGGACTATCTGATTGTAAGCGATTGCCAGCGTCCATGGACAACTGCAACACAAGTGGAATCACCGTACCAACCTTTAAACACCCCTTTCCCCCGGTCGGGCCTCCGGTATCCACACTCACACAGCGAGACACAGCACCGACGCTGTTTCTCGCAGGTT
Source organism: Marasmia exigua (assembly GCA_019059595.1). Classification (NCBI taxonomy): domain Eukaryota; kingdom Metazoa; phylum Arthropoda; class Insecta; order Lepidoptera; family Crambidae; genus Marasmia; species Marasmia exigua. Next base: position 12,615,535 of record CM032475.1, on the reverse strand, counting down.
TTCTGGTCGAGACAGCCTATTTATGCCGAAGCGTGGCTCTCCCAGGATTTGACACTCAAAACCCGGTTTTTTTTATGTGATAGGTGGCAGACGATCATACGGACGGTTTTATGCTTTAGGCGTAAATTCATGACTCACTGCTAAAATACCATTCCTTTTAGGCTTCGCTGTAGTCGTAAAGTGATAGTGCTCAATCAATGAAAGAGCTTCTGGTTGTGCTAGCGATGTTCAACGACGCAGTTAAAGTGATAAATAGTAGTATTTTTTCCGGAAAAACGCGGCGTGGTGTTCCCTTGTACTAAACTCCCGGTCTATATCATTTCCATTGCTCAGTACTTAAATATCCTCCAACCGCAACATACACATGGGACACTGCAATATCTATTGCTAGCAAAGGCCGGGGCAGAGAGCCCACTACTCGGACCGGAACCAATAAGTGGCGTTCCAGCCGCATGATCAGGTTCGAGTTAAAAGAGTGGGAGCATAAGCAAAGCACTGAATTTTGAAAAAGACTACCTCGACTAGAACAGTCTAAGGCGTTGACACAGGCGTTCGATCAGAGACGAGCTGTAGAAATAATAAAACTGAGTAGAGGACATGTTACGGCACTCACTCGGACCCTCACAGGGCACTGCAAATTAACCTGCACAACATGGGCCTTTCAGATACCAAAATCTGCAGGTTCTGTCGCGAGGATGAGGAAACGATTATCCAGGTCCTCGGCGACGGCATAGCGCTGCACCGCTGCAGAAGCCGGCACCTGGGAGCACACATGATCTCAGCAGACGAGATCAAAAGCTCCCCCATCAGCTCTATTCTCGGGTTTATCCTGGAACTGGAGCTACATGAGGTGCTGAAATAGGTTACGGGACTGCCACAATAGATCATCTACTGGTCGCAGTGGCTATGAGACGCAGGGCTCACCCCATTTCTATCAAATAATAATAATAATCCTCCAACCGGTTTCGGCTAAGGCGGCCAATGTCATATCTATCAGCCACTTACGCATGATATATTACAGTGCTCAAGTGTGTGCGCAAACACAAGAGCAATCTCTATTCCCTTGCCCTCATATTACGATGAGACACAAGTGTGACATGGAGAGGGATCTGGCACAGGATCAACGGCTTAACATGCTTTCCGAGTCACGAGGGTACGAGTACAAAATCGCCAACTTCCAGACTCCTTGCTAATACTGAGAATTTCTTAATAGAAAAACTCAGGTACAAATTTATGGCCCGACCCGGGAAACGAACCCGGGATCCCAAGCGTAGCCGTCGCTTTAAAGTGAGACCCAATACCTACTGCGCCAACGAGGCAGTTAAATACAGTACTAGGCAAATACAAAAGTGCCAAATTTACACTTCTCGCTAGTCTTACCAAATCCGGAACCAAATTGCTGAAGGTAATGGACCGAACGGCACATTAATATTAACAGCGAGATTATATTTGCATATCAAATCGATAGAATAATAACGAAATTCTATGTATAATAATTGTACTTAGCTTAGGCAATCATAGGCAAAAAGGCAAAAATATATGGACACAGAATGCTAGCTGCCCAATTAACGTAGACAGACATGCATATTGCAATTTCACGCACACAAACATGTTGACATTTATTTAAATTTTTAATTATTATTCTAACAACTGTACTTTAAAATCAATTTCGTCTTTATAATTAAGAAGGTGGAATGGTAAAGAAGACCAAGGTAGTGTACCAAGGTGGCAGCCACTACCACCCTGTCTTCAGTATTTAGGTGCGTCAGGGGTAATGGTCAATAGATAGATATACTTTATTGCACAAAATATTACAACTTAAGTACTAGACAGTACAGTACGGTACAGAAAATAAAATGTTTCGTCACCTTTAGGTAAATTTTCGCTTGCACGGCATGAATCAGTTATAGAAACATACCGTTTTAAAAAGATCTGCCAACCTTTTTTTAAATTTTCTTCAATCAATGATGCTACATCAAAAGAAATCAATGTTGCTACAGGCAAATTTGAACTTTCTGATTTAACAACTAAGCATAATTTTCTGTGCAACAGGTATTACTCTGACAAATTTACGAAAGTTATAGCATATCAAACGAATCAATTTGAAAACTGACGAACCTTTTCGTTCTTTGACTGTGCATTATATTTTGTGTATAATTTCGGCGATCTTATCATTTAAAGCGATTTCTACCAGAGAAACTTCGGGTAAAGAATGTAATGTTGTACCTATAAGAAAAAAGAAATGAAACTGCATGTTATATATAAAACTAGTTAGTAAAGAAAACACAATATTATAAACTAATAAATAAGTTATTCTTATGTAAAATTTAATAATGGACTAATTACAAACATAATTATGTAATTTATATTAGGAAAAATAAAATAATGAAAAGTAAAATATTATGATAATTTATCTAAGGCGGACCATCGATTACTGCCAATAACAGGACATACAGGATTCTAAAAACCATTCTAAATAACATTTGTTCGACTTTTCGAAATTAATCGAAATTTTTCTAATGTCATGTAACCGACTTTGTGTGAAAAGTTGAAATTTTTTCATGCGAATTTAAAAAGTGAAAAGCTGTTCATAATGGTAAGTGAACACGTGTTTAAAGGGATGTAAATGTTCACAGATACACCCTGTGTAGAAAATTAATGGGATTAGGTATTCCTAATTATTAATTCTAATTGGAAGACTTAGGCACAATGCTTGACGACCTCAGTAGAGTCTCCCAACAAGCGGGTCTGAAAATGAACATGGACAAGACGAAAATCATGTCGAATTCCCATGTCGTACACACTCTTGTAAAGGTTGGAAGCTCTATACTGGAAGTTGTAGACAAGTACATCTATCTCGGACAAAAAGTCCAGCTTGGTGAGTCCAACTTCCAGAAAGAGGTCGATCGACGAATCCAACTCGGCTGGGCAGCGTAGCTTCCCGCTACGCAGTATATTTTCGGCCCATCTACTGCAGTGTCTCAAGACGAAAGTCTTCAATGTGTATTGCCAGTGATGACATACGGAACCGAAACGTGGCCGCTTACAATGTGCCGATTAAGGAGGCTCAAAGTCACCCAGAGAGCAATGGAGAGGGATATGCTCGGAGTCTCCCCTGCGTGATCGTATCAGAAATGATGAGATCCGCAGGAGAACTAAGGTCACAGACATAGCTCAAAGGATTGCATGCCTCAAGTGGCAATGGGCAGGGCACATAGCGAGGAGAACAAACGGCCAATAGGGCGGACGGGTCCTTGAGTGGAGGCCACGTACAGGAAGTCGCAGCCGTGGCAGGCCTCCCACAAGGTGGACCGGACGATCTGGTGAAGATCGCGGGAATCCATTGGACCGATCTGTGTGGAGAACATTGGGGGAGGTCTATCCAGCAGTGGACGTCTATTGGCTGAAATGATGATGATTCCTTATCCCATTAAAAATGAGTTTTGAATGAATGAATGGTGGTTTTGTTTTTAATCTTGAAGTTTAATATTGGAATCGCATTTTTAAGCCCTGGAAAAATAACAAGTACAAGCATAACAGGCCTATTTCATATTAAACTATCGAAACCTTCCAGCTCAGTGATCTTCTTATGCAGTCACATTGGTCGTAATTATTCGGAAATCATATTTTCCCCATCCCGTCTATCTACTGAGAGAGTATGGATATCATTATGAAATTCCTGCATAATATTTGCTTATGTATTCTGACCTATTATGGTGTGCCAGTAAATGTTACCCTTTTTTCGTTAACCTACTCGTACTTTTGAGTTTATCATACAACTACAAACACAACAGAAGTTTTTGTATATTCATGAAAGTAAAACGGCCCGAATACTGTCGAAACATTTTTAAGTTCACATTACAATAATTAATTTACATTATGTTTTTTATTAAACGTGAATTTATAATTTGGACATCACTTTCTAACAATATTCTAAAAATCTTACCAAAATCGTACCATTAATATTAATAACAAAGGATAAATAATGATTTTGTTTTAAATAAACTTGCTAACTCTGTGGCTCGTTAATGAGAATTAATTAATACTAGCTTATGCCCGCGACTTCGTCTGCGTGTAATTCTAATAAAAGCAAGGTCTTTATGTATCAATTGACAATAATGGCTTACTCATTTGGACAATTCACACAATATCTTTATAAATTATAGCCTATGTGTTATTCTGATCTATAAGCTACATTACTGTAAAGTTTCATTAAAATCCGTTTAGTAGTTTTTGCGTGAAAGAGGAACAAACATCCATCCATACATCCATCCAAACAAACTTTCGCCTTTATAATATTAGTAAGGATTATTCAAATTTAAAATCTAATAATTTTGAGTCATGGTTAATGATAACGTTATTGGTACAGACCGCCACATTATCTGGTTACTACAATCTGTTGATATTGAATCAAACGTGTTTGACATTAATGCAGAATCGACTAAAGAAATTTGACAGTTTTTTATACTTTGATGTGCAGCTGTACGTACATTTTATGATATCAATAAAACTGTTCGGTATGGAAAAAAAGAAGAACAATTTCAGCATTTATTTTTAAACTACTGGCCCGCCCTAACTTCGTTTCGGAACTTCATTTTGCTAAGTGACATTAAGTGTCAAAACGATTTTATTCTTTTTTAGGAGTGTGGCCACAGTAGATAAATACCTATGCTATAGCAGTATCGAAGCTCCGCCATTTTCGACAGAAAGTAACCTACCAAAAAAGGTTGTCCACTTAATTTTGTTATTATTCTCACCTTTCCATATTAGCATGAAGTTTAAAATATTTTATCCCCCCATGGCAAAATCCTCCTAAGCCCCACCACCCCAATTCATCTTGTTGGTTGGTTGGTTGTTGGTTTAAGTAACGGGCCGTGATCGCGGGGTCCTAAGTGCAATAAGGATCATCTGGTGCGTCTTAGAAATTAGAACTAATGATATTTCTTCAGACATAAACAGAATACTGGCATAAAAAATTCGTACACAAAGGTACACAAAATGATTTCTAAAGTTGCAAAAAGCTATGCAAATATATACAAAATTACACATTTTTTTTTACTGATGAGTAGTTGGTAGAACTGTTTTTTTATGTCATTGGTGGCAGACGAGCAGACGGATTACCTGATTGTAAGCGGACTCCAACAACTTACGGAAAAAGCAAATGTCATATCGTACAAGGAATTGAAGGTGCTGGCATAGTCGACAGAGGTATGGAGACTACTCCACCAACAAGAGCGTCGCTCTTAAATTAGAGAGAGAGAGAAATTTTATTCTGCATTACGATAGATCTCCAGCGAGTTTTCTTTGTTTTTATCTAGATTTATGAAATCAATTATTTGTACAACGAAAATTAAGTCGACAAAAGTTCAATAAACTGTAGTCATAGATAAAACCGGTAATAAAAATAGTGTCCGTTACGTGACGTACGTTATAGGTCAGACTCATAACAATCTTCATGTAAGCATTAACCCATACTTTATGTCTAAGTAGTTAATTTTATTGTATAATATTATTTTCATTACAACATATTTTTGCCGTATTTTATCATCTAATAAAGTAGAGGTTGGTAATATTATCTTCAAGCACAATAAATTAAAAAACAATAAACAAATTAAAAGAAAGTGTAAAAATTTCAATAAAAACCTCATCTTAGCGTGGAACCGTGGGAGAACTATGCTTCGGCATGAATGGGCCGGCTCGACAGGATTGATACCCCTCACAGAAAACTGGCGTGAAGCAGCACTGTGGTGTGTTTCGCTGCGTGAGTGAGGATATCCGAGGCCCAATCCGGGGAAAAGGGGGGTTTAAAGGTTGGCGCAGTTATATGCAGTGTAAAATAAAAATTTTGGTGTCGCGGGTGTCGATGGGCGTTGGCAATCGCCATAACATAACAGTTAATTGATGGCGCCACTGTCGCTTATAGTTAATCGATGGCGCCACTGTCACTTATAGTTAATTGATGGCGCCACTGTCGCTTATGACAATATTGGTTTGACACCCGCGAATGCCATTTTTTTGTTGTTTTGTTGTTTCTTTTTTTTTGTGTGTGTTTTTTTAATATAATTTTAATGTTTTAAAATCGATTATGTATGTATCTCTGTGTTATTATTTCTTTGTTTTGTATATGTAATTTTTCATTTTCTTTTTACTTGTATATATTGCATGTCAATCTTTTATAATATTTTTTTTTCAATGAAAAGGCGTCACCCCAGGTCCAGCCTGAAAATCAGCGCTGCAGCTGCTGTGTGTGGCAGCTGCAGCATATGCTGAGGCTGAGCCTTGTTGGCCGCAACTCTTTGTCTCTGTACCTTGTTTTCTCTGTTTTGTTCTATGTGTAATGTGTTGTGGTCAATAAATTGTTTCTTATCTTATCTTATCTTATAACATCAGGTCATTTGTCTGCTCGCCTGCCACCTATCATATAATAAAATACCTTTATACGGTAAAAGTCACGAGGCACTAGATCGAGAAGCAAATTAAGTGTGTTATTTTAGCCCCTGCTTAATTGTTCAGAACCAATACTTCTCACTTATCCTGTCACGGAAAAGCGAAAAGCATTGTCGATTTTATGTGAGTGCGAGTGGGGAAAGTAATTAATTTTAATCAAATTGTTTTGATCACTGGGAAGTTATCAAATTACTCGTGGCAGTGGTGTGTTGTTCCAACATTTATTCCCGTTAAAATGCCTAATATTTGATTCATTTAAATTAATATGTGTGAGTATATGTATAATCGTGGCGATCCATTTGGGATTAGTAATGAACCGTTAGGATTTTTTTTAGTTTAGTTCGATTTTTGAGGTGTCTCTTTTAATAGTGTAAAAATATACCATCGGTATGATAATATTTGAACAAAATTAAATTGTATGTATCTATGTTTGTATATATTTATTTAATAACAATTGAATTCTAAACGAAGACTCCTATTTCATAAATACTAATTCTGAAAATAAATAGGCACTGCAAATAAGGCTCCATCAACTTTTTTGTGGATTCACTAGAACTACAAATTCTTCTTCTTCATCTTAGCGTGTGATTCCCGGTTGCGTCCAAATCTGTCGCTTTGGAGCCCAGGGTACGCTTAGACCAGGATTCAGGATTGGGGGGTCTGGTAATTACAATGAAGCGATCTTTGCAACCCTTTAACAGAGGAACCAGACCAACTGAATCATGTTACACGTTTTAGAATTTTTTTCTGAAAGGTGCAGGTTTCTTCACGATGTTTTCCCTCACCGCCGAGCAGATAGCACATAGATTTGAAAAAACCATTGGTGCATGCTTGGATTCGAACCTCGACCACCTGCGTGGAAGGCGCGTTCGTATCCATTGAGCTACAATCGCTCTTAGAATAGAACTACAAATTATCCTTTCCCCAATGGTAGAAAAGTGTTCATAATCAAAATTATATTGCAATTAAATACCCACTATTTCATACAACTAGGTTGAAATGCTAAACTCATGTAAAGTAAATAGTCCATTTGATATTAAAAACAGATGTTCAATTAATTTCAACGAACAAAATGGTACACAAATTGTTTCGCTTGTTAATAGTATGTATACCACAACTTTGGCTTGTTATGTGCTTGCTATGTAGGCGGAATTATGTGCTTTAACCTCTACCTCTAAACTTTCCTAAATGGATTACAGTTTATGACAATGCCCTTATGAATACTGAGGGAAGTCCTCACCTCAGACAAAGTACAAGTTAATGATACAGAACTTAAGGTAGAAACAAGATCCTTTTGTTAGTACACTATAAGTAAAAGTGAAAATGTGTACCTAAATTTTTAGTAAGAAATTCTTAGTGTCAGCCCGGAGTCTGGAAGTCGGCGGTCATATACACCCGTGCCTCGGAAAACACGTGGTCCTGCGTCCAATCCCTCTCCGGTCGTATCACGCTGGTGTCCCATCGGAATATGAATATAAGAGAATAGAGAGTGCACTTGTGTCTGTGCACACACTTGAGCACTATACTATATCCTGCGTACGTGGTTGATTGTTGAGATTGTGATCGGTTTTTAGGATATTAATGAATTAATAAGTAAGAGGAACATGAACATTTTCACCACCTCTCTGCAATGCAGTAGCACCCGTAATGGGTACTACTTACACCATACCAATCGATATCGATCGACATCATCTAATAATTAAGTTGATCGTTGATCAATCAATTAAGTTAAGTGTTAGGTTTTGGGAATTTTGGAACCGATTTGCATCTTTTCCTGCCTTATTTTATCGACTAAAGGCTCTTTGGTTTAAAAATAATTATTAAGGAAAAGATATGTCAAGAAAAAAAAGATGGCGGGTCCCTAGGGAGGGCTTAAAAGGAGACGGACAAGAAATTACTGTTGTAAAAATATGATTGTAGAAAGGATGTTTCCAGGATCAAAAGGCAATTTAAAAGGTAACTATGTGTTTTAATAAAAAAAAATTACATTGATCTAACTCCGAGATAGGTATATTAATATTCCCATTCTGTAATTGTGTTCAGAGATAACGCTAACAGTATTGGGGACTTAAATGGGCTGACGATGACGATTATAGATTTAGTCTTAATATATTTTTTAAAATTAGTTATAGGCTAACGCTTGTATTATTAGTTATAGGTTCACTCTTGTCTTAAAGGTATTCAGATTATGAAGATAAGCAAACACAGACTTCGGCCAGAAATTTTATTAGTTAGCTGTCCATTAATATTGTTTATCGATAGTCCACTATCGATAGTATTGCTGGTTATCAATATTATCGATACTATTAATAGTATCGATAGTAACATTACATCAATACTATTGATATCGCTAATAATATCGATATTATCGATAGTTTTATGTCCGATAGTATCGATAGCATCAGGCACAGTCAATTAGGCAGCAATACTATCGAAACATGGCTGACTATCGATAGTACAATACTATCGATACAAGTTTTTGATTAATTCTGTTAGAAAACACAATACCATGGATAGTGTCGGGCATTAAACAATTAGTATTTATAGTTTTGACCAATAGCAATACTATCGATAGTCTGAATGAGTTTCAAAGTAAACTATCGATAGAGAAACTATCAATAGTTCCGCAACACTATTGTCCATATTACACATCTGCGAAGATCAATGGTTAGTCGATTCATTGTGATGACTAGACTCATCCAATCCTGGATTTTAGCCCAAATTTACCGGGAACAACTCGCTGAAATGATAATAGTGACTCAAAACTGACTGAGTGTTCGATGAAAACTCGTGAGTGTCTCTTTGTATACCTTCCAGAGGGCGTTGTTTCGTCTTTCTATTCTGCGTACCTTATTCAAGATGTGCAAGTAACGCTTCTACCAACAAACAGTCTCAAAGCCTTACCTTTAACTTACTAAGCCTACTTTACCTCGTGTATAATTTTACAGAAAGTAAACTTTTTCGCGAAAATAATACCCCATTTTTGTTTTAAATGCTTTGTAGTAATTAAGAAGGATCCAAAACGAGTTTATTTACAAACTGTATAGGTACCTACATAAAAAAGACACCGAGTTCAGTAAAGACGTGGTATTTAAAATGTGTTTCTATAGTTTTTCAGTTATTTATGCTGCTAGTGAGCTGTGCAGGACAGCTGTCCGTCCTGTGTGACCTGCAATCTAATTTTGTATGCGAGTGGCAATAGCCATTTTCCAGAAATCGCTTGTGATGTAACTCACTTATGTCATAAGCTAACTCGACCTGTTCTAAGGTCTAAAACTGCTCAGCGGTCTTATATATAAGTATGGGTGATTGATATTAGCAAAACTAAGCCAAGAATGTTGTTATATAATATTGATAATATTTTTCAAGAGGCCTCTTTGTATTCTCAAATAAAATCACAAAACCCAAGTAATAATACTGAAGTATTAGTCTTCATGGCATCGTATTGTTGAAGACTAAATTATAGACTATTGTTCTAGAACTGAAACAAAAGGACTCATAAATAATAATGTAGGAAGCTGAATTCTAGGAATACCTTATAATATAAGGTATTCCTAAAGAAATATTAAGTAGTCATCAGAAGCTTTCTGAATTTACTTAACAAAATTATTTTATTATAACAGTCAACAAATATTATATCTTAACATCTTAGACAATTTAATGCCTAACCTTGACATATAAGTACCTACGGTCAAAAGTGTCATTTTTTAATCCCCTCTTCTACCAATGATTCTCGCTGCCTGCAAAAGGTGCAAGGGTTTCGGGTTCGATACCCGCACAGTACAAACATTTGTGTGCATGAACACATCTGTTTGTAATAGTCTGGGTGTTTTCTATGTATTATAAGTATGTATTTACAAAATAAAAGTATTATATGTATAGTATAGTATTCGTAAAACCACTGTTGGTCCTGATATCCGTAACACGAGTCTATGTAATGATTTTGTGAAATATTTATTCTGAACAATACAATTTTGTTCTGTGACTTTTGGAAATTTGCATTAAAATATTCTACTTAACATACAAATTCGCTGACGTTTTGACGACTGGTTCGTTTTGTATGGGAGGTCAACATTTTCGAAGAATTTCCAAAAGTCGTTGAGCAAACATTGTTCAAAGAGATAAAAAAGTTAACCGATACATCTTGTATTCAAAATAGATTGTAGATACTAATTGTAATTTTAAACACTCTGTCCATTTGTTTTTAAATCATGTTTTATTTTACTCTAAAAATAAAGAAATGAGGTTTTCAATTCGACATGTCATCATCATCATCATCATCAGCAACTCACACTCGTGCACTGCTGGACATAGGTTTCCCCTAATGCTCCCGATTTTCGGCCACTCTCATCCAGTCCACACCAGGCAGCCTTCGAATGTCATCATCCCATCTTTTCGCAGGGCGTCCTACACTACGGTTACCGAGTCGCGGTCTCCACTCAAGGACTTTACGGCTCCAAAGGCTGTCAGTTCTGCGGCTAATATGACCAGCCCACTGCCACTTCAGTTTGCTAATTCGGTGGGCTATGTCGGTAACTCAGGTTTTCTGTCGGATTACATCATTTCTGATGCGGTCCTTCAGAGATACTCCGAGCATAGCCCTTTCCATAGCTCTTTGAGCGACTTTGAACCAGTGGACTAGTCCAGCCGTGAGTGTCCACGTCTCGGCACCGTAAGTCATGACCGGAAGGACGCACTGGTCGAAGACTTTCGACTTAATCCAAAATGGCCAAACCGAGCCTGTGTGAGACAAGGAGATGTTATTCGACATGTATATATACACATTTTTTTATGTTTGTTCGCCGATTACTTTGCCATTTATAAACCGATTTAGATGATTATTTTATAGTTGGAAAGTAGATAGTCCCGGATTGGTATCATGATCAGGATATCTTAATATTGAGGCGAAATCTCAAATATTATAGGGAAACGTAATGTTTTTGTATCTTTTTTCACAACTGCACCAGTATTTACGCTTGACTATTAATTTTGTGGCTCTGCTGATAATAGAAAGTCAACTCCTCAACGGAAAGGAGTTAAAGATATGTCAATACTGTACTCGCAATTCGTTTTTAAGTTATTTGACGAAGGTAGAAAAGGGAGGGGGGGTGCCAAAAAATGAGACACTAAAAAGCTTAAAAAAATATTCTGCGAAAAAAAACCGCCTTCAAAACCCACGACCACGGCGCCAACTTCGGTAACACCTTGTCTCGAGTGTACTGTTATAAAATGTTATTTGAAGTGTATAAAGTGTTCCAAATATTATTTTACACTTTTTAGTTTGTGGTTTTTGAAGACGGTTTTTTTTTCGCAGATTTTTTTTTGTGATTAAGACAAGAGTTCTTTAAGGTAGCCAGTAACAGAAGTGTTCAAATATTTGTACAAATGTTCACCCTGAATTTGTTGAATTGAAATTTACATCCCCCATAATCAAACCTACTTACAGAAATATTCAACCCCATATTGTCATCAGAATTATATTGGGTGCATCATTATACTGCATGACGAACAATAAATTAGATTCCACATCGTTCCATCCACGTTGTTTGAGTACGTAATTTTCATATCACAATATAAAAAAGGGTTTAAAAAAATACGTAAAAGGGTCACAAAACGGTTAATATTTAAGTAAATAATTTTAATAGTATTGGCGTCTATAGGGGGCGGGAAACGGTTACGATCAGGAGCTCCGTGTGACAGACTGTGCATTTCCTAAAATATTTCTAGCTGACATTGATATCGGAATGTTCATTAGTGTTAGCAGTATATCGTTTCGGGTTTTTACCAAAAAACTATTTAGGCGCCATTCCTCCTTACACAAGCATAACACTCAGACCTACAATGTAAAATAGTTAAGACCTTATTTTGTTAATCTACACAATGATGAACTCAGTGAGAGAAAATTTTGTTTCATTTATTTTATTATCGTGTCTCTCCCGCACACGTCTGTCTCCGTAGTTATGTTAAACCATACTAAATTACTATTAACGCGCATGTAATGTGTGTTTATTTCGCGATGTACGCAGCCTACATTATGTGTCTAATTATGTTGCGCTAGTGGGTCGTGGTCTGAATCTAAGCATGCACTTCTGATTTTCAAATCTCTGTGTGCGTATTTCTACCATTAGCTCGGCGCGGCGGTGAGAGAAAACATCGTCTGCACGTTTTGCATAGTTCCTGTAACTTTGTACCAATTTCAGTTGCTCTTCTGCCCTTGTTAGAGGGTTGCGAAGATCAGAAGCCAGTCGCTTCATTATAATTACCGGACTCCCCAATTCTGAATTATGGTCGAAATGTATCCTGGGCTGTATGTATGGACCAACCGGGACCAACCGGGAATTAAATCGCAAGATGAAGAAGACATGTTCTCTTTTAGAAGAGGTTTTAAAAGAGTTCTTCTTTCACGGTAGGTAGTAGCATGACTGTGCTCTGACATTGTTGATGTCTATGAGAGGCGGTTACCATTTGCCATTGGGTAGGCCGCATGCTCGTCTGCCTATTTTTAGCAATAAAAAAAAAGAGAAGAGTGGGTCGCATTTTGACACTTTAAAATACGACCCACTCTTCTCTTTTTGTAGCCGTCACTACGGCTGCCACTAAACTAATAAAATAGGCACCTTTTCACAATGTTCTTAGTCTTATCAAAAAACTTTACTACGTTTTGCTGTCCTTTGTGTTACAGCCTACAAATAAAAAATAAATTACATAAAATCACCATACAAAAAAGACTTGATAAGGGTTGAATAGAGAATGCCGTTGAGTTTTGTTATTATCAGCACACAGTGATCCTCTTAGCCAGAGTAGGTATTTGATTTTATTCTTCAGAATGAATCGAACTGGGAACCAAAGTTTGTAAAGACATTGACATTCAAGTCACAGAAGCATTGAGAATTCAGTCTGTGTTCGGCAACTTTTTTGTTGCAACTAGCTAATATTTGCATAAAGCTTGCTGAGAGATTTCCGGTGCAACCACATAGTAGGAAAACGGAAGTACCTGACTACTAAGTTGCTTTTATTTTTCGATGGGGATTTATTTTAGGTATTGGGAGTATTTGACAAAAAGATACGAATGGACTGAAGATATTTGACAAAATTTGTTTACATTGATGTGAGGTTCTTTGTACACAAGTGTAGTACTGCCGTGTGCTAACAAGAACTAAGCCACAGGGAGTCGCTGTGGTTTAGCACCTTTTAGTTAGCGGACTGTAGAGTAGTGAACCCTATTCCTTTGCCAGTCAAACATTGTGGCAGGCAGGAAATAAAAAAAATATATGTCAGACTTGATTCGACAAAATTGCTTTTGCAAGGAGTTCGGCGGGTAGGGCAAATTAGTGTCTAGTGGTTTTTAGTGTACAAATTTGGTGTTTATTTGTGCAGTGAAGTGCCGCAAAGTGGTCCTAATAATAAGAATCGTTGGATTGTATCGTTTTGAACACTGCTATTGTGTATCGAGTGCGTTGTCTCGTGACAACTTGTTTGGACCTAATAGAGTCTTAAAACCTGCGATTGCTTATAGAGTGATATCCGCTGAATCCGTAGGTCGATAAAACGTAAAAACACAGGCGTTTTATTGAGTGACTGTAACTTTGACTGACTTTTTTTTTTTTTTTTTGGTAACGCAGAGAGAATGCCGCCGGCTCAGAAGGAACCGACGTCGGCAAAGTTGGTCGGCGCCGCCTTATGCACACCCGGCCGCTGGGAGTCGGCCGGGTAGTGTGGGGCTCTCCCCTGGGGTGCTCCTAGGGGCATACCCACTAAACTCTCTGCGACAGTTTCCATCCCTCGCCCGGGAGAAACTCTCAGAGCGGGAACGCGGGCTATAGGACGAACCTTGCCACCGCGAACCCGCTCAGGGCGAAAGAGGCTCGCCAGTACGGCCTCTTACCACACTCCGGTCCAACGGACCTAGGGCCTCTCCCACGGCCCACCAAACACCGCCCCCCGAATGGCGCCCACACTGCTGGCTGCAGTGCAAACACCACCGGGAGGAGGACTGCGAGTACCCTTCCCCACCCATACACTGCTGGCTGCAGTGCAGAGTGGGTCGGGGAAATAAAACCCACAGGCTTCAAAACGAAAAACGCCGCAAAACCCAACTCTGCTGGATGCGGAGCCGAGAAAATTGGCACCACCGGTCGACATTGAGCCATCCTGGCTAGACGACCCAACGCCGGACCTCCAGCACATGGCCTTACGGCCGCTGAGCCCGAAGGCTCTCCACCCAGTGGGGCCCACGTCGAAAACGCTATCACGCGTAGCGTGACGCCGGACAGAGCCCCGGGCCCAGAACAAAAAAAGGCCACAGGAGAGGGGTTTCCGATGCCCCAAACCGTGAGGCTGGTCCTAGGCCCCGGGGGGGCTCAACTGGGGGTCGACAAAACGACTCCAGGAGCCCTCCCGTGTGTGTGCAGCTGTTAGCCGTCGAGTAGCAATGGGCGATGCCGATTACTACCCGCCGTTGCCCAGGGACGCCAGGACCCTTTCGGTAGCAGCTCCAAACAGAGCAAAAATACTACTGAAAGGGCCGCACGAGGAGGCCGCCGCACCGTAGTCCCCAACTTTGACTGACTTTGTTGACTGGTGACGACCTACTTATTCTCAATAAGCTACTTAACATTGCCAAATTATCTTCGAGTAGAGCCATATTAAAAAAAAACTTTTGAAATTACTTTTTATCGCCGATTCAATTAACAAAGGGTTATTTAAATTTTTAGAATTAGGCCCTTTTAAGTTTTTATGTATATACTCATAAAAAAACTACAAATATGAAATATCGCGTGTATGAAACTGTATACCTCCGAGCCCTATCTTATATTTGAATCCCTACGTCAGAGCAAGACTAATCGTTTTGCTCGCATTGTCAGCTTGACAACAAAGGGTTGTAATGTAATGGTAATTGAGGTTCCATCTGGTACTCTACAGAGGTTGAATAATAACGTAGGATTAAAATTTGATACCCCCTGAAATTGGTGAAAATTTTCCTTTTTCTGAACTAAATTTTTTACAAAGATAAAGTTATAATAGGATTTATTCTGGGCGAGCCACGCTTCTGTATGGACCGAAGTGATACAGCTTTAGAAAACTAGCACGAAGCAGCGCTTGTGCTGGATTTAAAAGTTGTTTAGTTGAAAGGGATTTAAAAAAAACCGGCCAAGTGCGAGTCGGACTCGCCCATGAAGGGTTCCGTAGCAGCAAGTAAGATATTTGGAATGTTAATTGCGGTTTTCGGTTTATAACGTATTAAAAAAAACTACTAAATGTTGTCTGGAAGAAATCGCTACAAGCGCTGCTTTATTGTACAGTCTGTTGTTGTTGTATCATGCTTGTATTTTCTTTTTGTGCAATAAACAATATCTATCTATCTATCTATCTACTTACTAGATCAAGTCCAAACCAATTTTTCGTTGTCAGTTTTCATGATATTTTTTTAGTTCTATAATTGTTGTCTGATATCTGAAACACAAGTGCTTAAACTACTTAGTATGGAATCAGGTCAACGTATGAGATGTTGTGAGCATTATATTATATTATTATTATATTATATATTATAATTCATTTATTATAGAAGTTAGATACGAATTATGGCACGACCAGGGGATCGAACCCGGGACCCCAAACGCAACCGTCGCTTTGAAGTGCGATCCACTAACCATTGCGCCACCAAGGCAGTCAAAACAATAGAGAATAGCTAGTAAGTATCAGCCTTCTACTGTCCCACTACAGGGCAAAGACCTCCATCATGGAAATCAAGTGATCGCTACTATGATGACTTCAATTCTATAATGGAGGCCTTTGCCCTGCCCGCCGGATTAGGGTTAATCACCACGCTTGCCAAATGCGGATTGGTAGCCCGGTACTTAAACCATTAGACCAACGGGGCGTTCTTAAGCCATTAGACCAAACGGGGCGATTACGGGGCTATTATGAAATAGCTAGTAACTTGATATAATATGTAGGTACTCTCAAGAGTTCACAAAATCCAGATAATATATTGGCCTACAGCATCCTGTGTAATCAGCTAAAGTAACCACTTGGGATGACAGATCACTAAATTAATCCCACTTGGACAAAAGAGCTAAAGTATTATACTCACCGGGACGACAACTTATTGTGTGATTTTGAGATGTTATCGTGTGATGTAAGCGGTTAAATTAACTGGTTTTCTCCCTTTGACATGTCATTTAGCACGTTTTTAGAACCAAAGAGTTGGAAATCATTATACCAAAATCAATAGGTATTTGTAACAGTTTCCAATCGTCACTGTTGGGAAGATAGGATTCCGCGCTTTCTGAAAGAAAGATAAGGTTTCAATTCCTTACTTTATAAGTGACAAAAATGGATGAAAATTTCCAATACACCAACATGAATTTTTATCTCGGAATTCTAAATATACACATTACCAACTTCAATAAAATTACTAACCAATCCTTTAATTTTTACATAACTAGCTAGCCTAATGATTGACCAACATCTCACCTGATGGAAAGTGACGATGAGGTCTAGGATGTATCGCGATTGCTTAGAAGATGTCTGTTCACTCTTACATTATTTAATATTATAAAGAATATTCAGTAGTTAAAGAAGCATTTAGCTGACAATGAAATTACGAGGTATTTATTCAAGTGCGGCTCATGTTAATTCATTAGGTCGTAAAACGCAAACGGTTCCCTTCCAAAAAAATTTGAATTTCAAGTGCTCATTTGTACGAAACTGGATTTTTTCGGTCAGTTAACAGATGCAAGCAAATACTTAAATGCTTCTTAACATTGACAACGACTTTAAACATTTTTTTGAAAAATTGTCATTAAGTTCACTACTATGGAATAAAATAAAGTAAAAATCTAATGACTGAATATCGGAAATAATCTCAAAATACGACTATTTTACTAACAAAATTTCAAAATAAGAAGATAATGGTTGTCTGCAACAAATTTTTAGAGCAAGATGTGTTCTGAAGTGTAAAGAAAACACAAAATGCTTTTGCATTATTTTGAACCTTAAATATCATGTGATTTTCATAAAAGGGATAATCATGGTTTGGGACCAGAATACTGTTTTCTCTCAATTTATTTACTTTTTATTTGCTCTTTCATATAATCCCTAAAATAATGTTAAAAGCCAAAACATGATAAGGCGAAGTCGGATTTTTCCAGGCTTGAACCCGACCCTTTCACACTTATACGCTTATCTGTCCCCCATATCATAAAACCGGATAACTGCCAACCGTTTCGCCATTCAACTTTATTCCCATATTATTTTCGCTTTACTCAATACATGGTTCTGACCGTACAGTAAAAACTGGTGTTACTGTGTTGTTTATTAATTCCAGCCATCTTATTTATATACCTTGGTATATATTGCCTTTGTTGACGTCGTCTACAAGGGCATTGAAATTCGAACTAACAATTAAAGTTTAAGTTACCTATTTTATAAATGTGACGGCATACTTTCTTTATTACACGTAAAATATATTAACATTTTGACGATGACGCTTAGAAGCAGCGCTTGTGCTGTGTTTGTATCACTGCGTGCTAGTGTATGCGCACAATATAAAATAATAATAATGTCCTCCAAATCGATATTTTGATCATGGCGGCCAATCTCAACGATCAGCCATCGACGCAGGACATATTATAGTGCACAATAATCTCAAAATACAAGTATTTTACCAACCAAATTTCAAAGCAAGATAATTGTTAATAATGGTAGGTGTGTGTTTTTAGAGTTTACATCAGATTGCAAAAGTCTTCCTGCACTCTCTTTTGGATGCATTAGGTTGAGACCTAAGTTAATGAAGAGCTGAGGCTCTTCATTATATTCATTAGTCAAAAAACACCAGAAGTTTATTATCCTGAGCGTCTTACAATTTGAGATGACCACCTTTTCTCCTTATACAGGACTTTTAATATCGGAGAAAGGCGGGACGCGGACTAAGAAAGTGATGAATGACTTGACGACGCATGATGGAACTGAATCAACTTCAAGAGAATAGTTTTATTGATTATAATTGGCAATAAGAGTCCGTCGAAAATCTTTCATTTATCTTACTTTCACACTGGAAACTTACTCGTGAATGTTTTTTGATGCTTTTTTCTAATCCACATTTACATTTTTTCTGGTGAAGCGGGTGTCCATGTGCGGGTTGGCCGTGTGGTCCCCGGCAGAGTAGAATAGGCCACCCTCACTCTTACCGAGGTGTCGTAAAAGGCGACTAAGGTAAAGCTGCTGGCATGATCATTAGCACCCAGAGAAGGAAAACTCTGCATTTATATCAAAACCCTCGCCAACCCGTCTGCCAAGCGTGGTGAGTATGGCAATTGCCCCTCATGTGATTGAGGGAGGCCCGTGCCCCAGCAGTGGGGTCTTAAATGGGCTGATGATGATGATGGGTGTCCATAATCAATAATACACTCGCGAGCAAAAGTTTGGAATCACTTACTTGAAATTGGTTTCGCGCGATCTTGCTTAGTAAATATTTTTTTAATAATTGCACGATAACGCTCGTTGTCACACTGCCCGTGTGACCACTGAATACCTCGAAGAAGTCGGTATCGCCACATTGGACTGGCCGGCGCTCAGCCCTGACTTGAATCCTATTGAGCACGTGTGGGATGAACTGAAGAGGAAGGTTCGTTCTAGAACTCCTGCTCCTTCATGTCTGAATGCGCTGAAAGCGGCGTTGATTGAGGAGTGGGAAGGTATTCCACAAGAATTAATTCAGAAGCTGATCAGGTCTATAAAGAATCGTCTTCGAGCAGTTATTAGGGCGAGGGGAGGGAATACAAAGTATTGACACCTAATTTTAAAGCTAAATAAATGTTTTATTAATAAATTTTTGTTGTTTTATTCATTCATTATTTTTCCATATTGCCTTGTTTTCCTACCTCCTTCGCTTAATCCGGGATAGCTCCACAACTACTGGCTCGATTTGAATAAATTTGGTATCAATTTAAAGTGAACAGTTAAACCTTTAAAATGGTCATTTTTATAATTATAAAAAAAATATTTACTGAGCAAGATCGCGCGAAACCAATTTCAAGTAAGTGATTCCAAACTTTTGCTCGCGAGTGTAGTATCATTGCCATCAGTTGACTAAATTGCTAGCTATTCTCCCATTCCCATTTCGCTTCCCAAACGCCGTTTTTGAGAAATGTTGATTGTAACTCAAAACAATTCATCTAAATAATATTTTTTTCACAGTAGGTATCCAAATAATGGGGCAATTTGATGCAGCATAAGATTTAATTGGGTGTTTACGTGAACCCGTGTGAACATTAATTACGAGAAAGATGCATAGCTCAAACTCCCGTGGGAGCCAACAATGCTGCAAGCAAGCAGAATTTACTATTAGGTCTAAATAATACCTAGTGTATTTTTAACCTCAACTTCTAATAGATCGCAAAAGTTTAATAAACAAAATTATCTTTGCTTCATACAATTGTATCTGCTTTTATAAGCGTAAATATTTATTTTATACCTTATCTCAATATTAATACGCATCAGAGCAAAATGTTTGGCAAGTATCAAAGACTTCAAACATTTGACCCGATGAGGAGTCTGTCACATAAATGCAAAACATTAACCTTCATATTTTCGTAGTAATGACTTCATAGAACCTGATTTCGTGGTTCCGTCCTAATTGGAGTTTTAAATCCGATAGTAAACACTACAACAGTCAACATATCTCTTTCTTTTCTGCTAAGTCTATCTACCTTAGCAGAGAAGAAAGAGACATTTCGGAACATGTTTACTATTGGATTAACAATACCTATTACTACGCGAGATCGCGAAGTTAAATGTGAAATTTTAATGCGATTTGATTTTATTTAATTTGGTTTAATTTATTTATTTATTACTCTGTCTGTTGCCGTGTTGTCCCCGGCAGAGTAGAATAGGCCACACTCACTCTTACGTATTGACTGACTGACACTCTACTGTATTGAATCTTTCAATAATAGTAGTAGAAATATTAACTGTTTTAATTTGAATGGTTATTGCCTTCACTCAAATTGTATCAAACATCCAACTCGGCGTTTTAGTTAAAGGATCGGAAATTGGTAGGGATTTTCCCCCTTCAATACCGATTATCCTTTTCAAATATCCTTGTCGCGTTATCAGACACTTTTCGTCCTAATATTTTCCAAGATATTTCGAATTTTA
Source organism: Marasmia exigua (assembly GCA_019059595.1). NCBI lineage: Eukaryota > Metazoa > Arthropoda > Insecta > Lepidoptera > Crambidae > Marasmia > Marasmia exigua. The sequence continues at coordinate 12,594,928 of CM032475.1, read as the reverse complement.
TTATGCTCTAAGAACATCTGTCGCGTCATTTCTTTTTCCCTTCCGACTTTACGATTCTGAATCATATTGGTAATTGTATTATTTTCCTAAATTTTCTTTATATAGAATCACTTTATCACAAGTGGTTCTTATGCTACTTAATACGGAATCCCGTCATTGGAGATGTTGCATGAGTGTATTATTATTTATTACTTACTTAAGTGTGTGACGTGTCGACTTATCCCGATTTATTTCGTGCGTTTGAAATTAATATATAAGTAAAATGCTATTCTCGAAATACAAGATAGTACATACAAAATATAACTTATAGATGTAATGTTGCGTTTATATATAGAGTATGGGATCGTTCTTGCTAAATGAAACCCCCATCAACCTGTTCATGATTCGACTTCTTTTAACTAATAAGTAAAACCGCTCACTGTGCCTAAATATCCTATCGTTATTGTGATCTTTTAACTAAATACCGATATATCAAAATATTGACGGGTCATTTGCATCCCTTTTTCCTTTTTATATTAAAAAAAAGGAAAACGGGCGGATGGCGTAGTAGTTTACGACGTAATGTGATGTTATGTACATATGTATAGACTTTTGGTAAAATGGGTAACAATGTAGAATAAAAGAAATCTGGTTCGAGTTTATGACACCATTTGCAATGTAAGGTTCCCCCATAGGTACCCCATATTAAACTTCACATCTATGTATACCTACTATTCATCATCATCAGCCCATTTAAGTCCCCACTGCTGGGGCACGGGCCTACTATTACCCAAAAGTAAAAAAAGCGGATTGCACTTTTAAACAATGGCTACACTTGGGTCGTTGGTTCGATTCACAAATCAAAAATTGTTCTTGGGTATTACGAGTGTCGTTTTTTAGTTCAGTGGTGAATTTAAAAATATTCGTGGTCGGTGTAAAGTATTTGTGATTTTGAGACTTATTTTGTACACATTATTCATGATTCAAGTATAATCCCGTTATACCGCAATATATTGTAAACACAAGCATAGTCCCCCTTAGACCTAAACATCACTTAACTTCAGCCACCAAATCGCGAACTAAAGTTATTACCGTACTAAAGCTCAAGCCGTCCCGTTCCAATACGCAATATTAAAAGGGGCGGGCATGAGTTTTGTTCCGGAATTTTTCTTAGGGCGCGTTTTGTAATAAGGGAGCAAGTGAGAGGTCAAAAACTTGTTTGTTAGAACATAAAAATAAAAACGGATGCTTAGTAAGATGTTTATCATTCTTTGTTCCGACCCCCCATAATTTGGGACTAAAATAGGGTACGCAAATGATGATATACTAAACAAATATCTCAGCTAAGCTACGACTAGACAGTAAAATAATTAAGGCTCCCCATTGACACGAAACCCTTAAAGGAGATTAACAACTATGACCTAGAAAATGTCCTTGGTATAGTCCGGCACTAAGCCTATACACAATACGGGACTACATCAACATGAAGGTTGTTTGTGTTCCACTTAGAGATGCGATTTAAGATCACACTGCCCTGTGGTCCCCGGCAGACTAAAATAGGCCACCTTCACTCTTACCAAGGTGTCGTAAAAGGCAACTAAGGTAAAGCTGCTGGCTTGATCATCAGCACCGAGAGAAGGAAAACTCTGCATTTATATTTAAACCCTCGCCAACCCGTCTGCCAAGCGTAGTGAGTATGGCAATTACCCCTCATGTGATTGAGGGAGGCCCGTGCCCCAGCAGTGGGGACTAAAATCGGCTGACGATGACTTCTTGTGACTCGATAGAGTGAAGCCTAACGCGATGGTAAGACCAGATCAGTACCACACAAAACACCTCAGTGTGATACCATTTACGCCACTGAAGATAGAACAAGCTGGTGAAAGAATGTCCAGATAAAAGAGATTCATTGGGGTCACGACCCGCAGCATTAAGGTCATTCAACACAAGTAGGAGGACTCGAGTGATGAAAACTAGTTTACATATTCACTCAAATACTACCCTATACTCAAATGTGTTGAACATTAATCTAGTTCAAAACTAATACTAGTCGTATTTATGATACTTGCAGCTTCTGGTTCCTGTCTATTGTGTACCCATAAATAGAATCAACAATGAAAAGTGAATGAATTAATCCAGTTTACACTTGTATTTTAGCTGCATATGCATATTTGGATAAACAATAATTTTCACATGCTTATAAAGATAAAAATATTTATTTATTGGCCTAAAAATATTTCTTTTTTTCACTCGAGTGAATATCCGTGTTGCTACTTCACTAGTTTCTACTATTAGTCATACTTATAGAGCCGGAGTAGTTTTTGGTATTCCCATTATCCCCAAGGCCTATACCGCTCCCTGTTTACATGCCCCACGAATTGGAACTTGATATAAATAAAATCGATATCAATATCCTGTTTTGTCCAGCCATAGGCGTCGAGTATGTAGGCTCTTGAGAGAAATCGCGTATTTTTTTTTGTATTTGAGATATCACATTGTGAAAAAAATCTTGAGACCATTTTTTTGTGAAACAGAATTACAAAACAACAGCGATTTCTTATCTACGTAAGATTTAAATAAAACGAACCATCTAATTAGTTATTTTTGTTTGTTTCAGGTCACTGAGAAGGCTGTTCTACACGTATGACGAAACATGGAGAGCGTAGGCAACAGTACCACATTATATGACGACGAGGCTCTCTCTCCAAGGGGGCTGACTTTGCAGCGTGAGTTTGCTGTGGTCAAAGAACCTACGAACCTCACTTGGCCTATAGAGAAATGCATAGAATCCCTCATAATAAATGAGACTGAAGATATAACGCGGCGCATATATAGCTATAATGGAACTGAGTTCATGTGCTACGACCACGCTCCAGTGTTGACTAAAAGCACTATAATTAGGGCAAGTATTCTGTCAGCGATGGCAGTGTTGTCGCTATTCGGAAATTTAGCAACAATAATAAGTTTGAAGAGAGGCAAGCGGAGTAGAGGGCGGGCGAGGCCTTCATGGACTGCGATATACAGTTTAATTTTCCAATTAAGTATAGCAGATGTGTTAGTTACTATATTTTGTATAGCAGGAGAGGCTGCGTGGTCGTTCGCTGTACAGTGGTACGCAGGGAATATTGCCTGCAAACTGTTCAAGTTCCTTCAGATGTTCGCGTTGTACTTAAGCACGTTCGTACTCGTGCTTATTGGAGTGGACCGGTGGCTAGCAGTCAAATATCCTATGAAAAGTATGGCGACAGCGACGAGGAGTGGAAAACTAGTCATTATAGCTTGGGTGCTAAGTTTCTTGTTAAGTATACCGCAGGTTAGTATTTTTTTCTGTGCTATTTTTAATATGGTTTCCAACAATCAGAATGATATTCTTGGTAGTGGCTAAACACAGGCTTCCAAATTGAAATTCACAGAGATTCAGAAAATTTAAACATTCAGTAACATAATAAGGTATTATACATGCGTAAATCTAGAATGATATTGGTAATTTGAATTACTTCATGTGTACCAAAAACAATTTAAAAATACATATGTAGCTGATATTTTTTATCGAAAACACAAAGTCAAATCTTTTTTTTAATCAGCCTATAAACTGTCCCACTGCAGGGCAAACGCCTTCATCATTGTAATCAAGTTATCGCTATTATGATGGGATTAGGCTTAATCACCACGCTTGCCAAATGCGGATTGGTGATCATAAACCCGAGCTATGTCCGAAAAAGTCCGAAAGGGTCCCAGGACCCTGAGATCACGGCCCGGTACTTAAACCACTAGACCAACAGGGCGTTGCAAATCAGAAGGGCAAATCTTTAGCCGGATCTATTTTTACTCAATCGATCAGCTATATAAAAACTATGTTTTTAAATCTCTTACAGTCTACGCTGTTAAAACTGATCCACATGATGGTAGTGGCCCTGTACATATCTGATTCAAAAGCAGGAAAATATGGAAATTCCAATTGATCTTCGAATTTTGGAAAGAAAAATATTAAAAAGATTCCACAAACTTAATCGTATCTTTACTGAAACCAAAGAACTAAATATCTTACTTGAAACAATATTCAAAGTTTAAAGCGGAAGCCTTAAAGTATAATTTCAAATACTCAAGCAATTAAAAGTTAAGTCTGGCACAATTTAACCCACAGAGTGGTTACCTATTTTAAAAGGAGAAATAATAAACAAGGCCACAGAATTTTTATTTGGCCACGCGCGCAAACTTCTAATTTACTAACTAAGCACCGGGAAATTGACATAGCCTTTATTTAACTGATTCATCTTCTTTACAACGCCAACTAAAAATGTTAAAGAAAGCGTCAAGTCAATATCAACAATTAATTTTCCTTGTCCTTCTGATTTATACATTGCAAACTAATTTACTAACTCAGCCACGAAATTTGTAACTCATCACCATATTACGTTTTACAGCTTCAATACAAGCTCCTGAAAAATTATGTATTCAAGCTTCAATACTCAACATCGTATATTATAACTTAACATGTAAAATAATACTTCATATTCTTTTATCGTGAAAATAGCCACTGTACGATTTGACGCGAGTGCGCGACATGACAGCAACCGGCCATTTGCACCAATCAGAGAGCGCTATTCGATACTTGTGCCTGCTCGGCCCGCCCGCCTGCCCTTATTTTCTTTTTATTTTAATCACGTAATTATATGTGTTAATGTTTATTAATTACTTTTCTATAAATGATTGTACTTGTTACACATATTAATATACAAATTGATTTGCATAAATAAATGGTTTTACTATGACTGTCCTTAATAGTTCTTCTTCTTCTTCATATTTGCGTATAATTCCCGGTTGAGTCCAAAGCTGGGCTTTGGAGCCCAGGGTACGCTTTGATCATGATCAGGATTTGGGGAGCCTGGTAATAACAATGAAGCGACTGCCGTCTGACCTTCGCAACCCTTTGACAGAGGAACAAGACCAACTGAATCATGGTTACACGCATCTGAAACTATCCCAAACGAGCAGGTTTTTTCACGATGTTTACCTTCACCGCCGAGGTAAATATAGAAATATGCACATAGATTTGAAAAATCTAGAGAAATCGACCCTCCGCATGGAGGGCGCGTTCTAAACCACTAGGCTACTATCGCTCTGGCTGACTGTCCTTAATAGTTCATGTGTAAATACATAATAATAATATGTAGTGGCTTTAATTATACTATTTGATGACAATTTTAGGTACATTTAACAGTCGATTAATGTAGGATGAGTTACATTTTATTCATACTAAATTATGCAATTAGAGGCTAATATTCTTACTATTTTGGTGTCATATATTAATACTTTAGAAGCTTCCTATTTGAATGCATACCACAAATTTAGATGCTAAAAAATAACCACTATGCTGAGTTATATTTACAGTGGCTTACATATAAGATAACTAGTGTCTGAGATACTATTATCAAGACGCGCATTGGTTGTGGCCGACTTAGTAATTTAGAAGGTAACATATATTTTCTGAGGCGAATAATGCTATTAAAAAGAAGCTTGTTTAATTAGTACCCTTTTAAAAGTGAAATGTCACGGGTAGGCGAGTGAGTTACAGATGGTTAATGAGTTTTAATAAGTTACTTTAGTTCGACTTTAGTTAGATAGGCTGGTGTTAGGCAGCATTGGTAGGTATGCTGTACAAATGCCAACCCACATGACAAGCTTGGCGACTATTGGCTCCTATAGATATCGGTATCGACATAAGTTAGTAGATTTTAGTAACCCCTGAGAGTTTTATAGTCATGTGACTATTATACATGACGGATGGGCGAGCGGGAAAGAGGGCGGAGTGCCCGGGTTGTCCTCATCCGCCATCTTGGGTACTTTGAATTGTCTTGCAGAAATAAAGTCTGAGTTAATTAGCTGAACTATTCTTTAATTCGATAGCTTTTACAAATCAACAAAATGTAGAGTAAGTTCCATCCAAGATGCAAACAGATTGCGTTGTGAAGCGCGGAGAGTTCAGTGCTATCGTCCGTTCGCTATGGCGGCTCACGTTCGACCAAGCATAGACCACTCCCAAGCATAGACAGTGTCAGCTGTCACAACTTGACGTTTCACAACACAACCTGACATTGACAGATGACGTCTGTCACTATTATGAAGTTGATGGGTGACGTTTGTCACTGAATGACGTTGACAGGTGACGTTTGTCACTGAATGACGTTGACAGGTGACGTCTCGCAGGTGCGACAGAGGCGCCACCTCGCCGACATACAATATATATATATATGTCATATATTGACATCCCTTGAACCACGTGTTCTATAAACCATTCTGAACAACATTTTTTCTTTTAGAAAGTCGCATAAAAAAATTCAACTTCGCATACAATGTCGGTCACGTGACTTGGTCATTTTGTATGGGGAGTCGAAAAAAATGTCGACTAATTTCGAAAAGTCGTAGAACAAATGTTGTTTAGAATGGTTGGTAGAACACGTGGTTAAAGGGACGTAATTGTCCACAGATACACCCTGTATCATGTAAGTGACTCATAAATTAGGTTAACCTCATTTCCCGTTAAATTCAAGCAATTCAAAGCAAACCCAATAGAGCGCGGGCATAGGCATATAGTACAATAAAGCAATTTAGGAATTGCTTAAGGTAGTGAGCAGAACCAGAATGACTACATCATGTTTGCAAGTTAAGAATTATCATCTCAACAGTTGTTGAATGTTGTTGGATGACGCATTTAGTAGTGACTATACCTCATACCAGAGTATGTAGGTTCATACGCCAAAGGTCGAGGTTTCGATACCCACCCCAAGATGGGTGGATGTTTGTCCAAACAAACACACTTAGTTCAGTGTCTGGGTATAATTAATATATGTATTTTTTGTAATGTGATAGGTTGCAGACGAGCATACGGATCACCTGATGGTAAGCAATTGCGGCCGCCTACCCGCGACACCAGTGGAGTCACAAGTGCGCTGCCAAACTTTAAACCCCCTTTCCTCCGGATTGGGCCTCCGGTACCCTCACTCACGAAGCGTAACACAGCACAGTGCTGCTTCACGCTGGTTTTCGGTGAGGCCGTGGTATTACTCCGGTCGAGCCGGCCCATTCTTGCCGAAGCGTGGCTCTCCCAAGGTCAAACTATTAATTTAAACATATATTTGTAATTAATCTGTCGTCCGCTATCTGTACTACAAATTCTTGAGCTCTTTTAGTCAATGTATGAGGTTGTATGAATTTATCAATTATAAGAACAGTTTAGGAAACTATTCGAAAGGTTCAAGTTTACTTGATGTTTTCCCTCACCACCGATTTTTGAAAAGGTTAATTTAGAACGCTAAGAAGCCCTGTTGGTCTAGCAGTTTAAGTACCGAGCCGTGATCTCGGGGTCCTGGGTTTGATTCCCGGGTCAAGCAAAAAGTATGTTTCGAATTTTTCGAACATAGCTCAGGTTGGTGATCGCCAATCCGTATTTGGTAAGCGTGATGATTAAGCCTATTCCCATCATAGTAGCGATGAGTTAATTTCTATGATGGAGGCCTTTTCCCTGCAGTGAGACAGTATATAGGCTGATACTTTACTTTACTTTTACTTTTATGGTAGAGCTAAGGTAGGTACTTTAATTAATGAAATAAGAACGTAGAATAAGATGTTTAAATAAGTTTATAACAACAGGAAGGCCGTGTGTTTGTTAGTAAAATTAACATGTGTTTCAATATCGATTACTCATATATGGAAAGGCGTCACTAGCGTCCTAGTACAAACACAGGTGTCATACTGTCTACAAAGTTGTTTGTATTGTTCTTGTGGAACATTAGTGTTGTTTAGAAAATAACGAATTGAGCCAAGTTGAAACTCACGGATTTATTGAAAGTTCCAATGATCAAATTAATAATAGGTTTGTTACTAGAAAAGAAATATTCAAGCGAATTTCAGCCTACTTGTATAGAATCATAGTAGAAAAATGACATTAAAATGGGTCATGACTCAATTTGGTATCTACCAATTTCTTAGAGCGAAAATCAAGAATTTCTTTCATGATATTATCTGCCAAGAACGAGTAAGGTTTCCAAACTTTATTTTCTTACTTTCAACGTAACGAAATTCGTTGTATAAATATTCTAATATTACAAGAATCACAACGGCCATTTTAAATGTGTTGAATAAACAATAACAACTTATGGGATAGAATAGGCTCAAAATTATATACAGTAAAATAGATACTACATACTATGTAAGCAAATTCAAAATTCTTAATCCAAAAAGAGCTACGGGCTATAATTGAGCTACAGTTTTGTCAAAACTTTTGATAAAGTCTAGAAATTGTGCGTGCCTAACAATAATCTTTAGCACTTTTAGTACCTATTTTTGTATTTTTCAACAAGTCAGCTGAAGCGGAGCAACTTTCCTCAAGAGATTTTATCACAAATTAAGTAGAAGATAATGACTTTATCATCAAAAACCTGCAAGCTATCGATATTCGTGTCTATACGTAGGTAAGAGTATGTATTCTAGGCACAAAGTTTTGCGTTTGCCAGCACAAGACATAAATTTAAACCATTTTTTTAATTTATTTGTTAAGGACAACCAACAAATCTTACACTAATTACATTGTATTTACTTAAGAACTATAATAAGGCTACGTGCAGATTCTCTTACAGGCTGTCACGCCATGCAAATGTGAGCAGACTAAATAGAGAAATTTAGATAACTAATAAAACAAATAAAAAAAATAACAAAATTTACAAAATAGCCAAATTGCACCAGACAGCTACAACTTGAACGAATCAAGTATAGTCCTCTTAAAATTGCTATGGGTGTGGGTGTGGTATTGCTAAATTAGAATTGCTATGGGTGTACGCAAAGAACAGGTTAGATAATCACAAATTTAAACCTAAATACGATTTTAAGCTTTCACGTTGCATTATATGAAAAATCATATATCGGTGCTAAGCGCGACGAAAATAAATAAGTACATTGTAGTACTTACTGCTTGACATTTCAACCGTCGCGTTACAACGATCGTGGTGACGAGCGGACTGGTTGTGCTCGGCGTCGTCTGTCCGTCGCCCGGCTTGTAAATCTTTTTTTTTTAATTATTATGGCTTTACCCGAAGATAATTCACCAATGTCAAGTAACTTATTGAGAATAAGTAGGTAGTCAACAGTCGAAGTCAGTCAAAGTCACAGTCACTCAATAAAACGCCGGTGTGTTACATTTTATCGACCTACGGATTCAGCGGATATCACTCTAAAAGCAATCGCAGGTTTTAAGACTCTATTTGGTCCAAGCAAGTTGTCACAAGACAACGCACTCGACACACAGTAGCAGTGTTAAAAACAATCCATTTTTTAGATTTTTATTAATAGGATCACTTTGCGGCATTTCACTGCACAAATAAACACCAAATTTGTACACCAAAAACCACTACACACTAATTTAAAACCTTTGAATTGCATCAGCCCATGCGGCTTGTTTTAGTCCTACCCGCAAAATCCCCTTGTGAATCTTCGGATACTCTCTGATTTTCAATATTTACACTGTCACTAAATAAAATGTCAGTGAAGTATGTCATGCTTATTTATTATTGTCGCGTTAAGCCCTTATAAATGAATATTAATCCTGAAGTCGGATAAACTGTTATCGTGCTTCTATAGATATCGTGGCGGTCTCCAACTCTAACTGCTTTTTATGGTAGCTCTAGGTAGGATTAGAATACGACTTCCATACGGGGACCGTGGTTCGAATCCGAGCATGCACCTCTGGATTTTTCAAATTTACGTGCATATTTCTACCATAAGCTCGACGGTGAGGGAAAACATCGTGATGAACCTGCACGTCTCGGATAGTTGCTCAAGGGATTCGGAGGGTAGGGCTAAAACAAGCCGCGTGGGCTGATACAATTCAAAGGTTTTAAATTAGTGTCTAGTGGTTTTTAGTGGAAAAATTTGGTGTTTATTTGTGCAGTAAAGTGCCGAAAAGTGATCCTAATAAGGCTAAGTTAATCGTTGAATTGTATTGTTTCTAGCACTGCTATTGTGTGTCGAGTTAGTTGTCTAGAGACAACTTGCTTGGACCTAAAAGAGTCTTAAAACCCACGATTGCTTTTAGAGTGATATCCGCTGAATCCGTAGGTTGATAAAACGTAAAAATACCGGCGTTTTATTGAGTGACTGTGACTTTGGCTGACTTTGACTGTTGACTACGTACTTATTCTCTATAAGTTATTTGACATTGCCAATTATTTTCGGGTAGAGCCATATTAAAAACTTTTCTGTCAAAATTGGCGGTCAAACGATTTATCATTGAAATAGGACTTGACTGTTGGATGAGTAGTTCCCTGTCTAAAAGTTGCGAAGTTCAGACGGCAGTCGCTTTATTGTAATCACCAGACGTCCCGAATCCTGGATCATGACGTCCAAGCGAGCCCCTGGCAACAAAGAGACAAAAAAAAACTTACGAAGAGACAGTTTTGGACGAAGAATTACACGCTAAGATGAGAAGGAGCCTACGAGTTATTTAAAACGATTTTTCACGCGTATTAAATATTCTGCGCCTCAGACAAGCAACAATGTCAAATACCGTTTGTGTAAAATATTTCAACTTGCTTTGAAAACATTTTCCTTGAATCAGCCGTTTCTTTTGTTAACAAATAAACCATGTATGAGTAGAACTGTTGGAATGTTTACTTCATTCAAATGAAATATAAATTAAAGATAATTACTAAGAATATTAATTAAGCTTATACTTTTTAGATGAACATATCTTTTTCTTAGTAATTTAAACAAATCTTCATCTAAAGAATCCGGGGGAAATGGGGTTAAAAGTTGGCAGCGCACTTGTGACACTACCGGAGTCGCGACCATCAGGTGATCCGTCTGCTCGTCTACCACTTATCACATAAAAAAATATCTAACTTATTACTAATATTTACTTGGGAAAAAATCAACATGATCTGTTTGAGTATTGCAATAAAAAATAACTATTAGCGGCTCCACTAATCTGTAGAATGACTCTCTATTCACTTCTCGCTCGCACACTATTTGCGTCTATACTCGCACCCCACGAGTGCGAGTGCACTTCACCCCACGAGTGCGAGTGTGCGAGCGAGAAGTGAATAGATGCGCCGCCGTTTCTGATCCCATTCTTTATCCACACGGGTTGTATTTGAATTATTGAAAGAAATATATGAAAACCCGTTTAGCGCAGTGGTTTGAGCCCCAGCTGTGACGCAAGAAGCGCGGGTTTGATTCCCGCACCATCACAAAGTTTATGAAATAGAATTCTTTATCACAAATTTGTGAGTGTGAGTTTAGGTGTTTTGGTTACCATCGTTGTTCTTGCTTTCCATAGTACAAAACTTTATGAATAATAAAAACTTTAGTTTAGGTCCAGGACCATGTAGGTATGTGATTTTATTTAAAAAATATCCTCAGTTAAAACATTACATTACATTACATTAATAGCGAGACAATAAAATTTGCCTTTTTAATTTTTTTATTTAATGTTTAGGGTCTTAAACTTACCCTTTAACAGGGTGGCTCCCCTGGAATGATTAATGTTTTTCTGTAGCAATTTACATTTTCCCGTAGTACCCGTTTTCTGAATAGAGGATAATGTATCAATGTATATAAATCGGTGACGTAAGTAGTTTTGTCTTATATTTATTTATACAAAGAATGTTAAAACCATCATTTTTGCAATATCCGTAGACATAGTTGAAGTGTGTATTTATTACAATTTAATAGCAAAATGAATAGAACTTTGTTCAATTTAATAAATAATTTTACCAGCTGCAACTAAAGGCAAGTGAAATTTTACACAATTTTACTAAATCAAAGTTGGTAATATTCAAACAAAAACACTTTCACCATAGTATGCCCTGATCGTTATAATAATTTAAACCACTTAAACCCCCATTAGGGCAGAACCCCCAGAACATGACACTCCTCTGCAAACGTATTAGTAGATATAAATCTATTTATTTGCCTTATTGACCTTTCTCAGCTGTGACACATGTAGGGTCAAACACAAGTATAAGTAACACACAAGTTGACTTTGGGCAGTCCTTATGTCTGACACACAAGTGCTACTTTTGCACTGCGAACTGACGCCGCCTGTACACATAATAAGTAGGCATAGTAGGTTATTTGACCCTATGATAAGGGTTCGTTTGACATTGACATCGTTATCTCGCCTTGTACAGGCAGTAGAAGTAGCTGTTTATATTTTGACGGTTATTATCAGATCTCATTTCGGAAGCATAAGGGTCAATGTTATTGGAAAAAGTTATAAAAAGCGAACAATTTAGCCCAAAATTATATATTTGACTGTTCGATTCGATACTTAAAATTCACTGTGTAGACTGCTAATTAACGTTAGTCCCTACCTACTGTAAGTAAATAAGCCTGTATACTGTCCCACTGCAGAGCAAAGGCCTCCATCATAGGAATCAAGTCATTGTGACTATGATGGGATTAAGCTTAAACACCACGCTTGCCTTATGCGGATTGGTGATCACAATCCCGAGTTATGTTCCAAAAGTTCGAAATATACCTTTGCTCGTCCCAGGAATCTAACTCAAGACCCCGAGATCTCGGACTTAAACCAAGAGACCTACGGGGCGCTGACCTACTGTATGTAAAACATTACCTTAAATAGACACAAGTTTGTAACTAACTTATAATTCCAATCATCTTTCAATATATCGTTAGCCGTAATGTATTTAGTTCAGAATACGGATCTGGAGTATAAATAAATCCCGAGGGAGATGACCTAATTAGATTTAATAGTCTATTTTGGTATTCGTGAGGATATATATAGGTTTAAGTCGGCCATTTGTCTCACAATACAATGATACTATCTATAAATGGCAATTTACATTCGTCTTATCCGCAATGTACGTTTTAATTTAATAGGTACGTTTCAATGTCGATAAAAAATTAAGATATTCGGATGCACAAACAACATCATATACGATATAAGTATAAACAGCCACACATATATCAATACAACTGCCTCGGTAGCGTAGTGGTTAGTGAATCGCACTATAAAGCGGTCGGGCCAAAAATGTATACCTAAATTTTCGGTAAGAAATTCTTAGTCTCAGTCCGGAATCTGAAAGTTGGCGGTCTTGTAACCCCGTGCCTCGGAAAGCATGTTAAGCCATTGGTCGTACGCCCAATCCATCTCCGTTCCTGTCACGCTGGTGTCCTATTGGAATATGAGGGTAAGGGAATAGATAGTGCACTTGCGTTTGCGCACTGGCTGATCGTTGAGATTGGCTGCCTTAGCCGTAATCGGTTTTTGTTTTTATTATGGCTCTACCCGAAGATAATTCGCCAATGTCAAGTAACTTATTAAGAATAAGTAGGTAGTCAACAGTCGAAGTTAGTCAAAGTCACAGTCACTCAATAAAACGCCGGTGTTTTACGTTTTTTTGACCTACGGATTCAACGGATATCACTCTAAAAGCAATCGCGGGTTTTAAGACTGTATTAGATCCAAGCAAGTTATCACGAGATAACGCATTCGCACACAATAGCAGTATTAAAAAGGATACAATCCAATGATTCATATTATTAGGATCACTATGTGACACTTCACTGCACAAATAAACACCAGATTTGTACACTAAAAACCACTAGACACTAATTTAAAACGTTTGAATGAGATCAGCCCATGTGGCTTGTTTTAGCCCTACCCGCCGAATCCCGTAATCGGTTGAAAGATAATATTAGTACTAATGTGTCAAGGCTTTTTTTTTCGCGTCTTAGCGTCTTTCTTATTACAATTTAACTTTGCCAATATCAAATGATCAAACAGACACGATGTTTGAGACGATTCTCTTAATTACTCACAAGACGGAAAATTTGACATACTTCCAAAACAGTTTCCTGTATAATTTAAAGAGCCCAGAGTTTATTTTTATAAGAGACAACATTTTAATTAAGCAGTCAAATTTCAAAAATATTGCATTTTTAATAACCGTATTTGCAATAAACCAGACGAAGGTCATATTCTAATGACTTTCGCTCCGCCATTATTCTCGTGTTACCAATTAATTAACACAAATTTCCTTACAATTTTAGAAAACTGTAGATGATATTACTTAGGAAGTTATGTCTGACTTATGATTTATTTTGCTCTTTCGGTGTAAAATAATATTAGTTCTGTTTCATAGTTTTAAGATATTAAGATATACAACAGTTTCTTTATTTTGAACAATAAAATCGAGGAATAAAAACCAAGGAAGCCATATTCATACAAATCAATTGCATTTTCAAATATTGGATTCAAAATATATTTTTATTTAATAATTTCTTATTGTATAAGAAATGTAAATAATGTGTCACAACTAACTTTGTAATAGTTCACAAGTATGCCAGTAATAATGTCCTCCAAACCGATATTTCGGTCATGGCGGCCAATCGCAGGATATATTATAGTGCACAAGTATTTACGCAGACACAAGTGCACACTCTATTCCCGTACCCTTTTATTTCGATGGGACATTAGTGTGACACGACCGAAGAGGGATTAGGCGCAGGACCAACGTCTTAACGTGCTTTCGGAGGCACGAGGGTACAGGACCGCCAACTTCCAGACTCTGGGCTGACACTGAGAATTTCTTAACAGAAAACTCAGGTACAAATTTTGGCCCTACCCGGATATCGAACCCGGGACCCCAGGCGCAACCGTCGCTTTAAAGTGCGACTCACTAACCATTGCAACACCGAGGCAGTCAGGAGGCTAATAGCGTGGGCGTAACAAACAATCTGGTCTTCCTCAATTCAATCAGATTCAAATCAAGATTAATTAACCTTAGCTACAGAAGCTTTGGACATTTCAATGTATTCGTTTAACAAGATTTCTTCTCTTTTCACATTAAATCTATTTCGCTAAAAGCACGGTTTGCTGAGTAAATGAAGGTTATTCGTATTTCCGGTTTCCAAGCCGTACGTGCTCGATAATTGTTTGAAAAAAGGGGCTATTACGATAATTTTCTAGAAGCCTTCCGGATTCCGCATTTAGGGAAAAAGGCGTCAATCCCTTTTTCAACATTTTATGGCCTTGAAGACCGTGGGTCAGCTGGCATACCAAATATACATGTTTAGGCATAAAAAATACCAGTATTTTGTTTTAATGGTAGAAATCTTGTAAATAACTATTGTGATAATAAATTAATTTTAAACAAATTTAACAAATTTTAAATTTTTTACAACATCACATACATTGATCTGACTCCGAGATAGGTAACTCAAGCACCTGTGTTACGGATATCAGAATCAACAGTGGGATTACAAATATATACATATAATACTTTTCTTTTGTAAATACATACTTATAATACATATAAAACACCCAGACCACTACAAACAGAGATGTTCATGCACACAAATGTTTGTACTGTGCGGGGATCGAACCCGCAACCCTTGGACCAAAAACAGCGTTCACTACCACTGTTCCAAACGGGTCGTCATACCACAGTAAAAAATACCACATTGTGATCCGAAACTTTAATTACGAAAGTCACCAAAATAAATTTTAAAATGCTGGTGACATCTGCCGCAAATCGTTGATCGAAAAATGTTGCTGGTCTGTTTCCCCTGTTAAAGGATTGCGAAGGTAATTACAATGAAGCGACTACCTTTGCAACCCTACGCTACATACGGTTGGACCATGATGCAGACTTCCCGAATCCTGTATCATGGTCCATGCGTACCCCGGGTTCCGAAGCGAAGACTTTGGAATTTAAAATTACAGGAGGAGAATGAGAAGGGACTTTGACTGACTTTGGACTATATATAAATTCAAGTAAATAATGCACTTAAAAATGTTTCGACAGTCTTCGGGTGGGACTCGAACCTACGATTTTTGTTAACCGGGCAACTGCTTTACCGACTAAGCTACCGGAGTCCTTGATGTGTCGACGAAGTTTATAAGTGCTTTTAGCTTCGCCGTGAGCCGACGATAGTTTCATCAATTTTTATATGTACCTACAAATATACAAAGTATCGGTAAAGCAGTTGCTCGGTTAGCAAGAGATCGTGGGTTCGAGTCTCACCCGAAGACTGTCGAAAAAATTTTAAGTGCATTATTTACTTAAGATTAAATTGCAAATCAGCCGTGTGGTCCCGACAGAGTAGAATAGGCCACCCTCACTCTTACCGAGGTGTCGTAAAAGGCGACTAAGGTAAACCTGCTGGCATGATCATCAGCACCCAGAGAAGGAAAACTCTGCATTTATATCAAAACCCTCGCCAACCCGTCTGCCAAGCGTGGTGAGTATGGCAATTACCCCTCATGTGATTGAGGGAGGCCTGTGCCTCAGCAGTGGGGACTTAAATGGGCTGATGATGATGATGATTAAATTGCAAATAATTGCTATAGCCAAAAAAATGCTATAACATACGTGACATTAGCAGAAAATAAAGCCCTAAAAGCCCCCATAAAGAGAAAAGTGCAGCAAAGAGACCATTTATTAAAATAAGAAACGTTTATTTAATTTATTTATTTTTTAAATCAGTAAATCTAGCTTTCTTAAGTACTCGTTGATAGATCGTTGCGAAGACTTCTGAAGCTGAATTTGAAATTGGCTAGGTCCCAGTAAGATGCAGACGTCTCGCTACTTTATAAATTTACGGAACAATAAACTAGGGGTTTGTAGAAATGAAACTGGCTCAAAGACTCTCTTCGAGACCAGACGGGAAGCAAGTAAATAAAGTAAGAAGAACTAGACATTTTCCGATGTACTATAATAGTTCAAATTGCAAAGGATATGAATTGAACCTTATTGCAAAGGCATAAGCATAACCAAACCAGATCACGGTTAGATGTTCACAATCATTATCTCAAGTATTGTAAGTATCCGCAATTTTGAGAAACTATCCGAGAGGTGCAGATTTCTTTACAATGCTTTCCCTCACCGCCGAGTTTTTGGTAGAAACATGCACATAGATTTGACAAATCCAAAGACGCATACTCAGATTCGAACCACGACCCTTCGTATGGAAGGTACGTTCTTACCCACTTAGCTACCATTGCTCTTTTGACAAAGTCATCATCAACAAAACCTTTGTGTTTAGCAGGCTATTTTTAGCCTATAAGGTACATGAACAAATTGTTTCTCACTTTTATTACAAAACATACGTTCCATTACCCATCTGAGTTATGTGATTTATGCCGTGACAGTGATCCTTTGACAGTGGGAGAGCCACGATTTGGCATAAAAGGGCCGACTAGACCGGAGTGACCACGGCCTCACAGAAAACTGGCGTAAAGCAACACTGTGCTGTGTTTCGCTGCGTGAGTGTGGGTACCGGAGGCCCGATCCGGGGGAAAGGGAAGTTTAAAGGTTGGCAGTGCACTTGTGACTCCATTGGTGTTGCGGGTGTCCATGGGCGTCTGGTCGTCTGCCACCTATCACATAAAAAGAAAATGCGATCTAAACCTAAAAAACCGACCTAGATGTAGGAACCTGAAGAAATTCAATATAATTTCTTGAGATTCTACCCGAAAAAGTTAAACTCATTTATGTTTTTCATTAGAACTTCTTCCCCATCCCATTTCTCACCAGAAACGAGATCAAAGATAAAGAGTATTTAACTTTTTTAAATAAACTCCACCTTCAAGAGAGAGCGTACTATTTTTAAAAAGGCCGGCAATACATTAGCGATCTCCCTGATATAGCGGATGTTCATGGACGGCGTTGATTATTTTCCATCAAGTGACCCGCTTGCTCGTTTGTCGCCTCTAGCATAAAAAAACCGGCCAAGTGCGAATCGGACTCACCCATGAAGGGTTCCGTAGTAGCAAGTAAGATATATAGAAGGTAAATTACGGTTTACAGTATATTATAATCTAAATTCTATAATAAAATTATTATAGAAGTTATCGGGGGCACATTTTACCACTTTGGGAGCGTCTCTTGCGCAAAGTATTAAGTTTATTAAGTTAAGTATTAAGTGTTCAATAGTATCGATAAGAAGTGTGAAGTAATTCATAAGTAAAGTAAATAGGTCCATTTCACGTTTTATAATTTATAATTTATGCTACGCCCAAAAGGGTAACATGATGTACCGGAATTGTTTTATAAGATCTTGTATAACATTCATGAAGGCAATAAATACTTTGACTTTGACTTTGACTTTAGAATTAAAATATATCAGAAACCTCATCATCATTTTAAAGACTTATCCACTTATGTGTTTGATGAAAAAAAATATTTAGAGATTCAATTCTAAGTTGGGGGACCCCCAAAAAAAATTTTTTTCCTATTTTTGTGTAAAAATCGTAATGCGGTTAACAAAATACATCATTGTAGCAAGTTTTAATAGTTGCATGTTTCGAAAAATAAATATGAGTGTTTGAAATCACTAAGACCTCCGGTCTGGAAGGCGTACGTACTTCACGGGTATGATATATTTAAATGTTTCAATGAAACATCCATCTCATTCATCATGGATTAAAGTGACAGCGTCATTCCAGCCGCACTACCATAATTTGTCATTCGGATGCAAGTGCGAAAAATGGCGAACTCACATTTACGCAATCTGTAGGCATATAATTCTTTCATCTGTTTTATTCACGTGATACTTTAAAAATATTAACTCAAGGCGGCACGACAAACAGGCACTTTAGGAACAAAAAACCATTTTTGTAAGTGCTAGTAACTCTAAAATTAATGAACGTCTAAATGGGACACTTATGGCTAACCAACACTGTAATATACGAGCCTATTTAAATCATTGACAGAATAAAGCTAGTTACAGTTTACAGTTTGGGCTTTAGTCATAAACTTTTGTTAGCTAAAAAGGTGTTATAGAATAAATTGCATTGCAGACGTTTAGACGTTAGTTTGAAACAAAATATTTTTTTATATAAAATTTCGATAAAAAGGTTAACAAAAATTATAAATAAGACTCCAAGACTCTTAAACAACGGGACAATAAGGTTCATATTGTATAATGTATTTATTAGTGCACTTGCGTGCTGTACTTGTCTACTGTTTTAGTTGCTGAGTAAAAGCAGTTGTTTACATTATTCATAATGTGTGCAGTGTTTCACCGAGTGAATAAGGGTATCAGAGGCTGACAAGAAAACCGTGAGAAATTGTGTGCACTTTTTGTTTAAAATTGAACGTCAAAATTAGGCAAAATAGAAACCAGAGAACAGAAATCCAGTAAACGCCCAACCATTACGCCAAGGCCTTGCCAGATAGATTTCAATTATAATAATGATACCTAATTATAATTAGTGATTCAATAATTAAGACCATTCCCTTGCAATTAGATGAACAGTAGCTTCTATTCTCTGAATTAATAATTTCTTTTAAGGCTTAAAATATTTTGAAATGCCAGATACCATAAAATAAAGGTTTGTAAGGTAACCAAGTATCATTAAGGTTAACAAAAAAATTAAATACTTTTTGGCATTATACATCATAAATAAAAAGCATTACAATCAGTCAAGTAACCAATTAAATAACGAATTTTCGTAGCATACCGGACGGCATAAAATTTGATTTACATTCCTTTTAAGTTTAAAGAGGATGATTTGATACGACCATTGAGCAACAGAAAGATGGTTTCCTCCTTTGGAGGCGAGTGGTGAGCCCTCCTCACTTCAAAATGAAGCGACAAATTGACATATATTTTTTTTATTTTTTTTTAATGCGGTTGGTGGCAGACGAAGAGACGGATCACCATCTGACGGTATCCGATTGCCGCCGCCCTTGAACATCCGCAACACCAGTAAAGTCACTGCGCACAATTGCGCTGCCAACCTTAACATCCCTCCTTCCACCGGATTGGGCCTCCGGTATTCACTCAAGCAGCGAAACAGCACATACGCTACTTCTCGCCGGTTTTTTTTCGTGAGGCTTTTATTCACTCCGGTCGAGCTGGCCCATTCATGCCGATGCGTGGCACTTCCACGGATTTTTATGTTTTTACTTTTTATTATGATTCTTATTGTTACTAACTGACTTCATAAAAAAGGAGGAGGTTCTCAATTCGACATGTATACATTTTTTTTTGCTGCTGTCAAAAAATGAGACACTAAAATTATAGATGTGCCGGAGGCCATGGTTTTTTAAGCGGAAAACTGTGGACAAATTAGTCATCTCCACTATTTGTCGCCTGCGTATTGGCCACGCTTGCACTCCGGTCTTCCTGAACAAAATTCACTGCAGAGACACTTCGCTATGCGAATGCGGTTTAGAAGAGGGTACGACAGATCACATTTTCTTTAGCTGTCAGAAATACCCTATCTCACTGTATGACATCCTTCCTCCAAAAATTCCCCGCCCTATTAACTTTTCTTCCCTATTATCTCTTTCTTCTTCCTCTGTTATAGAATATTTATGTAAATATATTTACAAATATAATATAAGACTCTAATTTTACATGAGAATCTCCCTTTAATATTGTGACGTCTTTGTGTATGTTTTGTTCTGTCTTGGTTTTAGATGGTGCTTGGTGATAAACTCAATTAAGATAAACATCAAAAGGATTTAACTCGCAACACCGGTCAATAACCATTAAATTTACGTGTCTCTTTGATCACTCGACATTGGCAGAGTTATTATGTGTTCGCCGTAGGCAACACAGTAGCAGCCATATATAAAAAAAAAAAAAAAAAATTATAGATGTGTCGCAAGACACAGTAGCAGCCATTATATTTAAAAAAAAGAGACACTAAAAGCTTTAAAAAAATTACTACACGCACTAAATTCGTGGTTTTTGAAAGCGGTTTTTTTTCGCAAAATATTTTTACTCTTAGGAATACAAAAAATAGATTTTAGCAGTACTTACGACAGTCTTTTTGTGTCGCCAGCAGACAGGCAAAACATACTTAATAACTTCATTGTTCTCGCCACATGAAGTGTATTTTTACCGCTTTTAACACTTTTCACGTTGATATGTTCTTTTGTTGTATTGTAAAACTTAAAAACAGTTTTGTTTAGTGATGTGAATCTACCTAAGGTTTAGGAATTTTTCAATATACTTTTTCTTTCATGAAGCTACAGATTTTTTTGTGTCAAATGTTATATGAAAAGACTGTTACAAGAAGATATATCAACCACTTCCATATGATATAGAGCAGTCTATAGGAAAGTCATTCTAAAGAAAAAAATAGATAGATAGATGCTTTATATAGCACAAAATTTTACATAACTTCATCATCATCAGCCCATTTAAGTCCCCACTGCTGTGTCACGGGCCTCCCTCAATCACATGAGGGGTAATTGCCATACTCACCACGCTTGGCAGACGGGTTGGCGAGGGTTTTGATATAGATGCAGAGTTTTCCTTCTCTGGGTGCTGATGATCATGCCAGCAGCTTTACCTTAGTCGCCTTTTACGACACCTCGGTAAGAGTGAGGGTGGCCTATTCTACTCTGCCGGGGACCACACGGCCAGCTGCTACATAACTTAATGCTGGTAAATATAATCTCTACTGGTAAATATACATCTTTTAAATATTGAGACTGATTTACGGACCCTTCTCAACATCAGTACATAATTTTTTGCCCTAAAAAATCTGGAACACATTTGTCTTTCATAAATGTTTACTTTTAGAGGTAAAAATGTAGATGCCTTACCTTCCTTGCTAGGGTACAAAGGATCTGCATACCAAATTTAATTAAACCTGCTCAGTGAGTAAGCTGAAAATACGTGTGATGCCTTCATATCGTAATTTTTTTTAGTTATGTATGCACAGGTACACTGATCTTATTTCTCGTAGATTTTGTAAACTTTCAAAGTTTGCCCAGCTAGACTGGTCTTAGAAGACACATTCTATGTATACCTATTAGAAAATATACTTAAGGACACGGTAGTAACATAGTGGCAGAAAAGCGATATAATAAAAGAAATCGAAATACAGCATAACTTCTCATGTGTTATGTTACAGAGGTAAAACAATCAAAGTCAGATCAAATATAAATGCCAGAACTGGCTGCACGTCCATTTTTAACCAATCAGTGACTAGGAATGGACGTACATCCTAAACTACTGAAACCAGAAACTGGAAATTAAAGGAGGGGGTTCTCTTTATAGTAAAAGTCAGTACTAAGAAAAGATTTTTGAAAATGATACCCCTAAGAGGGTAGAAAAGGGATTAGAAGTTTGTATCAAAGTCTGTTTGAGTGATAATTAATAATATGATAATTTGTACTAACTTATAACTTGAACTTAAAACTAACCCATTTGAATATACTTGTGAGGCCTTTGTCTAAGTTAGCTCTTGTATCCATAAACACCTATTTTTTGTGTACAAAAATTTATAATAAATTACCTGAAAAAATTTAAGTCCTTAAAGTGCTCATAATTTAAAAAATAAGTAAAAGAATGGTAAACTTGTTTTGTATAGTGTCCAGGAAAATTGAGATAATAAAATATAAAAAAAAATTAGTTCATGGTTTATGACTAAGTATGACCATAATGTGTATATGCTAGAACAAGTAGGATCAAGTAATACTATATATGTAACTATTTTAAGATCATTTCTGTAACCTTGTTCTTCATACGCAATAAAGAACTTACTATATTTTTTAAAATCACCCCATCGGGGGGTGAAATGCAGTATCGGGATTTTGCAATTGTTAAAGTAAGCAGCTTAAAAATCACTATTTGAACTTCTAACATCAAACGAAAAAGTTTTTTACTAGTCGCGGAAAATTCAACTCTTAAAGGGATAAAGAGGAGATTTGTAAATTTTATCTGTCATGTTTAATGTTAGGGGTGGAAGTTTCAGATCTATACACATATATAATAATAAATTAAACAAAATTTTGTTATGATATAATTGACTAAAAGTATTTGCAATGCCACAGGTGTAGTCGAGTTTAAGTTATTATATGATCCTTGTATATATAAATTCGTATGTACTCGTATTAAAAATCAACGTTTTAGGATAATTTCGCCGAAAAATGTTTCATACACATTAGAAATAATGAGCTTATGATCTTTACTCACATATCGGTACTTCACAGATTTCGTATCTGCACTTTTTTTTCAAAATAATGTAAAATGTTTTTTTATCATAACGTAAAAATTAAGGAGTTTTCCTATTTTGATGTTGTGATATAACTTCAAAGAAGATCCTCGGACTTTCATTATATCTTTGGTCCAAATAAGAAAGTGCCGGCAAAAAAAATAACAGCTTTGGGGCCATTGTTATATACTCAGGGGTACAAGTCCTACAGAATTCAGAAAAAAATTTTTGCCTCAGCTCTTGGACCAAAAAAGATGATGTCCTTTAACTTTTACGGAACATAATTTTACACTTGACAGGAAAAACAAAGAGTCAAGAGCACGTCCTGTCTACTAAGTACTATTTATATACTTATATTAAACTTTATGCATCTATCCTACCTTTTATGTCAACAGAATAAATTACGCACTTACTTGAATAAGAATAAGAAGACTACGGCGAAGCAAAAAGGAGGGTTATGATTTTGACCTGTATGTATGTATGTATGGTTGTTCATCTGTTCCCTCATAACTTCTTAACTATCGTATTTCATATATCATATTTGAACAAATGAGGTGTCGTTAGAAGCGTCTTGATAGTCTTCTGGTTATAGGTGACATGACCTCAAGTTAAATTGATTACAGCGGCCTCACCTAGGAGCCGCTGTAGTCAAGAGTAGTGTGGGATATGAAATGAAAGAGCTTTTTAGCACATTTTTTAAATATATAATTTTATTTACGTAACTACAGTAACGTACAGAAGAATAAACTTTAGCAAGCTATATTGCGGCTACGAGAAGCATTGAACGAACACCGGATGAATAAATTTGTCCTTTCAGAATTGCGTAAAAAAGGGTAATTTTTTCAATATGTCAAGGAGGGTTTTGGCGATCCTTTTGAAGATATTTTGAATTGACCAATATCCTTATTATTTTCAAGGACTTCGTTATACTTGTATTGCTAATGGCGACACATAATATGGGGTTATTATTTGATTTTCGTTTTTTAGAAATACCTAAAACCATCCTTTTTGGCAGTAGCATTATCTTATAAAAAACCTTTTTTTTTTTTCACTCATCCCTGATTAAGTTTTTGGTAAAAAATTTAATGGCATTATATTTATGGAAAATACCGGAAAAGCTTTTACTCATAAAATATGCTTTGATACATTATAAGGTACAAGGATCTCAGTTTACAAAGCATAATACTATGGAGGTAGCCTAATTATTTTATAAAATTCAGATTCTTTGTTGGTAGAGCCTTAATATGTTTAGATTACTAAATAGAATGATTGAACGCTTTTATGCAATGCGAGTTTTGAATCGATGATCGGCTACGCATCGGCATTAAAGTATATCTATCTATTGCAGCTGAATCAGTGCAGAGATGCAGAACAGTGAAATGCTTCATTTGGAACATTGACTCTCAGATAGATCCGTGATTCATTCCGCTCATTCGGATCATTCGGCTCACTTGGATCATGCAGCCCATTTGGCTCATCGTAAAATTCGAATGATTTGGCTTACTCGGACTCAAGATCCATTTGAGTCGAACGATACATTTGGAGCTAATATTAGAAATTCAGAACAGTGTATCATTTGGATGAGTCGGAACACTGAGTCGTTTCAGTAAACAGTTCTAGATTTTTCCACATGATATTTGATTTTGCGTTTTGATTAAAAGTATGTGCTCTTACAACTTACAAACTCTAGTGCACTACCAGGGTAACAAGATTTAAAAAGAGTCAATCAAATCTAGAAATATTTTTTTCACGCGCTTTTTGTGGTATAATGACTGTTATATAACGGTTAAGTTCTTTAGAATGGTCACTGTAATGTATACTCAAGCGAAAGACTCGTAGAAACTGGTGGCATATTTCATTCATAGTTAAAGAATAAAATACTTTCCTTTAGTCTTTTTGTTTAGTATAGAGGCGATTTAATTTATTGTGAAAGTGTTTAGTACACAATATGACAAAAAAGTGGGTGTATCTATACTATTTATAAACAGGTAATTTCTATTGACATAAGACTTTTAGCTAATCCGGAAAGACGAAAAACTTGCATGATATAATCGACACCCAACGCCATCCATTGGTTCGATTTGGAACTAAGTACCGAAACAATGAGGGTAGGCCACTAGTGTATAATATAATGAAAAGTGTCTCTTCATGTTTGCTTCGCAAGTTTGAGACAACTTCAAGGAGAACACAATATCTCTTAAGGTGACGGGTAGGGCACACTAGCGACGCCAATCGATTTTAATTTTAGCTTTTAACCGGATCTATTTTAAACAATTTCGGGGTTACAATGTCTCGGCAATACTATTTATTTAATACTTATAGTTAACTGTTTGCTCTGCTTTTGCTCTCGAGTTTTGGATTACCGCCAAAAGCGGCCGCTTTTGGCATGAATCAATTTTTCGCGTACAAAAACGGATTCAACATTTGGGCATGGTTATTTAATAAATAGTATAAGTGTTTGCCGAGAGGTAGTAACCTCTGGGTACTACCGGATCTATTTTAAACAATATCTGTATTATTTAAAATAGTTCCGGTAGTAACCCAGAGGTTACAATATCTGTATTGTTTAAAATAGTTCCGGTAGTAACCCAGTAGTATAGTAACGGTAGTATAGTGGCTAAAAATTAAAATCGATTGGCGTTGCTAGTGTGTCCTACCCGTCACCTTAAGCGAATCAATATGAATGACTTGACATATTAGTTGAAATATTCCCAAGTCACACGATCAAAACACCACGTACGCCCAGTGTAGCCAACCTTACAATTTTAACTGGATCTTCAGGTTTTTGGAGGTTCTGTCAGTTTTCAGTGTATGACTCGAAATCTGCAGTTTTCATTTAAGATGCTAGAGTGTTACTTAAGCCAGATTCAACCGACAATAGTTCGATGATAGTTCGATGTTCGGGAGTCTAGCTGATCTCCCCCAAAACAGTGAGATAAGAGCAAAAATACATAAATTTTCTAGTTTTAAACACTATATACGATTTGGTTGTGGGAGTATTACCCAATGGCTACGACTTTAGTAAGGACCTTCAAGAGAAGAGCGTATTCTTTTTTAAAAGGTCGGCAACATATTAGCGAGTTCTCTGATTTCACGGATGTTCATGGGCGGTGTTGATTACTTTCCATCAGGGGACTCACTTGCTCGTTTATCGCCGCTAGCATAAAAAAAACTATTATACTTTTACTGTCATCAAATTTCACAAAATAACATGAAAAATAAAGATTTTTAAGCATATCTACAGATTTACTCTGCTCTGGGGTTGGCAACATTGTACACGATCTCCAATAGGATTAATTACTCTATGAACCAAAATAACAATGTAGCTTCGAGTTATGTCGATAGATACCAGAATATAATCGAATCTGTTTACACACATACAATATTTGCGGTCGATGTTTTCACAAGTTTAACGAGTTGACAAATTGGTGAGAATAACTCACCAACTCGTTAGATTTGCTCTGTCAAAGGAACGGGGAAATATATATTATAATACAATACAACAGTTCTTTGTCGGCGTATCTGTATAAAATATGTTTATTTATGCTATTCACTCTAATTTTAACTGCTAACGCCAATACAAAATTAATCGTTTTGAAGTAAAATAGATATATCACATTGCGTTTTCTTATTTTAAAAATAATAATTGTTAAATAATGGTTTGTTTACTTTATAACTATAGAGCATTGTAAATATTTTTAACATGTGCTTTTAGACAGTTAGTACCTATCTCTTTCGTGAAATTACTAGCCCGTCAAGTATAAGTGTACAGATCGTCATTTATTCATTACGCTATATTAATAATATCCTCCAACTGATTTTGGTTAAGGCGGCCAATATGAAAGATCAGCCACTTACGCAGGATATATTATAGTGCTCAAATGTATGCCCAAATTCAAGTGCACACTCTTGCCCTCGTATTCCAGTGTGACACAACCGAAGAGGGATCGGGAGCAAGAGCAACGACTTTCCGAGGCACTGGGGTAAAAGACCGATAACTTCCAGACTCCGGGCTGACAATGAGAATTTCTCAACAGAAAAACTCAGGTACAAATTTTAACCTGACCTGGGGATTGAACCTGGAGTCCCAAGCGCAGCCGCTGCTTTAAACTCCGACGCACAAACCTCTGCGCCAACGAGGCAGTTAATCCTTCTGAGTTTCTTGCTGATTCTTCTCGGTAGAAATTGACATTCCGAATCAGCGGTAGATTGTAATATTTGACATTCATAAATGTTATGTATGGACTAAAATTGAATAAAGAGATTTTGTTTTCTTTTATTACACTAATCGTAGTTACTAGATAAACGAATAAAGCAAAGTTCCTATCAAAATAAGAACACTGTCACACCCCCTAATAAATTGCTGGCGGTGACTAGGGTTAATATTAGCCGCTAGGCCGAGGGGGAATTAGTTATCTCGACTAGATAGAGGCCCAAGGCGGCTATGAAATATCAGGCTCTAAGTTGCTACAATGCTACTGCCTAAGTTAATCCCTAAAATTTACAGCAGACGTGACCCTGTTTGTAAAGGTTTATAGCTGGCAACAGTTCATAAACTGAGACTTATGAAACTATACTAGTTATTTTGTCCCCTAAATTATCTTACAAGAAATTCCACTCCGCCTCACACGCCTCACAATATAAATGTCTAAAAAACGAATATATGGATTTTCCTTAAGCAGGGTGCCTTTTCTCGTACCATCGGCTATTGTGGAATCGAAAATTAAACCTTAAATTACACGTAAGCCTGTGTTTACCTACTTTAATTTAAATGTCTCATTTTATTCTTGTGTAAGTATATATAAGTTTTTTTTTTACTTAAGTGGCAGACGAGCAAATGGATTACCTGATGGTAAGCGATTGCCGCCGCCCATGGACACCCGCAACACCAGTTGAGTAACCTTTAAACTCCCCTCCCAGACCCTGGTACCTGAGGCCCAATCCGGGAGGGGGGGCCCTCCCGGATTGGGCCTCTGGTACCCTCACTCACGCAGTATAAAAATAATCATGACTTTATTAACTTTTACACTTATTTATTTATTTAACATTCTTCCCCAGGCAGTGGTGTTTGGAGTGGCTAAGGGGCCATTCGTGGAAGACTTCTACCAATGCGTGACGCATGGATTCTACACAGAGAGGTGGCAGGAGCAAGCCTATACCACCCTATCTCTGATCTTCATGTTCATATTGCCACTTCTTATCCTCATATCAACGTACGTGTCCACAGTGAGGACGATAGCAAGTAGGTATAGCAGAATTTTGTATAAACGTAAAATAAATTAGTGCTAACCATTTCAATCTTATCCATAAACTTTATAGATCACCAAGCTAAGAACGAAATATTAATAAATATATATTATAAAATATTTCACAACATCACATACATTGATCTGAGTCCAAGATAAGTAGCTCAAGCACTGTGTTACGGAAATCAGAATCAATAGTGGGATCACAAATATATAACTATAATACTATATTTTCTAAATACATGCTTATAGTACATAGAAAACACCCATGCTAGTATAAGTTGTAACAAAGCAGATTTTTGACAATATTTGAAAAATTATTATAAAGTGCACAATAAATTGGATAAATATAAAAATTACTATTCGTTCCACAAATAAGGCATGCTGTGTACCTACTACGGGTACCGTAACACGGTGACCTTAGCAGATGGTCTCGAGATAAAAGGTATTTTTGGATGCATTGTAATGAATACGATAATAAAAAAAATATTCAATAATAAAAAATTGTGCTAGAATAAAGGTTTCTCGAAATGGATCTGTGAGGAGCTAACAATTTTGCGTGCTAAGTTTTTCTAAGCGGTCAGCAAATAACTCACAAAGCTTGCATTTGCAGCAAAAACATCCTTCCTCATTAATTGAAAAAATAACTATTAAAGAGATACCACCACCTTGTACTGCTTGCTCGAATTTATGACCTTACGGATAAAAATTACCTTATTACACCTAAAAACCTTTTGGGAACCATTATGAAAGCCAAAGAAAACACATTTGCGATTTGCCCTAAAGTAAACTTGCAGCCTGATTTTGTGAGAACTTTAAATTAGAAAAATAAAAATTTAACATGCATTCATCATGAGGTTTTACAAAGTGTATTTTACGAAAAACGCTGTGGCTCTTAGCATCTGTTTTGGGATCAAAGTTAGCTTACTTTGTTAAAGTTTTATCTATGGTACTTACTTATTTACCCAACTACGGCGAAGCAAAAAGGAGGGTTATGATTTTGACCTGTATGTATATACGTATGGTTATTCATCTGTTCCCTCATAACTTCTAAACTAGTTCTCGTATTTGAACAAATGAAGTGTGTCGTTAGAAGCGCCTTGATTGTCTTCTGGTTATATGACGTCACGTTAAATTGACTTGAGCCCCACGGTGATACGGCATAATAATTTCAGCAGAGACAATTTACTTGTTTCGTACTTTGTAGAGCGTGTTTTTTGGCAGTCAGGTTTTTTTTATTTATTTATACATAAACTTTGCCTGAGAATCAGGATTTACCTAGTTCAGGCACCAAACCTTAAAAATATTCTCTTAGAATAACTAGATAATAAGTATTTAATGTTCTTGTGATTATTCAATAATGTGTATTAAGGTGACGGGTAGGGCACACTAGCGACGCTAATCAATTTAAATTTTAAGCTACTAAACCTGGATGGAAACAAATGTTGGGTTCATTTTTCTACGTGAAAAATTGACGACACGCTAAAAGTAGTCGCTTTTGGCGTGAATAAATTTTTCGCGAACGCGTTGGACCCAACATTTTTGCATGGTTATTTGATAAATATTATAAGTGTTTGCTGAGAGGTTGTAATCCCAAAATTGTTTAAAATAGATCCGGTTTAGTAGCTAAAAAATAAAGTCGATTAGCGTCGCTAGTGTGCTCTACCCGTCACCTTAAGTTTAAGCAACATGTGGCGCAAAATTTATATTTATTAAAATTTATAATTATATTAGTCTCTTTAGCCAAAACCTCAGTGGAGTACATCCTTCTTTTTGAATAATGAACCACCTATTAGAATCCGGGTAACTATTACTTATTATAATAATTTGAAGCAATAAAATAATAATTAAGCTCATTAATATACCCTTGTTCAGACTGTTTCTGTAAAATAGTTAGGTATTTAAGTATTTTTACTAAGTTTAACTAAGCTGACTAAGAGCAAATCTCACTGTCTTAAATATCCTAGTGTGTAAACGTTATCAAAAGTTATCCATCCATCCACGTTATCAAGAATTCCAATAGCTTTAGGAATAGCCAATCATGATAAAATTAACGTTTAACGCTGAGAAATCTGTTTGAAAAGTTATCTCGTTTATTACTTGGAGTAAATATTTTCTTACTTAATAAGAGCTTAGAGTCTAAGAAAAAATGATAAGAATATTATTATATATATTCATTCTTATAATCGATTTATGTTCAATATGTTAATAGGCGGCGAAGATTACTTTCCATCAGATGATTCGTTAGCTCATTTAAAATCAGAATCAGAAAACTTTATTTGCCAAACGAATGTTACATCCAGAACAAGTGTCAGAAGAAGTGTTAGAATGTTTGTCGCCTAAGGCATAAAAAAATCTAATTTTATTTGCTGTCTTTGTTCTGGGTGTACACATATTACACCCTTTTCTATAAGTCAGACTCTTCGTGTTGGATCTCTATTCCACGTCGAGATGAGGCCGTGGTTTACAGGTCATGATTTACCGCTGCAAATATTGTAGATATCAATTTACATAGATAAATAGAGAGTAATCAAAACATTCAAGAGCTTATCACCTTTCTTTTACCTTTAACTCAAGGAGCGAGTTGTATGTTGAATGTGAGTTAACAGGGGATGCATATACGTTATCAAAGAGATCAGGTTAACTTTGCACAAAGTGCATTGTCAGTATGAAACGGGAGCTTTCTAGTGAAGTTTGCAGACTTGTACATTTGCTGAGAAAAATGTGGTTCGGTTTAAGGTGACGGGTAGGGCACACTAGCGACGCCAAATGATTTTAATTTTTAGCTATTAAACCGGATCTATTTTGAACGATTTTGGGGTTACTACCTCTCGGCAAACACTTATACTATTTATATAAATAACCATGCACAAATGGGAGCCAACATTTGTACGCGAAAAATTGATTCACGCTAAACGTGGCCGCTTTTGGCGGTAATCAATTTTTCGCGTAGAAAAACGGACCCAACATTTGTGCATGGTTATTAAATAAATAGTATAAGTGTTTGCCGAGAGGTTGCTACCCCGAAATTGATAAAATAGATCCGGTTTATTAGCTAACAATTAAAAACGAATGGTGTCGCTAGTTAGGGCTACCCGTCGCCTTAATCGTAGGTCGTTACCGCTGCATAGAAATATCTCGCTTTTATTATTTTGATTAAATAGTAACAAACATCTTTTAAAGTTCAGCAAAGTTCTAACTTAAAATCTAAATGGGTAATATTAATTAACAAAGAAAAGTGACAAAGTTATTTTGTTTTTAGTACATACTTTAGTATATTGCATAGTTATTATTTATTTATATACATACACATTTTTAATTTCGACATTAAATGTCTTAAAAAAAAAGAGCGTATTCCTTTCAAAAAGACCGGCGGTGCCTTTGTGCCACTTCCGGTACTGCAACTGTCTATGGGCGGTAGTAATCACTTACCATCATGTGATCCGTCTGCTCGTCGGCCTCCTATCTCATAAAAGTCGGTAGTCTACTTTCGGCACAAATTGGCAAATGCTGAAAGTGTAATCTTGCAGCTGTTTTTTATATATATATATATATATAGGCACAGTATATTGCCTCTCCTCAGCCCGATGTTAACCAAGAGAAGAGCCCAAGTTGCAATTACAACGGAAGCGATGTCAAGGCATCATCTCCGTTGGCACCGCAATACTGGCCAGCGAGATGCTTCTTCACGCTTCGTTGAAGGGATCCATATTCTAGGAAGGGGGAAATACAAGCGCTGGCAACGAGTTCCATTTCTTAATGATGCGGCAGAAATAAGAACTACCAAATTTTAAAGCTTGTACCATGCAAAATATTAAAAGTATCAGATAGGAAAAGAAAGCACCAGTACAGTCGCGTTCGTTATTTTACTCCTCTTTTCATTTTCGTGCATCCATTTGCGAGATTGTGACCACAGCTATGAAAACTTTAAAGTATTTTTCATCCTTTTACAGAAAAGACGATAAATATTTTACAACTTATTTTTGATACTAAAACCCAGCGTATATTCATTTATCGTTGAACGAAGAAATATTTTAATGGGTATTATGCATACGTAACCAAATATTTTTGGTTAGGACCTAGTTAAGAACACAATACTTTTTTTCTAATATGATGGTTTGTTAAAAAGTGATTATTTTCTTCACATAATTTTAGGCTCAAATCTTTTTTTTTTTGTAACTACGTCGTAACGTCATGTTATTGGTCACAATCAGTTGATTGTGACACAATTAGTTGACTTTGTGGTTATAAAGTCAACTTCAAAGTTATTTATTTAACTAAGAAAAACTGACTTAAGTTTTTACATAACACTCGGTATAATCATAAGCTAATTGACCTTTACCGTATACGGGTGTATGAGTAGTCGACAGTTATTTTTAAAAATCTGTTCTGAGTTAAACAATGTATTGGCACATAAGTTATTATACACTAGCACCTTTATCTATCTCTCGCGCGTAGTGCGCTCGTGCGGGGTGGGAAGTGAGAATATATGTGCATAAAACAGCTTTTTTGATTCTACCTACATGCATCTGTTTTGGTGAAAATAACCACTTCTGTGTCTAAATTAGATAAATTCTATTATTGTATAATTTTTGTGATCAGCCTTCTGTTTATGTTTGTTGTATTCATGATAGATATATATTTTATTTTTCGAGCCGTAGGTCCGAACTTCTTGTAGGATATTTACTTTGTTTAAAAGCATTCGGACGACGAACATCAGTGTACAGTAAAATCAACGCTGGTTTATGTTACACTGATTATGGCTTGAGAAAAAAATAGGCTTGGTTAAGTGACGGTAACGATAAGTGAATAGTTAGGTATGTAATGTTCAATGACTAGTCTAAAAGCTAGTCCTGAAAATCTTACAAGAAAATGTTTTTTTCGCCTGAGCAAAAAATATTACTATAAGCAATTATGTAAAACAAACAAACAAGGCATGGCTAGTCTGTGAATTGAAATTTACCGATATCTGTGAATTGATATCTGTTCTGAGTAAATTCATCTGATGAGTTGTCTAATTATAAATTCGTCGTCTCTAGTAAAAAAATGATAATTTATAATTGTACAGTGTTGAATAAAAAGATAGCATGTTTTTACTTTCACTTTGCATCACCATCAAATTAGTTATACGTCCACTGCTGAATATACACATAATAATTGTATTAGACAGTTTACCTGAAATGTTAATTTTTTCTTTTCAGAAAGTGAAAAAGTGTTCCAGCCAGAAGTGATGAGGCCAGAAAACTACTTGACTCCAGACATGAATAGACGAAGACTAATAGACCGGGCGAAGATGAAGTCTCTGCGGATGTCTGTGGTCATTGTTGCAGCGTTCATTGTCTGGTGGACCCCGTACTATGTGATGATGATAATATTCACGTTCCTAAATCCGGACAAAAACGTAAGTATATTTTGGAACGCTGCCGTCCGTATATATATTGTAATAACTAAATGGCCCCAATGTAATACTGACTACCGCATTATAACAACACAAAAATCCGGCGTTTTGGCCCACGGGCCAAAGCGAGTGTGGGCCAGAAACCGGAAATAAGGCTATAATTCTAATGTGACCATGCAAGTTAAACAATATAAAACGTAAGTACTAACAATTAACGCCGCCTTTGATAAATTGCGATGGATAAAAATATTTCAAGAAAAAAGATCTCCGTCTTACGAGTGATTGATAAAAGTGACCGCTTCAAGTATAAGAATTATGATGTCATTTAGAACTCAAAATACACAGCCTTTTAAGTTACTCTGCTTTTGGTTTACTCCGGATTTGGTAAGTCTAGTAATAGGCATGATGACAAATTTTGCGAAACTGTACTATACCACTCAGAAACAAATATTAATTACAACAAACATAATATTTCCGCCGAAAATTACAGTTTAGTGCTTAAAAATTACTTTTTAATCCATAAATTAGAAATTTGCACTAAAACACTTTAAAGTGTCATGGCGTCACGTGTGACGTCACTGTAGAGTACAGCTGTACAGAAATCATTCGACAGTTGTAAACATTGTGATGCACCTTTGATTAATTTCGAAATTTTACAATTTAAATATGAATTCGAAAGCATATAGATGGTGTTCCGTCCCTCTGTGTACTAACTCGTCCATCAAAACTCCTGAAAAGTTATTTATCTTTGTTCCTTTCAACAAGACAGTACGAAATAAGTGGCTTAAACTTGCGAGACGTGATTTGAAAGGAATTTCACCCACTACTCAGCTTTATTTTTGTGAAGATCACTTTGACGTAAGTATTATTTACTTTTTTAGTTTGTAGATTTGATTTAATGATCTTTTAGTAAATGTGACCACTATTACATGGTGTAAAGATTGTTTAACAAACTTTTAGGAGTTTAAGAATTTCTTACTTAGTCACAACTTCAATGAGCTATTATAATAAAGGTATATTATTTCATTTTCAGTTGCCAAATGATATGGAAAATTACATGGAGTATCACGTGATGGGGTCAGTGTCGCAAATTCACATGAAACGAGGGTGCGTTCCCTTAAAATTTGAATGTCAACCTGGTAGAAGAAAACGAACTTCCGACGCAAACGAAAGACAATACATTGTGAAAAAGCAAAGAAGAGAAGTAATTGAAGAATTTGAGCAAGAATTAACAACCACAAGTTTTGCTACAGAACAGCTAGAACTTGAAGACCCTTCACCGGGAACATCAGCCATGCAGGAAAATATTACACAAGATGCACCTAAGATGTCAAATAAATCTATTCAGGTGTATATGACTAATAAGTTCAGAAGTAAAGCTGTTCAGACAGAATCAAATTCTGCAGATCAGATGACATCACCGTTAAGGCCTTTTTGTCGATCTGCTTTTACTTCACCATTTAAAATCAGAAGTGACAAAACTGCCAAATCATCAACGTCTACCTTACAGAAATGCACCAAGAAATTAATAGGTATTCAGGCTGATTCTGACAGTGATATTTCATATACACCGTCTTTGGGGCATACTGAATCCCCATCAGTGACATCTGTAAAAATTAAATCATCTTCAGACTGCAGTGAATTGCTTGAAGATGATAGGAAACAAGAGGCATCAAGAATTTTGTCATATACAATGCAGAAAATAGTGAATAACCCACAGTCTTACATTGGAGTTCCTAAAAGTTGTTATTATCTAATAGACTTGATTGAAAAACAGTTAAATATTCCCACACACTATATACTAATGTGTTTAAAGAAAATTAGATTAAATAACAGTTTCAGAGAGCTTTCTGATGATTTTTCTATTTCTCCAACATATGCCAGCAAGATATTTCTGAAAAATATACCGCTGATAGCTAGTTTGATGCGACCTTTTCTTGTTGCATTAGATAAAGATTCCATAAGAAAAAGATTGCCAATGGCATTTAGGCATAAATATTATAATGTAAGTTGTATTATAGACTGCTTGGAAATTGAGATACAAAAGCCTTCAAAAGCATTGAACCAATCTCTCACATGGTCCGAATATAAGAAAGGTAACACCATCAAGTATCTTGTGTCTTGTACTCCTAATGGATTAGTGAATTATATTTCTCCAGGATATGGAGGAAGAATTACTGACACATGTTTGGTTGAATCTTGCGATTTCATAAAGTGTTTGCAACCAGGTATGTGTGTGATGGCTGACAGGGGGTTTAAACATGTCGAACAATATTTGAGAAAACAGGGAGTCCACTTAGTAAGACCTCCAAGTGTGGCAACCGGTACGAAGCTATCAAAACATGAGGCAAGGGAAACAAAAAAAATCGCAAGCTTAAGAATTCATGTTGAGAGAGTGATTAGACGGTTACGTGAATTCAGTATGTTAAAGCCGCATGCATGTGTAAATCTTAATCTTGTCAAAGTTCTAGATGATGTCATTACTATCTCCTGTGGATTGATTAACTTGCAAGATTCTTTGATTAAATAAATACATAAGAATGATCTACTCCTTATATGTATTTATATATGTTTTTTGTAAATACATACATACTTATTAAGTTTTAACCAGTTTGTGTGGTATGTATACAATGTTATGTCTGTTATTACTACAGCTATAGATCTGACAATAACTTTTAACCTGTAAACTGCTCTCTAGAAATCATTGCTAGCTCTTTATTACTATTTCAGGAAAAACAGATATAACTAAATATAGGTGAATATTTATATTGTATGTGTATATAATATCTGATTAATAGCTGAAGTTTATCTTATAAAAAATAAAACAAACGTCTTTACAACATAAACTGGCTTTTTATTCGTTTACACTTTTATACAATGTTGGATATACATTATCCTTCCACAAAGGAACTATAACCTTAAGAAAATCTGATACATATTTTGCATCATAGACAATTTCCATTATATGTACTTTCTTATTGGCACTGTAGTTGCAGTCAGCAACACAGAAGTAGCCTTTTTTATGCCCTGTAAGTAACATTTGAAGTTGCATTTGCACATAAAACTTTTGGGTTGGTTTCCCATTATTTACATAACTTTTCACAGATTTTTCACTCATAGGACACTTAATTTCAATGATACTATTATTTTCACAGATCCCATCTGGTGAACCTGCTAGCATGGGATAGTTTTTGGATAACATTAAACCACATACTTTAATTTTTTTCCCCAGGTTGGCACTAACAGTTTTCCTCACATCATCCTCCAATATTCTACCACGTTTCATGGCTGTCGTATCAGGAATTTTTCCACCCATTATTATTGCCATCAGAGTGCCATCACTGGTTTTACATCTGCTGAATTCGTAGGCTCTTGAAGCGGTCACTCTGCCATATCTTAATTCATACCAAAGCCTGCTTTCATGTTGCTTCCTTGTTTCTTCTTCTACATTGTTGATGTCAGCATCAGAAAATATGACTCTTTCCAAAAATTTATCACACGATTTTTCTTTATATTTCAGGACTAAATTGTGCATTGATAGATTTTGTAATCTATCCAAACATAGTCATTTTGGTATTTAATTAATTCACAGTTGTTAAGCCTTCTTCTCTTTCCTTCCTCTAAAAATTTTTCAAATACTTTATTATTTGATGGTAAGCTAAGGCTGCCCTTAGATAATTCCTTAGCAGTTGTGTATTTAAGGGTACTTCCAACTCTGGAAAGCTTGGATTTCATCCAATAGCACTCTATCGATGTGCAAGACGGATCCTCACTCCTACGATGAACCCACATTAAGAATGCCATGGCATGTTTGCAGCCTCCTTGGGAAGCCACACAATCATGACATTCTGCTGACTTTACTGTTTCTTCCTGTTCGTCGACTACCAAAGACACTCCATACAACTTTCCATGTACTCTATGTTCTGGGCAGATTTGAGCTTTTATTGTGCACAAATTTCCTTCGCGTTTGAGCTGAACATAGCTTACAGCATCATCACCGTAAGATGCTCTAGCGGACCTGAAATAAATAAAGAAATGGTAAATATTTAGTTGCAAAAAGAATTATTTAATATAAACATAACCTCAAATGTAACATTAGATATAATACTGCAATTGGTACAATCGCTGTGCTTTGTAAGCACTTATTTTTATGATTTAAATAACTGATTAACTGTTTAATATAGGGTACTTACATGGAAGTCTTAACATTTCTAAATTCTGCTGAAATGAAGTCTTTGTTTGATCCCAGAAACGTTCCTAGCATTATCAAATCAATTCTTGGCAAATTTGCGCTGGAAGCCTTTATAAATCCTTGCTCCATGACTCAGTGCATCTTAATATGTGTATATTGGAGTTAAAAACAAAATAAAACAGCGTATTTAACGAAAAATATTATATTCTGTACTGAATTACATGTAAACAAAGACTAAGAACTCTAACGTGACGTCACGCGCTCTGATTGGCGTTCAACATTTAATGGCGGATGGTCATATTTTGTGATTTTATTTTATCAATAAAATACTAATCCTGCTTTTAAATAAAAAAAGAACCAGTGATTTATGATCAAGCATTTAGGTATATTATACACACAAATTATTTCAATGAAATTTACTTGCTGTCATCGTGCCTATTATACCGGAGGGTACCGGAGGCCCAATCTGGGGGAAAGGGGGTTTAAAGATTGGCAGCGCTCTTGTGACTCCACTGGTGTCGCGGGTTTCCATGGGTGACGGCAATCGACAACTATCCGAGATGGTTAGGTATCCTCACAATTTTTTCCCTTAACTGAGTTAATCCACCTCCTCGCTTCATAAACCTCATGACTGAGGGTCGTGATCTTTCTCTGAAGGATTTTTTTCTTTGACTACATTCTTCCATCAGCGTCTGTCTTTGCCAACGTGAAGGGTATCGTGAAGTTTTGAGTGTAAGGTATTGTGGATCTGGTCAGACCATCTCAACGGGCTCCTTACTCTTGGCCGCTTGCCCTCGCCTTTTCCGGTAACCTAGCTCTAGGTTTTCACCGTCAGCGTATTGCGCCAGATAGGGGTGACGCGGCCAGAAGGGGTCTAGTCCCGGCTGTAGGGTTTCCAACCGTGATTGCGCGGAAATGGACACCCCAGGGTTTGAGTTCCACATATAGCAAGGTGACGGCCATGACAGTTTCCCCCGGGAAAAAAAAGGTTTTCACCGTCATTACGTGGTACGTGGCCAAAGAATTCTAGTATTCTCCGCGTGATCAAGCTAGTGATCAGCATAGTCTTATAGACTTCAATTTGAGTGAAGAATTTTCATTTCAGTAGTAGATATGCAAGTTGTAGCATATATATATTTTTGAACAGAATCAGAGTTACGTGCTCAAGATGGTTTAGTTATTTGAAATTTAAACTTTCACGCTTGTTAGAGATTAATTTTATGTAGCGATTGGACTGTATATCAACGATGGGGATGAGATACTAGATAAAAAACAAATAATATTAAAGATCCAGCCGTCGAACCTCAACAATTAGATTCGCTTTTAAGCTTATTATGAATGGTGATGACTTGAAGACCAAAATGTTTTTGAATTGTGAATCGATAAACACGTAGGTATCTCCTTATTAAAAAATACGATCTCAAGTCAGTACCGTACTAAAGCTCATGCCATCACGTTAGACCGAGTTTAGTTGGAATTCAGAATTTTACTTAGATCGCGTTTTTTAATTAGGGGTATTAGTAGGTACATGTATGAGTAGTTCACTTATAATAAGTATTACAATTGAGTGGAGGCCACGTACAGGAAGTCGCAGCCGTGGCAGGCCCGCCACAAGGTAGACCGACGATCTGGTGAAGATCGCGGGAACCTATTGGATGCGGGCGGCACAGGATCTGTGTGGAGAACATTGGGGGAGGCCTATGTCCAGCAGTGGACGTCTATTGGCTGAAATGATGATTATGATGAAGTATTACAACGTAGAAATAAGGTATAAATAAAAACATACAGGGAAACTGTATCGTTTCTCTTTTCGATGGCATGCAAATAAACACAGCCAATGTGAAAATGTATTCATATTATTCTGTCATTCCGCCAAAACATTCTAAGCCCAAATTGAATGAGTCTTACACGATACAGTAATGGGAACTCAAACATGTTACAAGATATTCAAATAATTTCATAGAAAATCTATTAAATTTCGTGTGTAGTTCTTTCACGCAGGAAAACATTTTGCTTAAACCTAAACGTTTTGGATAGTTCTGACCTATTTCCTGGCATGTCTGCCAAAGGTTTTTCAGACATTTTTAATTTTGTTAGGTAACTTAATCACAAAATACTCGTAGCCTAAAGTTTCGGTTGGCGGCGATCAAAGAGAAAATTGTTCGTAATATCGTAATAGAATCGACTTGAGTGGCAAGTCATACTCAAAGGATCAAGATCTCATAATGGGATTGGAAAAAAAGAATCTGGCTCCTTTCATCGAATGTATGGTGTTTCCAAAATATAAAAAAGCGACTTTGCTCTGTTAAGGCTAGATATTACTTTGGTAAATCTTCTCTCCCTGTCCCATTTTCCAGTGTCTAACGAGAGTAATACACCGGCAAGCGCCTCGTCGACTCAAAAATCACTTGAATTATGAATCAGAAATGTTAAAGTAGTAAAGTAAATTCATTAAAAATAATTAAGCGAAATACTAAGTTTTTCGTTAGACTTTATTTTGTTAAATACTAAGTAATGACATGTTTATAGATATTTTTAGATCTTTTAACAAGTCAAATTTATAATTATCATGATTGCATCTTATCATCGTCAGCCCATTTAAGTCCCCACTGCAGGGGCACGGGCCTCCCTCAATCACATGGCACCCCATGTGATTGAGGGAGGCCCGCCATTTTTTGCCGCCATAATTGCCATACTCACCATGCTTGGCAGACGGGTTGGCGAGGGTTTTGATATAAATGCAGAGTTTTCCTTCTCTGGGTGCTGATGATCATGCCAGCAGCTTTACCTTAGTCGCCTTTTACGACACCTCGGCAAGAGTGAGGGTGGCCTATTCTACTCTGCCGGGGACCACACGGCTAATATGAACAACACCAATTAACCTTAATTTAAGGTTACTTTGCTAATCACTTCGTAAAAAAACAGTTAATGGCCTTTTCTGTTTTTCTCCTACTATATACACCGTTATTTTTTATCATTTACATCCCAAGAACCACATATGAGCTATCTTGAATAAACTCCAATTAGCATTTTAAATCCACAAAATAAGCGAATACATTTTTACCGGGTGGATATTTTATTTTGTATGCTGATTTTTTTTTCGTTAATTTTGTTGATTTAACATGCTAAACGGACTTCATTCACGATACCTACTATGAGGTTTTCAAGTTTGTGGTGGTAATTATTTTATTATGAGGTGAAAATCAAGTGACAATACACAGTGATTCTTTGAATACCCTAGAAACTTCTCAAGGGCATCATACTCATGACAAGAAACGTTTTTCCACAACGAACATAGGGTTTTATCTCAAAAGAAAATTTGCCTTCCCATTAATTAAATCAATCAGCTGAGGGCTTTTTTGTTAAGATTTTACCCTTCCTTTGGGCTTATTTGCTTTAGAATAATTCCCTCGAGAAATTTATCGAATAAAAAAAAACACGGTACAGAAAACTTTTTGGCGTTGTCTCAGTGGGATCATAATAATTTTGGGGGGTCACTGAGGGGCTTGTAGTTTTTAATAATTCCATTAAAATCTTCCCACGAAAGTAAAATGGAATAGCCATTTTTAACGACTTAATGTGTATTTCCAGCAATGACATGCGGAATTATCATGATCATCTTCAGCCACTTATTGTCAGATTTTGGACAGAGGCCCCTTCCATCTCCCTCTATGCAGCGCGATCTTGTTCTTTTCTCATCCAGTCCTCTCCTCCGCTTCGTTTGATGTCACTGACCCATCTCTTAGGTTGACGGCCCTGTGGTATTTTATTCATCTGGTGTCTCCATTCCAGTAGTCATTTTGTCCACCTAAAGCATTCATACGTGCTATATGTCCAGCTCACGTCCACTACTGCTCGGATATCACGGAGATCTCATCCTTAGTCTTCGTCTTCTTTCTGATCCATTCATTTGTTTTATGGTCCCGCAAAGAGATCCATCGCTCTATCGCTTGCGGAATCATAACCTAAGTATAATTTCCAAAGTAGCTTTGACAGATAACTGCGAGAAACACCCTTCTTACGATTAACATCCCCGGGGAGATTTACGCGACTTAGTTCCAGTAAAAATGTAATAATACTTTTCTTGAAAAACCACATGCTGTGTTCTCTGGGGAAAGCCACATTTACCCTTGATGGGTCGTTGTAGGAAATTGCCTAGTGTAAGGGTGCTTGTTTGGTTCAAAAGCGCCGTTGTTGTATTTTTAGTAATTGCTATGTTATCTTTTAAACAAAAGACATTTTAGGAAAAAGTGTGAACCAAACCCATACTGAAAATTTTTTTTCTTAAATTTTTTCACTAATGACACACTTGGAGCCCTATTCTCGTGCTCGTGACATTTATTATCATACGACATATATCACTAAAACATAGTTTTTTGTATGGTTTTCAGGTGATACCCGCCATGTTTTCAAAATATCACGAACACGAGAATTGGACTCTTGGTGTTACAAACACGATGGTATTAGTTCCAAGATTGCAATCAATAAGGAAATACTTGTACCGCTTTGTCTTTTAAACATCTTTGTATGACGAATATCTTATTACTGAAAAATGCAAATACTTATCACCAGTATATGTTTTTTCTTTAAATTATCACAGTTAATAAAATTCATATAGTGGCGCAAGTAGACCGCACAAGCACCCTTAATAAAAATGACCTGACCGTAATCTTTTAGTAACAAGAAATCTGTTATAGAGAAAGACTAGTAAAACTATACTAGTGTGACAAATATTTCACAATCATCTCTCTCATCTAATTTAAAAAAGTGGCTGTGATATACGGACGGATGCACAGATGGACAGACGAACAGACAAACAGATATGAAGAATCTAAAAAGGGGTGACTAAATATGTTATTAATGCTAGATATGAAAGTGACATTGTGCAAACTTTGCTTAAAAAAACACAAATACTTTTTTATCTTAAATGTCTTGGAAATATTTTCATTTTTTTGTTTTTATTTTCATTATAATCAATTAAAATCTGTTGACGGCGCCATTAGACAATTTTATTGTAACACGTTCCAAATGATGTTTTGCGACCATGCACTGCAGTAAAATATGCATACTTGTACATTATATTTTTTTATGTGGCCGGGACGATACGGGTAACCAGTAATAATAAAAGAGTAGTAACTATGTATTCAATAATAAATATCTTATTACACTTAATTCATTTTTATTTCTAATAATTTCAAATGAATTTCGGTAGAGAGTGAAACGGATTTTCCAGTGGTTCGAGTTTTCTTACAATTTTCTCATTAACTTGATGAAATACGCGGATTTCAGCGGATTTCGCTATATTTTGCATAATTTTTTCAGCAGATGATTATTCCATTATGGATTTATCTTGAATTCAAACATACAATGCCCAAGATTCAATTTCAAATAATCTTGAGAAAATAAATAATTCACCTAATAAAATGTGACAAGCTGAACGGTGAACGCGTATATCTAATTGCCGGTTTGCAAATTGAAGAAGATTGGGGAGGAAAAAAAAATAATAAGCTAGATTTGCACTTTGGCTTCCTCTAAGGTTTTATACGGGTCCCATTGGGTGAGGGGCGAGTCACCACCTGCTCATTTTTTCGTGATTTTATCATTAATCGGGCAGGTGCCATAGTCCCTCCATACTCGTGGGACCAGTTACCCGGCCCACTAACATCTCCACTCAATAGCCCATTTCTTTCAATAGTCCTACATCAACCGGCTGTCTTTGGCTACACTTCCTTAGTGTATACAAGGATAGTCGCTGGCTGGTGTCACATAATATTAGAATAAAATTGCCAATTGAAAGTGCCTTTACGTGTTGGCTTCGGCTCTATGACGGGAAATTTAGTCTCAGACTTTAGAAGGCGTGCTTCTAAAGTCTGAGACTAAATTTCCCGTGGTTATGAAATGACTGACAAACATTATAATAATAATAATTAAGTTTATATCGATAATTATTTACATGTTAAAACATAAATCTAGCGGCTCTGCACTATTTATATTTCTTAT
The DNA here is from genome assembly GCA_019059595.1 of Marasmia exigua. Lineage (NCBI taxonomy): Eukaryota > Metazoa > Arthropoda > Insecta > Lepidoptera > Crambidae > Marasmia > Marasmia exigua. Next base: position 12,551,135 of record CM032475.1, on the reverse strand, counting down.
GTTTAATAAGCTTGTGTTTGTTTGTTCACAGCTGAGCGACGAACTTTTGTCTGGAATTTTCTTCTTCGGGATGTCAAATAGTTTAGTCAACCCTGTCATTTATGGAGCGTTCCATCTGTGGCCAAAGAAAAAAGTGCCGAGACATAGCGACAGGTTTGTTTTTTCTTATTATTATTCTTTGCTATCTTTCGGCTACCAACCAGGTGGGCTGATGTCATAAACATATATAATTAGGAAATACCTGGATGAAGCCAGCGCAGGACCATTGTGAGTGGCAGCAAAAAGAAGATTGTGAAATTGTGTATAAGCCTGTGCCTACACTTAGGAGTGTCGTCAAAATACATGCTCGTGATGATGATGATGATGATTGTTCTGCGTGTCAATTGATAAAAAGTGTAAGAAAACCTTACGTGTTTATATACGAATCTTTTATTTGGCAGGAATTGGTGTTAGTACAGAACCATACATGATTTTTTTAAATAAACGACTTTAAAGTGTTACAGTTATTTGTACCTTCACGAAATGATACTCATAAATAAACTAGGCTAATCATAGAAGCAGTTGATTATTGTACTCTGTGTTCGACCAAAAATAAATACTGAAATCTGACATGAAACTGGAAAGCGCTTTTGTATGGAATTCCCGAAGTGGGCCGTAAAGTATATTTCACTCATAAAGTTTTATCACAGTATAATATCATTTACATATAAAAGACCATAGTTATGAAAACTAAAAAGAAAGAGATGTGTGGTTTGGACATTTACCTGTCTATCTAAATCGTAGAGCAATGAGCAATTTCCGATCCTTAGTATTAATAATATATCTACGCACTAGTCAGAAGAGTTACTCATTAAGTGTATTATTCAATAGTTATTCAATACTATTGAATAATACACTTTTTATTCACCCTTTCTATAAAAGAGTTTTTAAGCATGTCATCATCATCATCATCAGCCCATTTAAGTCCCCACTGCTGGGGCACGGGCCTCCCTCAATCACATGAGGGGTAATTGCCATACTCACCACGCTTGGCAGACGGGTTGGCGAGGGTTTTGATATAAATGCAGAGTTTTCCTTCTCTGGGTGCTGATGATCATGCCAGCAGCTTTACCTTAGTCGCCTTTTACGACACCTCGGTAAGAATGAGGGTGACCTATTCTACTCTGCCGGGGACCACACGGCCAAGCATGCATGTAAAACATGTAAAACTACATATTTGATTTTTCTCTTTTTTTAATATAATATCCAAAGGTATAATAATCCAAAAAAAAACCTCGTGTTTTTTTTTGGATTATTATACCTACAATTTTTTTACAACTACAATATGTGAAACAACCATTATTGTATCATATCTTTCACTCTGTGTCCAATAAATTACATATTACATAAAATTGAAGGATACTCATTGGCATATTGTTTTAGTGATTTAGCAAACTTTCCAAATAAAACGCCAAATTATATGTTCTTTTTGTGTGATAAGTCGCAGATGAACAGACGGATCGCCTGATGGTAAGCGATTGCTGCCGCTCATGGACACTCGCATGGTTTGCATAAATTCATAGAATAACATTTTTTTTAAAGAGTAAATTGCAAATTATCAGAAAAGACTTGCAACATCACGCAAATATAACATTAGTAAATAAAGTTAGTAGACTGGCCAATCTACCTCGCTAATGTTACCTTTTTTTACTAAAGTACTCGTAGCAAAAAATCTAATAAATTTTATTATTTTCTTCGAGTTTAATAGTCCAGACGGCACCATGTATAGTCTTGACATGTTTTTTATGTGATAGGTGGCAGACGAGCAGACGGATCAGCTGATGGTAAGCGATTGCCGCAACTCATGGACACCCGACACTAGTAAAGTCACAAATGCGCTGCTAACACTTAAAACCCCCTTTCCGACGGATTGGGCCTCCGGTACCCTCGCTCACGCACCGAATTACAGCACAGTGCTGCTTCGTCTTGTATCTGACAGTCCGTCTCGACGTTACGTTCGACGTATCGTTTTCTGTGATGTCCATCCGTTTGCAGCTTAGCATTTTTAGAGTAGCTACCAATACACGTTTAGTGGTTTGGTCATTTATTTCTTGTGTACTTCATCAAGTGGAGTATCGTTGGGTAGAAAATTTAAAATAAGTGTGTTTTTTATGATTTACGACGACATTTGTTCGATTAAGGAATTCGTTTGCGAAATATTACGCATTAAAATGATAATTTTAGTTGCTGTCAAGTGTCTCTCCTCTGCCAGCTAAACGGTTGACTTAAGGGGTCTGAATAAATAGTGATAGAAGCACATTATAAAAAACTATCACGCCATTGAAGATTTGATAAGGTAATAAGTAAGTAATAGTTAATATAGATCAAGTGTGAGATATCAGTCGCTATGACGCTGACTGTACAAATAAGTTGTATCATAAAATTTCAAATGACAAAAAAACTTAAACACGCTAAGCCTACGTTCCCAGCTTATTAAGAATTATTCGAAAGAAATGTTATAAAAGTCGTGGTTCTCGAATACTTTAAGGTCGAATATTAAATGTAAGCCTGGGTTGTATTTAATATTCTACTTAAGTAAGTCTGGAGGGTTATTAGAGGCAAATTTATTTGTACAACCGACATTCATTGTAAAATGAATCTTTCTTCTTAGATGTAAAATGCGTAAATTGATTTCATTTGAAGTTCATTCAAGACGTTTTCCGAAAATTCGGGCTCAGTTTGAATAAGGTACTATTATTAGTTTTAAAAGTATTTAAGTTTGCTTTGATTAGAAATTTATTAGTGATTGCTAAATTTAAATAAACTATTTAAAAATAATATAATTTCTGACATCATTAAAAAGGATCGGGAGCTAGTTTCCTTTTGTTGTTTATTAGACTATTACAATTTGATTATACAAGTTTTTTAATCATTCAATTCATTGAAAAAACAACGATTGACTTAAGGTTGATCATCTTTTCATCATCGTCATCGTCAGCCCATTTAAGTCCCCACTGCTGGGGTACGGGCCTCCCTCAATCACATGAGGGGCAATTGCCATACTCACCACGCTTGGCAGACGGGTTGGCGAGGGTTTTGATATAAATGCAGAGTTTTCCTTCTCTGGGTGCTGATGATCATGCCAGCAGCTTTACCTTAGTCGCCTTTTACGACACCTCGGTAAGAGTGAGGGTGGCCTATTCTACTCTGCCGGGCACCACACGGCTTTTGAGATATCTATCTTATAATATTAAAAATAAAAAAACATTTATTATAAAACTGTTTCTGTAAACTGAATACATTTATTAATTGCATACTAGGAACGTGATATTTTAAAACGTAGGTTCTTTTAAAACTGGCTTAATTTAAAGCGGATCGAGGACACTTGGTCTTTCGTGGGACGCCGTCTACATGAAATAGATGTAAACTTTTGTAATTGAGTTTCACAGCTCGGCAAACAATAACAGAAAGTTGATGACAGAAAGGTAATTCTGTTACTCAACTTATTAACCTAGGTACTGGCTCTCTCCATAGAAATCCGAAATGAAAACAGACAATATTTATTATATTTATTCATAGTAATGTTTATTGGATAGATAACATTTAAATGAATCGGAAAATCTTTATTTCTATGCCTGATTCTAGATCAATTTGCGTAACAAAGTTTTCTAAGGTCAGGAAAAAAGTGTGCTTATGTATGCGTACACATTTAAGAAGTAAGTATGGGTTGAAGTTACAGCCATCCGTACTAAGCGCTACGCCAACTCCTTTCTGATATGAACAGCCAAGGAATGGAACTCGTTGCCCGCCGATGTATCTTAAAGGCAAGAGTGAATAGGCTTTTCACGGGCAAGCATGGCCCACCTTGGACCACATCTTCACTTAACATCAAGTGAGCTTGAGGTCAAATACTTGTCTGTCATATCATTAACAAAAGTATAGGTAAATGTCTTGCGTAGGTAGATACTTGGCTTATTAATTTAGATTGGCTGCCTTATTCAAAATATATTTACTGTAAAATGTACACATAATTTATTAATTTTATTTATCGTGGTAATTATGAACAAAACCATAGGGTTTCAGTATATGATTGATATTTAAACTTAATATGAAGAAAAATTTAGAAAATAAGCAGGTTTTGCCTTTCCGCAATACTGTACCATGCCTTTACAAAGATAATATAATCACCACGTGGCCAGTTATGGATTCTGGGTATACGCCAAATGCAGTTATATTAACTAAACCGTATTACAATACTACCAGTGGCCTCAATTTAATCTCAAGATTGCACGCTAAGGTAAATCTCAGGGTAGAGGACACACCACTGATTTGCAATACCTATAAGTAATTACCGAAAATCGACCATGTGTATGTCAGGGTCATGCGCAATATAGGGTGACGTAGTTGCTCATGAAAAAAATCACCTTCAATTGACGTATGGATACCGTGGTGTTAAACTGGTAAAAATCCCATGTCACACCCGCAGACCACTGCCACACCGCCAGCGAAATCAAACCATGGAGCTTTATTTTTTTGGTCCGTGATAATTATGTATGTTCAAAGTTCTAGTATTATGAGTATCTGTGCTAGACTGTGACGTATGGACGGATGGACAGACATAGTAAAAGGATTACGTTCCTTGTGGACTACGAAGCGCTCAAAAAAGTATTCGCTCGTGTGCGGACATTGTAACACGAGGTTTGGCACTGCGACATGAGCCTAATTCTCGGGCTCGTGATATTCTGAAAACATGGCGGATATCACCTGAAAACCATACAAAAAAACTATGTTTTAGTGATATATGTCGTATGAAAATAAATGTCACGAGCACGAGAATTGGGGTTCAGGCCTCCAGACTAGAGCATAAAAAGATAAAGATTATTTATTTGTCAAACATAGGTAATATACAATTGTTCTTAAATAATAATATTTTGCCGGTTATAGCATACAAATATTAATATTACATAAAGTTGAATAAAAATTAAATAAAAGAATGGGTAATTTAACTAGCATGCACATTCATTAATGTAGAAAAAAACGGAAACGTGATGTTGGGCTTGGGGCAAATGAAATTAGATAATACAGCAACACGGGTTTTATTCTTATTTCACAAACTTTGATATTAATTTTTTTTATAATAATTAATTCGGAACTCTTCGCGCGCGCGTCTTTCGTCTAACTCCTTACACCATCTTTTTCTCTCCCTTTCACACCCATCATTCCCTCTCACTCACTCGTCTGCGTTCCTTTCCATTCTTTAATATTCACCATCTCACATACAGCAATCCTACATTCGGCCATCCTGCATACATATCTGCCCTCAGATACACCTCTTCACACTTCTTCCATACATACATCTTAACACGTCGCCCGTTCATGCATCACATCTCACTATCCACTTTAATTCACAATTTAAACTAGCTTACAAACTAAATTAGGAACATCTAGGTATTCACTTACATAACTACACATCTAGGTAAAGCAATAGGTTAAACAATCACACTATAGGTGATATAATTAAGAAACAAACAATACCATACATTTAAGTATCCTCCTATTAAATTATGGTTTGTAAATAACTTTATTTTTTACACACACCTAGTATTTATACAGTGTATTTAAACAATACAGTTATAATGCCACTTAACACTTTACTAATAACATTGGTATTTCACACATACACTACTGATGGTAATTGTCCTATCATGAGGATACAGTGATGCTATTGACACATACACACACAAAAAAAAATAAACAAACATTCAATTATCCTTACCCGGCCATCGCTTCATATTGTCTGCTGAGCTAGAAGTCCGGTTAGGTCCCTCTGTGGTGCTGTAAAACTTCTCAACCTCATACCTATCATTTTTTTTAATCTTAGTAATTCTATACGGTCCCAAAAACTTAGGTTTTACTTTTAAACCTGGGCCGAATTGAGTCCTCTTGATAGCCACTAAATCATCCAACTCATAAGTAGAACTAGGTTTTCTCTTCACATTATATGACTTCCTATTTTCCTCTTGTATTTTTTGAATCTGCTGCTTGGCTTTGATTCTGATGCTTTCTCTGTTTTCATCATAACTTTCGACTATCTCCTTTTGTAGCATATTTATTATTTCAATATCCTCTTTGCATCTCATTCTCGTTCCAGTTAGTAGCTGAAAAGGTGTTGTATCTATGGATCTTTGGTAAGTACTATTAATAGCTCGTTGAACACGACTCACATGTTTATACCATATTGATTTATCTTCAATGCATAATTTTGTAAGCATTGGAACTAAAACACGGTGTACTCTCTCTACTTGTCCATTTCCACAGGGCACGGTAATCTTCACATGCTGGATGTCTTCTTCTTTACATTACTCTTCAAAATCTGAACTGGTAAAGGCAGTACCTCTATCTGTAACTATTCTGGTAGGATTACCAAAAGTCTGCTGATGAATTCTCAATTTATTCAATACCTCTGCACTGGATGTGGTTTTGGTAGGAAATAACCAAGTAAACTTAGTAAAGGCGTCCGTCATGGTAAGTATGTAGTTATATTGTTTTCTTGTCTCAGTGAAAGGTCCTATATGATCCAAATGCAGTGTATGCAGTGGAATTCCTTCTTTGTCAATAGGGTTTAAGTAGCCCTCTTGTTTTCCCTCTTTTCTTGTCGCTAGCAAGCATGGTATACAACTGAGAACCACTTCCTCTATTTTTCTATCCACACTTCTGATAAAATAATCTTTTCCTAATGCTTCCTTCATCTTCCTCATAGAAAAATGACCATTCTGGTGCACTCTCTTAATGATTTCCTTTTCCATGCTCCTTGGAACCACCAATTGTTTTTCTTTGCCCTTTAACAAAATTCCATTATCAATCCAATAATCATTATAATGACCATCCTTCAAAATCAGCTGTTTGATAGCATGCAGCTCTTCATCTGACTCCTGACCTGACCTCAACTCATCCTGTAGAGTCACTGTTGCCACAAAGGGATTTCTGCTAAGAGCATCAGCATGCTGCATTTTGCTGCCATCTCGGTGTTCGATTTCAAAATCATACTCATCAAGCATGAACACCCAACGTGCGACTTTCGGTGTCAAATCCTTCTTCTTTAATGTTTGCTGAAAAGCTTTACAGTCTGTTATAATCTTGAAATGAATCCCATATAAATAATGCCTGAATTTCTTAACTGCTTCTACTACAGCAAGCGCTTCAAGTTCGTAACTCGAACATTTACTTTCCAAATCTGTGGTCTTCTTACTCATAAAGTGAACTGGGTGTAACTCACCATCTGGATGCATTTGCAGCAGTATTCCAGCCAGAGCATGACTGGATGCATCTGTGTGCAGTTCTGTCGGTAAACTAGGGTTAAATATCTTCAAAACTGGATCACAGGTAAGCTTCTGCTTCAGTAAATTGAAAGCTGACCGCTGTTCCTCCTCAAACATGAATGAAACCTCCTTCTTCAATAAATCCGTCAAAGGTCTGGCGATCCTTGCATAGTCCTTGATGTATTTCCTAAAATAAGAAGTCAAACCCAGGAAACTCATGACTTTTTTGATATTTCTAGGTTCTGGGAACCTTGCTACTGCTTCTACCTTCTCTGGGCTTGGTCGCACTTCACCATCTTTGATCAAATGACCTAAATATTCAATCTGCCGGCTGATGAGTTTTGCTTTCTTCCAATTTATCTCAAGCCCATACTTTGAAGCCACGGCTAAAACTTCTTGAAGCCTCCCTAGAGCTTGGCACTCTGACTCTGCCAGAATTACTATATCGTCGATAGAAATCACCATGATCCCCTTTGTTATTAGCTCCCTAAAAATGATAGACACATATCTCATGAAATATTTAGGAGATATACACAGACCAAACGGTGCTCTCAAGAATTCGAACTGTCCGTGATGAGTAATAAAAGATGTATAGTGTATAGACTCTTCACTGATCCGCAAATGAAAAAATCCATTTTTTAGGTCCAACACACTAAACACTTTTGCATCTTTAAATTTATCAATTAGGTCATTAATTATGGGAAGGGGAAACTCATCTTTCACCATCTTCTTATTGAGCAAACGATAATCAACACATATTCGGGTGGATCCATCCTTCTTTTTTACAAGTACTAATGGACTAGAATATTCTGAAAAACTTACCCGCACTATTCCATTTTGTAACTATTCATCTACCTGTTCCTCAACAACTCTTTGCTCTGCAAGTGACAATCTTCGAGGTCGCTGAGCTATAGGCACATCATCCTTGAGCACTATTTTCATCTTGATAGGAGCTTCATTTGTCTGCATTGGCTTGTACTCTTCCACAAGTCGCAACACCTTTGTCTTAATTTCTTTATCATAAATATGACCTGCAACATCAACCTTACTAAAACAACAATTCACTCTCGACAACCATTCATCCTCTGGTGGCAATAACAACACCGCACCCTCGCGAATAACCATCACAACATTTTGTAAAAACTCTTATCCAATAATTAACTGGTGGGGCATACAACCTTTAGGTACAATGTGAAATACAACATTAGAATAACATTGATTATCAATATCTAAAGACACAACAATCTTTCCCTGCGATCTTAATGTAAACAGTCCAAGTCCTGATAACAACACATTGTCGACACTGCATTGCACATTTAACGCTTTCCACAAATCGCCCGTTATTAGATTTACATCACTCCCCGTATCCACTAACGCATTTATTGAAAAATCGCCTAATTTCACTGATTTTATCGATTTATTACACTGATCACTTTGTTTGTTTACATGCATGACATTGACATCGCCGTCCATCTTGCATTCTTCAACATGGCTGCCTGATCCGCTGCTGTGATTGGCCGCTGACATCGTTCCGAACATAGCTGCATGTTTCTTCGTACCCGAGTCGAACTGTTTTGCCGACTGGCGTGTTTGCATTCGTGGAACTGCCGACTCAACTTCTTTGCGGGGCTGTTTTACCGACGTCGTTGTCGCTGCACCGCTATCATTGAAATGCACTAAAAGCCTATCAGTGCATTTCGTACTGATGTGGCCAAACTGATTGCATCGAAAACATTTGACTCCCAATCGGCATGCACTCGCTCGATGATTTTTTCCTCCACAGCTATAGCACATCACCTGGTTTGCTGATGCAGTAGAACACTACTGGATGTCGTCGCTGCCGCCTGCCTGCTCGACCGTTCCGCGCTCTGCTTGGAGACTTTATCCTTGATTGCCTCGTATATAAGTAGCTTTTCTTTCAGCGCCGGATAGGTGGTTATGCCATACAGCATAGCTTTATTTGTCTCTAAATCCGGTATCCCGTCTATGATGTATTGTATGGATACGTAATCAGAGAACTTAGCTCGTTTACCCATCTCTTTCATTATCAGCATGTACTGATAGTATGATTCCTCTTTCCTCTTCTTACGAGCGGACATGAGCTCGTGCATCTCTTTGCTGTCAGCAGTATCAGGAAATTCCTTCAGTACAGCTGCTCTTAGCTCTTCATACGTCTTATGAATTTTTTCAGTTTTCAACCACATCTCCGCCGTTCCCGTCAACGATCTACGAGCAATAATGAGTCGTTGCTGAGCAGACCAGCCAAAAATTTCTGCATTGTCGTCCAGATCTTGCGCCCATTTCGTCGATGTATATGTGTGGTCTTCACCGCTAAAAGTCATCATCTCGAACATACTAAAACCGTCCGCCATTTTGCCGCCGTAATTTTCCGTCTTTTAATTCGTCTTCAATCTGCTTCGTCTTATCGTCTTTCTCTTTAGATTTGTCGTCCTTTTATCGTCGTCGTCCTCTTTCAGCCTCTTTTTTCGTTATTTCTCGTGTTCGCCGTTGTATTCAAACCCACGCCGCCTCGCGCCACGATCCACGATCCCGGACGAGCCCCCAAAATTTGTAGAAAAAAACGGAAACGTGATGTTGGGGCTTGGGGCAAATGAAATTAGATAATACAGCAACACGGGTTTTATTCTTATTTCACAAACTTTGATATTATTTTTTTTTATAATAATTAATTCGGAACTCTTCGCGCGCGCGTCTTTCGTCTAACTCCTTACACCATCTTTTTCTCTCCCTTTCACACCCATCATTCCCTCTCACTCACTCGTCTGCGTTCCTTTCCATTCTTTAATATTCACCCACTCCTCATCTCACATACAGCAATCCTACATTAATAATTTGATTAGGTAATAATCTTTGATATTAATTCAATAAAAAATAAGTGCAATGTTATAGATTATCTGATAAGAAGTAATTTATACAATGATAGCATTTGTCAAGCAGTAATATGTTTAAATTATTTTTAAAGAAATCAATTTCATTCTTTTCATGTTAATTGGTAATTTATTATTTATTTAGACTGCCATTCTCATGATGTTTTTTTATATAAGGCAGTTTTACACTTAACTAAACAAAGATTGCGCACATGTTGAAATCGTGACATATTGCATCGCGTTTCGCGTAATTTCGCAAACAGGTCAGGGTTCCTTTTTACAAATTCATACTGGAGCGGATTAGCGTAAATTTCAACGCTCCCCATTCTACCTTAGTATTGATCCTTGACAGTAATATATCGAGCCACTAGTCATATTGACGCGGTGCCATTTGCTATGATAACATGACAATGTTAATGGGTACAGAGTGGTGCCAGACAATAAATCAATTAGGGTAACCTTGCACTATATCATGTCACGGCGATACGTGTCATATACTTAACCATTGTATCATGTCATTTACAATATGGCTTAAGGCGGTTGTCTCACAGCTGAAAATGAATGAGAAGGGGGTACAGCTAGGAACGAGATTTTACCATCAGAAATATGTAGTTCAAATAAATTATGCAGTCATAACTATTTGAACTAGATAGACAGTGAGAGCTTGTGCTTAGCTAGTAGACAGCTACTAGGCTTGTCTTCTCGTACCTCAGTATCTGGGTTCATCTCCACTCACATATTTTGTAGGTATCTATGTTTCTTTATTATTTTTAAAGAGGTAAGTTCTACAGCGATTGTCGCTGTAGGCTTATAGGCCTGCGCTCTCTCTCTCTCTCTCTTGGGTCTTTCTTCGCCGTGGTGGGGCGAGAGTACGGGCCTCAAGCCACGGCTCTTTACTTCTAAAAAATAAGTCTTTGAGTACACAAGTCAAGCTATACGTAAAGTACTCGTAAGAACGTTCTTTTTTATGTGATAGGTGTCAGACAAGCAGACGGACCACCTGATGGTAAGGTATTGTCGCCGCCCATAGACATCCGCGACACCACTCACTGAAGTCCCAATTGCGTTGCCAATGCGATCCACTTTGTGGGGGGCCTGCCACGGCATACGTCGCAAGCTAAACAGGCTACGCACATTTATATTTTTATAGTGATCTCAGTGTGGTTCGGCATGAGACAGAGGCAGGCTTTACGGATTGTACGCGGGAGAGGCATGATACAAACAAAATAGGAAATTCGAAATAAGTTTAGATATCGTATGTACACATGACATTCCATCATCATCTTAGCGTTTTGTCCCGGTTGCGTCCCAAGCTGTCGCTTCGGAGCCCGGGGTCCCCTTTCCTACTTCAACTCCTTCCCTTTGCGTGGTCTTCTGCATCCGTAGTGGTCAGTTTATTAGCGCGCATGTCATCCCTTACGATGTCAAGCCAAACCTTTTTAGATCTACCCCTCCTGCCGGGAACCGGGCGGTGTGGTGCCATGGCCAGACATTCGTTTCCCACGTAGCTGTCCGGTTTTCGCAGGAACATGACCGTACCAACGTAGGCGACTCTCCAGCAGTTTGTCTGCGTATGTCGCAGATATGAAGGCTCCCACGTTTGCGTGAGTTTCTCACGTAGTCATTCCGCGTAACTAACAATAACATATTCATCTCCGTGACATGCAACTCCTGCTTGTGTCGCTTAAGTACAAGGCCAAGTCTCGCTGCCATACAAAAGTGTCGGTCTAATGATGGACTTATAGACCTGTCCCTTCAACTTAAGCGGAATTTTCATTATTTTTATTATACACGTGGAATTAACTTGTTGGACTTTTGACCGTCCTTATGACTGAGATATAAGTGCTATTTTTGCATAGCAGGAAGGGTGGAGGCAGAAGTTGATTGGACGCCGTCTGTACTAATTCTAGATAAGATTTAATATATTATTCATTGCCAAAGCGGAAATTGAAGTTTCTATTACGAAAGGATTAGTTTTAATATACTATTTAGTAACTACATTATGTAGCTAGTCATGTAATGGGATTTTATTTTATTAAAAATATGGCTGGGAAAAGACGATTCCTTCAAAATGTACATACTTACATGTACTTTACTTAAATGTATACATGTTCGTTTGTTTTTAAAATAGTAGGTATACAGTTGTATGTCAATGTTTTGATACCTTGAATACAGGTATATTGAAATCGCGAAAGTATTTGGTAAAAAAAAAAAGATTACAAAACTCTATTCTATAGTTTTCAGACAAGATTATGAGAGACATGGTAAAGTTTTAATCTAGACATATATTTTTATGTCTGTCTAGTCTTGAAAAACCTGTCGGCGATATGAAGGGCTGCCAAAAAGCTCCTTTGTTGCTATATTAACGCTCTGCTTGAAAAAATCCATTATAAAAGCGCTGCCTTTGCATAAGCAGGCAAAGATTAATCGAACTCGTCTCTTGGGCGTTTCTTTCGCGTCTTTACGTTAAATGTAGGTATTCCAGTTTTAATAACATACATATTATTAACCTCACTAAGGTTTCTTTAGAGGTACAAACCGCGCTTTTATGATAGTAACTATGTATCTTTGTTGTTAACGATATATTTATATAGTCTATGGGGTCCAAGGATCTTTTAGAGCTGATTTGAAAAAACAGATTGCCTATTTTGTTAAATAATAATATATTTTTTTATTTCACAACATCACATACTTACATTGATCAGACTCCGAGATAGGTAGCTCAAGTTCCTGTGTTACAGATATCAGAACCAACAGCGGAATTAAAAATATAGACGTATAATACTTTTCTTTTCTAAATAAATACTTATAATACATAGAAAACACCCAGATCAATACAAACAGCCATGTTCATGCACACAAATGTTTGTACTGTGAGGGGATCGAACCCGCAACCCTTGCACCAGAGGCAGTGTTCACTATCACTGACGCAAACGAGTTGTCACGAGATTTTTTCATATGTTTTTAAGTATATCTTCTCGTTTAGGTTAAATAAACCTGCAGAAATATTTTTAGAGTCTGGAATTACAGTAATAAATCGGACACCAACCCTCAAATTCTAATGTAATTATGTAAAGTCACGTGCTATTTAAACTGTAGACAGGTGACAATATTCTAAACTTAAATAATTTGATAAAGACGTTAAAGTAGCGTAAATTATTTTGTTCAAATTTAATATCATGAAAGTATTAGAATAGTAATTTACGAGACTTCTACCATGTACCTTATTTTTGGTAGGAATCATATAAAAACTATTCTAATGTTAGTGCCCATGAAAGTTTAAAACTAAATACCTATCATAGAAAGTACTTTGTCAACCATAAATGAAATAATTTAGAATAGTCATTTACGGGATTTCTACCATGTTCCTTTTTTTTGACTTCTGATATTTCGGCACTGTTGCAAGGGCCATGGTCACGGAGTAACAACGGAGTAAATAACTATTCTAATGTAAGTGACTACGAAAGCTTAAAACAATATAGGAAATATTTTATACAACAAAAAGAGCGTTAAACACGGATAGTACCAAAAAGTAGCAAAGCATAAAACATAAACAGAATAATAAGAAAATCGATTGGTATGTGTTCATTATTTTCGCAGTAGTGCTTCGCGGTTTTTTTTCTCTTACCTCCTTTGCACATAAACATTTGTTACAATGTTCTACAGATTATAACCCTTGGAAGGGAAATAGGAATCACTGACATTCAGAGATGATGGGCGATTATGTTTTGTATGTATTACAAAATAAAGGTGTTAAATGTGTATATTTGTAATCCCACTGTTGATTCTGATATCCGTAACACAGGTGCAGGAGTTCCCTATCTCGGAGTCAGATCGATGTAAGTCGTATCGTGAACTATTTAACTGTTTATTTAAAAAAAAAACGGTAGTATTTAGTTACATTAAGATTAGAATACCCTTGGATTTTTGCATCTTATTTACTAAGAACACTTTATCCTTACAGTTATTTATATATAGCTTAGCAATTTATATATACTTTAGCAAGTCTGGTAGTGTATTTTCGGTGCCAAATAAATGTTTTCTCTATTTTATTTTTTTATTGTAGAACATTTTAACACATTGAATGCCATCAAACCAGACACAGATAAACATTTATTGTTTGTCGGTCACCGGTGTCCTCCATGGCGCTCAAAACCCTAATTTGAAACGATTAATCCTTACCGCCGTTTATACTGTAACTTCTCTAATATCAAAACATAATATAAACACCAGTACGTGTCTAATTTATAAAATCTCGCTCATGTGGGAAAAATCATGCTCATAATTTAGATTTACGAGTACGTACGCATACGCGCCCACGCAAAGTAAATTTCTATAATATCAAATTTCGTTAAGTTTAAAAATCCAATTTTGAAATTATTTCAAATATAATTGAGTGAGTGAGAAAACGCTTTTAAAAATATAGGGCTTTATTCATTAACGCTCAATAGACCTTTGCTAGCTAAAACGAGTGTTTAAATAGAGCAGTTTTAACGTTAGAAAAAAAATGAAAACTGCTTTATAACACCGTTTTAGTTAACAAAGGTTTAAGAATAATTTATGAATAAGACCTACATATTTTATTTTTCTTATGGCATAGTTTAATTATCATGTGTAGGGAAAAGCTTCAATCGATTCTAAGTCGAGGTTTTTCAATTGAATCCTCCTCTTAGAGCAAAGTCACTTGAATGTGTTTGCTTTACTCGAGTCACGATTTAACTCTACGCTCTTCGGCGGTCTATATAGGCTCAAGCTTCATTTTTATATAGTATTTTTTGCGATTTTCCCCTTTCACGAAAACGTATTGGGGAATTTATAAATGATTTGTTACAACCTATACATTCATTTCTACATTTTTATACATTACTTTGTTCCCTAAAATTTGTGAAGTTGTCTCATGAATAGAAATAGGAGTATTTAAATGTTACTAAGTTCTGTAAAATTTTAAGCAAAAATAAACTATTACATTATATTATAATATTAAAGATCTATCTAACATTTATGTAATATATAATTAAGTAAAAACTGCTAGAAGCAAAAGTTAGAAATAAAACAAACTGAATCGCCTTAGTAATTCTACTTGCTAAAGGAATTTTAAAAATACAATAACATCTCTTGCTCAAAGCATAGTTTCCACGCATTAATACTTGTATACAAAGATTTAGGTCGTTAGAATGAAAACCTACTTAAACTGGCTTATTAAAGCTCTTAGATGCAACAGAATAGAAAAGAATTCCTCTCATCATGTTTCATTATTTTACTTTTTTTTAGGAAACTAAAAACTGGTTTACACTGCGAGCTAGCGTACAAATACAAGTCACCCTGCCGAGTAGCGGCATTGCAGTTACTCCCACTAATTGAACGTCACTAACGATTTACTTGCACGAGTGATCAAGATAGTAGGTTGCATAACTAGCCAAGTAACTCTACTGGCAAGGCAGCAACTCGCGCTGGGTAAAACAGTCTTAAATACAGTAATTTCAACGTACGAGGAACTGTCTCTAGGGTTCATTTTATTAAAAAGTTATTCTACTATTTTAATGCCTAACAATTTCGCTGCCTGCTCTTTTAGATAATGTCAACTCAGTTAAGCTTGTAGAGCCACTAAGCCTTTTACTTTATTCACAGTTACTACTCAAAATCCCGGTAAGAATACTTCTACAACCAGTCACTAAATCAGTTTTGACAAACGCAATATTAATAATATAATAAAAACTTGGGGTTCATAAACACAGTATCGAACATTTCATTCGCTCGCAGACACTATCCTAATAAAGGTGATTTATACCAAAATAAATAAAAGATTTCTGTCTGTTACTATAACTTGAGCTTCTACTTCACGTTTCAAATGTAGGAAAGCAATACTTATCTATTATTTTTTTATGAAATAAGCTTCGAACATAATGCAGGATTTGGCAAAAATAAATTTCAAAAAGTAGGTACATTAAAGGCTTGTGTACTTTTGTATTTGTTAGACAGGAAAAGAAATGTTGTTATATCACCTTTCTTCTCGGTAGAAATTGACATTCCTAATCAGTGGTCGATTACATAATATTTGACATTCATAAATGTTCTGTGTGGACTTAAATTGAATAAAGAGATTTTTGTTTTATTTACCTAAATTTGAGAAACTATAAAAAAAATGCAGGTTGCAAAAATGCAATGTGAGGACATACTTTCAAAAATCTAGAAATATACCCAATATACCCATTTTCGTACTTAACCTTAAGGTGGTGATTTATTTCTAATCTTGGTACAGGTGCTACAAGCGCTCCTGAAGCAGTAGCTCTAAAAAAAGTTATTGAAATTTTAAAATCATGATATTGCGAGTGCTATTTACGTTTACTATCCAAGGACGTTGTGTCAGGTTTAATAACAGAGATATTAAATTTTACTTACATATTCTACTTGAAAATTATCACTTGGATAATTTTCACACAATTTTATCAATCGATTCGACTTCTACTATTGCGAAGCAATGTCGGATACAAATGGAGTAAATGTCAGCTTTAAATTTCAAAGCTATCTTTTTAGCAATATACATTTTACACACTATTCATAACATAATTTAAGTTAGTGCATTTCCTGCCTACTAAAACTTTATTTTGTTACTTTTATTTTGTTGTAGATTCTTTTATTATAAATATTATGTTTACTGGTTACGTTTTCCATTTTTAAGCTAAAAGTATTTTCAACCATTTTAATGATCAAATTCTTACGATTCAGTTTTTTCATCTTTGTATTCTGAACCACTTTATTTCGATCAACAAATACGACGACAATCCACTCACAAGTGTGTACACTTTTAGGTGGAAAAAAATTAACGCTTACTTATCCTTACAGGGAATCAGGCGGCCACCAAGCGTCACTCATCAGGCGTGGCGACCACACGTCATCAGTCCGCCTGACCACGATCAGGTCTTTGCGTTCTTCCACCAAATATTCCAACGGACATAACGTTAGTCTTTTATAACAATCAAGGAGGTTAAATCGCCAAAGGACTTTACACCAAAGGTACATAGACGTGCAAAGTGACAGAGTTAGCAACTGTGTTGTGTGTATGGAACTAAAGTGCAAACAAAGCTACACGTAAGATGTAATTTGTGTATGTTTACGCTTGTTGTAATGTTTTTGTAAGTGAGAATTTAATAAAGAGATTAATAGTTTTATTGTAAATTGGTACAAATGTGTGTTAATTTATTTACACATTTAAACACTTACTTACTTACTCCACCGGCTCAGCGACCCGAAGCGAGTCTTGGCCCCCGAAACAAGAGAACGCCACTTTGATCGATCCTGCACTACTTGTTCCCCATTCACCGGCCTGAAGTTCTCGCAGATCATTCTCGACGACGTCCTTCCAGCGATACCTAGGCCGGCCTACCGTCCCAAAAAACACAGGACCGGGAAGCAGAAACTACGCGAAGTTAGCACTCTATTTGCAATATACATTTTACTCTATGAGCTAGCCTGCCAAGAACTGCACATGCAAATGACACACACTGTGTGGACGTCACTTTGAGTAACTCACACGTGCGAATTGGATAGTAAGACAGTTTTGTAAAAGTAGACAAGCCACTGTCAGAAGCTCGTACTGTATAAATCTGTCTTGACATGCATTAATGTGCAAAAAAATAAAACTACATTTCTGCATTAACTACAATTGCCTGGTTAAGATTTACTCAGCAAGTCATTAATATAGGAGATACTATCCAGATCTGTTGGAGTGCAAGCTTCAAGGTGAGTGCGGCTGCCAAGAATATGGGTAAACAAATTGTTATTAGCATTAATACCACTGATGATCACGATTCTTTGAAATTAATATGAAAACAACAATAAAAACTACTATTTTTGCTTTGGTATTTATTGCAGAAAAACGTGCTCATCAGTGCTTGTTTATGTAACCTACGTATTTTAAAGGAGACTGCTTTTATGAATCCATAACTGACCTAATATGATTGACCGGATGGCGCAATTGGTAGTGACCCTGCCTTTTACGCCAAAGGTCGTGGGTTCGATCCCCACCCTGGACAAACATTCGTGCGATGAACACTTGTGTTTGTTCAGTGTCTGGGTGTAATATATGTATTTAAGTATACATTTGTGTTCCTCTGTTGTCTGATATCTGTAACACAAGTGCTTAAGCTAGTTTTTAGTACGGAATCAGGTGAACGTATGAGATGTTGTGAGAATTATTATAATTATTATAGCGGGAGGGCTTTTTAGTCTACTCTCCTTAAGTAAACAGCTGAATTATATTTTCTGGGGCTTCGATTGATGAGCTGAACACGAGCTGATCGTAAGCTGAGCTGTGCTCTGTTTGGGCTTTGGGCGTCAAGTGTGGACGGGTTACGACCCAACATTAATCACTCTCTCTCTTAATCTCTTCGAGTTTCTCAAAAATCTTCTGAGTACTGCCGAACACCTCAATTTCCCCCTAAAAAAATTACCTCTCTGATTCACGTTTTTGAATGAACATAGCGAAAGGCTGACGAAACTAATTTAAGTCAGAACGAGTCCTCAAAGCGAGTGATCAAACATCCTCAGAAGTTGTTCCTTAAATTAAATCCACAAAAGCTTGGCCTTTGCGTACCAAACTAGGTAGAATTTGTATAAAGCTGATTTATCAGGTCTAGGTTCGATATATAAGCCTTGAGATGAGTTTTTTTTTGAGTAATTATTATTCTTTCTTTAGCTTGGTACATAGGCGATGTACATAAAAATAACGTAAGTTTAATAAAATTAAACTAATTAAACTTACTTTTTTTATTACAATAGTCAGACATTTGGCCACAATCTCACCTGATGGTAAGTGATGATGGTTACTTAATTTTTTATTCCAAATAGTGCATACTTAATACCATAGTAGTCATCATCATCGTCAGCCCATTTAAGTCCCCACTGCTGGGGCACGGGCCTCCCTCAATCACATGAGGGGTAATTGCCATACTCACCACGCTTGGCAGACGGGTTGGCGAGGGTTTTGGTATAAATGCAGAGTTTTCCTTCTCTGGGTGCTGATGATCATACCAGCAACTTTACCTTAGTCGCCTTTTACGACACCTCGATAAGAGTGAGGGTGGCCTATTCTACTCTGCCGGGGACCACACGGCCAACTACCATACCATACTAGTACTGACATGATTTACCGCCACCTGCATGCAGAAATCGATATTAATAAAAATGCTATAATGTGAAGTAAATACGCAAAGAATTAAAAAAATAGTAACTAAAATCGTAAGTATCAAATATGCCTAGTGTATGAAATACAATGTCATTTGGAACAGTGGCAGTGAACGCTGCCTTTGGTCCAAGGGTTGCGGTTTAGATCCCCGCACAGTACAAACATTTGTGTGCATGAACATGTCTGTTTGTATTGGTCTGGGTGTTTTCTATGTATACATTCTTGTAGTGTATTTACCAAAGAAAAGTATTATATGTATATATTTGTAATCCCACTGTTGATTCTGATATCCGTAACACAGGTACTTAGCTACTTATCTCGGAGTCAGATCAATGTATATGATGTGAAATATTTATTTATTATTTATTTATTAATGTCAAACAAAACATGGTCAAACTCTCAATTGTAACAAAAAGTGAGGCATGATAATTTGGTTAAGAGTATGTGCATTTGAAAAGCAAAGATAACATGGTCCATAACTATGCACATATTTTTTAAATGAAATCACTGTTAATAACATACATTTGTAAATGATTGTGTGTGAACGGGTTTCCTATATTGTGTATAAACAGGAAATCGTCCCCAAACACAATTTATTTTCAGTAAATTGTTTGGGGAGACTTTATTGCATACGGATCACTAAATAAATACCAATTTGTTAGGAAAAAAAGAATTCAATATAAGAAGAGAAATAAGAAAACTAAGTTTTGATTGAAATCGAACGTTTATGACAGAGGCGCCATAGACAGATGTGGCCTTTGTTTGAAATACGCGATCCAGATTTTACTATGTCAGATTTGGATAGGAGCAATAAAAGTGATGAACTCGTGAAATCAAATGTTATTGAATCTGTTCAATCGTCCAAATTTAAGGTTATTCGGCAAGAAAATTTCGTCCATATTCTAGGAATTATTGTACATTTCTTTAGTTTTCTCTCACTTACGACACCTATATTTTGTAAATGCAGATTGATCTATTCGGAGAAGTGAATTCTATTTATTTGTTAATAATGGCTCTGCATTGTCAAAGACAGCTCTAATAAAAAAATAACAGAAAACAAACCAAAAATAGCCGTTTTTATATGTGATTTTCGAAATTCCACTAAGTAACAAAAACCGAGGATTGTGTCGGTAGAAAGTATCGGCTGATGCCATTTCGAAGGTTTTAAATTAGTATCTAGGAGTTTATAGAGAACAAATCTCGAAATGGAACTAAGTTTTTATGCAGTGAATGCCACGAAGTGACAATAATATACGAATCGTTGTATAGTTTCGTTTTTGACAGTTTGCGATTGCGTTTAAAGTGGTGTTGGCAGAATCAGTCGACAAAACGTAAAACACCGGCGTTTTATTGAGTGACTGTGACTTTGAATGACTTTGACAGTTGACTACCTGCTTATTTTCAATTAGTTCTCTTGACATTAGCAAATTGTCATTGGGTAGAGCCATATTATAAGCGCTTTGCACGAGTATCTAATGAATTTTCTTATAATACTTACCTACGAGTATTTATGAGGGGTAGAGGTAACATTACATACATTGGCTACTTAAAAGAGTGATGGCAATCATAAAGAACTTACAGAGGGTATAAAGATAAAAATCCGAGGAAATGATAATGACTGAAACCGCTCACACACACGTTTCATAAAGATGAACACACACATTACATAAAACCGGCCAAGTGCGAGTCGGACTCGCCGCCCATGAAGGGTTACGTAGCAGCAAGTAAGTTCTTGCTCGGAGTATCTCTGAAGGACCGCATCAGAAATGATGTAATCGGACAGAGAACCAGAGTCACCGACATAGCCCATCGAATTAGCAAACTGAAGTGGCAGTGGGCTGGTCATATTAGCCGCAGAACTGACAGCCGTTGGAGCCGTAAAGTCCTTGAGTGGAGACCGCGACTCGGTAAGCGTAGTGTAGGACGCCCTGCGACAAGATGGGATGATGACATTCGAAGGCTTGCTGGTGTGGGCTGGATATGAGAGTGGCCGAAAATCGGGAGCAGTGGCGTGCATTAGAGGAGACCTATGTCCAGCAGTGGACAAGTGTGGGTTGCTGATGATGAAGTAAGTTATTACTTAATTGTAAAAGAAATGAGTTGACTAAACGGAAGGTAAATTGAGGTTTACGTTTTAAAGTATATTAAAAAAAAACTACTAACTAGATCTAGTTCAAACCAATTTTCGTTGTTAGTTTTCATGGTAATGTATATCCTTTATTTTTTTTAGTTTCATTATTTTTTTATTTTGAAAGTTAGAGGGGGGAGGACACACATTTTATCACTTTGGGAGCGTCTTTTGCGCAAAGTATTAAATTGAGAAAAAAAATATTAGAAACCTCAACATCATTTTTAAAGACTTGTCCATAGATATACCACACGTATGGGTTTGGTGAAATAAAAATGAAGTTTCAGTTCTAAGTATGGATACCCCCAAAATTTATATATTTTTTCCTATTTTTGGGTAGAAATCGAAATGCGGTTAACAAAATACATCTATTTACTAAGTTACAATAGTATTGTTCTTATAGTTTCGGAAAAACAGACAGACTGACGGACAGACGGACAGATGGACAGACAAACAGACATGAAGAATAGAATAGTAAGTTCTATAAGGGTTCCATTTTTTGCCATTGGCTACGGAACCCTAAAAAACGTACCTCAGATTTGTGGAACGGTTTGGCTGGAGTAATATTTCCCAACGGGAACGAACTCCTCTCTAAAAGACCGGTAACGGAATAGCGACCTCTCTTATCTCGCTCATGTACAGTGGCGGACAGGTGAACTCAATGTGTAACAATATAAAGTTTATAATCGAATGAAGAAATTTGACAGTTTTGTATAGCTTGATGTGTCCGCCACCGTACATGGGTGGCAGTGGTACTATCTTCTGACCCTTTTCTTGTTTTCCTGTTCTGACTCTAGCATTGAAAGAGAACAAAAAAAGGCTTTCATATGCTTAAAGGTTACTGTATAACACAACTAAGGGAAACAGAAGATCTTTCTTAAAATAGTGGTGGCAAAAGATTTTTTTATTGTTGCCTTTTTAGTCAGAATAAAATGAAAATGAGGGTGGAAATTAAAAAGTTAGGTACAATCGATGATTTTTTTATAAACTAAAGTCAAGTTGAAATTCATTACTCAGTGAGTTCTTTTGAAAATTAAAGTCAAACATTTGTGCATGATTAAATAAATAGTAAACAAGTGTACCGAATCGACGGCCGTATGTAGTTAGTAAAAATAGATCCGGTTTAGTAGCTATTTTAAATACATTAGCAGCGCTAATGTGCCTTACCCTTTACCTTACAAGAGCTTAATATACTTTACGTGGAACTTTTTTCTGTTGTTAACGCAATGTTTTAGGCTAATTTTCTAAGTATCTACAATCCTTTATTTTCACCGCTACTTAGCCGTAATTAATGTCCAAATTAAACTTTGATTGCATCTACGTACATTTTTAGAATTTAAACTGTTTAATTATTAGCTAAATCTGCCTCTACAAAGATAATTTACTAACAAAGTGTTTTATACAAGATCAAAGATACGTTATTGTTGGTGACTTTTTACGTTTGTATTGTTCTTAACTAGAATATGCTGTGGAAGAGTTATACTTCGGTATGAATGACCCAGCTTGCAGTAGATTAAAAAGCCATATGATTAATATGTGTCGAGATTTGTTCCAAGTGCATTATTTAATTTAGATAAATTGCAAAGGAATATCTAAAATGAAAATGATATATATTGATAATTCTTTGATATTCATATTATGAGCTATAAGAATTCATAGAAAGTGGACGGATCAAGCAAGGTATAAAAGTACTCACCCATTATGATCATAGTCAATCAACCGTTACAATTTACGGTTCCTTTTCAAATGACATGTGACTCAATTGACTCCTTACTCTTAATATTTATCTACTTCCTTTACATAATTATTCCGAATAATTAAATAAATGGTTTACACTAATCTATGTCACAGTACATATGTAGTACATATGTCAAGTTAATGCCTCATGTTACAAATGTCATTAATTAGACAAATTTTCCCCTCCCTCGTTGACAGTTCCACCTAAAATTCACCCACTCAGTGACATGTTGACACGTTAATGAACTCCGAATGTGACAATCAACAGAGTTTGTTAAGTGATTACCCAAAATACCATGTTTTACTCGTTTTATTTTCATATTGTTAAATATATCTAAATATAATCTTGACTGGCGATTTTAAAAACATCGAATTTGTTGAAATGAAAGTATTTGTTTATAATTTTCGAGTGGCACGTGTTAAGATTCCACAAGAAACAACAACGAGCCAATCGAAATGAAAAGTGTGGAACCTGGTTGTATGTGCGATTCAAACCTGAAATATAACAATCGCGGTCTAAAACTTTACAGTCAAGATTGGACAACAAACTACTGAACCGTGCCGTGTCACAATATTGCCTGCACTTTTTATGTGATAGTTAGCAGACGAGCAGACGGATCACCTGATGGTAAGCGATTGCCGATGCCCATGGACATCCGCGACACCAGTGGAGACACTAATGCGCTGCCAACCCCTAAACCCCCCTTTTCCCCGGATATACCTAATTGCGGTTCTCTGGAGACTAGTGTACAGTTTCATCGTGTGGATTTAATTCTGCCTACTATTTACTACATTTTTTTTATTATGGCTCTACCCGAAGATAATTTGCCAATGTCAAGTAACTTATTGAGAATAAGTAGGTAGTCAAAAGTCGAAGTCAGTCAAAGTCACAGTCACTCAATAAAACGCCGGTGTTTTACGTTTTATCGACCTACGGATTCAGCGGATATCATTGTAAAAGCAATCGCAGGTTTTAAGACTCTATTTGGTCCAAGCAAGTTGTCACGAGACAATTCACTCGACACACAATAGCAGTGTTAAAAACGATACAATTCAACGATTTTTATTATTAAGATCACTTTGCGGCACTTCACTGCACAAATAAACACCAAATTTGAACACTAAAAACCACTAGACACTAATTTAAAACCTTTGAATTGCATCAGCCCATGCGGCTTCTATGCAAAGATTATTTAATTCATAAATAAATAATGAAATATGACACCAACTGCCTCGTATTTTATTATACTCGTAACAGTCCTACTGATCATTTTGAACAACTTAAACTGTCATATAATCTGCCGGGAGTCATTTCGTACAGTAAAACACACAGGTTGGCGTCCTTAGATTTATGGACTTTGTAACGATCGAACTTATAATTAATTAATTGATTGTTATGTGGTATTCCTCGTACGGGGACATATTTCTGATTTTTACCTATTTTTATTTAAGAGCGTAAGTACATACTAAAATATGTTGTAACACACAAATTTTTCGGGCTGAGTTATGTACTAACAATGTTAAAAGCCTTTTTTTCAGAACGGCCTGCGGTTTGCGGTTTGCAGTGCAAGCGTAAACTTTTTTTTGTGGCAGAAAAAATCCCGTGAAACTGGGCAATATCTTTTAGCATACCCGACCAACTCGTTTCGGTCAGATTATTTGAGGTCCCATTTGGGAAACTTGTTTAGAAAAATTATAAAACGACCCCGCAATCTTGAACCTACCCGTTTTTTTTTATGTGATAGTTGACAGACCAGCGGACGGTTCACCTGATAGGAAGCGATTGCCGCCACCCATGGACACCCACGAAAGACACCGGATGGAGTCACAAAGTGCGCTGCCTAACCTTTAAGCTCCTCCTTTCCTCGGATTGGGCCTCCGGTACCCACACTCACGCAGCAAAGAACAGCACAGAGCTGCTTCACGCCGGTTTTCTGTGAGGCCAGTGTTTTCTCCATTACTAGATAACCTAGTTAGGCACTGGTTTAAAGTACTTCACGATAAACAAAAAAAATATGGAGAGAGCACACCATAAACACTAACTTAAGGCTAACTCAGTTCTTAATTACAATGTAACATGCAATTGAATTGTAAATTGAAACTAACATTATATTATGACTCACAATAGTATTTATTTTTATTCACTTAGCAAGGCGAAGTAATATATTGGAGACCGACAAGTGAAACATTAGCATGTTTTTTTATGATACAACTAACAAGTATTTGACCTCAATCTCACCTGATGTTAAGCACGGCCATGCTTGCCCGTGAAAAGCCTATTCAGTCGGTTATCATCATCATCATTTCAGCCAATAGACGTCCACTGCTGGACATAGGCCTCCCCCAATGTTCTCCACTACAGATCGGTCCTGTGCCGCCCGCATCCATTGGGTTCCCGCGATCTTCACCAGATCGTCGGTCCACCTTGTGGAGTGCCTGCCATGGCTGCGACAAAAACATTCGAATTTAAGATAGGTAAGAAAGATAGTAGTCATATCGATTACTGTTTAATTATTATTTTTTAAATATGAGTGGTGGCAGACGAGCAGACGGATCACCTGATGGTAAGCAATTCCGCCGCCCATGGACACCCGCAACACCAGTGGAGTCACAAGTACGCTGCCAACCTTTTCCTCTTCCTCCCCATTGGGCCTCCGGTAATTCCGATTGTTTGTGTCAATCCCTATGATAAAAATTCCGATCACCGCATCATGCAATTCGTATGATATTTATTGCAAAATTTTATTAGTGATAACTATTTTAAGTTCTTGTTCAGATCAATTGAGAAAGATTACTTACTTGTTACTTTGGAACAATGAAAACACAAAAAGTTATTACGCTGAATGGACTATTTAATTGAGAAAGATTACTTACTTGTTACTTTGGAACAATGAAAACACAAAAAGTTATTACGCTGAATGGACTATTTAATTGAGAAAGATTACTTACTTGTTACTTTGACAATGAAAACACAAAAAGTTACGCTGATGGACTATTTAATTGAGAAAGATTACTTACTTGTTACTTTGGAACAATGAAAACACAAAAAGTTATTACGCTGAATGGACTATTTAATTGAGAAAGATTACTTACTTGTTACTTTGGAACAATGAAAACACAAAAAGTTATTACGCTGAATGGACTATTTAATTGAGGAAGGTTTACTTACTTGTTACTTTGGAACAATGAAAACACAAAAAGTTATTACGCTGAATGGACTATTTAATTGAGAAAGATTACTTACTTGTTACTTTGGAACAATGAAAACACAAAAAGTTATTACGCTGAATGGACTATTTAATTGAGAAAGATTACTTACTTGTTACTTTGGAACAATGAAAACACAAAAAGTTATTACGCTGAATGGACTATTTAATTGAGAAAGATTACTTACTTGTTACTTTGGAACAATGAAAACACAAAAAGTTATTACGCCTGAATGGACTATTTAATTGAGAAAGATTACTACTTGTTACTTTGGAACAATGAAAACACAAAAAGTTATTACGCTGAATGGACTATTTAATTGAGAAAGATTACTCACTTGTTACTTTGGAACAATGAAAACACAAAAAGTTATTACGCTAAATGGACTATAAATATATGACTTAGCCACGATAGACACGCGCTGAATTAGAATCTGTAAACGGCATAACGTTCCTAAATGTTGTCCATTAAAGCACAGTTAATTATAAACCAGTAGCATTAATATTTACTTTACAAAATTAAAAAAAAGAGTTACTACGAAATATACAACTTCGCTAAACACAATCACACGAGAAAATCGCTATACACAACGGCGAATTTCATATGTAGACCTAATATAACGTCGAGAATACCCTTATTTTCTGTTCTATTTGATCAATGAAATACTGTTCTGCCACCTCAAAGCAATAATGGGGAGCCGTTTTTCCCTTGCGTGTTAACATTTGCTTTGCACGCATGAAGTGGTCCTCACCTCATAATGCTTATAATGCAATATACCCCTTTTTTAATTCCGGAATAATTTCTTTACTTAAATTACAAATATCTGTAGGTTTATCTTTACATTTCACTATAGCTTAATTATGAGTTACCTATCATCATCATCATCAGCCCATTTAAGTCCCCACTGCTGGGGCACGGGCCTCCCTCAATCACATGAGGGGTAATTGCCATACTCACCACGCTTGGCAGACGGGTTGGCGAGGGTTTAGATATAAATGCAGAGTTTTCCTTCTCTGGGTGCTGATGATCATGCCAGCAGCTTTACCTTAGTCGCCTTTTACGACACCTCGGTAAGAGTGAGGGTGGCCTATTCTACTCTGCCGGGACCACACGGCTCCTATAAAGTGAGGTATCTATAAAGTGTAGTATTTGGGTGTTGAAATAACATATTATACATGTACAGTCAGCGTCAAATCAAGTTAACCCCTTGCAGTGGAAAAATAGCACTTGTGTCCTACATAAGGACGGTCCAAAGGTCAATAAGGGTAACTCGACGTGATGCTGTGTGTACATAGAGTTAGACTACAGCATATAAAAGCACAGAGGTTCGTCTTGTACTATCATGGGCTATGAGATTTACGAAATTATATTTTAGAAATTAAAAATACCATCCGGCCAGACTTTACTTATGAATGTAAGTATTTTAGCGACACTCATTTATACATTACTATCCTAGCAATTACTTAGACAGTATTCCCTTAACTTTAGTCATAGCGTAAGATAATAATAGTCTGAACTTATGTATAAAGTTGCTAGGTGTCAAACTGTCCCGCGGGTCAGAGATGGTACCTTGTTTATCAGGCGAGGATGTCGTTCGCCTGCCGTACACATTGTCCTTAAGCAATTAAACAAGGTAAGCCACAACTTTTGGCATACAAGTCAGGGTCGCTACCGAATGCATCATCGGCCCAATCATTATAAATAGTCATAATAATAGGTCTTTAACTACGAAATAACCGTATTTTTGCAGATACAATAAGATCCTCTATTAATCAACGGACCACTCATTGGGCGTGATTAATTCCATCCACCTTGACGGTTGGTTAGGAATTTTAATCGTATTAAACGCCGTGTGGTCCCCGGCAGAGTAGAATAGGCCACCCTCACTCTTACCGAGGTGTCGTAAAAGGCGACTAAGGTAAAGCTGCTAGGCATGATCATCAGCACCCAGAGAAGGAGAACTCTGCATTTATATCAAAACCCTCGCCAACCCGTCTGCCAAGCGTGGTGAGTATAGCAATTACCCCTCATGTGATTGAGGGAGGCCCGTGCTTCAGCAGTGGGGACTTAAATGGGCTGATGATGATGTTGATGAAACCCCCTTCTGTCCACGTGGGTGTTCAGTTAGGAATATTATACACTAACCAACCACCTTTTTTTTCTGGGTGGGTGGTTCGGAATATTTAAACTTCTTTTTTATGTAATAGGTAGGTTAGCCAACGAGGAAACTGGATCACCTG
The DNA here is from genome assembly GCA_019059595.1 of Marasmia exigua. Taxonomy (NCBI): domain Eukaryota; kingdom Metazoa; phylum Arthropoda; class Insecta; order Lepidoptera; family Crambidae; genus Marasmia; species Marasmia exigua. The sequence continues at coordinate 12,522,453 of CM032475.1, read as the reverse complement.
TAAAAAAACCTGTTTTATTTATGTATTAAATGAAAAAAATACTTATTTTCACTTACCACCAGGTGATCCGTTTCCTAGTTGTAAAGCCTATATTCTGTCCCACTGCCGAGCAAAGGCCTCCATCATAGAAATCAAGTCATCGCTTTTATGATGGGATGAGTCTTAACACTTTTCCAATTGTCAGTGCTATGCGATGCGTGCTCGGAAATGGTCGCGTCCTCAACTTAGCACTGACATAGATTAATTTATTAATCGCAAACTGCGCGGCCAACCCGCCGCCGAATAACACCGCTATGGGCTCCGAGCAACTCATAGCCAACGAACTGTTGGCGTAAATCCAGTTGGAGGACTTCTGGCTGCAGGGAGTCGTCTTTCGGAAGTTTCCAGGACGACTACCAGCTGACTGTACGCGCCGCATGTAGAAAATTGAAAAATAAAATGTGTATTTTACTTTATTATGAATATACGTTAGACTGTTAGATATTTATTATATGGGGCAATGAAATATTTTTTAATGTATCTTGTTGCCTAAAGTAAACGAATTATTATTATTACTAATCACCGGATCGGTGATCACAACTCCGAGCTATGTTTGAAAAATTCGAAACATACCTTTGCTCGACCTGGGAATTGAACCCAGGACTCCGAGATCACTTAGCCTGGAACTCAAACCACTAGACCAACGGGGCAATGTAGACCAATGGGGCGATTTCCTTGTTGGCTACCTACCTATTACATAAAAAAAGTTAAATTTTCCGAACGACCCACCACACCACCACACACCACACACCGACCACCCACAAAAAAAGATGGTTAGTTTATCATCATCTTCAGCAACCCACACTCGTCCACTGCTGGACATTGGTCTCCCCTAATGCACGCCACTGCTCCCGATTCGGCCACTCTCATCCAGCCCACACCAGCCAGCCTTCGAATGTCATCATCCCATCTAGTCGCAGGGCGTCTAACACTACGCTTACCGAGTCGCGGTCTCCACTCAAGGACTTTACGGCTCCAACGGCTGTCAGTTCTGCGGTCAATGTGACCAGCCCACTGCCTATTCACTTCAGCTGGTAAGTTAGTATAGAATATTCCTAACTGAACACCCACGTGGAAAGTGGGTGTTCAGTGGACCATTCACCTAGGTGGACGGATTGAATGGTCCCGTTGATAATAGAGGAAAAAGATTTATAAGCTCCTTCAATAAGCAAAAAGCTTACCATACAATATATATTTTTTATTTAAGACTATATTTATAGTCTTATATTAAATAGAGATCAGATATTATTGTTCTTGTGATGCATAAATAATCTTGAAAATTACTCCTTTTTTACTTCGCGGAGTTGACATTTTATCAATTAATAACTTTTTAAATAATAAAAAAATATATTCTGAACCACTAGAACTAGTAGCATTAACATACTTTACAAATCAAAAGAAGTTGGTATGGCAAATACAACTTTTAAGAAAAATTTCCATACGATACGGCAATGTCATAGGTAAAGATCTAATATTTTGCCTATTTTTTGGACGTTTGGACGTATAGGCATAGGTCGCGCCATTCACAAAGTCGCACTCCACTCTTTTTAACAATCTTTTTTTTCTAAACAAGTGGATGCAGTTACAGTGTTACAGTTCTATGGAAGCACTTCAATTTTTTAATCTTTGGCTTGCACTACCATGCACAATACGACAAATAGACAAAATTTAATAACGTGAAAACATTCTGATCAACTAAAAGATGTTCCTTTATAATTAGTTCGCGTTTCTCAGGGGATAGCACAAACAATATTTGTTTACCAATACTTCGTTTCTCGACCTCCTTTCTCTACAGATTCGTTACATTGCTCAGCTCAATTCTGAATTCGAAGCACGAAACGATTCAGGTATGTTTCAGTTCTAGTCAATTTAGGAATGATTCAGTGAAATGGTTTGGTTTTTGGGCGTACATTGACCTTAATATGAATTGTCTGTATCACTCATGAATACTAAGAAGGGTTAAGGTCTTGCTAATTTATTTTCTTATCGCAGTTTCGTTATACTTTTTGAAAATATCGGGCGCCACTGTTATTATAAGTACAAAATAATCAGTCAAAGAGTGTTGCAGGTTTGATTCATTAATCTAATCTAACGAAACAGATTTGTTTAATCTGTATCTGTGTACAATGTGCATTAAATATGCAATTTTTTCGCGTCTAAAATCTAGCCTAAATTAAAAAAACAAAGAGGTTGGAATCCTGTTTCCTTATTCGTACTGCGAAACAGTGGAATCAGCTGCGTGAGGAGGTGTTCCCTAGAAGCTACAATTTGGAGGTTTTCAAAGCTGCGAGTGAATAGGTATCTTCTAGGTAATCGTGCTACATCTTAGACCATAATTATTATCACTTACCATCAGGTGAAATATGGTGAAACGCTTACCTATCTACAGTAAAAAAAAACTGACTTTTTAGAACTAAATACTCTGAACCTTGAAAATGTCACATTCGCTGTGCAATATTACAAAAAGTACACATAAATAATTTCAGATACCTTTATCTTGGAACGTTCGGAATTTGTAGGCATTCAAAGAATTCTGCATTTGACGATAATTTGACGCTGGAAAGTCACTTGGAACTTAGAATTCAACGACACCAGGGCACAAAGGGGAGTTAACTGCGAATATCACGGTAAATTTGCGATCGCCTTGTTAGGTTTTTTGCCAGGGTAAGATTTTTGACTATACTTTGAATATTTTTAGTCGACTAATACTAATTTCAATAAAATATTGTTTCTTCTTTTTGTTTTGAATAATTAACTAACACACCTAAAAATTAACAACACTAAGAGCTTGGCAGGCCCCCAAAAAGGTGGACCGATGAACTGGTGATGGTCACGGGAATCCCTTAGATGTAGACGGCACAGGATCGCACTGTGTGGAGAAAGTTGGAGGAGTCATATGCGCATTTATTAGCTCAAACCCTTCATCATTATAGATCAAGGGTTTGTCTGGGGGGAGATAATAGGTAGAATAAGGATGTGAATGAAAGGAGACCAAGAGACGGAAACAGATGGTCCGATAGTATCAAGTTGGAAATATCGATGGCAAAAGAAAGTGGAGAGAAGTTGGAGAGGCATATGATCCCTAGGAAAATACATGTAGCTGAAAAAGAGAAAAGAAAAGTTCTGCAAAAACCCATTGCTACCTTCCTAGGTTGGTTTTGGTTTCCTAACCAATGTTAAATATAAAGTGCAAATAACTCACTTCGAAATAAACACATGATTTAATAAACAAAAACAAGAGACATCTGTTGTGAGGATTCTTAGTTATTTATGAATCATATCAGTATTATTGTTTTAGTAAGCTAACCTTTCCTTTCAAGGCTTACCAAATGAGAACGTTTTAAATAAATATGGGGAGATGGCGTTATTTAACCTAAAACCGCTACCGCCATCTAGTGTAACTCATCAGAAACAGTTCTACTGAGCTCCTAGTGCTACGGGTATGGCTACGCGCTACGGAAAATGCTACGAAATGTCTACGAGATCACGTAGAGGGCTTATAACGAGCTTCGCACATTTTGTACTGTATACTTACAAAGACAGTGCACTCATCTAAGGATTGTTTCTACAAATACTATTGTCTAATAGAAAAACTAATGCATATCAAAATTTTTTGCTTATATACCTACCAAGCCACACAATTATTATTTTTAAGCCCCGACGAATAAACGACAGGGTGTTATAAGTTAAGTTTGTTTTTGAGTACTTATGTAAACTGTAATTTTTTGAACTTGGTCAAAAAGACTATTGAGCCTTCGTAGGCCTCACATATAACAACAGCGGCAAGCGTCGGAGGATTTTTAGTGGGTAAACCTGACAAACACTTCTTAGAGGGAGCCCCACACACAAGGTGCCTAATGCATTTTCCCTTCGTTACTATAAAAGGGTATAGGACGGATCATAGAATTATAGCAGGTTGGCCATTTTAAATCTATGGGACGGATATAGTTAAAAGACGACGTGAGTTCCGATAAACTTCGCACAGTATGTGCCGTCTTTGCAACATTATATAAAAAGGTTTTGGTGTGACTTGTTTAAAAAAAAGTAAAATATACTGTACATACTGTCCTATTGCAAGGCATAGGTCTCCATCATATTAAATCAAGTCACCCAAAATATGATGGGATTGGACTGGGATTAATCATCACGGTTGCTAAATGTAGGTTGGTGATGAATCCGCATTTAGCGAATGTGATGTTCGAAGCATTCGAAACATGCTTTTTTGCTCGACCCGGTAATCGAACCCAGGACCCCGATATCACGATACTTACCCAATAGAACAACAAGGCGTTATTTCTTTCTTGAGGTTCAAATAATCCGCCCAGCAAAGTACATATGTATTTACAAAAGAAAAGTATTAAATGTATATACATATTTGTAATTCCGCTGTTGATTCTGATATCCGTAACACAAGCGCTTGTGCTACCTATCTCGGAGTCACATCAATGTATGTGATGTTGTTAAATATTTTTTTATTTATGTATGTATCAATCCAAACTAACAGCACCAAGTGCCTAGCAAATAATCGCTTTACTTACTTAAAAAAAAATGATGAAAACAAATTAAGAAACGTTCATCTAAAACTTCCTAAACTGACTTGGGGGAAATTGAATTTTTAAACTTTTGTACTACTACTTTCGTACTAGGTACGGAAATGTAAAGGATATTGAGGACTTTCAATTGCAAAAAAAAAGCAGTTTCGAAATAGTAATCAATTTTTTGGTACATGAGTGGTACACTCTCAGATTTTAAATATTATTACACGTACTTTTGGGAATGTCATACTGAAAATGGAACTGAAACTAGTTGAATTAATAACATGATAACAATAAGAGGTATTTTAATTCAAATAATATTAGTATATCATTTAAGGTAGGATCCGATTCCCGGGTCGAGCAAAAATTATGTTGTGAATTGTTCGAACACTGCTCGGGTTTTTTGATAACCAATCCGCATTAGGCAAGCATGATGATTGAGCCTAATCCCATCATATTAACGATAACTTTATTTCTATGCTTCCATCATAGAAATAAAGTTTGCTCTGCAGAGGGATAGTATAAAGTCTAATAGTTTACTTTATACTTTACTTTAAAATCCTTCTAGCCCCTTTAACTCAGGTAAACACTAGTTATATTATGCATGTATAGCTTCAAAAAGGTAAAGGCTTTATTGTTAAAACCCTTTCTCTCAGTAGTGCGTATAGTAATACAGTGCGAACGCTACAACGTGCATCCTATTCAAAAAGGTTTTTTAATTGGATTCATCCCATTTTTCCTCAATCTCCCAATAATCTTATTCTTTTATAAATTATTCCCCTTTAAATCTAAATTCTGACAAACGAAGGATAGTTCGTGTCCCTTCGAGACGTCACTCTACATAGCAGGTGCTTTATTCTCAAGGCACATGTCCCGTGATATATTTCATTCCCTAAAGACCCGTTCCGTTGATAGATATTTACTTGAGACAATTCGGTATGTGCGTCACGACTGAGGATCGGTTCATACGTGACAATTGGAAGCAGCGGTGACACAGTTGTATGCGTGTATGCATGCTTATCTTACGAATGAAGTTTTAAACAGATGTGTGCGTGAGCACGCGTGTGCCACTAACGAAGTATTATGTCATTATCATTAGTTGGAAAGTCGCAATTGGTAGTTGGAAATCTCGGTTTACTACGTAGTAGTTACCAGTGAGCAACAAAAGGACTGATGTTTAAGCGGAAATTGTGTTTTCATCCATACATGCGATTTGGACGTCAACTGACATGCATTTGCGTGTTTGAGTTAACACGATGATTTTCGTTCTAGAATCTAATTAAGTAGTTATTTTGATAAGGAGGCACTAATTTATAATGTATATCTCATCCCTATGGATTGGATAAGCTGAGGCAATGACACTTTATTTATCTCATCATGTTATAAGTTTGACGTGTCTGTGTGTGTCTGTCTGTCTGGCATAGTAGCTCCGAAATGGATGAACCGATTTTGATTTTGTGTTTTTATTTTATATTTTTTCAATATGGCCGACAAGCGGTTATTGAACAAACGATATCATCGAGCGTCTAGATTATAAACATATATAGATAGATAGATAAATATACTTTATTGCACAAAAAAACACAACTTAAAAAAAATAGGCATAACAGAAACTTAATTGTAAAATTTCGGCGGTCTTAATGCTTTGCACGAGACTAGTGGCTCCAGGCGAACTTCGTTCCGCTTATCTTTTGTTAAATTTCTCACCTTTTAGACCTTCTCTGGACTACGAAAATATTTTAAAACAAAATTCAGCTCAATCGGTCCAGCAGTTCTCGGGTTTTAATCAGACTAAAGAACATCAATTCATTTTTATTTATACAGATTACACGTCATCCTATATCAAATGTTTGATCGCGCATTCATACGAGCTAAATTCACAATGATCTTCTGCTTTTCAAAATCAAAGTGTGATTCATTTCTGTCAAAACTTGGTATAACAATAAAATACTCACAGTTCTTTTTACAAACAAATCATTTTGTATTTGCTTATATCTGCGAATAAATAATGTTTGTCACAGTAAGAAATCTCTTATCCCTAGAGAACAGTTCATTTTCTGAATAAAATAGTAAGTTGTGATTTTATTTCTTTCTATTTTAAAATCTAGCTGTAATCTGATCCATCCATCAAAATTAAACAAAAAGCTTACAAAATTTAACAGAGTTTAAAATAATGTATTTGGGAAAATACTTTCTTACTTTGTAGTAAGTACTTGATGGATATGCAGGTATATAAAAGTCAAAACCAATCCTTTGTAGATTAGGTACTCATAGCCCCCTCGCTAGAATGTGCAAGGAGTACAATGAAATCGTGAATAAAATACCCACTCTCGATATTTACCACGACTCGGTTAGAATATTCATGGAAAAAATATATTTTTTCTGCAGTCTTCCAGTGCTCCCCCGTTTAATTTTTAGGTCCGTTTGAAATTTGTTTAGATTTTAAGTTTAAAATTAGTTATAAATTAACTACAATATTAAGAACGCTGTGTATACCTATAATTGGCAAACAAATTTGAATATTTCCTTTTTAAGTTACCTGCTGTCAATTGTGATTGTTTTATGTGTATTGCTGTTGGTGTACCTTATATATAAATAAATAATCTTGAGTTGAACTCAACAATAAATAGATAGATAGATATTCTTTATTGCACATAAATGAAATACAAGCATGATACAACAACAGCAGCAGACAGTACAATAAGGCAGTTTTATCGCTTGTAGCGATTTCTTCCAGACAATCTTTGGGTAGAGGAAAGAAATATCGTATTCGTACTAAGGGAAGGCATTGCAAAGTAGTTTAATAAATCAAATTATCATTATCTGCAAAGTACGGGACCGAAAAAAAGATTTGACATTGTTTTTAAAAAAACCCCATGGGTTTCTCAAAAAATTAAATGCCTACGCCCCTACATTATTGTGCTTGCTTTCTCTGTTATCTCTAATGAAAGAACTTCAATAAGAAATATCATTCACATTTGAAGTTTTAATCTATAGTCAAAAGTTTCGTATTCAACTATTCATATTAAAACTCGATTTCAGTATCTATGATTCACTGTGCGCTAACAGTTAAAGTTCTTCTTTTGATTAATTGCTGGCGATCACAAAGATACGGTTCGTTTCCATAAGTTTCTTCAATGTTTGAAATCTAGATAGGTACCTATACTTTGTCGTTACTGCTTTTATAAAAGAACTAGACTGCGACCGCGGCGTTATGCACGCAATTTCAGTCTTTATTACAAAAGTTTTCATTCAAAAACTTCAAACCCGCTCAACTAACCCTTAGGGGTTGAAAGTCCAAAAGTCACTTTTTTATCCAAAAACCGTGCCCATCAATTTTAAGTTTCTTACTTTACTAATTAACAAACCCCCATATTGCATTTCACCCCTTATTTAACCCCTTTAAAGGGTAATTATAAAAAACGGTGAAGTGAATTTCAATATATTTCAAATTATACGTATAAATAAAAAGGAGATCGGCGAAAGAGGGCCCAATATTTTTCGAATTGTTCAGAATTAGAAACATACAATTTTAATTAAGTAACAAAATCTTTATTTTATCTATTTTAAAGTATATTTTTAAGAATGGGAATAAATAGTTAAATTATTTTTAATTTGCAAACAATTCATTGAACAAAAAGCACAGTGCAGAGGAAAAACAAAACGTTTTGAGAGGATTCGATCTAGATTATTCGATCTTTCATTTCAATTTACGCTGTATTAATAATCTAAAACCACACTTTTAATTGTTATTTACCATACAAGTTAAATTGATAGTATTTGACTAAGGTACAACGAACAAATAAACAATTAAAGCATCGATAAAAAACATTAGCCCCTTAAATTAAAGGATTTAAAATATATTGCCTCTTATGTTTTGGCTGTCCAATCGATGATTCTTCTGCCTCTCAAAATAAATGTGTCATTGACAATGTCACTTTGATTGATAATATGACATCTTTTTAAATGCGATCTACTCACTTACAACCAAATCTCCCTCATAATGTTGTGGTGTTTTAGGTGGTGTAACCCTCAATTAAAAAATAAAAATCAGAATGAGTAAAATATTCTTACACCGGTCAATTTCTCATCAAAACGTATCTCTTTAATCGCTCGACATTGGCAGAGTTATGTAAGTGTTCGCCGCGGGCAACACAGTAGCAGCCATAATTAAAAAAAAAAACTCACGAGTTAAGTAGGTAGGTAGAGGTACCTACGTTGCAATTGAAAGTGAAACGTAAGTACTCTGTAATGATGGTTAGGTAAGATTAGGATTTAGGTTTCATATTGATAACTCTTGGTTATTTTTGTGTGAAATACGGTCTGTTAATTCAAATGAACAATGCTCAAGTTTTGCAAAAAAATCCTAACCTCAATATTTTTAGTTCATTAAATAACTTTATAATCCCATCTTTAAAAAAGTGGCAACAATCAACTTTTTTCTTTGTTTAGTGTTCTTCTTAAAATATCATTATTTTTTTCCACGCACGGGACCTTGAAATCGGAATCTGAAAATACATAGAACTTTGCCGGTCTGCTTTTCACATTCCTAACAACAAAGACGAAGGACTATCATACAAACTTCAATCTTTCTTTTCGCCCCCATAAGGGTTTAATGTAAAAAAACGTTAAAACAAATTGTTTTGGATTTAATATAAGGAGCCCAAATAATGATTTTCAAGATTCTTACATTAAAATTGCTTAACCTCCATACCGTTGCCGTGTGGTCATCGGCAGAGTAGAATAGGCCACCCTCACTGTTACCGAGGTGTCGTAAAAGGCGACTAAGGTAAAGCTGCTAGCAGGATAATCAGCACCCAGAGAAGGAAACCTCTGCATTTATATCTAAACCCTCGCCAACCCGTCTGCCAAGCGTGGTGAGTATGGAAATTACCCCTCATGTGATTGAGGGAGGCCCGTGCCCCAGCAGTGGGGACTTAAATGGGCAGACGATGGTGATGAAGATGAACCCCCATACCGCTTTTCTTCCCCTATTGAGCCCCCTGTAAGGGTGATTTTCCAAATAACTTTTAATGAGTTATGTTTAATTTATAATAATTAGTTTAAATACAAATTTTCACATTCCTAACATCAAAGATGGCTTAATTTCATACGAACTTATAGCCCCCTTTCTACCCCCTTAAGGGTTGAATTTTTAAAAATCCCTTCGTAGTGTTTATGCTATTAAAAGAAACCCCTACTGAAATTTCAAGTTTCTAGAGTCAGTAGTTTGGGCTGTAGGTCCATTCCTAATCACTCAGTTTCACCTTTCATATGTAATGAAAGATTGCCCATAAGTGCGCGTGTCTTATTATATCATGGATTTATATTTAGCCAATTAGCCATAGTGCTTTACGTCCAAACCCATCGCTTCGATACAAGAAACATTTCCATCCTTTAAGCCTTCTGCTAGATCCCAATGCTGCAGTAGTGGAATACCTTAGAATCTTTCATTGCTGTCAATTCACTGTCATATTTTTTTAATATTGGGAGTATTGGATCTGGATCCAAATCGTCACGACATCTTTTTTGGGCCTGCCTAGGGAATCTAGCAGGGAAATTTATAAAAAACCTTCTATTTTATATCGAAAAAGTCAATAACGCAAATCATATTTCAAGTTTATAAAAAAAATATGTTTTTTCTCCACATTCCATTTTCTAGATATCATTAAAACTATTAGAAGTCTAGAAAATTCTGAGACGTTCCTACTTAAAGGACCTGATTAAAACTAAGATTAGGTTCTTCCCGAACTTGGTAAAAGCAGTCTAATATTACTTACTTGGCATCAAAAAATTACTTTAGTAGTAAAATGGGTTGTTTATCGTAAATTAAGTGACGATAGTAAATTACTCTAGATATGTTTAATGGAATTTTGTAATAAATAATATATGCTAATGAGGAATTGAAGATACACTCGTACTTACTAAAAGAAGCTTTTTTTAAAAACATTCAGTACCGTTTTTATTGTAGTCGAATATTTTGTTTTTGCATCAAAAATTACAACACGCTGCGTGAGTGAGGGTACCGGAGGCCCAATCCGGTTTTTTTATAAGGTTGGCAGCGCACTTGTGACTCCACTGGTGTCGCGGGTGTCCATGGGTAGCGGCAATCGCTTACATCTTTATCAGTCAGGTGATCCGTCTGCTCATGTGCCACCTATCTCATAAAAAAACACGCAATTTTCAAAGCAAGTAGCTAAAATTTTTCCTTAAATCAAAAGTATCTAAACAGCATTGCAAGTAAATAAAAAAACCAAATCGTCAGAAGCACTTTTTGCCTTGTTTTGCAAGAGCTTCGCTGAAAACTAAAAGTTCTCCATTTTCTCCTGTCAGAGAGAGCAATTAAGTATTTTTACTTATTAATTTAAATTCTCTACAAGCTTCTCTTAAAATGAACGTTAAAAACGAAATGTTTAAAATGTTTCATGCGAATATTTTAGCATATTCATAATAAGGACTAATTTGATAAAGTGTATGGATTACTCGTACATACCTATTTTTAATTTATATTTACATTCTCAACGTTTCCAGAAATAAAATTAAAGAAAAAAAAACCTTTTTAAAAACAAGCTTTTATTATTTGTTTATAAAATGAACTAAAAAGTTAAAAATAAATTAACACTAAAAAGAAATATAACACTTTGTAACTTGATTGTAACCTTTAACGACAAATATGCGTCTTCGTCTAGGACAAAATAATTCCTTATTGTACAAATTTATTTAATTTTAACACTAAAACTTTTCACCATACATAATTATTCAATCTCGTCCCCCCTCTTTATCATAGTCCCCAATTATAAATGAAAGCGTGTTACATTGTGTTAGCTGGAGGAAAATGTTGTGTTGTATTAAATGTAACACGCTTTTATTTATAAATGGGGACTATGATAAAGAGGGGGGACGAGATTGAATAATTATGTATGGTGAAAAGTTTTAGTGTTAAAATTAAATAAATTTGTACAATAAGGAATTATTTTGTCCTAGACGAAGACGCATATTTGTCGTTAAAGGTTACAATCAAGTTATTATTATTATTTGTTAGAAATGGGGTGAGCCCTGCGTCTCATAGCCACTGCGACCAGTAGATGATCTATTGTGGCAGCCCCGTAACCTATTACAGCACCTCATGTAGCTCCAGTTCCAGGATAAACCCGAGAATGGAGCTGATGGGGGAGCTTTTGATCTCGTCTGCTGAGATCATGTGTGCTCCCAGGTGCCGGCTTCTGCACCGGTGCAGCGCTATGCACTCGCCGAGGACGTGGATAATCGTTTCCTCGTCCTCGCGACAGAACCTGCAGGTTTTGGTATCTGAAAGGCCCATGTTGTGCAGGTGCTTATTTAATTTGCAGTGCCCTGTGAGGGTCCGAGTGAGTGCCCTAACATGTCCTCTGCTCAGTTTTATTATTTCTACAGCTCGTCTCTGATCGAACGCCTGTATCAACGCCTTAGACTGTTCTAGTCGAGGTAGTCTTTTCCAATATTCAGTGCTTTGCTTATGCTCCCACTCTTTTAACTCGAACCTGACCATGCAGGCTGGAACGCCACTTATTGGTTCCGGTCCGAGTAGTGGGCTCTCTGCCCCGGCCTTTGCTAGCACGTCAGCGACTTCGTTGACTCTGATATTGCAGTGTCCCGGTACCCAAATCAGATTTACGATGTTGGCATTGCCAAGCTGGTTTAGGAGCAGGACACACTCGCTAGTGAGTTTGGAGTCAAGTTCACAGGATGTTAACGCCTTGAGGGCAGCTTGACTATCTGAGAAGATGAATATCTTCTTATTCTGGAGATTCATTTGCAGACTCTCTTGGACACAGCCAATTATTGCGAAGACTTCTGCTTGGTACACTGTGGTATAGCGACCCAGGTTGGCGAATTTGCGTATTCTGAAGCGATCATTATAAAATCCCGCCCCGGATACGCCTTGCCTCCTGGAACCATCCGTATACCAAACGATGTCATTCTGCTTAACATTTCCGGGAGTTCCAGCCTCCCAGTCTTGTCTACTAGGTAACAAGACTGTAAACCGCTTATCGAAGCGGTATTCATGGATCATGGAGTCAGAGGGCATATCCATGACCGGAATTTTCATTAGTTCATTGTAGAGGTTACCTATGACCCTAGATTGCCATCTCGTCCTTCCTCTGATTTTTGCTCTCGTAATGGCCATCCTCGCTTCCATCTGCACGTGAATGTGCAGAGGTGGAATGTTCAGGAGGGCATCCAGTGCTGCAGAGGGAGAGGACGAAAGAGCGCCAGTGGCTATAAGGCAGGCTGTTCTTTGAACTTTGCTGAGGTTCTCCACGCAGTTGAGTTGGTGCGTCTTCTTATACCACACACAGCAGCCATAAGTGACGATCGGCCTCACTATGGTTTTATAAATCCAGAGTGCGGCCTTGGGCCGTAGCCCCCATTTTAGCCCCACCAACCTACTGCTTGCCCCCATCGCTATTTTTGCCTTTCTAGTAATGTAGTCGAGATGCTTGTTCCATGTTAGTTTTTGGTCTAGAAAGACTCCGAGATATTTGACCTCGTTGGACAAGCATAGCTTCGTACCAAGAAGTATTGGGGCGTGAAGCGCCTCTAGTTTCCTTCTTTTGGTAAACGGGATTAAGACCGTCTTCCGTGCGTTGACTGTTAGCACGTGTCTTGTGCACCAGTTTTCTACTGTTCGTAGGGCCCTTTGCATAAGACTGGAAATGGTGCTAGGACATTTTCCTATGACCATTATTACTATGTCATCTGCGTAACCCTGAGTCAGGAATCTGGCTTCATTGAGCTCACAGATGAGACTGTCAACAACCAATGACCATTGAAGGGGTGATAGGACTCCGCCCTGTGGACACCCTCTGGTCACTCTATAATGAAGAGTTTTATTCATCAACGTTGTTGTTGCAGTTCGATTTTGTAGCATGGATCCCATCCATCTGGTGGTGGTATCGTCGATTCCACGATTCACCATGCTACGTGTTATAACATCGAAGTTGGTGTTGTCAAAAGCCCTTTCAATGTCGAGAAAGGCACAGAGTGCAATTTCTTTGTCTTCTATGGCTTTCTCAATTCTGTCCACCAGATCAATAAGTGCCGTTTCCGTGGACTTGCCTGTTTGGTAGGCATGTTGTCTTGCACTCAGGGGTTTTTCAACGAGGTATGTTGCCCTGATGTGACTGTTTAACACCTTTTCCATCGTTTTTAGTAGGAATGAGGTGAGACTTATCGGTCTGTAGGACTTGGGCTGTGATTTGTCTTTGTCCCCTCCCTTGGGGATGTAAGTGACCCTCGCCCGAGTCCACGCTGATGGCAGATAACTCCAAGCAAAGCTTGCACGGTAAAGTTTTATCAGCGTTGAGATGATGATATCTTCGCCCCGTTGCAATATAGCCGGGAAAATACCATCGACCCCACCAGATTTATAAGGCTTGAAGCTCCTAATGGCCCAACTTATCTGCTGGGGACGAAAAATAACGGAAGCTCTCCTCCAGTCTTCATTCCGCGGTCTCCTGTCCGGAGACTTACTGTCCTGGAGTTCTCTTTCGTTATTAATGTACACGGATTCCGGAAAGTGCGTTTGAGCAAGCAGTCTCAGTGTTTCCTCCGGGGATTCCGTGAAAGATCCGTCCGCTTTCCTTAGCAGGCCTAGATGGGATTCAGGTGTCTTGGCTAATATTTTGTGGATCCTGGCAGCTTGGGCAGTGTCTTTGATGGACCCGCAAAATTTTTGCCAGGATCTCCTTTTTGCTTTCCTGAGCTCCCTATTGAAGCGTGTTAGCGCCTTCCTGTAAGCATCCCAGTTCTTGTCTTTTTTTGCCTGATTAAATAAGGCACGGGCCTTTTGCCTCAGATGCTCCAGGTTTTTGTTCCACCAAGGCGCGTTCCTATTGCTCTTAGTGGTCTTAAGAGGACAATTTTCTAGATACGCTTTCATTAGGCTTCTGCCTAAGTCCTCTGCTGCGGCTTCCACTTGGTCCACAGTTTTAATGTATTTAAAATCTCCAAGGTATAACCTAAGGGAGTTCCTAAAGCCCTCCCAGTCTGTTCCCTTGGGGTCTCGGTACGTGTTCGGTTCCTTTGTTCCCGAGCATATTATGTCGTACCTAATATGGGTGTGGTCGGACAAGGACGGCTCATCTGAGACGTGCCAATTGGTTACTCGGTGTGCGAGATTACCTGAACACCATGTTATATCTAGTACCTCCTGCCTAGAACGTGTGGTAAAGGTTGGTTTGCTACCCACGTTAAGAACAAATTGATTGTTGGTGAGCAAGTAGTCAAACAAGGACTCACCTCTTGCGTTCGTGTCGGAGCTGCCCCATGATGTGTGGTGGGAGTTGCAGTCAGTACCCACCAGCAGCTGGGTTTCTCTCTCCAGACAATATTCCACTACCGGGGTCACCTTGTTCACCGGATCCTGGTCCTCTCCGGGTAGGTACATGGAGCTGACTATGAGTGTCTCTGCACCTTTCCCCCCGGGGAGGTCTATATACGCTGCAACAGCATCGTCTGTACACAGCGAAGGGATCGGGAGGTAATTTATATCTCTCTTGAAGAGCATGCATGCTCTTGGCCTCACTCCGCAGGAGTTACTTAATATCTTACCTGCCGAGTTTAGCCCCATTACCGTGGTTTTGTTCACCCACGGTTCTTGGATCAAGGCGATGTCCAGGTCCTCAGAGAGGAATCTTTGGCAAAGGGCAGCTGTGGCTGCCTTTGAGTGCTGGAGGTTTACTTGTATCGCCTTAATCATTGTGTTGTTTTGGGGGACTGGGAGGGGAAGGGTTAGGGAATTTAGCTAAGACGTAGGGATGGGATAGGATTATATATAGGTGCCTAGGTTGTGTCTGTTTCTTTACGAAGGGGGGGGTTATGTGTTTTGTTAAGGATGCCACCCGAGCGCGGTTTGCATTCAATAAAGCTGGGGCCGTCACCATCGTCTGAGGTGTCAATACACTCCAAGATAGCACCTTGGAGCATTTCGACCCTCCCCTGGTCAATTTTACCCAGGGCGTCTATGATGCCGCACGTGACGGACCCAGCAACCTCCTTAAAGGTAGGCTTCGAGGTGGAAGGCTCGCCAAGTGTCGGTGCCTTGGTGGGATTACCTTGATTCGAGGTAGACGAGGTATTGAGAGGGCGCTTTGACGCCCGCTCCCTCGTTTCCCCCTCCTCTCGGGTCCTCTGCTTGGCCTTTTCACTCATGCGCAGTTCTAGCGCCTGCTCGAAGGTCATACCCTTCGCTACAAGCCGATATATTAGTTTTCTATCAGCTCCAGAGAGCTTAACCCTGGGTTTACTCTCTGGCCCCTTGGTCGACGTGTCCCTTTGGTGCGTTGCGCCCAGAGGGGTCGACTCTGCATTGGAAGTACCTGGTCCCTTAGTCCCAGGTGCTCCGGCAGTGTTCGTATGCTCCTCAGTATCGCTGCCAAGGAGCATAGCCTCGGAGGTACCTAGTACCTCTTCGGTAGAATTTAAATGGTCGTCTATTATGTCTACAATATCCATATAGTTCCCACAAGAAGCTAGGGAAGTAAAGGTCCACCCCTGCAGAGCCCCGCTTGCAGGGGTAAGGCTAAATAGACCTCGATTTCGCCTGGTTTCGAGGCCCCTCCGTTCGCGACCGAGCATCCCCTCGGCCATGCATCCATCGGCACGGATCGGATGACACCTTGGATTGGGGTTTTTGGAGACGAGGTTTCCTCCTCCAGGAAAAGAGGGGAGGGATGCGGTGATTAGGGTGGGGATGATTGGGAGGGATGGAGAGGGGAGCATGGGATTGAGGTTAACAGGAATGCTCCTAGCCTGGGATTGGGTTTTGGAGCAGCCATCTATTGTCCGGGGTCAACGTGACACCCTCTCCCGTCCTCATGAAAAGAGGTGGGAGTGGGGGAGGGCGAGCTATCCGCAACCTGCTCACCCGCTCGGTCGCATCAGATGACAACTGCGCAGGTCGCATACACTATCAATGGTCACTGGTCCCATAAACAGTGCATGTACCAACCGAGTCAAGTTACAAAGTGTTATATTTCTTTTTAGTGTTAATTTATTTTTAACTTTTTAGTTCATTTTATAAACAAATAATAAAAGCTTGTTTTTAAAAAGGTTTTTTTTTCTTTAATTTTATTTTTAACTTTTTAGTATCTTTATTTTTAATTCGAGATTTACTACGACGTAGTTCGCAGCGCGTAGCAGCGTTATTCCGTTATGAAGTCCGTAGTTCGTTCACATGATATGTAATATGTACTGATTTAAATATCAATAATGTTTAAATTATGTAATCACTTGTTAGTTATTTGTTACGTTTCTCATTCTATCCATTTCTTTTAATACATCAACATTACAAGGTTTCTTCGACGTCAACTTGGAGCAGTCAAGTTCTTCGATTTGAAGACCTGCTAAAGACCTAACTCGGCTTAAATCTACATAAGCTTGTCCAGCAGCGAACAATTTGGAGCCTAGATAAATAACAGCATGATCTACAGTAGTTCCCTGCATTTTATGCACAGTTGAAGCCCAAGACAAGACAATCGGGAGCATTCTTCTTTCAGCTGTGCCGTGATTAAATTAAGCAGGAAATTGAACTGATTTAGGGTGTATTATGTGAATGCCATTGTTGCCAAAGTCTACGCGCACCGATGGTACATCGCTATCGTATAGTTGAGCACGTCTGTGATACGGCCATATGACTTCAGTGATGTGACCTATTGCTCCATTCACAAGTCCCTTAGCAACGTCAACGTTAGACCTCAACATAACTTTAGCACCAACAAATATTACCCTGAGGCGCAACGTTAGCGGCAAGACATGTTTATACACCCTCATACCATTCAGCCCTCGGCATGTGCTCACCTTGGCATTGGGTTAACCATCCAATCAATCATATATAATTAATATGGGACGAAAGCAAGAGACTCGTTAAGCCGAATCAAACGAGACCAAACTCGATGGGGTTGCGTCGTTTAATTACGGAGTTCCTATGGCCACCTTCCGGCTCCAACATCAGACCCTGGTTACCATATAGTATCAAAGTACTCGTCAAGACTAATTCAATGAGCCCAAACTAGATAGGGTTGCATCGTTTAATTACGGAGTTGTTATGACCACCTTCCGGCTCTATCATCAGACCCTGGTTACCATATAGTATCAAAGTACTCGTCAAGACTAATCCAATGAGCTCAAACTCGATGGGGTTGCGTCGTTTAATTACGGAGTTCCTATGGCCACCTTCCTAACTCCAATCATCAGACCCTGGTTACCATATAGTATCAAAGTACTCGTCAAGACTAATCCAATGAGCTCAAACTAGATAGGGTTGCATCGTTTAATTACGGAGTTCCTATGGCCACCTTCCGGCTCCATCATCAGACCCTGGTTACCATATAGTATCAAAGTACTCGTCAAGACTAATCCAATGAGCTCAAACTAGATAGGGTTGCATCGTTTAATTACGGAGTTCTTATGGCCACCTTCCGGCTCCATCATCAGACCCTGGTTACCATATAGTATCAAAGTACTCGTCAAGACTAATCCAATGAGCCCAAACTCGATGGGGTTGCGTCGTTTAATTACGGAGTTCCTATGGCCACCTTCCAACTCCAACATCAGACCCTGGTTACCATATAGTATCAAAGTACTCGTCAAGACTAATCCAATGAGCTCAAACTAGATAGGGTTGCATCGTTTAATTACGGAGTTCCTATGGCCACCTTCCGGCTCCATCATCAGACCCTGGTTACCATATAGTATCAAAGTACTTGTCAAGACGAATCTAATGAGCTCAAACTCGATAGGGTTGCATCATTTAATTACGGAGTTCCTATGGCCACCTTCCAGCTCCATCATCAGATCGGCACTATGTCACAATAACATTGCATTGTCATCCGATTTATACATGCATTCTAAATTTCAGCTCAATCGGAAACCGGAAAGTGGATCAAATTTAAGTTGCAAGATTTGATTACAGAACGACAGACAACGGGACATGTGAAACTAAATAAAAGCTTGTAAAAAAAGAGCTTCTCTATTCGACTTCTATTATGTTTATTCGCCGATTACTTTGCCATTTATGAACTGATTTAGATGATAGATAGTCCCGGATTGGTACCATGATCAGGATATCAGGATCTGATGATGGGATCCTGGAAAAATTGAGGGGAACTTTCAAATTTTATAGGGACACGTAATGTTTTTATATCTTTTTTCATAGCTGCACCAGTATATACGCCTGACTGTGTTAATTTTGTGGCTCTGCTGATGATGTAAGGTCAACTCCTCAACGGTTAGGAGTTAAAGGATAACTCTTTCAATACTGTAATCACAATAAGTTTGTTAGTTATTTGGCGGGGGTGGAAGGGGGAAGGAAGAGGGGGGGGGGGCTGCTTAAAATGAGAACCCTCAAATTTTAAAAAGGTCTGTTTAGAGACACTAAAAAGCTTGAAAAAAATTCAATAACCACGAACTGAAAACTGTAAAATAATATTTTAATCACTTTATACACTTCAAATAGGTAACATTTTATAACATTACACTCGAGAAAAGGTTTTGCCGAAGTCGGCGCCCAATTGCTATCTTGTAATTTAATACAACATTCAAATATTCAACAGAGATAAGGCGCCGACTTCGGTTTTCAGTTCGTGGTTATTGAAGGCGGTTTTTTTTCGCAGATTTCTTTATTACAAGCTTTTATTTAGTTTCACCTGTCCCGTTGTCTGTCGTTCTGTAATCAAATCTTGCAACTTAAATTTGATCCACTTCCCGGTTTCCGATTGAGCTGAAATTTAGAATGCATGTATAAATCGGATGACAATGCAATGTTATTGTGACATAGAGCCGATCTGATGATGGAGCTGGAAGGTGGCCATAGGAACTCCGTTATTAAATGATGCAACCCTATCGAGTTTGAGCTCATTAGATTCGTCTTGACAAGTACTTTGATACTATATGGTAACCAGGGTCTGATGATGGAGCCGGAAGGTGGCCATAGGAACTCCGTAATTAAACGATGCAACCCTATCGAGTTTGAGCTCATTGGATTAGTCTTGACGAGTACTTTGATACTATATGGTAACCACGGTCTGATGTTGGAGTTGGAAGGTGGCCATAGGAACTCCGTAATTAAACGACGCAACCCCATCGAGTTTGGGCTTATTGGATTAGTCTTGACGAGTACTTTGATACTATATGGTCACCAGGGTCTGATGTTGGAGTTGGAAGGTGGCCATAGGAACTCTGTAATTAAACGACGCAACCCCATTGAGTTTGGGCTCATTGGATTAGTCTTGACGAGTACTTTGATACTATATGGTAACCAGGGTCTGATGTTGGAGTTGGAAGGTGGCCATAGGAACTCCGTAATTAAACGACGCAACCCCATTGAGTTTGGGCTCATTGGATTAGTCTTGACGAGTACTTTGATACTATATGGCAACCAGGGTCTGATGTTGAAGTTGGAAGGTGGCCATAGGAACTCCGTAATTAAACAACGCAACCCCATCGAGTTTGGGCTCATTGGATTAGTCTTGACGAGTACTTTGATACTATATGGTAACCAGGGTCTGATGTTGGAGTTGGAAGGTGGTCATAGGAACTCCGTAATTAAACGACGCAACCCCATCGAGTTTGGGCTCATTGGATTAGTCTTGACGAGTACTTTGATACTATATGGTAACCAGGGTCTGATGTTGGAGTTGGAAGGTGGCCATAGGAACTCCGTAATTAAACGACGCAACCCCATCGAGTTTGGGCTCATTGGATTAGTCTTGACGAGTACTTTGATACTATATGGTAACCAGGGTCTGATGTTGGAGTTGAAAGGTGGCCATAGGAACTCCGTAATTAAACGACGCAACCCCATCGAGTTTGGGCTCATTGGATTAGTCTTGACGAGTACTTTGATACTATATGGTAACCAGGGTCTGATGTTGGAGTTGGAAGGTGGCCATAGGAACTCCGTAATTAAACGACGCAACCCCATCGAGTTTGGGCTCATTGGATTAGTCTTGTCGAGTACTTTGATACTATATGGTAACCAGGGTCTGATGTTGGAGCCGGAAGGTGGCCATAGGAACTCCGTAATTAAACGACGCAACCCTATCGAGTTTGGTCTCGTTTGATTCGTCTTGACGAGTCTCTTGCTATCGTCCCATATTAATTATATATGATTGATTGGATGGATGACCCAATGCCAAGGTGAGCACGTGCCGAGGGCTGAATGGTATGAGGGTGTATAAACATGTCTTACCGCTAACGTTGCGCCTCAGGGTACCAGGGCGAACCCTGTTGTATTGTAGCCCTTATCCCTCTACAACGGACCTCTGGGGGGATGGACCGTTATTTGTCCTATACTCGTGGGAATAACATGAAGAAAACAGAAACAACTACACAAAGAAAACAACGTTTAGAGAAGGCGAAATTGAAGAGACAGGAGAAGATTGCTAATGAAAGCTATGTCCACAAGCGGCAACGCTTAGAAAAAATAAGTTTAGCTGCTGCTAAACATAGAGAAAACGAATCGTTAGAACAACGCACACATAGGCGAAATACCGAGCTGAAGTTTTTACATCGGGGTATGCTGGCGTGCAATGCTGTGCTATGCCAATGAGCAATATCATAAGAGTGTCCATTACTCCACCTCAGCAGTGGAGCAAAAACACTCTTGATCAAAACATGATAGAAGGAGATTCACTGTATGTCAAACTGCGATTATTAAACGCTGAAAATAATGCAGGTATCCAAATTTAAGAAGACGGTTATTTAGAAATGAGGCATTTCGATTTAGTTAAAGCTGGATTGGAAATATTTGGTCGTACATTTGCTCTAGAATATGAAAGTGACAAATCTTTGTTCGGAAGTTTACGAGATTCGGTAAATCGCGACAGTATTGGTCTACCTTTAAAGATGCTCTCTGCAGGTTATTCTTGACACATCAAACTGATATATTTATAGCTGCTGTAAAATCGTTTGGGGTTATTTGTTTCGACCAAAAGTTTTATTTAACTGATATCAGATTGATATTAATAAATAATACACACGGACATAAACAAAACAGGAGGTTTTCCAAAAGAACTAGAAATATTTGTTGGTGCAAAAGTTATGTTGAGGTCTAACGTTGACGTTGCTAAGGGACTTGTGAATGGAGCAATAGGTCACATCACTGAAATCATATGGCCGTATTACAGACGTGCTCAACTATACGATAGCGATGTACCATCGGTTCGCGTAGACTTTGGTCACGATGGCATTCACATAATACACCCTAAATCAGTTCAATTTCCTGCTAAATTTAATCATGGCACAGCTGAAAAAAGAATGCTCCGGATTGTCTTGTCTTGGGTTTCAACTGTGCATAAAATGCAGGGAACTACTGTAGATCATGCTGTTATTTATCTAGGCTCCAAATTGTTCGCTGCTGGTCAAGCTTATGTAGCTTTAATCCGAGTTAGGTCTTTAGCAGGTCTTCAAATCGAAGAACTTGACTGCTCCAAGTTGACGTCGAAGAAATTTTGTAATGTTGATGCATTAAAAGAAATGGATAGAATGAGAAACGTTACAAATAACTAACAAGTGATTACATAATTTCAACATTATTGATATTTAAATCAGTACATATTACATATCATGTGAACGAAGTACGGACTTCATAACGGAATAACGCTGCTACGGGCTGCGAACTACGTCGTAGTAAATCTGGAATTAAAAATAGAGGTACTAAAAAGCTAAAAATAAAATTAAAGAAAAAAAAACCTTTTTAAAAACAAGCTTTTATTATTTGTTTATAAAATTAACTCAAAAGTTAAAAATGAATTAACTCAAAAAAGAAATATAACACTTTGTAACTTGATTGTAACCTTTAACGACAAAAAGCGTCTTCGTCTAGGACAAAATAATTCCATATTGTACAAATTTATTTAATTTTAACACTAAAACTTTTCACCATACATAATTATTGAATCTCGTCCCCCCTCTTTATCATAGTCCCCATTTATAAATAAAAGCGTGTTACATTTAATACAACACAACATTTTCCTCAAGCTATCACAATGTAACACGCTTTCATTTATAAATGGAGACTATGATAAAGAGGGGGGACGAGATTGAATAATTATGTATGGTGAAAAGTTTTAGTGTTAAAATTAAATAAATTTGTACAATATGGAATTATTTTGTCCTAGACGAAGACGCTTATTTGTCGTTAAAGGTTACAATCAAGTTACAAAGTGTTATATTTCTTTTTAGAGTTAATTTATTTTTAACTTTTGAGTTCATTTTATAAACAAATAATAAAAGCTTGTTTTTAAAAAGGTTTTTTTTTCTTTAATTTTATTTACTAACAAACATTTAGTTGTGACCCTGTTCATTCTACTATCTATAGAGGGCTCGATTCCTTCTCTAGACATTCGTTGGTGTAATTAACACTTTGTTGGAGTTCTTATATTTAAGTCATCATCATCCTCCAGCCCTTTTTCCAGGTTATCTGACCAGGGGTCGGCGCAGTATGTTTTCCTTTTCCGTACGTCTCTGTCATTCATCATCGAATCATTTTACCCCTTTTTTCATCATGTCATTCTTCACACAATACATCTATCTCTTTTTCGGCTGTCCTCTGCTCTTCCACGTACTTACATTTAAACTTATCACTTTTTTGGTTACATGTTCTTCCCCTCTTTTCATTACATGACTTGCTTTAAATTTTTCAATGATGATTTTCACTTTCATACTTCCTCTAATATACTCATTCCTTATCTTGTCCATTCTCGTCACTCCGCACATCCATCTTAACATTCTCATCTCTGTCGCATGCAATCGTCTTTCATCCATATTCTTAACGGCCCAGCATTCTGATCCACACAGGGCAACAGGTCTAATGACGGATTTGTAAATTTTGCCCTTCAGTTTTAGAGGCATCCGTGGATCGCATGTTGTTGCCGTGTCCTGTCGCCATTTCATCCATGCTGAGTTGATTCGATGCTTAACGTCCCTGTCAATTTCACCGTCGCCCTGTACAAAAGACCCGAGGTATCGAAAGTTGGAACAAACCGGTATGGACATTTCACCAAGAGGATATCGGGTATCGGACTAGAGAGACCGCCGAAGTCACAGAACAGATACTCTGTTTTGGAGTTCTCGTATTTAAGTAGTTACATTATATTCGTTAAAGTTGAAGATAACAGTAAAATAGTGACTTACTTTAGACTAGACGGTTGACGCATTTGGAAGTGACTCAGCTTTATTCGCTAAAAATGTGGGTTTGGTCGCAGCGTGGGACCTAGACAAACATTCGAGCGATAAACTTATGTGCTGTTTCAGTGTCTAAGTGTAAGATAAAGAGTGCATAGCTTGAATTTGACAAACGAATGTTCGACTAACTATTATGCGACATAACTTTTAACTGATACACCTTTAGTCGAAATCACGCTAGTGCCACAAACTGCAGGTCGACAATGTTTTAGTGCGACACACTATTTTGCGACAATTGTTCGAAATAACGACAGTGTGGTATAAGCAACGTGCCCATGCTGTATTTTGTGTAAAACATAAATTAATATAATCATATTTATTGTATATTTTATAATTATATTTTTTTAAATATTTATACATAGAAGAAATAAGATATTATAATGTGATACCTTAAATTGATTTACATCAAGATAAATACTGTACAATGTAATTTTTACTTGTATTCTGTAACTTGATCATGATTTAAATTAAAAAATAAATAAATGTGCAGGAAGCCTTATCTTATCACACTTATGATCATGATGAAATGAATGGCAAGTACAATTTTAAGCTTAAATAAAATCCCTACGTAAAATGTCTTTAACAAGTTTTCATTTAATGTTGAAATAAAAACAATGAATAAAAATCAAATAGCGTCTCCACTTAACCATAAAAGCCATCTTTAATGTAACATTCCTTAATTATTATTTTAAATAAAAAATTGCATTCAATGTTTCTTTGAATTTTGCTTGTATTGTCCGGGAACCGAACCGAAAATTAGTAAACATGTATTTAGTTTGTAATTCCTCTGTTGTAAGATATCTGTACAAAGTGTTGTATAAAATTAGGTCAATGCGTGAGATGTTTTATGAGAATATGTATCATTATTTACTTTGACGTCAGGTCACAATCGTTAGCTACTGTGCCATCCAGGTCTTCGAGATTTTTTTTTCTTTTTTTTATGTAATATGTAGGCAGAAGAACAGACGGATCACCTGATCGTAAGCAATTGCCGCTGCCCATGCACACCCGCGACACCAGTGGAGTCACAAGTGCGCTGCCAACCGTTAAACCCCTCTATCCCCCGGATTGGGCCTCCGGTACCCTCACTCACGCAGCGAAACACAGCACAGTGCTGCTTCACGCCGGTTTTCTGTGAGGCCGTGGTATCACTCCGGTCGACCCGGCCCATTCATGCCGAAGCTTGGCTCTCCCACGATAATTAGATTAGATTAGGTACTGTAATTCGAATCGATTGTAAAGCCAGACGCCCACAATCATAGATTTCGGAATTCTCTTACAATACGGATTCCCCGAAGAGTCCTAAGCAAATATTTGAAAAGAATTTGATGATGTCGATAAATTGCTTGCATTAAGGATGAGTGATGAAGGTTTTTTGTTCTGTAAAACTTATTGCCTATCAGTAAGGTTTTATTATTATGAAAAAGGATCGTCCTCATTAGGTATGTGTAAGAATAATAATTATTAATTCCTGGATCATGCAAATCAGCCGCTATGTCGCCGCTATGGTTTCCTGTGAAGCCGAGGTACCTATATTTCCTGTTAAGCCAGCCCATTTAGCCAAAATGTGCCTCTGCCACGGAAAATAAATAAATTACTATACAGGGTACGCCTGAATTATGCCCCAGCGATGGTGATTTGTTCAAACATAATCTTCTTATGAACTAAATGTAAAGCGCACGAGTTTCAACACTGTTTCGCTACATTAATTGAGTCTCAGTTAATGTAGGTTAGTAAACAAAACAACTATCTGACTACCTCTTGTATTCTGCCTGTGAGCTAAATCTTAAACGAGCATTACCCTCTACAAGCACAAGCATAAACGTAAACTGGCCTTTGCCATAAGTAATCACCTGCTGTGAATTCACCGTAAGGCCTTTAACTTGTTGTATAAATAACTAGCACTTGCCCGCAGCATCCATTTTTCAAAAACCATTCCGTAGTTCTTTTTTTTTTTGGTCAATAGGCTAACGCTTGACCACAATCGCACCTGATAGAAAGCGACAATGAGGTCTAGGATGATACGCGTTTGCCTAAAAGATGCCTGTTCACTCTTGCCTTTAAGATGTCCAGATTATAGTGGTCAGGAAAAACAGACCTCGGCAGAGAGTTCCATTCCTTAGCCGTCCGCATTATAAACGTGGAAGCAAATCGCTTCGTGCGGATAAGGGGTAGTTCTACCACATAAGGATGCAAGGGGACTACGGTGCGGCGGCCTCCTCGTGTGGCCCTTTCTGTAGTATTTTTGCTCTGTTTGGAGCTGCTACCGAAAGGGTCCTGGCGTCCCTGGGCAACGGCAGGTAGTAATCGGCATCGCCCATTGCTACTCGACGGCTAACAGCTGCACACACACGGTAGGGCTCCTGGAGTCGTTCTGTCGACCCCCAGTTGAGCCCACCCGGGGCCTAGGACCGGCCTCACGGTTTAGGGCATCGGAAACCCTTCTCCTGTGGCCTTTTTTGTTCTGGGCCCGGGGCCCTGTCCAGCGTCACGCTACGCGTGATAGCGTTTTCGACGTGGGCCCCACTGGGTGGAGAGCCTTCGGGCTCAGCGGCCGTAAGGCCATGTGCTGGAGGTCCGGCGTTGGGTCGTCTAGCCAGGATGGCTCAATGTCGACCGGTGGTGCCAATTTTCTCGGCTTCGCATCCAGCGGAGCTGGGTTTTGCGGCGTTTTCATTCTGAAGCCTGTGGGTTTTATTTCCCCAACCCACTCTGCACTGCAGCCAGCAGTGTATGGGTGGGGAAGGGTACCGGCAGTCCTCCTCCCGGTGGTGTTTGCACTGCAGCCAGCAGTGTGGGCGCCATTCGGGGGGCGGTGTTTGGTGGGCCGTGGGAGAGGCCCTAGGTCCGTTGGACCGGTGTGTGGTAAGAGGCCGTACTGGCGAGCCTCTTTCGCCCTGAGTGGGTTCGCGGTGACAAGGTTCGTCCTATAGCCCGCGTTCCCGCTCTGAGAGTTTCTCCCGGGCGAGGGATGGAAACTGTCGCAGAGAGTTTAGTGGGTATACCCCTAGGAGCACCCCAGGGGAGAGCCCCACACTACCCGGCCGACTCCCAGCGGCCGGGTGTGCATAAGGCGGCGCCGACCATCGGCGCCGACGTCGGATCCTTCTGAGCCGGCGGCATTCTCTCTGCGTTACCAAAAAAAAAAAAAAAAAACATAAGGATGCAAGCGCTCGCCGCGCCTTGTCGTCCGGTGATGGAATGGAGAGGGGGGGGGGGGATCAAATTATGTAGAACCTCCGCACACTCCGTGAAATGAATCTGGTAGAAGACCGAGAGGCATGCTACTCGTCGACGGTGGTCCAGGCTCTGCAGGCTAGTTTCGGAGAGTGCGTCATCATCGATGAGCCTCTTCGCACGTCGCTCTATTGAGTCCAGAGCGTCTAACTGATACCGGGCAGATCCGTCCCAGAGGTGACAGCAATACTCCAAGCAGGAGCAAACCTGAGCTCGATTTAAACTTAAGAGCTGCTTGGGCTTAAAGTACCGCTTGACCTTCCAAAAGATGCCTAGTTTTTTAGCTGCAGTTTTGGCTATGGACACAATATAACGACAGAAATTAAGGCTAGCCGACAGATCCAAGCCCAATAACTCGTGAAGGTCAGTCACTGGCACGGAAACATTTCGGAAAGTAGGAGTTAGATAAAATGGACTCCTTTTCGCCGAAAAAAGGCAGGCCTGTGTTTTGGTGGGGTTAAACCCAACCAATTTGGTATCTCCACATATGGAGATAGCATTCGGGGCTGTGTTCACCCCCTGAACCATGCCCTCCCTCAAAGAACCGTCATCCAGTTATATTGTTAAAATACATTTTTTACTAGCCAGCGTTTGATTTCACTTTTAAATTCGTAAGTTATGGCTTTTTAAGTGAGTAGGTAAGTGATTGAAGATTTTGATGCCTGCATAATATGTACTTTTATAATATAACTGATTGTACGTTCTAGGTACATGAATATTATTTTTGTATTTACTGCGCAAGTGTGCGTTTATAGATAGATGATGTGTTTAGGAAGCAGTCACTAATTTTTTGTGTTGTTTTTTTTTATAGTGACCGTCAGACTAAGAAGAGTCATGGTAAGCACGTAGAGAGCCCAAGTTGAAGTTACCGCGCCAGTATCCCAGTGCCAGCGGACGTGACGTCAATGCATAACTTCCATTGGCACTGCCATACGCGAGATGCTTCTTCGCGCTTTATTTGAATGGATTCCATATTGTAGGAAGGAGATAGAAATGGGGTGAGCCCTGCGTCATATAGCCACTGCGGTAGGAAGGTGAATATTATAATACAATAAAATTTAGTTGGGATAAACAAGTACAATTTTCTCGGGTTCTATTTCATTAACTACAGTATACAGCTAACATTTAAGAGATTTATAAATATGAAACAATGAAGTTTTTAGTTGAATCTTAAAACTACTACAGATTCTTAAAAGTAAAGGCATGCAAATGTTACGTTAATATTAAAGTTTTACAAGGAGCTGGCATCTTCCCAAGTGTATTTTATTTATATTAATAGCGCAAAGTTGAATTATCTTTCTTCATTCATAGCTCGTGTTTACGATCACTATACCGCTGTTAGGAAACACGTTGAATATGATAATCAATCTTACTTTTACTAAACTTTGCTTGGGTTGGGTTTATAATGCTTATTAAAATTTATTAAATTTTATCTGTAAGATTTGACTGACCGGATGGCGTAATTGGTAGTGACCCTGCCTCTTACGCCAAAGGTCGTGGGTTCGATCTCCACCCTGGACAAACATTCGTGCGATGAACACTTTTGTTCAGTGTCTGGGTGTGATATATGTATTTAAGTATATATTTGTGTTCCTCTGTTGTCTGATATCTGTAACACAAGTGCTTAAGCTACTTAGTACGGAGTCAGGTCAACGTATGAGATGTTGTGAGAATTATTATTATGTTGTTTATATGCTGAGTATCAAAGCTATTTGCTGGCTTTTCAGAAATGTACGGGCCTATTATTATAAGTTGAAAAACGAAGAACGAAACGAATGAACGAAAATAATTTAAAATGACAAAAAAACGATAATCAATATTTGACTAACCCGATGACTGGTAATAATTCTAATCCCTGACCCACTCTGGGCAAACACTCCTGTAAATAAAACACTTAAAAATCGTGTTCAGGCGGGACTCGAACCGACATCTTCTACAATCCTGTGTATTCCAGTATAAGGGTGTATAGGTAAACATTTACACACTTTAAAAACCTCCTCTAACAACCATTCTAAACCATTTTTCACTCCGCATCATACAAAATTTACAAGTCACGTGACCGACTATGAAAATGACAAATGTCATCAATTTCTAATTTTCCTTTCTAATCTAACAAATAAGAAAAAGTGATTGCAACTTTTAGATATGAATTGAATGTTAGTCGTACTTATGATTAGCTAAGTAAGTTTTTTTTAGGTTAGCAACAATTTAAATCAAATCACGAACTCATAACAAACCTGTCATAATGAGTTGCCAAACAAAGAAAATAAACTATAATTTCCTTGATTAATTCCGATCGGAACAAGTTTCAGTTGACTGAAAACAAATAAGTTCGGTCATTCCATTAAAACGGTTCCGTATAATTGGTAAACAAATGGCGACCCTGTTAATATAACTTGTTTACTGAGTACAATAAGTTTTTTAATTAAATCAGTAAAAGCTAATTTAAAACACTTTGACATAGCGTCAGACGGAATGGGTCAGAGAAACTTATAAAGCAATATGGCTGTTTGAACTGTCTTAGTGGGAGTGGGCAAAAGCTTTTCTATACTATTTATAAAGAGGTAAATCCTACAGATTGTGGCAATGCTTATAGCTTATCCGGAAACACGAAAAGTTTGCACTGTCTAATCGACAACTAGTGCCATCTATTGGTATTAAGTGGACCCTTTCGTTTCGAGACCGTCGAAATGACAGGGCGGGCCACTAGTTAGCTTTTTTTTCATATATAATAAGTGATTCTTTCACAGACTCTTGGTCCATGCCTTTTTTAGTTCAGATTTAATTACTATATTAATTACTAGTTTGTTGTATAGCACCATGTTTGCTCACTCTCAAAACGATACAAATATAAATGGGAAATAATGGAAAGGGGGGGGGGGGGGGTCAATCAAGTATTTATAGTGGGTCTGAGTGCTTGTGGTACCTTCGTTGTTCTGTTATATCCTGGAACTGGAGCTACATGCGACGCTGTAATAGGTTATGGGGCTGCCACAATAGATCCTCTACTGGTCGCAGTGGCTGTGACACGCAGGGCTCACCCCATTACTATCAAATAATAATACAATAATAACCTTCGTTGTTCGTGGTTTCCATAGTACTTAGTTTGGGAACAGGCCATTGTATGTAATGATGCCTCAATATATTTCTTTCAGTGGCGTAAGTTGTATTTCACCTATGTATATATAAAATGTATTTTTTTTATTTATTTACCAACATAAAAAAACGAAATTATTATAATTAACAACGTTTATAGCATTTGATAAACCGCTAAGGTTTGTAAATATGATGCCTTCTCCATCGATATATTAAAAATACTTACATTAGACTTTTATACAGCTGCTTACTTACTCATAATTTATTATATTTTACATGTTTTTGTATTTTTACAAAAAAAAAAAATATAAAGCCTTGTTGTAGATTTGGAATTGTCTGAGAGCCACGTTTCAAAACAGGATGATACAACGGCCTCGCAGAAAACCAAAAAGTGATCCCTCTTTTTGTCTGTCATCTATCACATTAAATAAATTAGTTTGTAAAGGTGACGCATGTATGTAATGTCGATGTTTTACCTTAAACTAATTTACGTTGTGCTTTTTAGAAAAAAAATCTCATAATCGCCACCAATGAATACAAATCTAGTGCGGCGCTAGTTACATAGATGGGTCACCTTGAACTTTAATGACTAATGTTGGACCAAAATAAAAGGCCACATTTGAAACTTCAATAAAATTCGACAACGTAACCTTGTAACAACGGTCATTGAATATATCAATCTTTCTATGTCAAAAAAAGCACTATTTAATTATTATTTTTAATTATGTTTGCATCTATTTATATCAATAAAGACAAAAAAGATAATTTCGCGATTTACTTTCTCTGTGAAACTATTTATAACTTTACTGTTCTAGTAAAATTGAACGTTGGTGCAATGTTGTATGTGCTAACCCATTTTCTTTTTAAGGTCTAGTGATGTACCCCAAATAATCGAACGAATACAATGTTAATTGTATAGAATTATTCATCCATAAATGAAAAGCCACATCCTGATTAAAGTAAAACGTATTATAATCTTCTTTAAAGATATAAATACGTTGGCAAATTTGTAAAAAGAAAAGCAAACGTATGGCTCACAATATAAGCGCTTTGATTTCGATGAAAAATAAATAAACTGGCCGCGGATATCGATATCTAGGATACCTACTTTTCTCTTTCTTTTCAATAATTTTGATTCACATTTCTCCAAATAAAAGTACTAATAACTTCTTTTCCATTATTATAGTATTCGATTCTCGTTTGTTTGAAGTTCATATCGATTATTCACTTTAATTGAAGATTTTTATTAGGTCACCTCTCTATGAAGCTAAAATTTAGAAACTTCAAATGTGGCTTATTAGTTTGGCTCGACTATATTTTCTTTTATTTGGATGCAACAGATTCTTGTTCGTTACCAGACGATTCCGTTGTATCTACTTTGAATTGTCACAAGTTTTTAGTAACAATTATTATAAACAAGTTTAGCGTTCACCACAGCAATGTTAAGGGTGAAAATCGACCCCTTCACACATGGACTTTAGGAAAGGGTCTCTACAAATGCACCATCGCAGCATCGTGACCCATTGCTTGTTGATTTTATCTTTAGAAAAAGCTGCCGTCTTTAAGTGGTAGCAATTTATCTTAGCAACTGAAGTACTAAAGTAAGTACTGGTCTAGAATACTAGATGAATGAGAAGGCAATACATTAGCGTTTGACAAAGAAATATTATTTGTTCCGTTTAACGTTTCTGTTACTTCCTTGACTACTCTTTGCTTTGCACCGGAATAAAACGAATGAAAACATTTTGCTTGGTTTATTAAATGCAATTTCCATCAAGTTCCTCCGAGAACCTCGGCATCAAGCTGAAGTAGAAGCTCTTTTAGTGCTTGATTTGTTTAAATTGTACTATCAAAGTGTTTATACCATTTTTTTCTTCCTATGTTATACAATTTGTAACCTATATTAAGGACTGAATAAATAATTTATTCTTATTCTAAAAAAATAAAACAACATGTAAATACTCGTTCATAGCTTTAGTTCTAATTATCAAATGATAGTTTTTTTGTAATTACCACACTCCCCAAATTAAGAATCATGGTCCAAGCGTACCCCGGGCTCCTAGAGCTTTGGACGCAAATAGGAACTCCACGCCAAGATGAGGAGTACCAAAATTAATGATAATATAATGGTAGTTTTAGATTTGTTGCGTAGTTTACAGAATTCTGAAATTCTGAAATCTTTTCGAAATAGCACCAGATTTTTTGTTGATTAATTATAGGCTATCTCTTGACCACAATTCGACCAGGTGAAGAGTGATAATTAAGTACAGGTCGATTCGCGAAAGATGACCACAAATTACGACCGTCTACGCATGTAAGCTCATGAAGAAGAGAATGAGCGATCTCATTCTCAGTTATAAGGACTAAAACTAAACAGATTCTTTATTTAATTGCAAATGTTTTTTGCCTTAAGCCTTTTCTTCATGAGATATCATGCGTAGGCCATTTGTGGTCATCTTTCGTGAACCGACCTATAAGTGACGATAATAGACGCGTTTTAACTATAATGTATCAATACGGGGATTAACACGATATTTATTATGTGAAACAACATTGTGTTCTCACATATTTGGCTCGACGTTTCGGCTACGTTACAGCAGCCGTGGTCACGAGAGGACTCAGTCCTCTCGTGACCACGGCTGCTGTAACGTAGTGAGTACACAATACGTGAGTACACAATGTTGTTTCACATAATAAATATCGTGTTAGTCCCCGTATTGATACATTATAGTTATAATGCAACGCGAAAATTTTAAAAACTATCTAATAGACGCGTTTGTCTACATGTTGCCTCCTTACTCTACCTTTTAGATATTTAGACTACAATAATCAGGGAACTGCATAGACTTCAGCTATGAATTCCATTCTTTAGCTATCCGCATTGAAAACGGGGAATGCTTAGTGCAGATAAGAGGTATGTCAATAACGTTAATTTAAGCCCCCTCCAGGTTTTATTTTCCGGTGACGAAATCAGATTGGGGGATCAGATAATGTAGGACCTCCGCACACTCTCTGAGATGTAACCGGTGATAGATATAGAGGCTGCCACACGATTGTACTGGTCGAGACCATGGTGTGTCGACTTAGAATAAAGAGTTACTATATGGAAACTAACGCCACCTAGTGGTCTTAGTGTCATAACAAAGCGTCTGCTTTTTGTATCTGCAAGTTTTTGATTGACTAATCCGGTAGATGTCACTATGCATTTTTACATCACGCAAGCAAAGCGTGTTTACGAAACAATGACGCCAAGCCGCCTTAACTATTGTTATTCATTTTGTCATTTAACATATTAAAAATGCAGACGCTGTGTTGTGATTCAAAGACCACTAGATGGCGTTAGTTTCCATATATTTTGAACTTTTGTACTAAGTTTATAGATAGCAGCATGATCTATAATTATGCGTATGTATAAGTCTGTTGTCATTCATGTCCACCAAGGCAATGCGACGGTCAGCGGAAAGCAGTAAAATCACAAAGTTGGCACTGTATTTCAAATATACAATTTACTATATGTTCAAGGCTCTATAGGTTAGCCCTATTATTATCTTACTCTATGGGCTCGCCTTAGCGAGCGCGTCATACATGACCGATGAGCCTCATCACCGTATGGCGCTTTATTGAGTCCAAATCATTTAACTGGTATCAGGCAAATCCATCTGAAAGCTGATAGCAGTACTCTAAACAGGAGCAAGCTTGGGCACTATAATGGCTTACCAAAGAGCTGGTCAGAATGTCTCCAAATATAACAACCAAAATTAAGCATAATAGCGAGCCGAAGACCTCAAAGTGGTCACTGATGGGTCACTAGCATGGAAACATTGCAAAAGGTTTAAGTCAGATTGCCTTTATTTGATACCGATAAATTATTTAAATTGATCCTTATTTAATTGAATAAAGAAGGCTCTTCATTCAATTAAATAAGGATTAATGCATGAGGCCCAAATTTCTAAGTAAGTCCTCTGAGCAAATTATTATGAAACTATCATCTGAAAACTTAAGCTTCGGTCAATTTATTTGGGGCCTTAGTGTAGATACAAATAAAAGCCACTACCTCTACACGCAAGTAAAATACAATGGGCATAATGAGGGACAGTTTTAGGGGCCAGTTGCTCGTATATTTCGCTTTGGTGATTTGCATTGTTCCAGACCATCACCCTGATTCGCCGATCCTTTGGATATCTTTGAAGTCATTCGATTTTGGTTATACTTGAGCCATATACTGATCCTAACTGCCTCGTTGGCGCGGTGGGTAGTGCATCGAACTTTAAAGCGACGGCTGCGCTTGGCGTCCCGGGTTCGATCCCCGAGTGATTGTTAAAAAATTCTTAGTGTCAGCCCGGAGTCTGAATGTTGGCGGTCTTGTACCCCCGTGCCTCGGAAAGCACGTTAAAACAGGCTACACACGGACCGATATCAGTGGCGATATCGAGGCAAGTGGTGGGGACGGCCCTTAATCGTTCCCTAAATCGACTCGTGTGTAGGCAAATCGGCTCTGAAAATTGAAATCGGCCCTAACTCAAAAATCGGCTCGGGCAAGCTCACGATTTAGGGCCGATTATCGTCTATGGAGCGATATCGGCGCGTGTGTAGCGAAATCGGGACGATTTCTGTATCAGTACGCGCGCGACTGCTGCGGCGACACGACGTTTTGGCGCGAAAACATGACGATGTTTAATAAAATTAATGAGAGAGAAGCGTGGACGAAAGTGATAGAATTATTCAAAGACTTGTCTTGTTTAAGGAATAAAAGACACAAAATTACTTCAATCGTGATATGAGACATGAGGCATCCAAAATGCTTGCCCTCCGTTTTCGCCTTCCGATAGGTGGCACCATTATCAGTGCTAAGGCCATGGCTATTTTTTGATGATTTGATAGAGTCGGCAGCATCTCGGATCAACATGCAGTCTTTTGCGCGGTCGTTTACGGACTAACTGGCAGGGCCGTGTGTAGAGCATAGCCGATTTTACAGCCGATTTCATCCCCACCACCATGCCCTCGATATTGCCACTGATATCAGTCCGTTTAAGCCGTTGGTCATGCGCCCGATCCCTCTCAGGTCGTGTCACACTGGTATCTCATCGGAATATAAAGGAAAAGAAATAGATTTGAGAACTATAATATCGTCCCCGTCGTGGAAGAACTAAATAACTGACACTTTTGGCAAAAATCACTTTTTTCGCTTTTGTAATAGTAGAAAGTGTTACCTACATTTTGGTCTATGTCTCGTTGCAATACGTGCGATATTCGCGAAAATATCATCAGTTTAGTAGAACTGTGGACCATTTCTTATAAACACAATTTGATGCAAAACTTGTGTGGAAGAACTGAATAACTTCCGAATAAATTAAATAACTACAGCTAGGTCCCTCATCAATACGAACCAAAGTCAATAAGTAACTTTATTTAGTTCTTCCACAACTCATTGCAAACCTTGCTACAAATTGTAGTTGTGGCAAAAATAAATAAGTACTTTTATTTAATTTTTCATTTACAATCTTAGAACCAAAATGCAACAGAACCTGCCGATACAATTGTTATACAAATTTTCCGGAAGAAGAACGTCAAGCAATATGTAAGGAGTACTGGAAAATTAACGATTTTAATCTTCAAAAAGAGTTTCTTTTAAGAAGGATTATTTTAAAGGAAGTAAAATGAACCATTAAAAACTTGCCTCCAGCTAAACAACGTACTTCTAGTAGAGAATATGGTTTTTTTAAAGGGAAGACCGAATTAGTACGTGTCTGTCAAAATTTTTTCATTTCTACGCTGTGTATTTCTACTGGACCTATCGAAACAGCAGTAAACAATGTTAATGATTGTGGATCATTCGACTCTTATGACAAACGTGGTAAAGGCCCAGCTTCAAATAAAACAACGAATGAAAACGAAGATGAAGTAAAAAAACACATTGAAAGTTTTGCTGTGCTTGAATTCCATTATTGCCGCAAAAAAACAACTAAAAGATACTTGGATCCTAATTTATCTATAGCTAAAATGTACAACTTATATAAAGAAAAAATGCAGGAAATAAATAAAGATCCAGTTAAATTCAATGTATACAAGATAATATCTGGAACACAGTAAAACTTGTCTTTTTATCATCCCAAAAAAGACCAGTGTTGCCTATGCAACAAATACAACCGCTCAAAGAATAGGGACGAGGCTTTAAAAAATGAATATAAGGAACACATAATAAGAAAAGAGGCATCCTATAAATCTAAATATTTGGATAAAAAGAGATCAGAAGAAGATGCATCCTATTTTTGTATAACAATGGATCTACAAAGTCTTCTGCAAATTCCGTCTACGTCAGATAGTTTGTTGTATTACTGTTGCAAGCTTAACTTGTATAATTTATCAATTTATGAGTTCAAGCCACCAGAAAATAAAGCACATTGTTTGATTTGGACAGAAATAAATGGTAAAAGAGGAAGCATAGAAATTGCTTCGGCACTGAATAATTGGATTAAAGATGTGCCAGCAGAAGTAACTCATATAACTATTTATTCCGACACTTGCTCTGGTCAAAATAGGAATCAATACATGGCTGCATTTCTATTACACCTTATTCAGTCACATCCACATCTAGCTGTAATAGAACAAAAATATCTCGAGAGTGGACATACCTTTATGGAGGTAGACTCGATGCATAGTGCAATAGAGAAAGAAAAAAGGCACACCGAAGTCTATTCAATACTAGATTGGAAAGCTATAATGCATCGAGCCCGTTCAAAAAGATACAATTCAAACAGGACTCCCTACAAAGTCACAGAGTTGACTTACAAAGACATGACCGATGTTAAAAAAATTGCATCAGAAACAATTAAAAACCGATCTATAACCATTGATGGAAATGAAAAAGTAAACTGGTTAAAAATCAAATGCTTACGTTTCGAGACAGAGCTACCAGGAATCATTCAGTTTCGATATGATTACGATGGTCCATATTTATCTATAAATACACTAACCAAGCCTAACCGACAGACAAGAAGTACTCCTGCTGCTGCAGTTGCTGAAAACACAATTGAGCGTGCTTATATCCGAGCACTACCAATCACTATGGCTAAAAAAAAGGACTTGCTTATGCTTTGTCAGAAAAATATAATTCCTGATGTATTACATGCATGGTATAAAAGTTTACCTGCATCATCAGAACAACCAGACGCCGATAATTCAGATGTTGAAACGAAATAGTTATAATACTATGTCATCTTTATTACTTACTTTCGATTCATTTAAATTTTTAAGTTTGTTTTAGTTTCAATATTGGTTTAAATTTTTTGTTCTTTGGCATAAGATGTGTCAAATGTTGAATTTGGATAACATCCAAATTAAAACCTATTACAATTTTATTGTTTTTGAATTGTATTACGATTATTTTGATACCATGTTATGAGAATGCCCAGTTTATTTTTATTTTTATTATGTTGATTTAAATTTTGATACATTTTATTTGATACAACCTTGTTTTAGTGTTTGTTTCAATTGTGATTTTATATTAAGAAGCTATGTTGATTTTTTTATTTGGACTTACCAATAAACGTTGACTTAACAAGCATATTCTAGTATTATTTAACTGTTTTTTTTATCACTTTCATTTAAATTGCATTAAAAAACCTTTCCAAAATCAAAAAGTACATCAAACCTTTGGCTAGTAAAAGTATGGCAAAATTAAACAAGTGTGCTTATTCACTGCAAATCTTTGTAATTGATTGTGGCAAAACTAAATAAGTGACATGTAAAAGTATTATAACTACCACTTGGTCGCAAAAAGTGGTTGTGGCAAAACTAAATAATTACTTTTTATTTTTAAATTAAATTTTAAGTACCGTATTAACACCTCGAAATGTTTAAATAATAAAAGTAGGTCTGTTGTATAACATATAAAAAAACCGACGGTAAATTTTCTTCACCTTAAAAAGTTATTGCCATTTTTAACGAAAAAAAACAGAAAATCGCGATTATCTCGGAACTTTGGTTTTGTCAGTTATTTAGTTCTTCCACGACGGGGACGATATATCCTGCTTAAGTGGCTGATCGTTGAGATTGGACACCTTAGCCGATATTGGTTGGAGGATATTATTATTACAGATCTTAAAAAAATATAAACCTCAGAAAACGAATATCCTGAGTCAAGGCTTTAAAATGAAACATAATGTATATAGAAATATCCGTTTAATTTTTGACTAATAGGAGTTAGAACAATATGCATTCCATAAAACATGGATAGATGTTAGAAAGTTTACTGCACAAAACTATACACATGGTAACCGTATTCCAGTGAAAAAATTGGCCTAGTTTTTTCCTAAGGCTTGTGAAGGTCAGACGCCAGTAGTTTCAGTGTTCTCATAATAACCAGACTTGCCGAATCCTGAACATGGTTCAAGCGTACCCTGATCACTGAAAAGGCTAAGGACGCAACTGGAGTAATTTTTACACAAAATAGAAAAGCATTATAATAATCTTACTTATAACACTTTTGTCAAGACTATAGTCACCTTTGCGTTTGATTAAGTTAAAACTAATTGTTAATAAAAGATCGATTGACCGTCTTTGATGTCGAGTAGACACTGAGCTAAATGAAAATGTAATTGAAAGAATATTTTAATTTTTCTGTACAGATGGAGATCCCACGAGAGAAATTTTCAATCAAAAACGATTGACCGAATCTTTGTCGTTCGATTCAATGGATCACAAAGGGTAATGAAAATGCGAATTGCTGAATAAATTATTGCGTCTATTTAGTTTTTAATTTTATTTTTATGACGTGATATTAAAATGTTATGATTGATAGTTATCTCTAATATTTATAAAGAGGTAAATTCTATAGTTAACGACGAGTACAAATACAACAAAGTAAAGACAGCACTACAGAACGGAGCGTTAATTTACGGCATCTAGTTTGACAAACCACTTGCGCGGTGCAATTGACACCTAGCAACATCTATTGGTACTAATTTGGAACTTTATTTGAAATATCGAATATGATCTTTCTTCTTTGGTGTATATATATAAGCAAGAGCTTTTAAAGTTATATGTAACCTCTAAACAATAACACAACACAGCAAAGTAGAAATGGAATATTTTGGCCCACCGTAAAGATAGCATTATACATATGTATATATGTTACCTGTAGAATATACAAACATTGGAATGGGAAACATTAAACCTTATCTAGGTCTTTTCAGCGGCAGTAAGAAGATAAAGTCTGTTTGAACCTGTTATTCAGCATACAGCCTACTTTCAACACAAGTGTGAGGTTGAAAAATTTGAAACTTTCCAAGCCTATTTCGAAGGAAATTGGAAAATCTAAACCAAACATCCTGCAGCCCAG
This sequence comes from Marasmia exigua, assembly GCA_019059595.1. Taxonomy (NCBI): domain Eukaryota; kingdom Metazoa; phylum Arthropoda; class Insecta; order Lepidoptera; family Crambidae; genus Marasmia; species Marasmia exigua. Next base: position 12,482,979 of record CM032475.1, on the reverse strand, counting down.
GATATTGCTTCGCGGAAATAAAAAAATGTATTAGCTGAAGCAATTCCAAGTTGTACATACGCTTTTAGTAGTTCAGGTGCTCACAAATAGAGTATATAAGAAAATTATTAAATCAAAACATAAAACAAAAAAATATAGTTTTTATAAGTTGCATTTGTTGTAAGATTGTACTGATAGACTTCGTCGTTTGCATGTAAGATACAAAAAACTCAACCATTTTTTTTTCAATTTAGGTAAAAGATAAAGATAAAGATAAGATAAAGATAAAAAATTCTTTATTCAATTTAGGTCCACACAGAACACTTATGAATGTCAAAATAGTACATATTATCTACCGCTGGTTCGGAATGTCGATTTCTACTGAGAAGACACCAGCAAGAAACTCAGTAGTTACTCTTTTCAAATATTGATGATGTTACAGAGTTTCAATTGAGAAGAGAGAAAAAAATACAATTATGAAAGTTAATAGACTACTATGAATAACAACTCAAAAGATTAATGAATTAACATGACCAAGAATCCTTATCATTTAAATAGTCTTGTACACTATAGTAACCTTTCTTCATTAGGCAGGTTTTAATATGGGACTTAAACTTATCCAGTGATAGGTTAATGACATTTTGTGGTAGCTTATTAAATATCTTAATACTTAAGCCAACAAACGAATTACCGATTTTATGAAGTCTGAGGACCGGGACGGCAAGCCTATGTTTATTTCTGGTGTTAAGACTATGACTATCGGACTTTTTTGGAAAAGTGTGCAAGTTCTTACGTACATACATAATGCAGTCGAGGATAAATTGGGAAGCCACGGTTAAAATATTTATTTCTTTAAATATTTCCCTAAGTGAGTCACGTGATCTAAGGCTGTATATAGCGCGGATGGCCCTTTTCTGTAATACAAAAATAGTTTGTATGTCAGCAGCAGACCCCCACAACAGTAGACCATATGACATCACACTGTGGAAATAGCTGAAATAGACCAGTCTTGCCGTTTCGATATCAGTCAGACGCCTAATTTTTCTTACTGCATATGCAGCGGAACTTAGTCTTCCTGCCATGGCAGCAATATGGGGACTCCACTGCAATTTCGCATCTATAGTTATACCGAGAAAAACTGTGGAATTAATGATTTGAATAGATTCATTGTTCATCTTAATACTTGTATCGACCTGCCTTACATTTGGCATGGTGAATTTTACACATTTAGTTTTCTTTGAGTTAAGAAGTAAATTGTTGGTCGTAAACCAGTGCAATACCTGTGAGAGAGTATCATTTACGTCGTCAATTGATTTTTTATATCTATCAACCTTAAAAATCAAGGAAGTGTCGTCAGCAAATAACACTATCTCACATAGATCTTTCGTAAAGTATGGAAGGTCATTTACGTATATTAAGAACAACAAAGGCCCCAATATTGAGCCTTGGGGCACTCCCATTAATAGAGGAGCGCCAGAAGAGTCGATTCCATTAACATTAACCCTTTGAATCCTATCAGACAAATAAGATTTAATCATATCAAGTGCGTTATTCAATACACCGTAATGCCGTAACTTCATCAATAGTGTTTCATGATTAACGCAATCAAATGCTTTCGACAAATCACAGAAAACACCTATTGCATCCTGCTTTTTCTCCCACGTATCAAAAACATGTTTGATAAGAGCCACTCCTGCATCAGTAGTGGATTTTCCTTTAGTAAATCCAAACTGTTTTTCATGCAGTAATTTATTAATATTAAAATGAGATAAAAGTTGAGTAAATATAATTTTTTCGAATATTTTACTGAGTGCTGGCAATATGGATATTGGCCTAAAGTTAGACGGGTCACTCCTTTCTCCAGATTTGAATAAAGGTATGATTTTACTAATTTTCATCTTATTTGGAAATTGACCCTCGTCAACACATTCGTTAAATATTATAGCTAAGTGGGGTGCGATAGAGTGTATTATATTTTTTATTATATCTATCGAAATTCCCCATGCATCCTCAGTCTTTTTAATATTTAAATCTTTTAATGTTTTAAGAATAATCTCTGAGTTTACATGACTAAATCTAAAAGATGTGGTGCACTCATCTACATGCGACTTGATGAGAGAAGCAGCGAGATGCGGGCTCGAATTTAATGTTTTAGTGGTAGTGACTGGAATGTTTGAAAAGAATGACTCAAATGTGTTTGCCACTTCAGAGTCTGTATCAATAGATTTACCATCAATTTTAAGAGAGAGCTTGCTGTGTTGTGTTTTGTTTTTGCAAGTCTCTTTATTTATAATTTTCCATGTAGCTTTACTTTTATTACTAGCTTTCATTATCTTATTTTTAAAGTAATTTGATTTGGCCACTGCGCATACTTTTTTAAATAGCTTTGAATATTTCTTAACATATTCTAATGTCGTTGGGTCATTAGAGTTGGCCTTAATATCATACAATTCAAATAACCTCTTTCTACTTTTATAAATACCTGTAGTGGCCCAGTCACTGAATTTGGTTTTAGAGGTATTTGTTTTAATGGTTCTTTTGCTAAAGATACCATTAAATTCTTTTTCAACGACATTAAATAATTTATCATAATGTTGGTTTACATTTCCTTCATTATAGGACAATGTAGACAACTTTTGTGAGATAGTTTCTTTAAATGTATTTATACGGTTTTCAGTGATTGGTCTACATACAAAACTATATGAAGAAGGGGCATGACGGTGCTCAAACACAGTCATTTGACCACTATGGTCAGAATTGATAAAATTTATTATGGACTTGTCCATAACTTCACAGTTACAAAATATGTTATCTAAACAAGTAGCTGAGGTGGGTGTGACTCGCGTGGGTTCGTTGAAAAGATGATTTAAATTAAATGATTTAAAGAGATTCAGAAACCTAACAGAGTTCTGTGAGTTATCTAAAATGTTGATATTAAAATCTCCACAAACAACTACTTTTTTATTAGATGAACATATTTTGCTCAAAACTTCTTCCATAATGGATTCAAACATGGTAAAATTCCCATTTGGGGGCCTATACACACAGACAATGACATGCCGCTCCAGCTCTGCACACGCTAACTCAATAGTTCGCTCAACTGAGAGTGAGACAATATCTTTACGTTCTTTAAATTTAATTGTATTATTCAATAAAATAATTGACCCGCCTCTGATTGCCAACTTTCTCGTGAACGAACTACTGACGCTATAGTTATCTATATTGATAATTAATTCATGTTGTCTTAACCAGTGTTCTGTAATACATAAAATATGGATATTCATTTCATTTAAGAATAACTCTAATTCTAGTTCTTTGCCAGACAAACCCTGGATATTCTGATGTATAAGGTTCAGATGACTAGGGTTACCTTTTGTTATTGATTTGCTAGAGGACTCCTCTATTGTCTCATATTGTAATTTAAATTACTTGGAATCACTTCCAAACTCTGAGTAACCAGGTTTTTAATATTAAACGCTAACAGAGTAGCTAATTCATTTTTAATTTTATTTGGCAAATAAAAAGTTTTGCCAGTCAGAATAAACTTATTATCAATAAATTTATTTGTGTCAAAAAACACAAACTTGTCACTATGACTATATGTCAAGTTATATAATAATGTATTCAACAAATGAATACTGTTATTTTGGCTAGGAGTGTAGTACCTAGAAAAGGGAAACGCACACAAGATAATTTTTTTCACATCAAGCCCTGAAAGGGTTGTGAACCCCTGAATAATATTTCTTTTATTGATATTTGAGGCATTTCCAATCATTAATATGATTATTGTCTCCTTACTTATGTTACAGCTTTTGGCCCTGTCTATTATTTGCTCTAGGGAAGCATCAGGCATACAATAATTGGTCACATTACACACACAGTTTTTATTTAAAAGAGGTCCATAACCAACTCCAATTTTATCTGATAATATTATTACATCATTGGTTAATAATGTTGTTGATGGCAATGGCAATGGCAATATAAAGTTAGATCTATCTTCTTCAGGTTCTTCTTGAAGCTGCGGCTCGTTCCCTACCTGGTGCTGGTCAGCGTGGCCCACCACCAAGTGACAGCTGCACTGATCTATATATTTGTTTGTAGCGAGGATGTGTTCGCTTATTTGAGCCTGGGCAGAGTTGTAATTGCCGGTCATATGTTCCAAAGACCGGTGTAGCCGCGAGATTTCCGCCTGTAGCTCCTGTGTTTCGGTTTCATACCTATACCTACTCTCATCTAACTTTTTACTATATACTTCTAGGCTATCAACTAAATCTACACGCTGTTTTCGTAATTGTAGATTCTTTTGCTGGCATTTTTTTCTTCTAATTAATTTTTCTGTCTTCTTTATGTAATTGTTTATTTTAACATATTTTTTTAATTTAGTTTTACTATTTATTTCTACCCTATCATTTCTCAAACTTAGGCTGTGAGTCTGGGTGACCCCCTGTCCAGCCGGAGACCCGATCAACTCCTCGTATAGGCTGTGGGTGTGTAAAGCCTCCTGACACATTTTGTCCTCCTCATATTGTTGGATGAGCTTGTTGGAGTCCCGTAGTTCCACCTCGAGTTCCTGGATGCGCTGCAGAGCCTTTTCATAGGTTTCACTACATTGGTCAAAGTGGCTGACCGTGTCGACTAGGTACATAAAAAAACCAAGTATGTGGTAGATTTCCACTGATTCAGAAAATTGAATTTCAGAAGATTCTTAGAAGCTTATAATACGAAAAGACCCATTATGCATTCTCTCCAGTGAAACAAATTTTCCATTTCTCTATGCCCAAATTATTTCCTATTTTAATGGCGTTAAGCTACCTTTTAGAGCATCGTTTATCTGACCACTTAAGCTAAGCACCAAGCTTTCCCAATAGCCAGACAGATTTCCAGTCCCACTTTATTGGGGGATCGTAAATAAAATCCTGTTCGGTCCTGCGGCTTTCGAACAAATAATCGTTTAAACTCCATCCCACAGAGCACTAAAACACAGATAGCAATAATAAAATTTACACTCGCTAGTTCCGAAATAAAATGTTTCGTCTCGCGCTGGTCCAACTCTTGAAAATGGATTAACGGGTGTTTATTACGATGCAGTTATTTGAAAAGTTGTTGAAGAACTTCATTGTTTGATGGTGAGAGTGATAGAGATTTTACTACACATTACAAGTTACAGTCACTTTATGAGATATTGTGAATTTATCCAGTAACTTGTCTGTAAGTGTTTACTCATGGCTAGATATTATGAACTTTTATAGATAAGTTTGCTGCACCACAATGTTAGAAAGAAATCACCTGCGCTATACATCTACTACGTAAGTAATTTTAAGATCGCTGACTATTTTTGTTACAAAAAAGTTAAGACATTTTCATTTAACAAAAATAGTTTTAAAAATAAGAAAATGTTGTAGAAATAAACGAACGAAACCATAACTCGGCGAGCACGAGATGTAATAATGTTACATCATGCCACCATCCTGCCCCATCTCTCCTAATACTGAAAATGCTAGTGATCCCAGAATAAAAAAGAAAGTATCAGCTTATATATTGTCCCACTGCAGGGCAAAAGCCTCCATCAAAGAAATCAAGTCATCGCTACTATTATGGGAATAGGCTTAATCACCACGCTTGCCTAATGCGAATGCTTAGTCCCAGATTATTAACATAAAAAATATGTAACTCTGAAAATGTGATTCAGATACATACTCTTAGGTCAGATGTTCATGAGCAGTCGGTGACCTTATATCATTATAGGTGAACCGCCAATTATTTGCCGTCTCTCGTATAAGAACGAACATTTAGGCTCGTTAGACTTTTTATCAAATAGCTTGTATAATTATATTACTTAAGTAATAAATTGAGTTTGTAACTAAAACGTTTAGAACATGACTACATTTGTACATCCACAAAACAGTAAGACTCCTATTTCAACCCATTCTGATTTACTGACCCAAAAAGGCGGAAGGCGGGTAGCTAATTGCCAAAAACAACGAAAAGGCATTAAAATTCTTCAGTACAATTCAACATTAATCTGCGAGCAATTCTTGTTTCAAACCGCGCAAATAAAAGTGACTGAAAAAGGCCTTTTCGAAGCGTAACCCCAAACGCTTAAATGGTTCCCAATATCAGTAATCCAATACAACTGTTTATTCGATTTTGTTCCTAACGTACTTTTGATGAGATTCATTTTAAAAACGTTTTTGAATGCTCGTAAAAATTTAGCTTGTATCTCGTTTTTCGTTCGGCCGCTTTAACGGCCTTGTAAAAATGTACAGTTCCGATAACTTTATAGCGTTTGCAGATGAATATTTTTCCGTTGGAGCAAGAGTTTCGCATTAATGAACGATTTATTAAATTGCATCGTACGATGGTATGCTCTTGTATTGATTCTTTGTATTCTTTTGAAACGAAACGGATTTCCGTTTGTTATAAATATACCAGTTACAGTTTTCGAAGAAAAAAATATAGTTAAACGTTGTCTTTTTTTGGTTTTTTAATCGGCTGTATCATAAAAACAGATGTTGTAGTCAAAGCGCACAAAACTTGTTCTTCAAAAACCAAACTTAAAAACACTAGATTATCTAAAAACTCTACAAATATTAAAGGCATAGGTAGCAGAAACTCAGTTTTCGCAAACAAAGCCTCGAGCCTCTATCAAAAATGAAAACATGGGCAACAAAACCGCTCTGGGCAGATAATCGAATTTTGTAAAGAGGTGCCTAAAATAACAACGTAAGATGAGATTATTCAGAATTCCCGTGGAAAACTGGGAAAAACAAGATTAATGCAAATGAAACTTGTGGTATAACAAAGATGTTTACCGAGAATGATTATTGAAAAATATTTTATTTATTCTGTCATCATACGCCAGAAGGATAGCAAGCTTGTTTGTTAATACATTTAAAAAAAATTAAAGTATAAGTATAATTAGTAAAGTTGTAGTATTTTATAATTTTGCTTTCTTTTGTATAGTAATACTCACTATATTATAGACTGTCTCGATGGCGCAGTGGCTAGTGGGTCGCACTTTAAAGCGATGGCTGCGCTTCCCGGGTTCGATCCCGGTGGACGTTAAGAAATTTTTAGTGTCAGCCCGGAGTCTGGAAGTCGGCGGTCATGTACCCCCGTGCCTCGGAAAGCACGTTAAGCCGTTGGTGCTGCACTCAATCTCTCTCCAGTCGTGTCACGCTGGTGTGCCATCGAAATATGAGTGTAAAGGAATAGACAGTGCACTTGCGCATACACTTGAGCACTATAATATATCCTGCGTACGTGACTGATCGTTGAGATGGCCGCCGTAGCCTGTAATCGGTTGGAGGATATTATCTCATGTCATGATGATAATTACATTATGGACGATACATAAAATATACTAAAAAATAAATGTCCTAATGCAATTCTACTACCGGAATCGGAAAGATGATTTTGTAGATACGGCCTTAATAGTTAACAGACAGTTTATATTGTCAATGACAGCTTACCCTTTGTAGGAATGAGAAAGTCAAGAACTTTATTCGCAATCAAACTGAAATATTTGAAATAAAATTACGAACTTACAAAGGAAACAGATGATTGTTTTACGAGATAGCAAATACATTTTACCTGTTTTCCGTTGAGTTTTTCATTTTATTTAAAAACCTCTCGATGCAGTACATTCATGCAAACAATGCTAAAACCAGAAGTATATTGTTGAAAATTACATTGTCTACTATCTACTACTACTAAGTGTGTATGTATGTCTGTTTGTTCGTCCGTCTTTCACGGCAAAATTTTGCGACGAATAGACGTGGATATTTTCAAGTGGAGATGGTTGAAGGGATGGAAAGTGACATAATATGCTACTTTGTCTCCAACTTCCCTAAAATGGGAAGTTGAGGCAATGTGGAAGTTTGCATGGAGCATTCCAAAATATTCAAGGCAGAAAGCTAAAAATTGAATTTTTCTGACTAACAAAAAATCATGAAACTTTTTTTTGGAAAGTGAAATGGTTATTACCATGTTACACTAAATTTGATGCAAAAACTAGTGTTCAGTACAAAATAAACACTAACTGAAACACATGCAAAATGTTTTGTTACGTTCTCTCCTATTACAATTCTCCGAAGTCCGGACTGCAGATAAAAACTAACCAACGAATGCATAACAACAGAATGGAGTCATTACTGGGATCACCCCGAGCGTCTTGCACTGGGTATTACAATTTCAGTCTTAATTGGAGTGTTCTTGTTACTTTTTCTTTCTTCGACCCATTTGACTTTGAAATATTGTTTTGATTTATTGGTTTTAAGAATGAAGTAATTTATTATGAGTAGATCAGTAAATTCGCGCGTCGTTGTTCTTGTTTCCATAGTTCAAGGGAATAATTTGTTTGAGACTAGGACAATGTAAGTGTCGCTGTCTCAATTTAAGTATTTCAAAGATATTTCAGTGACGTAACCAGTTCTCCGGTACTTTCGATCACGCAGCAAAACACCAGCAGTATGATGAATTTGTTTGGGACCAGGACAATGTAAGTGTCGCTGTCTCAATTTAAGTATTTCAAAGATATTTCAGTGACGTAACCAGTAAAACACAGCAGAGACGCTACTTCTGTGATACCGTGGTATCATTGGCACAGGCTTGTACGCAGCACCTATAAATGGTCATACATTAAAATCTATGTTTTTTTTAATTTTATTTTATATTTTGAAACTATTTTAAAAGGTTGTGTTATATTATTGTGCTCCAATATAGGATGCTAAAAAAGCAAATGTGATATGAGCATATTTGTGAACTGTTTACTTTTTCATCTTAGCGTGTAATTTCCGAGTGTGTCCAAAGCCATGATTCAGGATTTGAGGAGTCTGGTAGTTACAATGAAGCAACTGCCGTCTGACTTTCGTAACCCTATTGACAGAGGAAGCAGACACAGTTCCTCCACCAGCCCATGGTCCTTCCTACCGTCTCGGCATACGGACCGAATCTTGGGAGACGCTCACCAGGTACTTGCTAAGGGCTCTTTCCCCGGTGCGTTTCTTCACTCCCTACAAAGTCTGTGTTTGTGTCCTATCTCAATGTCACTTCTCCTCAAATGGGGCGTGAATCACCACAACACAAGCGACTCGCGCTCGGGCAGTTCCACATCAATCAATATCCTTCCTAATGTTAAGCCTTTTGTGTGCAAACGCACGCAACCGTTGAAAACCTTCTGTAGAGTTGACCATCTCTTGATGGTATACTGATCCTATCTCGTTCCTGTTCCAGTCATTCAGCATCTGTTGCCGCTCTTCTTCATACAGCTGACATTCCCACAGCATATGGTCCCGAGTTTCATCAGCTTCTCCACAAGGACATACAGGTGACTCACAGAGAGTCATCGCGTGCAGTCTGCTGTTAAAACTGACAGAGGAAGCAGACCAACTGAATCATGATTACACGTTTCAGGAACTATCCGAAACATGCAGATTCCCTCATGACGTCACTTCATTGTAATTATCAGACTCCCAAAATCCTGAATCATGTTCTATGCATACGCTGTACTCCAAAGTGACAGCTTTGGATGCAACCGGGAATTGCACGCCAAGATGAGGATCAAGAGGAATTAGCACGTGTACTTAATGTATTTTTTTTATGTGATAGGACAACAAAGTTTGGACGACGACCAGTTTGGAACAGTGGTAGTGAACGCTGCCTCTGTTGCAAGGGTTGCGGGTTCGATACAAACATTTGTGTGCATGAATGTTCATGATGAACAGATATGTATCTGTATATATTGGTCTGGGCGTTATCTATGTATTATAAGTATGTATTTATAAGTATGTATTTGAGCCACCAATCTCGGAGTCAAATCAATGTTTGTGATGTTGTGAAATATTTATTTATTTAAAGTGACACGACTGAAGAAAGATTAGGCAAAAGATCGACGGCTTAACTTTTTTTTTATGTGATAGGTGGCAGACGAGCAGACGGATAACCTGATGGTAAGCGATTGCCGCCGCCCATGGATACCCGCGACACCAGTGGAGTCACTCCAGTCTAGCCGGCCTATTCATGCCGAAGCGTGGCTCTCCCATGGTCGAATAATTAGCATGTTCTAAGATTCTTAATTGAAACCTGTCATCAATATACCTTTGACTGCGCAAACATTTTAAAAGTTAACTATCAGCTGTCAAGACAACGAAATCCGAGGGCCGTTTGTATGTGACAGGCAATTAACATCGCATCCATTGTGGACGTGTCAGGTGCGCTCTGGCCTGACAAAACCAAAGGCCGAAAGTGACGTACTGGAAAACAATGAAGGTATATTAAAGGTTTTTCAAGTTTAGTTGAGAAATGGTTTTTTTGTGAACGTTACCTCAAATAATGGTAAGTGGATAATCAATGATCGGAGTAGGTTGAGCTATTTTTGGTACTTGGGATTTTTTCAAATAGTATGGACATGATAGGAATCCCGGGATTCCCGGGATTAAAGATATACTTTATACCATTAGCAGTTACTTTCATTTTTACATACGAGCATTAACATCAGCCTTACGAACTTATTCACAAACGCTTTGTGATACCATGTTAATTAAAAAAGTTAGATATATATAGATATACTTTATTGCACATAATACACAACTTAAGTACTAGGCATTACAGAAATTTTGTGTACAATTCCGGCGGTCTTATCACTGAAAGCGATTTCTACCAGACAACCTTCTGGTAAAGGACATTTAATAGTAGAGAAGAAACAAACAAACAAGAAGTTTTATTTGTTCTTTCGAAATTTCGAAAGGAACAAACTGTAAGTAAATATGGTGGTATCGAACGTTTATGGATAAGCCCTTTCATGATTGAAATGCGTTAAATATTTACTCTAAAATAACAAAAATATTTATTTTAATCCCGGGATCATACTCAGAATCCCGGGGCATGTCCATATTAACATCTATGTTTGCCGTCAATGAACCCAAATAGCTCTACCTACTTCGATCATTGGTGATAATACAGCAGTAGGATCATGACTAGCTAGTAATAACCTCCTTCTTATCTTAGCGTGCAACTCCCAGTTGCATCCAAAGCTGTCGCCATGACCATGATTCTTGTTTTGGGGAAAAAAAATTGAAGCAGCACTTGTGCTGTGTTTTTCTGTGAGTGAGGGTACCGGAGGCCCAATCCGGGGGAAAGGGGGTTTAAAGGTTGGCAGTGCACTTGTGACTCCACACACCACGTAGTGACGCGGGCGTCTATCGACGGCGGCAATGGCTTACATCTGGCGACCCGTCTGTTCTCCTGCCACCTATTGCATAAAAAAATAATTTAAATAAAAAATTAACACTTTTTTTTTGTTGCTTTGCGTCTTGAGCACAACTTTGACAATGTCAAGTGATTCAAAAGACACGCTTCTTCTTGTTGAAATTAGACGGTGGTGCGAGTGGGTGCTCTTTAAATAAGTTTATTATTATTATATAGAAACATTTATGAACACGTTAACTCCGTTCACCAACATTAAAAGATCTGTCAAAGCCAAGATAAAACTGCCTGACTGTCTATCTATCAACTCGCTGTAAATATTCTATGATAAGCTCAAATTCGAACATATTGTTGAATGCCTTTGACAACCAATTACCATCTTGACTGGGAGCTATTGTGATCGAGAACAAAGGTCACCAATCTCATGAAACGGTAACTTTCACAAACCTTTGTTCTCGTTTTAAGACTCGTGAAATTCAAGCGTTTTTCACATGAGTTTGTTGTTCAGAAATTTCATTTCATGCGAACAATGGGATCCCGTTCAGGATATACCTACTCGTACTTAGACAAAGAGTGCTTTGAGTATCTGCAGATTTTAATTTTGAATTCGATGGTGCTGGGATTGAATGGAATTTTGTAAGTAGAAGTCTTAAACATTCTACGTTTATCTCATTGAATGGACTTGGACTGACCGGATGGCGCAATTGGTAGTGATCCTGCCTCTTACGCCAAAGGTCGTGGGTTCGATCCCCACCCTGGACAAACATTCGTGCGATGAACACTTGTGTTTGTTCAGTGTATGGGTGTAATATATGTATATTTGTATATATTTGTGTTCCTCTGTTGTCTGATATCTGTAACACAAGTGCTTAAGCTACTTAGTACGGAATCAGGTCAACGTATGAGTTGTAGTGAGAATTATTATTATTATTATTATTGAATCATCTGTATGAAAATTCTGACTGTGAGTCAGATTCTTCATACAGATGATAAATAAAATAAATGTATGATCATCGTATTTTTTATTAATTTATTGTTTTTGTTTATCATACAAGGAGTTTTTAAGGTGAAGCATCAACGTAACTAGTGCCACCAGTCAATTTGTATTGATTATGGCGATTGTGACTTTTTTTTAAAGTACAAGTGAATACATAAAGAAAAATATAAGAGTTTTTTTGAGATGTACTGTAGTGACCATTATTTTTATAATTGTTTTAAGTGGCTACTTAAGGCATTAATAAGAATTATGGTTACATGTACAAATATGGTAATATTATATTCGTTGCCTTTAGTAGCCTCTTACAGCAATTATAAAAATTATGGTCACTTAAAGGAAAAAAAATTGACATACAAATCTACTGACGGTGCTCGTGACGTCAATGCCTCAGCTCAATGAAAAAAGCTTAAGTTCAAGTGACATTTCAGCTTATTAGTTTTGTCAAAAGCTGCCGCTTTGGAGACCGGAGTTCAGCCTTAAATCCAAGATGTGGTAAGTCTGGCAATTAAAATGAAGCGGGTGCCGTGTAACATTTACAAGACTTAGATACGGGAGATGGAATAACTGTGTTTGTAACAGTGGGAGAGCCACGCTTCGGCATGAATGGGCCGGCTCGACCGCGGTAATACCACGTCCTCACAGAAAACTGGCGTGAAGCAGTGCATGCGCTGTTTTTCGCTGCGTGAGTGAGTATACCAGAGGCCCAATCCAGGGGAAGGGGGGTTAAAAGGTAAGCAGCGCACTTGTGATACCACTGGTGTTGCAGACGTCCATGGGCGGCGGTAATCGCTTACCGTCAGGTGATCCGTCTGCTCGTCTGCCATCTTTATCTTAAAAAAAAAACTGTATCATGGTTACAGCTTCAGATTTTCTCTTGTTTCTTATTGAGTTAATTAAGGCTGAGCAAAGGCCTCCCCCAAGTATTTCCATTCAATCAATTAATCAATTGATTGAATGGAAATACTTGGGGGAGGCCTATTTCCATTCCTCCCTACCTAAAGCCCTTACTTTTTTAAATGATAGGTGGCATACGAGCAGACGGATCGCCTGATGGTAAGCAATTGCCGCCGCCCATAGGCACCCGCGACACCAGTGGAGTCACAAGTGCGGTGCCAACCTTTAACACTAACTAGTATATTAGTAAAACTGTGGAACCAGCTGTCATCCGTGGTGTTTCCGAACAGATGCGACCTGGTGACCTTCAAGAAAAGGGTGTACTCCTTTCTTAAGAGCCGGCAACGTATATGTGATACCTCAGGTGTTGCAATGTCCATGGGCGGCGGTGATCACTTTCCATCAGGTGTGCCGTCTGCTCGTTTGTCCGCTATAATGTAAAAAAAAACACCCCTTTCCCCTGGACTGGTCTTCCAGTACCCTCACTCATGCAGTGAAACACAGGACAGTGCTGCTTCATGCCGGTTTTCTGTGAGGCCGTTGCCATTCGTGGACATATGTATTGAAATCGTCACATTATTTTATTTTTGGGTCTGCCGTGTAGTCGAAGTCCATCGGTCGGTTTAGAATCGTCACATAAAAATCCAGGGATGCTCAGATAAAAAAACACTCATAGGTACATTGTTGCTCTACTAAGGGCAAGACAATTCCAGGGCAATCTAGATATTATAAACCATCGAGCTTGTATGAAAGATGACAGTTTGAAGAATAGAATGGGCGTGTGAATATAATTATCTACTTACTACACATTACTTCATTATTTTTTGTGCCCGCAAATATATTTACGCTTTTATAATGTTTTAACAGTGGGAGAGCCATGCTTCGGCATGAAGGGGCTGGCTTGACCGGTGTAATGCCACGTCCTCACAGAAAATCGGCTTACAGCAGTGCATGTGCTGTGTTTATCTGCGCGAGTGTGGGTACAGGAGGCCCAATCCAGGGGAAGGGGGTTTAAAAGGTAAGCAGCGCGCTTATGATTCCACTGGTGTTGCCGGTGTCCATGGGCGGCGGTAATCGTTTACCATCAGGTAATCCGTCGGCTCATCGGCCACCTATATCATAAAAATGAACTAACCTTTGTTCATTCATAAAGTAAAGTAACGAGTATTTTTATTCCTAACAATGCAATTTCACTTCAACTTTATGCAATTGGCTATTTCAAATCTAAAGTAATCTTGTGAAGTGAAACGCCATGACAATCAGAAGTAAAGGAGTCAAAATTAAATCACTGAACGGAACAAGATAACACTGAAACAAATAAAAAGAAACACGGAAAGACGCATAAGCCATTTCTCATGCGAACGTTGTGTGCTATAAAACGTACTCATACTTTCACGTAAAATTTAAATAAAAGTCTATTGCTTTCCCGATTGTCATACGAGCGTGTAGATAACACAATTTTAATATAGACAGTGGCTTCAGAGCGATATTAGCCCCACTGGGCTGGGAGTTCTGAACCCCTGTTCAGAACTCGCCATTCAATTTGGATGCGAGTTCAAATCCGAGCATGCGCCTCTGGATTTCTCAAGTCTATGTGCGTGTTTCTACCATTGCTTTGGCGGTGAGGGAAAACATCGTGAGGAAACCATGATTCAGTTGGTCTGGTTCCCCTGTAAAGGGTTGCGGAGGTCAGACGGCAGTCATCATCATTCATCGTCAGCCCATTTAAGTCCCCACTGATGGGGCACGGGCCTCCCTCAATCACATGAAGGGTAATTGCCATACTCACCACGCTTGGCAGACGGGTTGGCGAGGGTTTTGATATAAATGCAGAGTTTTCCTTCTCTGGGTGCTGATGATCATGCCAGCAGCTATACCTTAGTCGCCTTTTTCGACACCTCGGTAAGAGTGAGGGTGGCCTATTCTACTCTGCCGGGGACCACACCGCAGACGGCAGTCGCTTCACATTACCAGACGGGCTACAGAATGACAGCTTTGGACGCAACCGGGAATCACACACTAAGATGAGGAGGACAGTGGCTTGACAGTATGGACTCTCGAGGGACGCAAGTCAGAATTCAAAGCAGGGAATGTTACGCCATACTCATTCCCCTTTCGGAATAGCGCAGCGAATACACTTTATCACCACTGTGTTTGTATGGTTGGCTGCAAAGAAATGTAAACACTCTAGCGTCTTGTCATAATAGTTAGGTAGCATCTGATTTCTACTTTCCTACACGGATGCGGACGGTCCTGATAAGATGCTAAAGTATACTTTTTTGCAGCTGATTGTACTCGCCCTCGCTGATTGTATTATTCGACATTAGCAACGTGGGTAATACCATGTCGATAATTCTTTTATCCTAATACTGACTCTCTTTACAGTGTGGTAAAATATTCTGTTTTTATTCCACGCCATCATATGTACGAGAAGCCTTGAATCTAACAAATTACACTGAGTGTTACCAATTTCACAAATTGAAAATATTTTCTTTCTCAAGCAATTTCCAAATATTACCCAAAGATAAGTGTGTGAGGGTTTGGTTGGGGTTAACAAAAGGAATGGCCTAGGTAATGATCGAAAAAGAAAACATAGAACGTGAAGGGTAAACAAAATTGTTTCTGATTGGAGGAAGGGTGTCTATCGAATCAAAGTCTAACTGGAAAAATCGTGCACCACAATAAAATTGGATGAGAAAATAATTTAAGTCAATTGAGTCTACGTTTACTTTTAAGGGTTAATAAAAAAGCTGTCTGCGCCAAACTACTACGAACAAAATAATAAATCGTATGTAAAAGATTGAAACTATTGTAAAGCGAGTATTTTAACAATAATAAAACCAAACGAATTTACTCTCATATTTCTAGTCTAGACCTGGTTGAAAAAGATCTTGCTTACTTACAACGAGCGAACGTGCGTCTGGTGGCCGAGAACAGACCGGATTGGCGAAGCCTCGTGTCGGAGGCGAAGAGTATGTGCACTAGCGCGGCTAATTAAGAAAGATATAGATGTTTTTATTAACCGACTTAAAAAAAAGAGGTTCTCAACTCGACATGTACATCATGTTATGTTTGTTCGCCGATTACTTTGCCATTTATGAGCCGATTTAGATGATTCTTTTTTAGTTGAAAAGTAGATAGTCTCGAGTTGGTATCATGATCAGGAAATCAGGATCTGATGATGGGATCCTGGAAGAATTGAGGGGAACTCTCTAAAATAGGGACATGTAATGTTTTTGTATATTTTTTCATAATTTCACCAGTATTTACGCCTCACTGTATTAATTTTGTGGCTCTGCTGATGATGGAAGGTCAACTCCTCAACGGTAAGGAGTTAAAGGATAAATCTTTCTCACAATTAGATTTTTAGATATTTGACGGGGGTGGAAGAGGTATGGAGATGGGGGCTGCTAAAAAATGAGACACCAAAAAACTTGAAAAAAAAATTCTCTGCGAAAAAAAAACGCCTTCTAAAATCACGACTTAAACAGCGAAAATAATAATTTTAACATTTTATACACTTCAAATAACATTTTATTACAGTACACACGAGAAAAGGTTTTACCGAAATTGGCGCCTAATCCCTGTTGAATAATTGAATGTTGTATTAAATTACAAGATAGTATTGGGCGCAGAATTTTTTCATTTTGAAAAAACTATGTTACAGTAAGTAAAAATGACACCTAACTAGTGACTGTGCTAGTGGTTCTTTTCACTGTTGTAGGTTCTGTTGTACTCACCTGTTGTCACCCCTTTTGATCTATTTATTTTTATTTTCCGATCCTAATCAGAAGGTTCTTTGTCACCTCCGTAAAATTGCTTATTTACCCCTAGGGTTGGAACTCAGTACTTATATACAGTAATAACAAAGTTTGTGACTTTTAGCAATAAAATGTTTATTGTATCTTTTTTTATTATCTTATCTTCATATTTATTTTTTAGGTTGATAAAATGTTTTTATTACCTGTCTTAGCTTAGGAAAGCCGGGGCTAGAAATATGGGTCGCGAAGCATAAGCCTCCATTCAACAGTGCAAGTAAACGTTATGTTAACTAAATGTAAATAGAAAATTAATTTTAAGTTTGAAAGTATTTTTTAAAATACAAGATGTGTGATCTTTCAAACTTTGTCGTTTTCTTCACATAAAAAAACTAGTTTATCTAATAAAATCTGATGGTAAGTAGTGCAGTTTACGACGCGCTTTGTTATAAAATAAAGTGGAAAGGAACTCGAAAAATGCAGCTTATGTCGTCAACTTAACATCAGCTTTCTATCGTAAAATAATACTTTTCTACCGTAAATGAGCAAATTGCCTGGTTCAGTTTTATGCATCTCATTTTATCGCAACAACTTTTTCTCGCTGTTAGGAAAGCAAGAAACATCGCGAGAACCGCTATTTAACTTCAATGCCGTTTAGCACTTTCTTAATTAAAATATTTTAACGTTTGTACTTCAATTCAGAGGGTGGTATTTCAAGATTTCCAAGACAGACCAATTTTAGAATTGAAGAGCTTTTAGTAAGGACATTTTGTTGCTTTGTATATCAGTCTGTAAAATATTCCTCTTCTCAGTGGCAGACGGAGTGGTCGTGGTTATGGATGGTCGGTGTGTTAGGTTTTTTTTTTCGAGTTTTCTTCATCTTTCACCGTTGGTGGCACTGCGTGTACATTTAGCTAAGGACCACTTTATAGCAAACTTGATATTATTGTCTACCTACCTGATCTGTCGTGGTGTTGTTAAATAAAAATCGTCACACCATCTTTTTCTGGGCCTACCCCGTAGTCGCCGTCCATTGGTCGGGCGCCATTGAGTAACGATTTTTGTCCATCTTTCGAGGCAAATTCTGCATACGTGACCCGCCCAATCCCATTTCAGTTTTGCAGCTTTGCGACCGACATTTGCGATTCCAGTCTTGGTTATGTTCGATATATTTTTGTTCTGTTAAATTTTTTGTCACTTCTCTCATTGCGGACTTGGTCAAACTCGGTTAAGGCATTTCAATAAAGTCACGACCTTCAGCAATGAAGAAAACCATGAAGAAGAAGTGGATGAAATACTCAACCGTCTGCCGCTAATCTTTACGTGCAGTATAGTAGCTATAATATTTGTTTATATAAAGGTATGGATGACAAGAAGTTAAATAAAATCGAATCCCTGTTGAATAAGATAAGTATCTGTATAGTATTGGGCGCCGACTTTCAGTGACATCTTTTTACAAGCTTTTATTTAGTTTCACCTGTCCCGTTGTCTGTCGTTCTGTAATCAAATCTTGCAACTTAAATTTGATCCACTTCCCGGTTTCCGATTGAGCTGAAATTTAGAATGCATGTATAAATCGGATGACAATGCAATGTTATTGTGACATAGAGCCGATCTGATGATGGAGCTGGAAGGTGGCCATAGGAACTCCGTAATTAAATGATGCAACCCTATCGAGTTTGAGCTCATTAGATTCGTCTTGACAAGTGCTTTAATACTATATGGTAACCAGGGTCTGATGATGGAGCCGGAAGGTGGCCATAGGAACTCCGTAATTAAACGATGCAACCCTATCGAGTTTGAGCTCATTGGATTAGTCTTGACGAGTACTTTGATACTATATGGTAACCAGGGTCTGATGTTGGAGTTGGAAGGTGGCCAGAGGAACTCCATAATTAAATTATGCAACCCTATCGAGTTTGAGCTCATTAGATTCGTCTTGACAAGTACTTTGATACTATATGGTAACCAGGGTCTGATGATGGAGCCGGAAGGTGGCCATAGGAACTCCGTAATTAAACGATGCAACCCTATCGAGTTTGAGCTCATTGGATTAGTCTTGACGAGTACTTTGATACTATATAGTAACCAGGGTCTCATGTTGGAGTTGGAAGGTGGCCATAGGAACTCCGTAATTAAATTATGCAACCCTATCGAGTTTGAGCTCATTAGATTCGTCTTGACAAGTACTTTGATACTATATAGTAACCAGGGTCTCATGTTAGGAGTTGGAAGGTGGCCATAGGAACTCCGTAATTAAATTATGCAACCCTATCGAGTTTGAGCTCATTAGATTCGTCTTGACAAGTACTTTGATACTATATGGTAACCAGGGTCTGATGATGGAGCCGGAAGGTGGCCATAGGAACTCCGTAATTAAACGATGCAACCCTATCGAGTTTGAGCTCATTAGATTCGTCTTGACAAGTACTTTTATACTATATGGTAACCAGGGTCTGATGATGGAGCCGGAAGGTGGTCATAGGAACTCCGTAATTAAACGATGCAACCCTATCGAGTTTGAGCTCATTGGATTAGTCTTGACGAGTACTTTGATACTATATAGTAACCAGGGTCTGATGTTGGAGTTGGAAGGTGGCCATAGGAACTCCGTAATTAAATTATGCAACCCTATCGAGTTTGAGCTCATTAGATTCGTCTTGACAAGTACTTTGATACTATATGGTAACCAGGGTCTGATGATGGAGCCGGAAGGTGGCCATAGGAACTCCGTAATTAAACGATGCAACCCTATCGAGTTTGAGCTCATTGGATTAGTCTTGACGAGTACTTTGATACTATATAGTAATAAGGGTGTTCCGTATTTAGCCTAACTTGGTTAAATGTTATATAGCACAATAATATTTTATCTTTTTTGTTTTCGTTTGTTTTAAATTCTAAAGTATTTGGGAATGTCTTGCAAATCCTTGGAACGGAACGCGCCCGCAACGGTGCTGCCAACGGCACATTTTTTAAACACAAGTTTCCGACATCTTCTACCGATCGACACGGTCGCCGCGCGCGCGATTCTAATTTCAATACTTATAATAAAGACAATACACTTGCGGGAATATTCTGTGATCTGGACTTAGTACGGTGGTGCAGTGATAGCAACAAGAACCAGCCCCTTTGGATTTACAGTCTCCCTGAGACAGCACACCACGCGGATGCTTGGATGACCAGGTTAGTCAAGCTTTCCCAAATTATCGCGGTCCTTCGAATATCTCTTTCCGAAACAATGGCCTTCAGAGCCGAATTAACGCGTTGATATTATTGTGCTATCTATTTTGGACCCATTTCATAGAAATTTCTCATTCGATAATTTTATTCACAAACGAGGGTACACAGCGCGTTCGCACAAGTCGACGCCGGCCCACTATCCACTGCATAACGCGAGCGCGTCGCGACTGCAAAGCTATGCGATAAGGCTACACATAACAAAAAAAACATTATTTACTTTAATCTATTTAGCTGTATTGTTTACGACATTACACACCTTCATACTATTGTATTACGTACATAGTGTTAAACATAACATTGTACTTTCTCTTAGCAGTCCTATTATTACGTAATAGACTCACCCCCTAGCATTTATGTGATTTAGTATAACGTACTGAATACATAAATTACCCTTTAGCATAATATTTCGACATAACGTGTCGAATATTATCACTAACTTTTTATCGCTCAGCAGAGCATCCGTCCTAGTATTACGTACTAGACGACATACCTTACCAACATTTTATTTGTTAACATTACGTGTTAAAAATAAAATTATATCTACTTAACTACTAACTAAATCCAATAGCCTTATCCATACACTATATTAATAACTAAAGAATACATTACAACTACTTAAAACTAAATGTATAAAACTAAAATCTAACATACATTTTCACTTACATAACTAAATAACCTACAAATACCTTAGCTAAAATCATAACTTACTACTACATTCTACCTACATATTATAACATTGTGATAGGTTGGATCGCCTACTGCGTAATTATCTTTTACTTTAACTTTTACCTATTTTACACGTAATCTTTGTTTACATTAATTTGAAAATCGTTCAAAATGGAGTTGGAACAACTTTATTTCGAACGAGATTTATGCCTAACTAGTCTTCAAGCGTATGGTTGATTGTTCAAACGACGAAGATGAATTCCGTGTTCGACTCAAAGAATTAACTTCAATTAAAAAACAGTTTTCTAGTGTGCAATTAAAAATAGAAAAGTACCTAATTAAATCTCAAACATTTAAGAAAGATGAACAATTAGCTATTCGTGAACAGTTTGACAATTCTTATTACAAAATTCAAGTAATTTCTGATCGAATGAAAGTAATTCAACGTAAACAAAGTATTGCGAACGAAGCGCGTGCGCTAGCCACTGCGCCATCGGGTCACTCGCGCATCCAGCTGCCTGCACTATCGCTGCCGATATTCCAAGGTCAGCTGACGGAGTGGAGTGCCTTTTATGATTTATTCAATTCATTAGTAAATGACAACGAAAGCCTTTCAGATGTCGAACGTTTTCGTTATTTGTTATTATCGTTACGCGGCGAACCTTATAACTTAATCAAATCATTACCTGTCACAGATGCTAACTACAATAATGCGATGCAAATATTACTAAATCGTTACGAGAACAAACGAATCATTGCAACAAAACATTTAGATAAAATCATGGATGTTCAACCTATGAACGAACGTAATCCCGAACATTCCTTACGTAATATTCTTAACATTTATCATGAAAACTTAACTGCTTTAAAATCGTTAGACCTGCCTGTTACTCACTGGAGTTTTATTCTTTTAAACATTTTACTACGTAAAATTACACCCGAAATTAGGAAACGTTTCGAACTTTCTCTAACGTCATCAAGTGACATACCTAAAGTAAGTGATTTGCTGGACTTCCTTGAGAAGGAATTATCCGCCTCGGAAGTGATGACCTTAGCGACTCATAGCCGTTCGGGCGCGACCGCCCGCCCGGGATCAGCCCATGCGCCGGCGCGGGCCGCGGGCTCCGCTGCGGGCCACACGCGGAGCATACCTACTCGCTCGCTGTCAGACCGTCGCTCGCCGCCACCTGCGCGCTTCTCGCGTCAAATGAGTCATCATCACGATTCTACGTTGTTTACTAATTACGTTTCAAATTCAAAGTGTAACTTTTGTAAAAATAGTTCGCATCCACTGTACAAATGTGAACATTTTATTAAATTAACGTTATCTGAAAGAAAAGATTTTATTAAAGAAAATAAAATTTGTACTAACTGTTTATTTAAAGGTCATGATCTAAACGATTGTAAATCGAAACATAACTGTCGTATTTGTTCTCAACGTCATCATACATCTATTCATGATACCTCTGTAGGTACGGTATCGAACTCTGCGCTTACTAGCCAACATTCATTCTTACCTAAGTATTATAGCTCGGTAGCGGAGCGTACCTCCCCCGACAACTCGACAATGACGTCACAATTTTCGCATTCTTCCGGCTTAGTAGCGGAACTTCCAACTTCCCCTGAGCATACAAGCTTGGTAGCGGAATCTTCATCACCGCCCACACTACAACGTAGTGCATCGGGTCGTGATAAGTGTACGGTCTTACTGACCACGGCGTTAGTCAACATACGTCCCATGGACTCCTCGCCTTATGTCCCACGTCCTGTTCGCGCTCTGGTGGACCAGGGCTCTCAGGCCACGCTTATTACAGAAGCCTGTGTACAGCGTTTAGGCTTACCTCGTTTTCATAACGACAGTAGTACAACTATTTCGGGAATAGGTGATAGAAATGAACAACCCCGTGGTTACGTAGTCTGTGAGGTCACGCCTTATGATAAGAGTGAACCTAAACTTTACATAGAAGCTCTAATCTTACCTAAAATAACTTCCTATGTCCCATATATTCCGAATTCTTTCGAAAACATTTCTCACTTGAAGAATCTCCCTTTAGCGGACCCTGAGTTGCGCTCGGCGCGTCCCATTGAACTTTTGCTTGGTTCAGATTACACTGACCAAATCTTACTCCATGACAACATTAAAGGCCCACCTGCTACGCCGGTGGCTATCAGTAGCATTTTCGGTTACCTTCTAAATGGTACTATTGCGCATACCATTCCAGTCAAACTTCATACTAATTTGAGTACATGCGAATTGGATATTCAACTTCAAAAATTCTGGGAATTAGAATCCTTACCTGAGACAAAGTCACTTACGGCAGACGAACAGCTTTGTGAAAATATTTTTATTGAAACTCACACTCGTGATAAATCCGGAAGATATACTGTCGCACTCCCTTTCAAGAAAGATGTTCCTGCGTTGGGTGATTCTCGAGAGATTGCTATGTCTCGTCTACTTAAATTAGAAAAACGTTTTGAACGCGAACCTGCTTTACAATTGGAGTATGCTAACTGTCTACAGGAATATATAACTATGGGACACATGGAACCAGTCTTAGACTCCACTACTTCGGACAGTGTACCTTACTACATTCCTCATCATTGCGTGGTGAGAAAGAACGCTGTAACTTCAAAATGCCGAGTAGTTTTTGACGCATCGTGCAAAACTACTTCCGGTCGTTCTCTTAACGACAATTTACTTACTGGTCAAAAACTGCACCAAAACATAACTGATGTTCTTTTAAAATTTCGACTTAATAAAATTGTATTTACAGCTGACATCAAAATGATGTATCGTTTTATAAATTTGCGTCTTCAAGACCGTGATTTTCAACGCATTCTGTGGAGACACTCTCCAACTGCTCCAATCCAGGAGTACAGACTGTGTACAGTAACGTTCGGTGTCGCATCATCTCCATTTCTTGCCCTACGTACAATGCGTCAATTGGCCTTAGATGAAGCAAATTCATTTCCACTTGCCTCGCAAGTACTTCTTAACTCAGTCTATGTCGATGACGTCATATCTGGTGCGGATACTTTACAAGAAGCTCTCGCGCTTCAACAAGAACTTGTTGCCATATGCAAAGCTGGTAATTTCGAACTTAGAAAATGGACGAGTAACAGCGCTCAATTTCTTTCTTCTATAAAACATGACAAGTCTAATGCAAAAGATGCACATATTTTATCCGCACTTGACTCTGACGATTCAGTCAAAGTACTAGGTCTTAAATGGAATCCCCAATCAGATTCTTTTTCTTATCAAGTGGAAACTCCTACTACTACTCATCAATGTACTAAGCGCATCATGCTTTCAGAGATTTCTAAGATCTACGATCCTCTTGGATTTTTAAGTCCTATCATTTTGTATGTCAAATTTCTAATACAACTCCTTTGGGTTGCTGGTACTGGTTGGGACGACACACCACCTCAAGGTATCAGCGATCTCTGGAATAATTTTATTACTGAACTTCCACTGTTGAAACATATTTCTATTCCTCGACACGTACTACCGTACAGTACTCAAGTACAAATTCATGGCTTCTCCGACGCATCGGAAAAGGCATATGCCGCATGCGTTTATCTTCGCACTATCACCTCAGGCGGTGATATACAAGTTCATTTAATTATCTCTAAAACAAAACTCGCACCACTTCGACGCGTGAGTCTACCACGTCTCGAATTGTGTGCTGCTAATCTGCTTTCTAAACTAATAGAAAATGTTCGTAACAGCTATTCAACTATCGCGTCTATTCAAGACGTATTTGCTTGGAGTGATTCGTCAATCACTTTGGCATGGCTACGCTCTCCGCCACACGAATGGCGTACCTTCGTATCCAATCGTGTGACTGAGACTACTTCACGTGTGCCTTCTGCACACTGGCGCCACGTACGCTCTGAGGACAACCCGGCGGACGTCGCCTCCCGAGGTGTCCTTCCTTCACAGTTGGACCAACAACAGTGGTTCCACGGCCCTGCTTGGCTCCAGCAAGACCAAGCTGACTGGCCTATTTCAAATATTGACTTAAAAACCGACGAAGAACGTCGTAAACATATTTTCGTTTCTCAGACGGATGATTCTAACTTCGTTACGAATTTCATTGAACGATTTTCATCGTTACCTAAACTATTGCGAGTATTTCTATTAGTCAAAAAATTCATAAACAAATGTCGTAAATTGCAAACTTCAAATTTAACCATTGTCAAGGAAACTAAATCCGCCCTCAATCAAATCATTTATTATGTACAGCAAACGGAGTTTGCGGATGACATTTCACGTATTAGAGACGGCGAAAACTGCTCTAATCAGTTACAAAAACTTAAACCTTTCATTGATGACGCCGGACTGCTCAGGGTCGGCGGCAGAATTCAACGCTCTCATTTAGCTTACGATGCTAAACATCCTTTGCTTTTACCTAAGCGACATGCGCTTACAACGCTCATTATAGACTACTATCATGTCATACATTTACATGTGGGTCCTCAGACCTTACAATTCCTCCTCTCTCAATCCTACTGGATATTATCCGCACGACGTGTGATTCGATCGCGTACTAGGCGTTGCGTCCGCTGCTTCCGCACGCGACCCGTCGCTCCGCAGCCACCCATGGCTCCTCTTCCAGCAGCAAGAGTTCGGTCTCTCCGTCCTTTCTTGCATGTAGCGGTCGACTTTGCAGGTCCCTTTAACCTTAAATCCGGTTCACAACGTAACGCTAGGATTTTTAAATCATATGCCTGTGTCTTTGTATGCATGTCCACAAAGGCACTTCATTTAGAACTTGTACCTGATTTATCCACAGAATCTTTTCTTAACGCCTTACGACGCTTCATATCCCGACGTGGATTATGCACAGATATTTATTCCGACTGCGGTCGAAACTTTGTAGGTTGCAATCGATACCTGAAAGAGCTTTACGATTTTATTAGTAACGACGATGTTCAAAAAACTCTGCATGAAAAGACTAACAAACTTAACATAACGTGGCACTTCAACCCGCCTTATGCTAGCCATTTTGGTGGTATTTTCGAGGCAGCTGTTAAGAGTATGAAAACTCATCTTTATCGCGTCATTGGTAACTTAACTTTAAATTATGACGAATTTAACACTATTTTATGCCAAATCGAGGCAATTTTAAATTCGCGACCACTTACCATTCAAAGTAGTGATCCAACCGATCCACTACCACTAACCCCAGGACATTTCCTCATCGGGGAACCATTAACTTCGTTACCTGAAATCAATTTCAATGACGATAACCCGTCACGTCTCGTTCGCTGGCAGGTTATCCAACAAGCAGTGCAACATTTTTGGAAACGCTGGAGTGTAGAATATTTGCACCAGCTTTCACAACGAAGCAAATGGTTCCGTGACTCACATCACACACCCCTCAAGGAGGGTACAGTTGTAGTGCTAGCAGACCATGCTTTGCCGCCCTTGCAGTGGCGACTGGCTCGTGTGCACAAGTTACACCCAGGCGCTGACGGTGTTACCCGTGTAGTCACAGTACGCATTGGTAACACATTTGTGACAAGACCTGTCGTTAAGGTCTGTCCTCTACCTCTCGAATAGGTAGACCTTTTATCTCTATGTACTATAGAGACTTCTAGCTTTAAGCTTTATTTAGTTTACTTTTAAAATAGCGTTATTTTAAGGTCGGCGGCATGTTCCGTATTTAGCCTAACTTGGTTAAATAGTATATAGCACAATAATATTTTATCTTTTTTGTTTTCGTTTCTTTTAAATTCTAAAGTATTTGGGAATGTCTTGCAAATCCTTGGAACGGAACGCGCCCGCAACAGTGCTGCCAACGGCACATTTTTCAAACACAAGTTTCCGACATCTCCTACCGATCGACACGGTCGCCGCGCGCGCGATTCTAATTTCAATACTTATAATAAAGACAATACACTTGCGGGAATATTCTGTGATCTGGACTTAGTACGGTGGTGCGGTGATAGCAACAAGAACCAGCCCCTTTGGATTTACAGTCTCCCTGAGACAGCACACCACGCGGATGCTTGGATGACCAGGTTAGTCAAGCTTTCCCAAATTATCGCGGTCCTTCGAATATCTCTTTCCGAAACAAAGGGTCTGATGTTGGAGTTGGAAGGTGGCCATAGGAACTCCGTAATTAAACGACGCAACTCCATCGAGTTTGAGCTCATTGGATTAGTCTTGACGAGTACTTTGATACTATATGGTAACCAGGGTCTGATGTTGGAGTTGGAAGGTGGCCATAGGAACTCCGTAATTAAACGACGAAACCCGATCGAGTTTGAACTCATTGGAATAGCCTTGACGAGTACTTTGATACTATATGGTAACCAGGGTCTGATGTTGGACCCGGAAGGTGGCCATAGGAACTCCGTAATTAAACGACGCAACCCCATCGAATTTGGTCTCGTTTGATTCGTCTTGACGAGTATCTTGCTTACGTCCCATATTAATTATATAGGTATGATTGATTGGATGGATGACCCAATGCCAAGGTGAGCACGTTCCGAGGGCTGAATGGTATGAGGGTGTATAAACATGTCTTGCCGCTAACGTTGCGCCTCAGGGTACCAGGGCGAACCCTGTTGTATTGTAGCCCTTATCCCTCTACAACGGACCTCTGGGGGGATGGACCGTTATTTGACCTGTACTTGTGAGAATAACATGAAGAAAACAGAAACAACTACACAAAGAAAACGACGTTTAGAGAAGGCGTAATTGAAGAGACAGGAGAAGATTGCTAATGAAAGCGATGTCCACAAGCGGCAACGCTTAGAAAAAATAAGTTTAGCTACTGCTAAACATAGAGAAAACGAATCGTTAGAACAACGCACACATAGGCAAAATACCGACAGAATACATACACAAGAGAGAAAGAAAAACGAATCTCTAGAACAACGCACATATAGGCAAGATGTCAATAGAATAAATACACAAGAGAGAAGGAAAAACGAATCTCTAGAACAACGCATAATTAGACAAGATATCGACAGAATACGTACACAAGAGAGAAGAAAAAATGAATTACAAGAAGAACACTTGGCCAGGCTCGACAGGAACAGAATGCTCAGGCAAGCAAGACAGTTATCACAAACAGCAGAGGAACGCATTGTAACAGCACAGAATGAACGGCAGAAATGACTAACCAGAGGAATGTGCAACGTGGTAGCATTGAGTACTTTAATAATGCGATAAATACATTTTGTGATAAAGTGTGTAATATTTGCACGAAGAGATGCTATCCCCATCAAGTGACCAAATATAAAATTAGTGCCTCATCTCCTACTTATCTTCCACGAGAATTACGCGAGAATAAAGAAGAATTGATGCTGTGTTACCGATGTAACAATCACATAAGTAAAAGTAACACGTCCGTACCTCCTTCTAAGGCATATTGGAACAGCTTGGAACCTGGGCCTATACCTCACATTATACAACGTTTGTCGCAAACTGAAAAGCGCCTTCTTTCTCGGATAATACCATTTTCAAAAATTGTAAAGTTTGACGGCTTATTTGGACAATACGGATTTCGTGGTCACGCAATTCTTTTTGCTTTGGATCTTTTCGAGGTTACCGAAAAACTGCCACATATGTTGCCTAGATCTGTAGATAACTGTGGAATTGTGATTGTTACAGAGCATCTAGAGAATTTAAATATTACTCGTGAGTTTTCAGTGTCTCGCGACAATGTGTTCGAGGCTTTGACATGGTTGGTGGCTAATAATCCGTTATACAAAGATGTCCTTATAGACAACAACGCAAATCTATCGACTGACAATCTGATTTTAGTTTCCGAAAACGCTTGTTCTACATCGCAAACTAACAGTCCGAGCGCGATTCAAAATAATCAGGACTTTGTACAAATTAATGACGTTTCTCGTATTTTACAAGGATCAAGGAAATGCTGAAGTTACATATCATGTGAACGAACTACGGACTTCATAACGGAATAACGCTGCTAGGTGCTGCGAACTACGTCGTAGTAATCTCGAATAAAAATAAAGGTACTAAAAAGTTAAAAATAAAATTAATGAAAAAAAAACCTTTTTAAAAACAAGCTTTTATTATTTGTTTATAAAATGAACTAAAAAGTTTAAAATAAATTCACTCTAAAAAGAAATATAACACTGTGTAACTTGATTGTAACCTTTAACGACAAATAAGCGTCTTCGTCTAGGACAAAATAATTCCATATTGTACAAATTTATTTAATTTTAAGACTAAAACTTTTCATCATACATAATTATTCAATTTCGTCCCCCCTCTTTATCATAGTCCCCATTTATAAATGAAAGCGTGTTACATTGTGATAGCTTGAGGAAAATGTTGTGTTGTATTAAATGTAACACGCTTTTATTTATAAATGGGGACTATGATAAAGAGGGGGGACGAGATTGAATAATTATGTATGATGAAAAGTTTTAGTCTTAAAATTAAATAAATTTGTACAATATGGAATTATTTTGTCCTAGACGAAGACGCTTATTTGTCGTTAAAGGTTACAATCAAGTTACACAGTGTTATATTTCTTTTTAGAGTGAATTTATTTTAAACTTTTTAGTTCATTTTATAAACAAATAATAAAAGCTTGTTTTTAAAAAGGTTTTTTTTTCTTTAATTTTATTTGGGTGTAAGTACTGTTATAAAATGTTATCTGACGAGTATGAAATTTTTCGTAGATAAGTTTTTTCATGCTTTAGTGTCTCATTTTTTTTGGCAGCAGAAAGCAGAAATCGGTGAACATCTCTCGTGCTCGTGCAAACTCTGGAATGAGCTTCCAGCCGCGAGGTTTTATACCAAAGTTCCTTCATCGCTACGACATGTCATTTTTTAAACTAGGTTTGAAAAGAGTTCTTCTTTTAAGAGTTTAGGCAGTGGCAAGACTCTGCTCCGTCATTGTTGATGTCTAGGAGCGGCGGTTACCATTTACCATCAGATGGGCCGCATACTTGTCTGCCTATTATTGCAATAAAAAAATCATACATAACATTTGTTTATATAAAGGTATGAATATCACCATAGATAATTAAGTAAATAAACATTTAGCTTGATTGACGTCTCTGAGTGCGACAGTAAGGTACCTAGATCCTTAAGTTATGAGATTTGTATCGACATTAATCACTGCAGTACCGACAGACGCTTCGCTTTGTAAGCAGCGGGCATATAATGTACAAAGTTTATTGTCATGTATACTATTACACAAGCATCCATTGTTTGGACAATGCCCTGTTTGCGAACAAACACGGTCCCGGTTGTTTAGTTGTCTCCTTGGGAATCAGAGAGCTGCAGATACCACTAACCGTTAGCCCCACGGATATTGTATAATGAAATAGTTTCAAAAGCCATTACACAAGTGGAAATCTGGAATAGTTCGCATACTTTCTTGTCATGTAAAATTCTCTTCAGACTAGCGGGCTTTCTCTCGCGAATATTTATGTAGTTATATGTCGTTAGCTTGTAAACCGTGGTAGACAATACAACAGATAGGAGGATGACCGGAAGCTCACAGCGGTCCATATTGGAGGAGAGTTGCACAAGATAGAGTGCTGTAGAAATCGTTGGAGGAGGCATGCCGATAGGGACATAGTGCTAAGAGATTAAATTTAAATGAAAAATGATTTCTGTACCTACTTATTTATCTCTTATCATTGAATAATAGGTTATATTATTTTTAATATTTTTGTGGACAATTTTTCATATGTTATTATTATGTTGTTAGATTAAAATTGTAAAAACCATGAATAATAATTTTATAGCCAGACAAGTAGCCCGCCCTTTGTTTCGAGGTTTCATACCAATAGGTGGCGCTGGGTGTCAATTACAACGCACAAGCGTTTTGTGTAATCTATCGGCGTTGCTGCTGTCTGTAGAATTTATCTTTTTATAAATAGTATAGATTGCTATTCTAAAATAATTTACTGTGTAGAAAATTTAATGAATTGTTTTTCGTAAGAGTATGATTTTAAATCTTATACACTTACCACTTAGTTCCAGAGTGATACCTTGGCCTCACATAAAACCGGCGTGCAGTAGTGCCTGCGCTGTGATACATGGAGCGAGTGAGGGTACCAGAGACTTAATAAAGGGGAAATTAGGAAAGGTTCGTATTGCACATGAGCTTATCAAGTGATCCGTCTGCTCTTCTGTCTTTATTTTTTATGTTATAAGTGGCACACGAGCAGACGGATCAACTGGTGGTAAGCAATTGCCACCGCTCATGGGCACCCGTGACACGCGACACCAGTGGAGTCCCAAGTGCGCTGCCAACCTTTAAACCCCCCTTCCCCGGGATTGGAGCGAAACACAGTACAATGCTGATTCACGCCGGTTTTATGTGAGGCCGTGGTATCACTCCGGTCGAGCCAGCCCATTTATGCCGAAGCATGGCTCTCCCACGGTCAAATTCTTTATAAAAGAATGAAACCCAATTGTCTTGTCTATTACTTTCTTAAAGAAAGAAACCCAACAATTAGTGTTTTACAAAACTTACTCAGAGTTAAAAACAAAAGATATCGTTGCAAAACTAAGTTCACAGTACTCTGATAGCAAGTTACCACTTGAATGACAAGAAGTTAAATAAAATCGAATCCCTGTTGAATAAGATAAGTATCTGTATAGTATTGGGCGCCGACTTTCAGTGACATCTTTTTTTGGGTGTAAGTACTGTTATAAAATGTTATCTGATGAGTATGAAATTTTTCGTAGATAAGTTTTTTCATCCTTTAGTGTCTGATTTTTTGGCAGCAGAAAGCAGTAATCGGTGAACATCTCTCGTGCTCGTGCAAACTCTGGAATGAGCTTCCAGTCGCAAGGTTTTATACCAAAGTTCCTTGATCGCTACGACATGTAATTTTTTAAACGAGTTTGAAAAGAGTTCTTCTTTCGCGGTAGGCAGTGGCAAGACTCTGCTCCGTCATTGTTGATGTCTAGGAGCGGCGGTTACCATTTACCATCAGATGGGCCGCCTGCTCGTCTGCCTATTATTGCAATAAAAAAAACATACATAAAAAAACATACAGTCGAACATATTACATTGTGTATCTGTGGACATTTACATCGTGTTCTACTTCGTGAACACGTGTTCTACTAACCATTATGAACAAAATTTGTTCTATCACTTTTGGAAATTCGCATGAAAAAATTTCAACTTTTCATACAAACTTGGTCATTTTGTATGGGGAGTCGAAAAGTTTACAATGTATTTAGAAAAGTCGTTGAATAAATGTTGTTCAGAATGGTTGGTAGAACACGCGGTTAAAGGGATGTAAATGTCCACAGATACACCCTGTAGAACCTATTCCTTTTTGAACTCGGTTAAAAATAAAGTTACATGCACCCAAAACGCTAGTCTGAAAGCCCACTAACCTCAAAAGAGCCACTTGAAACGTACTTGTTGAAGTCAGTTATAGTTTCATAGTGAGTTCGAAATTGACTTTGGCTGCATTATCAAAGAGATTGCTAGATATACTCGTAACTGTAAAATATAATATCATACAAGGGCACATCGGTACCAAGATGGTACTGCCTTACCTACAGTTGGCCATTCATTAGTTATGTAAATTGTAAATTTGCATTTAGCTTTTGAGGTACCTAGTTCAAATTTCAAAGATAATATCTTGCTAGCTTAGCTATCCTTAGTTAAGTTTGTAAAGCTTAAGTTTAATAACAGTGACACCATTCTCAGTTCATTACCTTCATGCGGTAATTGTGTAAAAGTATTTGATATAAATTTGTAAAAAGTAAATTATCTGCATATTACTATCCTATTAAAAGACACAGGCCTCCATCATAGATATCAAGTCATCGCTACTATGATGTTATCACCACGCTTGCCTAAGGGTCCCTTTCCACCTAAAATGTGCTACGCTGCGTTGCTATGGTTGCGATTAGAATCCACCAATAATTACGCCATATTACTAAGGATGTGTCTGTAATCCGCCAATCATGTTTATTTACATCTTCGCAGCATAGCTGCATATCACATCTTTGGTGGAAAGGCGGATATGATCACATACCCGATCTTTGTTTAAAAAAGTTATTTTTGCTTAACCCGGGAATCGATATCAGGACAGCTCAGAGATAACAGACCACAACCCGGTTCTGAAACTGGTGGTATTGGGACCAACAAATTAAAAAAAAAAAAATTACATTGGTAGAACCCAATAAACTTTTTTTTTATAATAGCTCTACCCGATATCTTCGGGTATTCGCCAATGTCAAGTAACTTATTGAGAATAAGCAGGTAGTCAACAGTCGAAATCAGTCAAAGACACAGTCACTTAATAAAACGCCCATGTTTTACGTTTTATCGACCTACGGATTCACTTTAAAAGCAATCGCGGGTTTTAAGACTCTATTAGGTCCAAGCAAGTTGTCACAAGACAACTCATTCAAAACACAATAGCAGTGTTAAAAACGATACAATCCAACGATTCTTATTATTAGAATTACTGCACAAATAAAAAACAAATTTGTACACTAAAAACCACTAGCCACTTATTTAAAAGCTTTGAATTGCACTAGCCCACGCGGCTGGTTTTAGCCCTACCCGCCGAATTCCCCAATCAACTATGTATTTAAACTTGTGATTGTCATCTATGACAGTCAGACTTTTCGCCATCACATACATTCAACGTATCACGAAAATCAAAATGTCCAACGAATTACTTCCGATTAAAACAATACACGGCCGACATTTTGCATTCAAAATGTCAATTTGTAAACTCGATTTTGGGGTAGGCGTGTAAACATTGAGTACGGGTCAATTACAAAAACAAACTTGTTCGGAAAGCGTCACTCCCATAATAAGGCTCCATCCGCAACATTACACATCTGGCGACCGGCCCAAAACCGGCTGAACGGCAAGTTAAGTACATCTGTGAACGTGAGCAATCCGTGTTGTGAGCATGCCGGATTGTGAGCACGCCTGGTTGAAACGAAATTATACGGGTTCTGATAATTACGGAAACTGCTGAAGCGCGAACATTGCATACCTTAATTTGATCTGTGGCCTTAGTAAGTGAGGCAGTCGTTATTTTAATTTGTTACGATCTGAGGAAGATCGTTGATAATATCTTAAGACTGCCTTGTTGGCGCAGCGGGTAGTGTGTTGCACTTTAAAGCGACGGCTGCGCTTGGGGTCCCGGGTCGAGCCAAAAATTGTACCAGAGTTTTTCTATTAAGAAATTCTTCGTGTCAGCCCGGAGTCTGCAAGTTGGCGGTCTTGTACTGCGCTCGATCCCTCTCCGGTCGTGTCACAGTAGTGTCCCATAGGAATATGAGCGTAAATGAATAGAGAGTGCACTTGTGTTTGCGCACACACTTGAGCACTTTAATATATCTTGCGTACGTGGCTGAGCATTGAGATTGACCGCCGTAGCCGTAATCGGTTGGAGGATATTATTAGTTCATCAAAGGGCAGGCTAAGATGAGCCAATCGAATAGCAATTCAGTTTTAATCAGTATATTGATGATGATACTACAATAATGGTCCATCATCAGGCTGTGATGATGAACCATCATTTGATTGTAGTCTAACTGAAACCCCTAAACGATTTTCGAAAACGCTAGAATCACACGTTACATTTTTATTAAATGTACAAGTAGTGACCTTATTTTTAAATGTTGTTTGTAATTCAACATCGTGGAGAGAAAGCCTTACTTTTCATATTGACATTTGCAAACATAAAGCTGGAATTATCAGAGATGCGTTTATTGATTGGAGTTCTAATTTAATGGTCAAAATTAAAAAAAAATCTACATAAAAACCGCCTTGACAAACCACGAACTAAAAAGTGTAAATTAATTTTTTTTAACACTTTATACACCTCAAATAACATTTTAAAACAGTACACTCGAGAAAAGGTGTTACCGAAGTCGGCGCCCAATGCTACGAGTATCTTGTAATTTTATGCTGGGCGCCTCTTTCGGCACACGATTCTATGTGTTTTATCCTTCTTCTCCATTATATTATGTTATATTTAAATTGTGTTTTTATTGTCTGTGTATGTACGTGTGTCGAAATAAATGTTATATTCATTCATTCATTCATTCATTCATAATATAACATTCAATTATTCAATAGAAATTAGGCGCCGACTTCGGTAAAACCATTTCTTGAGTAAACTGTTCTAAAATGTTATTTGAGGTCTATAAAGTGTTAAAATTTTTATTTTACACTATTTAGTTCGTGGATTGTGATGTCAGTTTTTTTGCAGAAAATTTTTTTTTCAAGCCTTTTAGTGTCTCATTTTTTGGCAGCATTTTTTTTCAGTCGGTTAATAATAAGATCACTCAGTCAATCATAGATCTTTTCATCTATATCAGATGTTTTAAGCAGCAACGCGCGGTGTGGTGACATTATATTACATACTCGTGCAATAATGATTTCTAGTTCAATTCAATTCAATTCAATTCAATTCAAATAATTCTTTATTTGCATAGGCTTGTACACAGCACTTACAAATCGTCATACATTTGAATGACTTAAAACTATTTATAAGTACTTATGTATAATTTACATGTTAATACATATATATGTTGGTACATAAAATATACTAAAGAAATAAATAAACATAATGCGATTCTACCACCGGCTCGGAAAGTTGTTTCTGGTCGAGAAGATCCGGCAAGAAACTCGCCAGATACTCTTTTTAATCGCCAACTTTTTTACAATGGTTTATTATCCTCATACCAAGTCATACAGAGTAATGCAACACAAAATAGAATGAAGCAAATTAAAAGCTAAATATGAGGTAAACCGAAGCGGACCAGTCCCCAAAGGTGGCACCTGTTCACAAGTATGACGTATGTGTCAGCCATCATTTCACTCAACCATATTAGAGGGAATGTAATGACCCGCCACATAACGCCACCACCTCAGAGACATTTGAGTGAGCATGACTACTTAGGTTCCCCTCATAGATCACACATAGTAATTAGACCTTTGAAAAAAGTCATATGTATTTTAAATATCAACTTATCGATGCCAACATTATCAATGGTTGACGTCACTAGACTTGGTTGGATACTTTGAAAAGAGTTTCTTTGCGCTGCCTTTATTATTTCACAATAACCATCCACCATTATTCAACACTGTAACGACTTTATAGCCCGCATTCTGATAATGGAAATTAATGGCTAAACTATTCATGGCTTAAATTAATATTTTATTATCAGCTTTTGTGACCCGCTACAGAGGGTAAACCTCTTGCTTTGATAGTTATGTGCTTTGATCTTGTATACTACCTATATAAGAATTTTCCTCCCTGAAACTTGAGCATAACGCTTACCTACCTACTATGTACCCTCATGTTTATATTCCTGTCACATATGTGGTATTATTATGAGCCGTAAAGAACCGTGAAGATAAAGACATAAATTCGTTGAAGTGTTTTGAACATAACATTCGTTTGTCATGTGAACTGTTGTATGAATAAGCCGCTTTAAGATTCATTTTTTAGAACGTTTGTAAGAAGTCTTAATAAAATTGTATATCTTTTTTGTTTGCTTTTTACTCACTAATCGTACCGTTTTACCAAGCACACAATAAACTGCAACCGTCTGAATGTTGATCCTTAATAATATAATGACGAACCTCATATTTGTGAAATTATATGATAGGAACTTTTTTCTAAAAAATGTCAGGTTGCTGTAAAAAAAAAACAAACACTACGCGAGCAAGGCCACGGACGGATGCTAGTTATTTAATTAATTATTGTATTGCTTGTGAGAATTTATGGTTTGAATAAATATTGCTTCCTTTTAAATTATTATAATTTCATATTAAAATATTTAAAAAAAAATTGACTTACACCGAGTAGAAAGAAACTTATTATTTACTTCTACATAACAATTTTTACTATCCCAAAGCGATTTTATCAAAAACAGATTCTGTGAGTGTTTTTCATTTTCTATATTATGACGGTTTCAACGATCTTACTTGTACCCATGAGCGGAAGCAGGTGGACAAATAAAGGGAGAAATGGGTACTTTTATAGCGGTCCAGTTTTTCCCTTTGCCCTACGGAATCCATTACAGTGTTAGTATTGAAGTGAACACTCAGTTGTGTTAAAGCTATGCCGATTGTATTCCTTTTTTTGTCACTTTTAACACACCAATTATTTTAAAGAGCAGTTGTATTGACGTTTTACTTCCTCTTTTTTTTTATTCTATCGATCCAATATTGCATTCTCAAAATATGAAAATTGCAACAAACACCTACTTCTTTGGTACAGACCGGTATAACTAACAGGCTACGGTTGGCAACAGATTTCTTCGTTATTGCTTAGATCAGACAAACCCCATGAGCTGATTTATTTGTGTCCACAAATTAGACCTGGCAAAAACGTATCTTTCAAAAGATTGGAACATTTGCATTTGAATCAGTGCAGAGATGCGGAATAGTGAAATGTCTCATTTGGAACATCGACTCTCAGATATATCCGTGATTTATTCCGCTCATTCGGCTCACTCGGATCAATCAGCTCTTCGGGGTGAACATTGGAGATTCGGAACATTTACACAAATTAGACCTGGCAAAAACGTATCTTTCAAAAGATAGGAACATTTGCATTTGAATCAGTGCAGAGATGCGGAATCAAAATCAAAATCAAAATCAAATAATTCTTTATTTGCATAGGCTTATACACAGCACTTACAAATCGTCATACATTTGAATGATTTAAAACTATTTATAAGTACTTATGTAATAATTTACATGTTAATACATATATATGTTGATACATAAAATATACTAAAGAAATAAATAAACATAATGCGATTCTACCACCGGCTCGGAAAGTTGTTTCTGGTCGAGAAGATCCGGCAAGAAACTCGCCAGTTACTCTTTTTAATCGCCAACTTTTTTACAATGGTTTATTATCCTCATACCAAGTCATACAGTCTAATGCAACACAAAATAGAATGAAGCAAATTAAAAGCTAAATATGAGGTAAACCGAAGCGGACCAGTCCCCAAAGGTGGCACCTGTTCACAAGTATGACGTATGTGTCAGCCATCATTTCACTCAACCATATTAGAGGGAATGTAATGACCCGCCACATAACGCCACCACCTCAGAGACATTTGAGTGAGCATGACTACTTAGGTTCCCCTCATAGGTCACAGAGTACTTAATCCAATACTAATAAACTGCAGGACGAGGTGTACAATAGTAGGTGGTTAGCATCTTGTCAATTGTTTGATTAATCAATACTAATCAATTTGTATACAATAATAAATGCTGCTAAGCCTAATTTATTAAAATTGATTAATTATATAATAATAGTGATTTCAGTAAATATTTATAAAATTACTACATGTGTGCAGGCACGGAGGTCATTATGTCCACGAATCCTTATCATTTAAGTAATCTACAATTTTATAGTATCCTTTACTCATTAAACAGGTTTTCACGTGGGATTTAAATTTATGCGTTGGTAACTCAATTACATTTTGTGGCAACTTATTGTACATTTTAATACTTTGTCCAACAAATGAACTATTAATCTTTTGGAGCTTCAGATTTGGAATCGCGAGCTTGTGTTTATTTCTAGTGTTAAAACCATGACAATCAGATTTTTTAGAAAAAATATCAATGTTCTTACACACGTACAAAATACAGTCCAAAATGTATTGGGAAGCTACAGTTAAAATGTCGATATTCTTAAACAGTTCTTTCAGCGAACAGCGAATAGTGAAATGTCTCATTTGGAACATCGACTCTCAGATATATCCGTGATTTATTCCGCTCATTCGGCTCACTCGGATCAATCAGCTCTTCGGGGCGAACATTAGAGATGTATCATTTGGCTGAGTCAGATCACTGAGTCGTTTCAGTAAAGAGTTACACACGTCTACCACAAATTCCTTTGGGATAATGTTTTGTATTGATGCGTTTAAAAATAAACAAAAAGAAGAGCAAACACCTTGCAGCGAGGCGAGCTACTATAAATTCTTTATAATTGCTTGGATACTTTTTGTTTTGTAGTGAAATGACGTTGACTTTATGACGCGCATTTATGATTGTACTCCGATCTGCAATAGAAAAAAAAACACTTTTAAGATCAGATTACTTTCAACATCAATCAGAGAACATATTGTTTATTTGTAGATGCGTTACATAAAATGCTAATAAGTTTGTATATAATAAGGTAAGGTAAGGTGTAAGGTTGTATGTAATATTTTTCTGAGTAAATGCACAATATATACAAGTTCTCCCTCGTGGTGGATTTTTTGTTCTAGTTCCGTTTCGATTCTTTTATCATAGGTACGTCATGCCGACACGTACTTTTTTCTCTTTTATGTAAATGAAGTTATGAATAATCTCAATTTGTTCAGCATGGCACGCGGCAGGTAGAGATGTGACACTTTACATAACAGATTAAACTTAATTGATTTTTTCTGTGTTCAATTTGCCTATTTGTTGAAATGACAGAGATGAATCTAGTAAACAGGTACTGATAAGGTGAAAAGGTAATGCGGCTTAGTTTATTAATGTGTTTAAAATCTCCTTGTTTCTTTAATTCTTCTTGTCACACTAATCGTACTGTGCTACACCTCTGTTTGATGCATTGTTGTACATCCCAGCTATGTTAATTTTTATGCATAGTGCCTCTGTAACCTACCCGTAGGTGCCCCTGAAAACCAGCGCCTCGGCATTATCTATGTCTTGGCATTATGCTGAGGGTCACCTTTTCGGCACAAAACATTATTTTACTAGTTGTATAAGATTAAAATGTAATTATTCATAAGTTTTTGTTTGCTGAATAAATATTTTCTATCTTCTTCTATCTATCTTCTATAATTCCTTTACAGTATCTAAGCAAATTTTTTAAGGGTTACCCATACATAAGCGGGTTAAAGCTTAAACCACGATTAAATCAAGAATTAAAAACAGTTCTAGTGCAAGCAGATAAAAATAAAATGTATTTTGTATTAACCTTCTAGTCGATATATATTTAATTTTCACATCTCTTACACAGGTTAATGGAACACAAACAGCCGAAGGCCTTCAGCGAGCAGGTTTCAGCAGTCTTCGTTATCACTTCTATAAGTGACCGTAATAAGAAGCTCAAAGGCACTCGTTATTATGAAGAAATGCCAAACGCATTTCTAATGTTGAGTTTTGATTTAATTACTAATTTTCTGCGTTAAAAATTCTTTGATGTGGTACAGGAGATGTTAACGTTTGTAGATTAATTAGTTTTTTTTTTTTGAGAGCAAGATGGACTTAAGTGCGGTCCCAGTTTCGATATGAATTGACTTTTCTTTGTACCTCTTTACTCGCTTGAGTATGAATGCGGTACCCGATATGTTTGCCTCGTTTTTACTCATAGTTCAGGAAAAGTCTTATTTAAGGAAAAAAATAATAGGTAAAACTTATAGGCCAGGTTAATTATCTAATGATCCAAACCGCAAATGAGTCTAAATGCGCTAAAGTTTTATATCAATGCATTTAAGTGCCCCATAAACGATACGATTTATAGTTAACGATCCGTCACTTCAGATCAAAACGTAGAGTCCACTCCATGAAATGAGGCCCACGAAATAACATGAAACTAAAATTTGAGACTCCTTGTGTCTTTGAGCATAAAGCTCAAAATTGAATGTTGATGGCGCCTCAAGCGCGCTTTCCACGGGTTTTCTTTGGTGACGTGGACTCTAACAACGCGACGAGTTGATAGTGATCACTATGATATGGCCAGATCGTATCGGTTTACTTTACAGATCGATAAAAGACGATATCAGAGATCGGAACAAAAACCCATGCAAACATGATTATTGTGCCGATGAATTGACAGTAAGATTGGCTCTTTTGGTCAACAATTTGCTTTTTTATCTCTCTCTGACACAAATGAGAATGAAAAAGACAGACAAATGAAAGGTTCAATTGATCGTTACGACCGATAATTTCCTGTAAAGGCTGCATCTACAATGCAATCTTTCGAGGTCGATTCAGGTCGATCGTAGCGATGAATCTTATCATATATTATGGGGCCCTTAGCTTTTGTTCGACATAATTGTGGGATGGGGTTACGAATAAGTCCCAGGATTCAGGAATAAGTATTTATATATTTATAATCTTCTTAAAGCGTCGTCTTTACATCGTCGGCCGTTCGTCTTCTATCTCACTCTGGCAAGTTCAAATTAAAATAATTTGAACATCCATCTCATTACACGTTCCTGGCCATGCATCTACCGATCAGCAACCCCACATAATTATAATTAGAATACCCGTATGTGTGATCTTAACCATTGCATATTCTTAAAAAAAACCTAA
Source organism: Marasmia exigua (assembly GCA_019059595.1). NCBI lineage: Eukaryota > Metazoa > Arthropoda > Insecta > Lepidoptera > Crambidae > Marasmia > Marasmia exigua. The sequence continues at coordinate 12,441,967 of CM032475.1, read as the reverse complement.
CGATTGTAGACCCGTTAGCTATATCAGGAACTCCCAAGATTAATATTACTTAGTTTACTTTTCGAAATTCTTTATTAAACATAAATTTCGAGTACAGGCACGTACACTTTACGATCCGTTTATATTTAAAGCTTACACAAACCCACATTTTTTTTACATAAAAGACACTAATTAATAAAGGTAACCAAGTACGTAGTAATAATACACGTAGTTCAATCACATCAAGTTACTTCATAGTGTCTTTTCATGGGATTTAATATATTTTTAATTATCGAACACTTTACGCCTTCGAGAAAACTTGACTTCAGTATTTGTGTCATTTATAAATATATTTTTGAAGTTGGTTAAAAATAAGCTCTAAACGTCATTGATATTGCGTGCCGCTTGTTGTCGCGGAGTTCGAGATTACCTCACTTTTGGTAACACTATTTGTCTACTCTATTTTGGTAACACTGATCTTTTAAGTTAGAATGTCAATATTGGTCAACCGGTGGGTTGACAATGAGTTAGATTTCGTTCCCCGCGAAAGATGAGTGAAAAAATTATTTTGGCCAATTCTGATAGAGGGGATTATATGCGAGATTAGTAAAAAAGAATTGAACAGACATAATGGCAAACATGTGTAAGTTAATCCACTAAACAGCGCCCCAGTGAGTCGTTATTCTTTCATATCTTACAGTGTTAAGAATCACAAACAATTGTTTGTGTTAAGTACAATTTATTCTATTACTGTCTCATGAATATGCTGTGGCATAGTCATGAGACAGTCATGAGACAGAGCCTAGGCTGTGGATGGAGAGTAAAGTTAATGTGTGAGACAGTGTAGGTACATATGTATAAAACGTTAAAGTTGTGAACTAGAAGTGACATAATGTTAACGATAAAGTTTTAAAGGAGGATGAGTAACTCCCTCACAAAGTAAAGTATGACAGATTATACGTTTGAGCAAGTGAGTAATGTTTTTATTGCCGGTGGCATGGGCTGGACTGTAACGGGTGTTGTGGGGGTCCGTAGGGACAGTGTGTCCAGCTCTATGCCCAACAGGGTATGCCTATATGGTATAGTGCATGGTGCCCGGCCCCCTGGGACACGTTGATTGGAAGGATGTCTCGTGTCCACGTATAATTGTCCAGGCTTTTTAAGGGGCCCTGATGCATAGCTGTACCCTTAATAAACAAAGGTGGCGTGCTAATGTATGTACCGCAGTTTTACAGATAAGTACTCGGTTTCTCCGAGCAAGCAAAGGTGGCGTGCTAATGTACGTACCGCAGTTTTATAGTTAAAGTCATATGTTTCTGGATCACATAATCATGATCTCATGTTGGTGTAAGGGATGATGAGAATCCTCGCCACACTTGTTCCGCGTTGCTGCCGGTACGGTTTTCATATTCCATAATTACTTGAATTTTTAACTTTTTAATAAACAAATAACTACTTTTAGAAAAATAAAATAAATTTGAATTTAGAATTAATAACAAAACAAATTATGTATTGATTTTAAATGACCAGTATTGCAGAGCGGCAATGTCATAGATAAAAACCTTATTATTATCGTACTTGTGGCCCGCCCTTATTTCGTTTCGGGACATTAGTTTCACTTTATACCAATAGATAGCGCTTGGTGCCGATTACATCGCGCAAGCGTTTCGTGTTTTCGGATTACCTATAAGCGTAACGGCTGTCTGTAAGATTTAGCTCTTTATAAATAGAATTGATTGATAGTGAATAGTGTTGATAATAAAAGTATTGATAGTATTTTACACGATAAATATAGACCTGAAAACTAAATGCTATCATACGATTTAGAACTATGTGTAGTAAATATTTTTCATTTTAAATTTTCAATGTAAACTACCAGTGACCGATTTAATATTGCTAAAATTTACACGTTCTTATATATTTCGGTGTAAATCTTAGCGCCTTAGCGATTTAAAATTGAGGGCAGTGGAGCAACATCTACAGACGCCCGACGGAGTTTGCTATGGCTAGGATTCCGAGGCGAAGGCTTGAATGCTATTTCTCCATTGCCTTTCCGTACCTCCTCCCTCGTAATTAGGGAGCATGGAAATGAAAGCTTATTGTGTTTAGAATAAAGTGCTCATGTAAATATCTTTGTAAGTTGTAACAACTGTAGATTTAAACACTGGATGCTATAAATTCTATAGAAAACGACGAAGCTTTATACGTAATCCGAAAAAACGAAACACGACAAACAATCAATATTCAACGCCATATATTGGTAATGGTTGAAACAGTTTATAGGCTATAAACTGTCCCACTGCACGGAAAATGCCTACATCACAGAATTCAAGGCATCGCTACTATGATGGAATTAGGCTTAATCACCACGCTTGCCTAATGCGGGTTGGTGATCACAATCCCAAGCTATAAAACTTGAAACATACTTTTTGCTTGACCCAGGAATCGAACCCAGGACCCCGAAATCACGGCCCGGTACTTAAACTACTAGACCAACAGGACGTTCATATTGTAGTGTGTATTCATATTTTATTCTTGTATTCATATTTAAACTTTATGTGAAAGTATACATGGTGTTTCATGTAGGGTGTTAAGCGGAAGACCATGGATAGAGCACCTCTTGGGGTACACGAAACACCACCATGTATGTTCTACGAATTTTTTTGTAGTTCAGGAATTGACAACATTTTATCGAATTTTGGAGAATTTTTAACTCAAAGGCTTACTTATAATGCGCATAATTGTATTTATTGATAAATTATAGCCAGCCTTAGACTCTTGTAAGTGTTTTTTTTTAATATTTTAGTATTTGTGTGTGCTAAAGTTACCTACTAAATTCTTAGTAAAATAAGTAAACCATTTATCTTAATTTCATCAAAACCGTATTAATAATAAACTACGTCTTACTAAGTATTAGCTAATGCTGGTCTCAACAACGAAGCAAATGTGGAAGTCTGGGCCAAGATCCTCCAACTTTACATAACTCAAGATCCCTAAACCGAAGAGACATTCTAATCTAAATCCACCAACCCCGGAAGCCCCGGAACAAACGGTTCAATTATTTCAAGTATAGAATTGTACAGTAGTAATATGATTCACCATAACTAGAGGGACTCTAGGGATAACCGCTAAAATGAGTTTGAATATTCCGTCTGATTTTATTGTAGCTGCCTGTAGGCACTGATTGAGACTCGCTAAGCCATTTCAACTCCAATCATGTTGTTTCAACTAAGCCAGGAGGTACATGAACAGTTTAAAAATAGCCGAAACTTCACTTGAGTCATCATCCTCCTGCCCTTTTCTTAGGTTATCTGGGGTCGGCGCAGTATGTCTTCCTTTTCCATACCTCCCTGTCATACGTCATCGAATCATCCTCTCCTTCTCGCATCATGTCATTCTTCACACAATCCATCCATTTTTTTTCGGCCATCCTCTGATCCTCCATCCGCCATCACTCTTTTGGTAACACGTATCTTCTCATTACCAGGAAAGACGATTTGCGTTCAATTTATCAATGATGGGGGCCACTTTCATACTTCCTCTAATATACTTATTCCTTATCTTGTCCATTCTCGTCACGCCACACATCTATCTTAACATTCTCATCTCTGTCGCATACAATCTTTGCAATCAAACAAAGTCTTTCATCCGTCTTCTTAACGGCCCAGCATTCTGATCTATAAAAGAGCAACAGGTCTAATGACGGATTTGTAAATTTTTCCCTTTAGTTTTAGGGCCATTCGTGGATCGCATGTTGTTCGCATGACCTGTCGTCATTTCATCTTGAGTTGATTCAATGCTTGCCATCCCCGTCAACTTCACCATCGCCCTGTATGAGAGACCCGAGGTACCGGAAGTTGGAACTTCACTTGAGTGAAAAATATTTCAAATTAAGCAGACTTTTTTCACTCAAGATACGAATTAAGAGAGTGCCCTGAGTCACTAGACTCAATTCTCAATTCTTTATTGCTTCTATAGTGTACATAACAGACGTATAATAGACATGTAGACGTTAGAGGCTTTTTTTTACAAACTCAATTGTTGGACTTTGGAGTGTTGGACTCATATATTGGATTTTTAACATTATACAGGTACATTCAAAGAGCAAGTGATCAAGTAATCCAAGTCACGATTAAGCCAGTCATTTTTAATTTGCATCTCCTGTGACTCAAGGATTCATTAGACATTTCCTTGAACTCGAGTAGGTATCTTGACTTGGCGTAAGATTATTGAAAGTGTTTATAATGTAAACAAACTAGTAAATTGGACTTGGAGTAGACTCCTCGTAAATAAACAACTAAATATTTGCTTGCATTTTGCCGGAAATGTCCTCATTAAATATAAATATTACAAATGTTTTCCTTGTAGGTAAGTAAATCTATCTTTCTTTTTCATCACCACAGTATAACAAGAGCTTTTGTTATACTGTGTCATCATCACTAACCGACACCTTGTCGAAGTAATGGTAAGTACGTGGCCATGGTCTTGGAGCCCTTGGCTTAATTCGTGAGTCGAGTAAGTGTTCGAATTTCTTGAACATAGCTCGGGTTTGTAATCACAATCCGCGTTAGGAAAGCGTGGTGAATAAGTCTTAGCCCATCATAGTAACTACGACTTGATTTCTGTGTTAGAGGTATGTGCCCTGCAGTGGGACAGTAAATACTAGAGGTACTTTACTTTTTATTAGTAGAATGACTCGTTTGGTTATACGTATTTTACTTGATTCGCGTCTCAACACTACACACTCAGTAGATAATCCTCTGACTTTTGACGTCTTATTAGCACAGCTGATGTGAATCTTGTTTCAATTTAACCTGACTGCTTTGCAGGGGAAAGGGATAATTGAATGACATTCACTTCTTGATCCAATTCTTAGATTGTTATTAAAACGTATCTTTCAGGTAAAAACAATCTGTGGAATTCAGAAGACGTAATAAAGTTTTTTTTTGTAAATTTTAGGTGCTGATGCAATAAATTAGGCCTGTCATTGACTGGTATGTAGGATCTGTAGTATTTAGATGGACTTAATCTAGAAGATTATTTATAAATATAACGTAAACCTATACTTTTTTAAATTTGAGTCTTTCGATTTTTATTTTGTGTTTCAATGGATAATTAACCTATGTTATGTTATATAGGTTTTCTTGTCAGCGAAATAAAAAAGAAATAAAGGCGAAATTACAAAACTCAAAACAAAAGACCGTTTTTCTCTGAATAATTTTAAATATGATTCCATCGAAAATCATCATCAGTCATCTGCTTGAAATGTTCATTTCATGCAGGCGATTCAAGGGAAAAGGCGGCAACTTGAAAAGGTTTCATTAAAGATAACTCTGAATGAGAGCAATGGAGTGGGCTATGCTCGGAGTCTCCTTGCGTGATCGTATCAGAAATGATGACATCCGCAGGAGAACTGAGGTCAAAGACATAGCCCAAAGAATTGCATGCCTAAAATGGCAATGGGCAGGGCACATAGCGAGGAGAAGAGACGGCCGTTGGGGCGGAAAGGTCCTCGAGTGGAGGCCACGTACAGGAAGACACAGCCGTGGACCGACGATCTGGTCAAGATTGCGGGAATCCATTGGGTGCGGGCGGCACAGAACCGATCTGTGTGGAGAACATTGGGGGAGGCCTATGTCCAGCAGTGGACGTCTATTGGCTGAAAGGATGATGATGATGAACTCTGAATGATTGAAATCTGGCCGTAGCAAACATGACTATCCTTTTGAAAGAGAGTAGTATAATTTGGCGTTAATTCCTGATGATGAAGTTTACACCAAACAGAAAAACTTTGAATTCAATAGATAAACTCATTTTTTCGGACTGTCGTATGCGAGAGTGGCTCAGTGCTGCGTACCATCCGAACATGAGGTCAGACACCTCTTTTTTGTAAATTGCAATAATTACTTAAGTTCTCCTTTTATTGCACTATTGTCCTTTAGCATGACCCAAAGGTTGACTGGAAGATAACGCCTCTGGACATTAAGTTCGCCTATTGTATCGTTTTGTGCAATAAAGTTTATATAAATAAATTAAATAATATTTCCTGTTTCGGATGCAAGGGCTTTGGACGCAACTGGGAAGGACAAGCTGATATAATCGGAGTACGTATGGTTATAAATGAGCGTTGGAAACTTCAACTAGGTATATATTGTATAACAAGAAAAGGACAAAGTCGTTAAATTTCCTCAATCACGTCCTAATAGCCACTAATATCCGGGCGGACAATTTGTTAAAATGTCACTTCATCGTTGTGTAGGCGAGCTTGCCCTATATTTTACGGTCAGTCAGCCATCCTTTGTTATAATGTGGGTAATTAATCAGATGTCCTCTTAGGCCAAATATTTTTTATCCGGTTTGAAGAGGTAAACTTCTCACGGTTTCGTAATTAATTGGTGGGGAATTTAGCGCCTTCCTACTTAGCCTCTAAGCTTTTAAAAGTTTAATAGGGGGATTAAGATAATGCCTTCTTTTTGCGTTTGTACTGATTTTAAATTGTTAATACCTTTCATTAGTTAGCTGCATAAATAATTTTCTACCGTGGGAGAGTCACGCTTCGGCATGAATTGGCCGGCTCGACCGGAGTGATACCACGGCCTCACAGAAAACCGGCGTGGAGCAGCACTGAGCTGTGTTCGCTGCGTGAGTGAGGGTTCCGGAGGCCCGATCCGGGGGACAGAGGGGTTTAAAGGTTGGCAGCGCACCCGTGATTCCACTGGTGGAATCACGAGTGCGCTGCTTATCATCAGGTGATCCGTCCGCTCGTCTGCCACCTAACTCACAAAAAGAAATGGAGTAACTTAGTTTATGGTGAAGCTCATTGTGACCGGAAAATCAGACGGGGAAAGGCCTCGTGGGGGCAGCCCCATCCGTTGGTCCGAACAAATCTGCACCACACTCGACTCTACGGTAAATAACACTCTGCACACCGCCAGAGACAAAAACAAATGGAGAAAGACCATACGGGAGATAGTGATTCAGAATGGGAGGTCACGACCCTCAGCACTGAGGAATACGAAGCAAAGAGGAGGGAACTTAGTTGTTATTTATCAGGTAACATTTTTTTTTTAATAAAAATTGTTATTCGTTTCAACAACAACCATTACAATTTAGGTGTTGACATCCTCTAGTAGAAGGAAGCCACTCTTCCTTAAAAAAAATCAGTTACATACGTGTGTGTGTGTGTTTGTGTGTGTGTGTGTGTGTGTGTGTGTGTGTGTGTGTGTGTGTGTGTGTGTGTGTGTGTGTTTGTGTGTTAGCGTGTGTGTCTGTGTGTGTGCGTGTGTGTGTGTGTGTGTGTGTGTGCGTGTGAGAGAGTATGTGTATGATGGATCACCATCTCAACCAGGGTACGAACTTAAAATATTTTCAGTTTCATTATAGTCTAAGATTTTTAACCAAGTGCTAAGTTTAATTTTACATTCTCTAGATGTTAATGAATATATTTGGATGATTCTATTTATTTTATTGTAAATTTGTGACGATAAGTATTTATATTGGTGCTGAGCAAAACGTGTGTGTGTAGATGTAACAGGCACTACCTTATCCTTACGTCTTCTATGCTCTTTAACCGTTACATCTTAGACCTCATCGTCATTTTCCATCAGGTGAGATTGTAGTCAAGCGTTAGCCTATAGATCTTAAAAAAAACCATCAGCAGCTTATTTTTATTCACGAAATCCGGAACACTCGGCGAAATGGTTATCAAGATTCAGTCGGTCTAGGTTTCCTGTCTAGGGTTTGTGAAGGTCAGACGGCAGTCGCTTCATTGTAATTAGCAAACTCATTAAATCCTTGATACGTCTCCCAAGGGCACTCCCAAGGGCGACAGACGCAACCAGAAATGACTTGCTAAGATGAGTAAGATAGTATAATACTCTGTGGTGAATGTTTTTCAAGATTAAACGTTATCATTTTTAGGGTTCCGTAGCCAAAATGGCAAAAACGGAACCCTTATAGTTTCGTCATGTCCGTCTGTCCGTCTGTCCGTCTGTCCGTCTGTCACAGCCGATTTACTCGGAAACTATAAGTACTACAGTGATGAAATTTGATGGGAATATGTGTTGTATGAACCGCTACAAAAATATGACACTAAATAGTAAAAAAAAGAATTGGGGGTGGGGCCCCCCATACATGTAACTGAGGGATGAAATTTTTTTTTTCGATGTACATACCCGTGTGGGGTATCAATGGAAAGGTCTTTTAAAATGATATAAAGTTTTCTAAAAAACATTTTTCTTAAAGTGAACGGTTTTTGAGATATCAGCTCTCAAAGTCGTAAAAAGTATGTCCCCCCCCCTCTATTTTTATAACTACGGGGTATAAAATTCTAAAAAAAATAGAGGTGATGCATGCTAATTAACTCTTTCAACGATTTTTGGTTTGATCAAAGTATCTCTTATAGTTTTTGAGATAGGTTAGTTTAACTGTAATTTTGCACTTTGCTGCTACGGAACCCTTTGTGCGCGAGCCCGACTCGCACTTGGCCGGTTTTTTAGTCCAAAAAGTCAACTCAGTACTGTAGTTATGTAAAGTGTTATCCTAAAAATAACTACCTACTCGTAGGAAGGTAGCTGTCTACAACCTCCAAAAATAAGCTTTGTTTTATCAAAATAATAAAAGTAAAACAAGGATTTTCGGTAATGCACACAAGACTACCCAGTCTTGTCACTATGTCAAGTTGACTTTCCGCAAAGGGAATAAAGACTATTTTCTTCTTTCTTTAGTTGTCTTTCTCAAAAGCATTTTCATAGACTTCATTACTATTATAGCTATATTTAGCTTTACGAAACTAAGCCTAAAAAAATAAATAATAATAATAATAATTCTCACAACATCTCATAGGTTCACCTGATTCCGTACTAAGTAGGTTAAGCACTTGTGTTACAGATATCAGATAACAGAGGAACAAAAAATATATACTTAAATACATATATTACACCCAGACACTGAACAAACACAAGTGTTCATCGCACGAATGTTTGTCCAGGGTGGGGATCGAACCCACGACCTTTGGCGCAAGAGGCAGGGTCACTATTAATTGCGCCATCCGGTCAGTCAAAAAATAGACCAACTATTATTTATTAACTATGGGAGAGCCTCGCTTCGGCATGAATCAGACAGCTCGACCGGAGTCTCATGTGTTAAGGTACAGATATCCAATCTGAGTACACGGGTCCTCAGATTGGACCAACCTTTTAACTCCCGTGAGTTTAAAGTTTGGCAGCGCATTTGTGACTCCGCTTGTGTTGCGGATGTCTATGGGCAGCGACAATCGCTGATAATCAAATAATTCGTCTGCTCGTCTGCAAGCTATAACATAAAAAAACTATACCTACCAATCGAATTTTAACCACGTCTACTATTGCTTGTGAGCCTGGACTTAGCTACCTACAGCCTACTACATATTCACATAGACATAATTATCGGCATTCCAAAATAAATTTTAATTAGTAACGTTTCCATAACAACATTTTCGATTCCTTACTTAATTAATATTTCTTTGTAAATACTAATAATGTCTGTCAAAAACGTTTGTACGAGATCTGTTTCATGACATTTGACCTAGATTTCATTATAGCACACTTTTAGTTATGTGTAACATAGAGATACGTACATGTTATTTTTATAAGACAGGCGTATTGTCTGGAACGTAACATTATTATGCCCCAAAAATAATAAGCCCAGTAATATTATAGGTCCTAAAGTAAATTGTGGCGGCAACCGTCAAAATATGAAGTCAATATCGAAATACTTAATAAAAAAATATTGGACTGTTTCCAGCCCTCAGATATACGACCTCAAAGTTATCTTAAAACGTGTTTCACGGGAAATCTGGCAGAAGTCTTTTAAATATATTTTTGGATATAAAGCTCACTGTAAGAGCATTTAGTTTGTACATCAAAACATAATTTTATATAAAATATTTCCTGTTTCCCTAAATATTAATAACATCAGTTTTATGAGTGATGTATTTATATGACTAATGCTGAGGAGATTCTACTTTTGAGGCCATAAGTGCTAATACAGAATTTAAAAACGTAAGGTAGGTAAGTAGGCCACAACTACCTAGTTCACCAACATCGACCGTGGGAGAACCACGTTTTGGCATTAACGGGCCGGCTCGACCGGAGTGATACCACGGCCTCACAGAAATCTGGCGTGAAGCAGTATTGTGTTTCGCTGCGTGAGTGAGGGTAAAGGAGGCCCAATCCAGGCGGGTTCAAAGGTTGGCAACGCACTATATCTTTTAGTTTTACTAATATATTTGCTTATTGCGTAATTTTTTTGAACTGAATATAATGAGCGATGGAAGTTCAGTGGATAAGATCGCGCCTTCCATGCGTGTGTTCGTGGTTCGAATCAGAGCGTGAATCTTCAATTCAAATCTATGTGCGTATTTATACCAATCGAGAAAATCTGCTCGTTTAGGATAGTTTCTGAAACGTGTAACGGTGGTTCAGTGGGTCTGATGACAGTCGCTTTATTGTAGACTCCCCGAATCCTGAATAATACCGGGAATTTATTAGCTTTTAGCTAAGATGAGGAGTATGACTATTAGGTAATCTACAATAAAACTCAAACCAACAGCAAATGAACCGTGAATACTGATATAACACACTTAATTACTGTACGGGACGGTACGTGGGTGCTGCTGGTATGAAGTGAAGAAAAACGCCAAATATCTTCTATGTTGAGGGGGCGAGAGGCAGGCTTCTTTTTTCCTATGTTTTCCGCTAGAGGGCTACGTCGGTTGAGTTGTTGTATCGTTGGAATGAATTTTGAGCTCCCCGCGCTCTGGTGTCAAGCGGCGTTACCTTAAAGAGAGCCGCGTCTCGCCCCCATATTTCATCTATTTTTATTTAAGGTTTTCACTATCATATTTACATAAATCTATTTATTTTAGTTCAATCTATTAACCTATTCTTATGCTATTTATTATAATTATAAGACTTCAACTTCTATTTTTTATTATTATATAACTTAACACTTAAAATAATTAAAGACATTATTCTTAAAATAGAATAATATAATTAAAGTAAAAGTTATTAATAAAAATATAACAATTTTTAGAGTAGGTGACGTAATACGGGTACATGACTAAATTTTATTTTGCAATCAAAAGACCTCTCAATGATAGAAACATGTTGAAAAAATCACTTGATTCTCATTTAAAACCACCTGAGATATCACAACTTTAAAATCACATTATTTTGGGCAACCCCAAAAAACGCTCCCTACAAATGGCTACTAAGATGTGACGTCACACTTAAGTATTTTGTATGCATTTCATTTGAATTTTGTATGGTATCTATATCAAATGTTTCGTTTATGTCAATGGTTCTAGTATAATAATTGGTGCAAATTGTATGGGTTATTTAATGTCATATTATTTTTAATAATTTCATAGTTATAAAATGGACTTGCCCATGAATCTTTGATGACCATAAAACCGGCTAGACGTAATATTTTTAATTGAGAAGTTTTTGCTATTATTTTTAATTGAGAAGTTTTTTGCTATTGGCACATATTACCTAAATTTTGATAAAATATTTATATTTTGTTAAAACCGTTGAGCTTAGTCATGTACACTATTAACTATATGTTACTACGACTAAAGGTGACAAAGGTATCTATTTATAATAAATAATACATTATTTTCTTATTGTTCACGGTCTTTCCGAAACACTTACGTTTGTTTCAACTTATTTATTTTATTTATTCCCGTCAAAATAAACCGTTCTGTCTCGCTAAACTGGTAATCTTCAATTATATTACATACTTGATATACGACCATTATTAAAGTAAATGGTACTGATGAAGTTGTCTTCGTCAGATTGGTCTAAATAAGTTCAGATTGCATTATTTAAATTCCACAGATGCAATTGCACGTATTATGCACGTCTGTCTGAAGGATTTATTCACGCTACGTGGTCTCTGAACGTGATATGAAGTCCCCACTGCTTGGGGCACGGGCCTTCCTCAATCATATGAGGGGTAATTGCCATACTCACCACACTTGGCAGACGGGTTGGCGAGGGTTTTGATATAAATGCAGAGTTTTCCTTCTCTGGGTGCTGATGATCATGTCAGCAGCTTTACCTTAGTCGCCTTTTACGACAACTTGGTAAGAGTGAGGGTGGCCTATTCTACTCTGCCGGCGAACACCCACATATGGCGGTCTATATGTATTTTTTTATGTGATAAGTGTCAGAGGAACAGACGTATCACCCGATAGCTAGTGATTACCACCGCCCATGAATACCAGCAAAATCGGTGGATTAATCACAAGTGCGCTGCCAACCTCGATCATGCCAGCGCGAATGGGATTGAATATGCCGAAGCGATGCTCTCCTAAAAAAAATATACTTATCTACGTCATGGATTCCATTTATAGTTCAAATATCAAAACGCAATATCTCTACCGTGTCCCTTTATAACTTTTTTGTTAGAAATACATCTAACAACTCCGACCAATTGAATTGTTTCTCTTTTTTGCACAGAAGTTACCTTTGCTGACTCAGTCGCATTGGGTTCTCTATTAAAAGATTAGGAACAAAGGAATAGATAGCGGAGCTTCAACGACAACGAAAATTCCTATCGGTATTAATTTTCTAACAAACATAACATCATAAAGTTAAAATTCTTGAAATGCCTTAAAGTTATAAATTGTATTAGATCCGAGCATTTTGTAAAACTAAAGTTGGAAAATCTTTTATAGGAGGATAAGACTCATATTGCGACGTTGGGCCATCGGGGTGAGTAAGCAAATAAAGATGTATTATTAACTATAGCCATGTGGTCTCCCGGCAGAGTAGAATAGGCCACCCTCACTCTTACCGAGGTGTCGTACAAGGCGACTACGGTAAAGCTGCTGGCATGATCATCAGCACCCAGAGAAGGAAAACTCTGCATTTATATCAAAACCCTCGCCAACCCGTCTGCCAAGCGTGGTGACTATGGCAATTACCCCTCATGTGATTGAGGGAGACCCGTGCCCCAGCAGTGGGGACTTAAATGGGCTGACGATGACGTTCCGGACACCTTACCTGATAAACAAAATATAATCTCCAAATTCTCTGAAGCTCCTAATATGTCGATATTATCCATATAGTCTCTCCACCTACTAGGTGCCCCCATTCTCGATGAGTTCATCCCTAACTTCATTTCCGAAAAGGTTATTAAATTCTAAAATTCGTCCGACAGACTTCTCAAAATAAACTCACACATGGCCCTCACAATAATCCGGTTCTGCACTTTTGTACCTAAGTTCACATCGCAAACGAAACATAGTACAATTTTATTACTTATTACGAATATTTTGCTTAAAGTATATAAACATTGCGATTGTGACTGAAAAATACGGCGTTCATAGACTTTTTTTTTTCTCTCTGTTTTTTCTTTTTGCTTGGAAGGTGACGTCCATAAACAGCTGACGGCACTTCCACACGATCGGTTACATCCCGTTTGCGCTGCACACTCGGCGCGTGGTCTGCCATCACCACGGCAGAAGGTTATTTTATCACTGTATCACTGTATTATATGTATAGAAAATTACTTCTGCTTTTTTGTATCCTCGTTCTTTTTGTATTTTTTTTTTTTGTTATCTTTGATTATTTCTCGCATTCCTTGTTATCTGTCACGTTCAAAATTGATTTCCCCAGTCACTCAAGGTCCAAACTGAAAACCAGCGCGGCAGCGGCGGCAAACCGCTGCAGCACATGCTGAGCTTGGACCTTGTTGACCACTTCACTTTGTTCCTTTTCTTCTTCCTTGGTCACTGGTTTATATCCTATTAACTTATTATTATTTATTTTTTTGTTTTTGTTTAATATTTTTTCCTATGTATTACTGTGCAATCTCCTTATGCTTATGTAATGTGTCCTGTCTATGTAAATCTTTTATGTGGTCAATAAATGTTTACTTACTTACTTACATATTTTTTACGCTGCTCTTCGCTCTGGAAATTTAAATACATCCTCACTTCTTTGGATAACCTTTTGCAAAACACACTCTGCGAAATCCTACATTGCCCGCTCGATAACCGTTCCTGGGCTCAGGGTTCGCTACCCACCCGGTTCGGCGGTTTAGGCATACATAAAATTTCCAGTGTCGCTCTACCCGCATTTCTGTCGTCCACCTCTCCATTCTAATATGAATCCGTCGCTTGGCGATATTGAGGTTATGTGCCTGGCGGGTGCTAGTAATGTCTGGTCGCATGACTGCCCCGATGACCCACCAATCAACCCACATGTACAAAAGCAATGGGACGAGCCAATTTGCCGGACCACTTTTGAAGACCTATTGTCTTCTTCGGCCAATGATACAGAGCGGGTTTGTCTCCTTGCCGTAGTAGAAAGAGAGTCTGGCTTTTGGCCGACTTCTTCTAACATTCAGGGCAGCCTCGGCGAATGTTAGAACCGTTCTGGACAACATCACTCTGTCCATAGCGGTTTCGCTTCCCCTTGAGCTTCCCATCACTCACCCTCATTCATGCTCCTGTGGAGAGTTTGTGGGATCCCTGGGCCACCACGCGGTCTGTCGTGTGCCCGAAGCGCCGGCCGGATCCCTTGCGATGCCTACGTGAATGACATCCTCCGCCGGGCCCTCATCAGTCCGCACTCCGGCAGTCCTAGAACCCCTAGGCATATGTCGGAGCGATAGCAAAAGGCCCGATGGGATGACCCTCATCCCATGGAGTCAGAGCAAGGCATTGGTTTGGGATGCGACCTATGCCTGTGCAGAGCAAGGCATTGATTTTGGTTGCGACATTGGCCTCTTCCCATGTCCACGCCACTTCACGGGGCGCTGGTGCAGTAGCTGCTTCAGCGGAGTCCCGAAAAAAAAAACGAATACTTCGCCTTAGACACCTGTTCCCGATTCATTCCGTTCGGTGTGGAAACCTTGGGACCGTGAAAGCCCGAGAACCACAAGCTTTTCCGCGAGTTGTCTGCCCGCCTACTCGACATTTCAGGTGACAGTAATGCTGGCAGCTACCTCGCCAAACGCATTGGGTTGGCCATTCAAAGAGGTAACGCCGTCAGCATTATGGGTACGATGAGTAGCGGGGCAAATTATTTATCTCATCCATCATCTTTTGTAAATAGTATTCCGCTTTTTATTTATTTTTAGCATTCTGTAAATAGGTACTTGGTTATATTCTTATTATTATGACAATGTTGTAAATAAATAATAATTTGTAATAAAATAAAAGTAAAGTTTTATTATGTATACATTTGAACCCCCTTCGGAGTTTATCAGATCAGATTAGAAAATCAGAACAATTTAACGAAGGCTGATCCGAACATAATACGGATCTGATGGTGCATGGTTTATCCTGATTTCCCTTCCATGTTACTTAAAGGTCAAGACTGTGAACCGTCAGCTCGTCTGCCCCCTATTTCACAAAAAAAGTAGGTCAGCTACATTGGAAAATGTTGTTGATTGGATTCCAACAAAAAGGAGCTAATAAGCTAACAATTAAAAATATACTCTACTCCTCAAGTTTTATGTCAGACGTCTTGAACATTTCTTCATTTAAGGCCTTCAATTAATCACAATTAATTAAAATCCATTGGCGACGCCACTGAGCTCAGTGGTAAATGACTTCATTTAAGACCCCACTGCTGGGGCACGGGCCTCCCTCAATCACATGAGGGGTAGTTGCCATACTCACCACGCTTGGCAGACGGGTTGGCGAGGGTTTTGAAATAAATCACATGTATACGGAGTGCCTCTTAGGTACATGACCAAGTAAATGTTGTTATTATTTATTATGCTCACTAACCCTATGTTTATAAGCGACTCTTTACTAACCCGTGGACTATGTTGTCTGAATAAATAAATTTGAATTGAATTGAATTGAAAATTGAATAAATGCAGAGTTTTCCTTCTCTAGGTGCGTCATCAGATCATGCCAGCAGCTTTACCTTAGTCGCCTTTTACGACACCTCGGTATGAGTGAGGGTGACCTATTCTACTCTGCCGGGGACCACACGGCCACTAAATAAAGTAAATGACTTATTTTTATATATTTTAGTATATGTTTGTACCTCTTATGTCTGAGTTCATACATTTGGATAGCACATCATTAACATGTACGAATCATTAAATGGAGTGTAATGAAATAATGCAACAATCAGCCAACGACAAATGAGAATAAATCGAATTTTATTGCACCAATGTTAAACTGTTTTTAGTTAATCCATTTACGGTTGTGACCACGACGGATGAATGGGGAATATAAATTAAAACCACACTGTTGATCGTTCCGTAATAGCAGTTACATAACGACATTGTACTTTACGAGTAAACCGCATTTTTGGCATGTAGTTTTAATTATTTAAATAAATAAATTGCATTTGTAATTTATTCACTGACGTGAAATAAATATGGTTTTCCGTAAAAAATAACTTTTTAAAGACAATATTTTTTCTTTTACGGCTTATGTTACTAAGCGGTAACGCTTAAAAATGTGTTAAGGTGACGGGTAGGGCACAGTAGCGACTCCAATCGATTTTAGTTTTTACCTAAGCCGGATCTATTTTAAACAATTTCGGGGTTACAGCCTCGCGGCAAACACTTATACTATTTATTAAGTAACCATGCACAAATGTTGGGTCACAAACGGTGGCCCTACCCGTCACTTTAAGGCGACGGGTGTAGGGAGCACTAGCGACAGCAATTGATTTTAATGTTTAGCTACTAAACCAGATCTATTTTTAACAATTTAGGGGCTGCAGTCTCTATCAGCAGACAAAGCAGTTGCCTATAAGTGTTTAGTAAATAGTATAAGTGTTTGCCTAGAGGTTGTAACCCCGAAATTGTTTAAAATAGATCCGGCTTAGCTAAAAAATAAAATCATTGGCGTCGCTAGTGTGCCCTACCCGTCACCTTAAGGCGACGGGTGTAGGGAGCACTAGCGACACCAATTGATTCTAATTTTTAGCTACTAAACTAGATTCATTTTTAACAATTTAAGGACTGCAGTCTTTCGGCAAACACTTATAATATTTATTTAATAACCATGCAAAAATGTTGGGTCCGTTTGTGTACTCGAAAAATTGTTTCATGCCAAAAGTGGAAAATTTGGATTTTGGATTCCCGCTAAAAGCAGTTTTAGCGGTAATCCAAAATTCGAATGAAAAAGTATACTAAATAGTTGACTATAAGTATTTATTAAGCAGTGTAGGTGTTTGCCGCGAAATTTTTTGAACTAGATGTGGTGTAATAGTTAACAATTAAAATCCATTGGCTTCGCTAGTGGCGTATACCCTTCACCTTAAGAAGTTTTAAATTAAATAACGCACTAGTAAACAAATTGCAAAGAATGACTGTAGCAAAATAAAAAATCAGTTCCAACAAAATACAAATATTTTTGCTTCAAAAAAGTTTACTTTTTATGGGTAATGCATAATTCAATGGGCAATGCCGCCTATTCATTCGCTACAACAAAAAAAAAGGTGCCAACACGTTGTATACAGGGTGTATTTGTGAACATTCACATCCCTTTAACCACGTGTTCTATCAACCATTCTGAACAACATTCGTTCTCTTCACTACATTCACTCGTCAAAATTCGTTGAATTTTTTTTCGACTTTCATACAAAATCAGTCACTTGACCGACTATGTATAAAAAGTTAAATTGTTTTGCGAATTTCCAAAAATTATATAACAAATGTTGTTTAGAGTGGTAAAAGGGATGTAACTGTTCACAGATACACCTGTATAAATAATAATATCCTCCAACCAATTAGGCTGCGGCGGCCAATCTCAACGTTCAGCCACGTGCGCAGGATATATAGAGTAATATAGTGCTCAAGAATGTACGAAAACACAAGTGCAATCTCTAATTGTATTTTTTTCTCTGTTTTGCCTTTCTTCATGTTGTATGTATATGTGTACGTACGTCGCCTAAGGCTCCGCCTGAAAACCAACGCTGCAGAGGCTCCGACCACTGTAGAAAATGCTGAGGTTGGGCCTTGTTGGCTACAGAATTTGTTCTGTTTGTGTATTTATGTCACTCGTGTTTAAAATTGTATTCTGTGGCCAATAAAGAAATCTTTATTTTTTTTTATCTGTTATCTCTATTCCCTTACCCTCATATTCCGATGGGACATCAGCGTGACACGACCAGAAAGGGACTGGGCGTAGGACCAACGGCTTAAAGTGCTTTCCGAGGCACGGGGGTACATGACCGCTGACTTCCAGACTACGGGCTGACACTAAGAATTTCTTACCGAAAACTTAGGTACCTACAAATTATTGGCCCGACCCGGGTCCTTTTGCGCAGCCGTCGCTTTAAAGTGCAAACCTCTAAACACTGAACCACCGAGGCAGTATATGATATAAATATAAAAATTATAAAGGCATGTTTAGTAATTGAACATAAATAAGACCAAAGCAATAAATTTCCTTAATATTTTTGTAGTTCAAAACTAAGTAAGAGTATTGCAATTCATTTTATCCGTCAAACTTTTACCTACCTCCGATACTGTATAAAATACATGGCATGCAGTGTATAAATCGTTACAAACGTATAATTTTGTTGAAAACTGCAATAAATTTGTTCAAAATTAATTTTCCACGCAGAAGTCTCATCCATGAAGGATTAATTGGTTTTCGATTGCCAATAGTTTGTGAAGTTAACTTTTTGAGTTATCGCTCTTTAGAATTGCAGAACCAGTGATCATTTTCATTCGTAGAATCCGTCAACCATTGATATCATATTCAGATTAACGTTAATAGTTAAGTGGTTTTAAATTTACACCAATTATATTAGGTATGTTTGGTATTAGGTTCACTTGTTTAAATAAACTAAAAATGAAAATATAGGATATTGTAAGTATAAATTGAAAATTTGGTGGTAAAAAGGCATTATAAATCACTGGGGGAATTAAAAAGGTGTTAATAGAGAATTCAGACATAAATCCAAAAGCGACCATTTAATACTCTCACATTAAAACGAAGCCGTCAAGCCGTTGTAATTGCAGTTCTACTCTACCACAGAATACAAATAGCCAGTAGGTATCTAGGAAGATACACCTTCTATCTGACGGCTGTAAGCATAACATGTGCAATTACAGCTCGTTTGACCTAACATCTGAATCTTATTTCCCCTTTAAGTATAAACCACAATTAATGTAAAACAGGTATGTCAAATATGTGGTGTTTTGTCCTTTTGTTTTGAAACAAGTCATACGAAATTCGATTAATAAATAATGTGGTTCACTGGTAGGAAAATAAGTTAACACTATAATGTATGATAAATATAATATATGATAATAATAAACCCGGCTTTATTTATTCATCGCTCAGGCCAATCCTCAATTGCTCTCTGGGACTATTACAGGTTGTATCGTTACAGTTAAAGGACACTTTTACCGACCATTCTGAACAATGTTTGTCTTTTTTTTTCGATAAATAAATAAAAAAATAACAAGTTATCGTATACAAACTGATCGACTTTATAAGAGAAGCAGATAGGTGACAGAAGAAGTGGTTAAAGGCATAATATTACACATGGTGTAACAGAGAATAAAGCCCTTGCTACTACGACAAAATTAATTAAGTTAGAAAAATATTTCTCCACGTTTTTCGTAATAGACAAACTATTTTGCATCGGGGCTCGTAGCTCACAATAGGTATCATAAATAGACCCTCTTTGGATTGTTAGGTCAACAATATAAGGGCAAAAAATGGAGTTTTAACGATAATTGGCGAGTTGATATTCTATTTTGAATGTAACAGCTGATGTTTGTTTCGCTTAAACTGTTGATCTAACGTGGCAAACGGGCTTTTATCATAATACCTATTAAGATGACTTTAAAAAATAACGGTTTATCGATATAATAATCGAGCTACTGTTTTTATTAGCACTGTGACCCAACTCTTGCAACAGATGATTCACGAAGTTTATCAAAGCAATTTAAGAGAAATAACAGTGCGCGAAAATTAAGCTTTCGACTGAGAGAATGAAACTGTTGGCGAAACAAAAAGATATTTTCGCAACAACAGCGTTTCATACCTTTTTAACCCCCGATTCTTTTTATAAAAGAAAAGCATGAAATAATATAGTCCCCGTACGCTAGTTTCTTACATCATCACAGTAAATCGATCTTGACTTGTTTCGGATAAATACGTAGACAGAAGAATACAAAGATGCCCTGTTGGTCTAGTGGTTTAAGTACCTCGTGATCTCAGGGTCCTGGGTTCGATTCCTGGGTCGAACAAAAAGTGTGTATCGAATTTTTCGAACAAAGTTCGGGTTTGTGAATCCGCATTTGGCAAGCGTGGTGATTAAGCCTACTCCCATCATAGTAGCGATGACTTGATTTCCATAGGGGCCTTTGCCTGCAGTGGGACAGTTATAGGCTGATACTTTACTTTTACTTTACATAGACAGAATATACTTGAAAGGTCTTACAGTAACAAACCCTATAGTTAAAACCACATATCAAGATTATAAATACTAATATAACTAATGGTATAAATTATTTACCTATGTTAATGATTTAAATTATTATTGTTCATAAAAGTTATAAATTTCACTTTTATGTATGTGTCGATAAATAATTGGCAAACATTTTAAGCAAATATTTGAAATGGGATTATTTGAAATGTGCAAACAGCAAATATTATTACTAAACCGAATATGAATAGACAAAATTTCAAATGGCTGAAATGTTTTTGAAAAATTATATTTCATTTATTTATCCAAAGCCTTTGACTTCTGTTCTTGTTTTCAAGTCAGGAATAAAACCTTTACATACTATCATCTCACTATCTTTGTATTTGTATGAGGGGAACTTGAGTAGTCATGCTCACTCAAATGTCTCTGAGATGGTGGCACTATGTTTCGGGTCATTACATTCCGTTCCGTCTAATATGATTGAGTGAAAATATGATGGCTGACACATACGTCATACTGTGCACAAGTGCCATCTTTTAAGACTAGTCTGCATCATTTTACTTCATACAAAACTTTTATTTATTTATTTATTTATTTTGCATGTCACATGGTACATTATTAGGTCTTAAATTATAGTCCAGCACTTTGTACACATGACACCCCGTAGGGGCACCGCAAACATAATTAGGTAAGTACTTATTTGTTACATTACATTACATTACATAAAAATTCAAATTAATTTCAAATGTCAAACATACTAAAATTGAATTAACAGAGATACATAAATTAACTAGTATTTTATTTTTTATTATTATCCTCAAAGAACTCATTTAAGCTGTAGTAAGCTTTTTGTTGCAAATGTGTTTTGAGCTGATTTATGAAGGGCTTAGGTTGCTGTATGTCTGTTATATGGTTGGGGATACTATTATATATTTTGATGGACATCCAATGGGGGCCTGATCTTACTATTTGTAGTGGGTTACCTAAGGGGAATTTTAGCTGATTTTTATATCTATTGTTGCGTCTAATGAGTGTGTTTGATGAATATAAATGTATATGTTTTTTTAAAAATTTACAAATCTCTAAAATATATAAGCATGTTATAGTGAGAATTTTTGCGTTGATAAAGTAAGGTTTACATGAAGTCATTGGTTCCAGATTATATACAATACGTATGCATCTTTTCTGTAGTACAAAGATATCTTGTATGTCTGTACTGTTACCCCATAAAACTATGCCATAAGTGAGCCAGGAATTTGCATATGCGTAGTATGCAGCAAGTGCAGTATTTATGTCCGTGACCTTCTTCAGATTGTATAGGGCATAAATAAAAGAAGATAATTTTTTGGTGAGCTTCTGTATATGGGGCTTCCAGTTCAGATGACAATCTATCTCAATGCCTAGCAGGGTGGAGGAAGTTTCTATTTTTATTTGGGACTCTTTGTATTGGTATATAATATTTAATGGTGTTTTTTGATAAGGTTTGAATTGTAATATTTTGGTTTTATTTAAATTTAGAAGTAAGTTATGTTCGTTGAGCCATTTATGAATTTTGTCCAAGTTCTGATTAAGTTTTAATATCAATTCACTTAAGTTAGTACAGGGGATAGTAATGGAGATGTCGTCTGCAAAAAGAGTACAGTGTTCATCTATTATCTGTGGCAAGTCATTAACATAAATTAAAAATAGAACGAATTTTTTTCTATAATAATTCGGTAAAATAGCCGAAAAAAACCGAAAATTTCCGATGTCACAAAACCTAACCTAACTCGATGGGTTAGGTGTATTTGGGTTAGGTTTCACCGAATCCGACGTTATCTCGTCAAAATAAGACTGATGAAATTTTCGGTAAAATAGCCGAAGAAAACCGAAAATTTCCGGTGTCACAAAACCTAACCTAACTCGATGGGTTAGGTGTATTTGGGTTAGGTTTCACCGAATCCGACGTTATCTCGTCAAAATAAGACTGATGAAATTTTCGGTAAAATAGCCGAAATAACCGAAAATTTCCGGTGTCACAAAACCTAACCTAACTCGATGGGTTAGGTGTATTTGGATTAGGTTTCACCGAATCTGACGTTATCTCGTCAAAATAAGACTGATGAAATTTTCGGTAAAATAGCCGAAAAAAAATCCATTTATTAAATTTTTTTTCCATTTATTAAAAGTTTATTATTGCGAATGACCGCGTGGTGTCCATTTTTCCTTGCTGATAGTAGAGCGTGTCTTAGAGCATTCCTTTCTTTCAGGGACTGGTCCTCCAAGTATGGCGAGACAGCGAGACCTGTATTTCTGAATAATCTTCCATTATTTAGAATGTAAGTTGCCATTCTCTTAGATATCAATTCTATTTTTAGTGGTCTTTTTGTACCCTTTTTCCCGACTCTAGTGAGCTCTTCTATGTACCCTGACAAGTCTATGTTTAATATCTCGTAGATTGCGTTTATTACCCGGTCATATGTATTTTCTTCTGGCTCCCAGTAGTTTTCTACCAGTCCATACAGCACAAAGGAGTTTTTATTTTCCTTAACGATTTTCTCCTCATTCGAAGGTATTTTGTAATTCTCCATTTCTCTTCTTAATTTCTCAGTTTCTAATTGTAGTCTTCCCTTTTCGCTATATAAATATTCAATTTTATTCTTTAATGCATCTAATTCCTTTTCTAATTCTTGTTGTTTAGTGTTAATTTTTCCTGCAGTTTGTTGTATTTCTTTCCTTAGGTCTGTTGATATTTCATCTATTTCTTTCTTCATTATAATTTTCATTTCAGCGATTAGTGATTGCCTGTTACGTTGAAAGTGCATCTCTAAAAGTTTGTTCATACAGTCCACTGTTAAGGGTTCGTTTCTACCTGCGTCTAGCATAGTATTTATTTCTTTATTTGGGCTCCTGCTGCAACAATTATCCATTGTCTCTCCCAGTATACTAAGGTCGCTTGAACTTATCGATTGGTTGTATGGGATGGATGACTTTTTCCTTATCGTTACGTTAGACAACTCCTCGAGATCAGTTTGCTCCGTGGTCTGTACCTGGTTGTGATCCTGGTCGTGGCGACGGATAGGTAAGTC
This sequence comes from Marasmia exigua, assembly GCA_019059595.1. Classification (NCBI taxonomy): domain Eukaryota; kingdom Metazoa; phylum Arthropoda; class Insecta; order Lepidoptera; family Crambidae; genus Marasmia; species Marasmia exigua. Next base: position 12,418,509 of record CM032475.1, on the reverse strand, counting down.
AGTGTTATTCGATTTCGGAGTTTTACATAAACATGAAGGGCATTTCCACTTCTTTTTATGCTCCTTAGTCATTGTATTGTAAAATCTCTGTGGTGACACGTTAGAACAATCCAAATCATAATTGTCATTACACAGGGCGCAAGTCAGGTATTCCCTATTTGTAATATTCTGTCGACAGCCTGCACATTTGAGGGACATTTTTGTGTTATAGCGCTCTCAATTGGGTTTACGCGGAACTACCTCGCATTCAATAGTTCTCAAGCACAGTTTATCTTTTGAACTCTTAGTAGTGAAGATCCCAGTAACACTAGCAGCGCCCAGCAGTTCATATCAGCCGTTACATTTTATTGGCGAGTTGCGACACCGCGCGGAAATTTAAACATATGACGACGCTAAACAGTATCGGCTGCGAGTAGCTATCAGCTCAGTGGCCACGCGATAGTTCCGATAAGCGAGCTGAAGTCCGCTTCTCCCGCTTGTCTAAGTGTCCGTATCGCTCGCGTGTCACCAGCCGCCGGTTGGTCACCGCTGGTCGATGCGCGTGACTCACCTGCACTCGTCCACACTCGCCGCTCGGTGCGTAGCAGTGTTATGAAGCGTTGAGATAAATACGTTGATTTTTGTTTTGAATTTGTCTTCGTGATAATTTGCAGAGTATTGCGTTGATTATAGATCTATTTGCACTATTTTAAAGCTCAGCTTAATGGCTACACTGTAGTATATAATGTTAAGTAAAACGTCAACTTTTTGCACAACTTTTGAATTAAAATACGAAGAGTGAACTAATACGTGACTGCCTCTGACTAGCGCCGCGCGCGTCTCTTTTGATTTCATTGCAGATTTGATTAATTTTGTGTCGTACAAACTTATGAGAATAATGAATATTTTGAATTGGACTTTGAGTATCTTCATCATATTGGAACATCACACTGTTAAGAATTATAGGTATTTTACGACACTGTGCCCTGTTTTGAGCTGTATAAGTAGAAATGCTGGGAGTACTTTAGAGGAGCCGAGCATGAGCTGAACACGAGCCGAGCACAAAATAATGTGGTGTGGACCATGTTGGTTGGTCCACACCAGATTATTATGTGCTCAGCCTCAAACGAGCGCTGTTTGAGCGTTTCGTTCGTTCTCGAATGTGATCCGACTATTCTCGGTTTTTGACGATTACATAGGAATATGCATCGCGGTCGGGAGATTGATTATTCTAGGCTCATTAGACGTCTATACTTGATACCCTAGCAGAGCAGCCCTGCTTGCGCTACCTCGAGCTTGTCGTTTAGCGTACACCCACTTTTTACAATGCAACTTTCCGATTCTTCACTTCGTATAAAAAAGTCGTTTTCGCTGTATGTCCCTATCTCCCTATGTATGCTTAAATGTTTTAAACTACGCAACGGATTTAGATGCAGATTTTTCAATAGATAGAGGAGTTCAAGAACAAGTTTTATGTGTAAGTATAATAATATAATACATGCATAATATTGCACGCGTACGAAAGCGAGGCATGTCGCCTTAAACATAAAATACGCCCAGGAATCGAAAATTGATAACCTCATTGCAAATAGTTGCAATGGGCAATAATTACATTGCTCTTTAAGGGCCCAATCACATCGTTCCTCTTGCTATTGATGTGCTAAAGCTCAATAAAATTGGGGTCCGGAATGAGGAGAAAGCCTCACATTACGTACATTTGCCGAATTTATTGTCGGCACTTGCACGTATTGGCTATACGTGTTTAATGACCGAAGTGGAGCCCATGATGTATGAGATTAACTGTGTAGGATCCCCTTTTGAGCTTTTTGTAATGAATATGCTTTTGGAGGAGGATTTTAAATATTATTTGTTTTTTTATTTGTTGACGCTTTATCAATTTTATTATTATTACTTTGCGATTTCAATCGGATTTCCGATACATACCTACTTAAATAGGGTGGCCTATTTTCAGTGCTTAATTTTTTTAGATGCCTGTTAATGAGGCTCATCTTTAACATCCAAGTGGACAGCAAATCAGCAAAACTAGCCTGTAAATGGAGTACCACCTAGTATTTTTCGAGAGATTCCATGGTAAACTGGTAGAAATACGAATTTTGGAAAAAAAAACAATTGATATTTTATGGTGTAAGTTTTATTTTTTATACCTCGTTATTTTTTTATCGTTTACACCCCGAGAGCAGGCCATGTTAGATCATCATGTTTGGCATGTTAGATCAATAATATAAGCGAAAATTCAATTTTGTATGGCTGTTTTTTATTTTTTACTTAAATTGTTGATCTAACATGGTAAATGGACTTCATTCACGATACTTATTATGAAGTTTTCGGGATGTAAACAATAAAAAAATAACAGTGTTTATATTTTTTTATTTACATTCTTTCTTCTTTGATTTAAGAATCCCTGGTATGTTGGTACACTACAACCATCAATAGGCATATAACAAGCAATGATTTTAATCTAAAATTAGAAATAAGATATGTAGGTACTCGTAATTAGCTATGTGCTCCAAATTAATTGAACATATACACGAACAGATTAAATGAGCTTTTGAGTAAAAATACAGGTTTGGGGAAAAGCCCATTTACAGCCATTTTGCGGTTGAAATATTGATAGCTATGAATTGTGAAGTGAGAATGTACAAGTATATATGTAAGTGATGGGTCGAATAAATGCATATCTATTTAAATGATGTATGTAGTTTTAAATTCCATGAAAATGTTACCTTTTTGGGGCGCATGAAAAATGAAAAAATAAAAGTATTTCTTTATCGGACAACAAGATCCTATGTCATTCATGAAATGCCACCAATCCGGAGTCCAATCAGCCAACTTTCTCATGTTATGCATCTGAGGGCTTCTTCTGACACGAATATGCTCAAGTAAATGTATATCTGCTGCGACCCTCTTTCATCAGTGGGGTAAAGACTACACTAGACTAGAACAGGCACAAAAAGATACTTCTTACTCTTAGGCGGCACCCAGAGAAGGAAAACTCTGCATTTATATCAAAACCCTCGCCAACCCGTCTGCCAAGCGTGGGGAGTATGGCAATTACACCTCATGTGATTGAGGGAGGCCCGTGCCCCAGCAGTGGGGACTTAAATGGGCTGATGATGATGATGACTCTTAGGCGGGCGAAAAGATAACAGCGCGGTTCCGAAATTTTCTCTCCAATGCTTGGTGTTTGCCTAGCGAGTGGAGCTCCAAAATTGTTAAAAATAAATCCGGTTTAATTGCTTACAATTTAAATCAATTGCTATGGATAGTCTGTCGTATCTGTCATCTTAAAAATATTTAGGACCTCTATATTATTTTTATAAAATTGAAATTTATAGCAAAATATTCCATTGAAAAAAAGAAAAGAAAGAAAAATATTTATTCAGTGTACATTGAAAAAAAAAAGAGATAAGTTTCTATTTAAAACGACTAAGACTAATCATCGAATAATAGTATATTATTAGAATAACACACAAAGGATCGTGTATAATAACTACAACATAAGAAAAAATAATATCATTTGGTAATAGAATACAAATATTTCATGTATTGTGTTCCACTGGCTGTGGATAAAGATTTCTATCTAAAGAAATTGGATTCTGAACACAACGGAACGCCTGTGCCGAAGTCGTAAAGAGTCGTTGAGAATCGTCTGAAAGGGATATTGATGATAATTCCTGTTTATATCCAATAGAAGAAAAGGGGACGATATCTGCTCAGCACTTAAACGACATCTGCAGGTCAATTCTGTTATAGTGTAAAGGTAGGTAGCAGCTAGATATCTACTAGTGACCCGCCCTCACTTTGTTTTGGGACATTAGTTTCTTTTTATACCAATAGATGGCGCTAGCTGTTGATTACATAGCGTAAGCGTTTCGTGTTTTCGAATTACCTATAAGCGTGTCCGTTGTCTGTAGGATTTACCTATTTTTAAAGTATAGATAGAAAACCTTTTGCCTTCTTCCATTAAGACAGTACAAACAACCATATTGCTTTTGAGTTTCTCTGACCCGTCCGACGCTTTGTCAACGTGTTGTAAATTAGCTTTTATTCATTTAATTAAAGTGAATAAAGTATATTAAGCATGTTAGATCAACAAAAAAAACAGTATAAAAGTCAGATGTTCTATACATTATTTCCAGGTAAATATTGTATTTTGTATGAAACAGCTGTTTTTTTTTTGCTTTGTGGATCTAACAAACTAAATGGACTTTAAAACATGACGCAGTATATGTTTCTCCAAATGATTTAATTTAACTTATTTTAAAAGCGCTTTGGGTGCCCGACAGGGTCTCTAACATTGTTCCATCACTATTATAACATCCTATTGTATATTAAGATACATACATAATTATGTCAAAGCCACTGCCTCTAACACTGGATCTTGTTAACGTCAAAACTGTCTGTATCACTCGAGCAAGAGGTGATCTCTATTTATTGCGCCGTTTAACCGCTTATCGATACTTCAACGTTGATCCGGTGGCTTATTGTTTTACAAAGTTTAAAGAGCACTTAACATGCTTGTTTAGTGAGCAGCCAAATCTCTTCCTGTCAAGTCTCCTAACTGCCGCACTAAGAGACGTCAAATTAACTTTAATGATTTGTTGGTCACTGACATTAGAATAGTTATTTACGAGATTTCTACCATATACCTTATTTTTGAAATTACGATATTTCGGCGCTAATAATTTTCAATCGTGAGGATGGGTTTAAATGGTCTAGTGATTGGAATCCAGTGATTTGAAAATGTAAAAGCCGTAAAACTAAACAAATTGTCATTTCACGGCTAGATACTGGAAGTGTTGTGTGTCAAGAACAGGTGCGAGACAATAGTGAGTTAGTAAACAGTGGTACCAGAGGTGCGCGTAGTAAAAAACCTCGGAGGGTAGACCGATATATTGTCTGCCAGTATCAACTTACCCGCAAAAACTTTGTTATTCCGTGACGATGGCGCTTGCGCCGAAATATCGGAAACTCAAAAATAAGGTACATGGTAGAAATCTCGTAAATAACTATTCTGACTTTAATTGTTACTTAAGTAAAATACTTTAATACGCATAAAGACTTTCCATAATATTTTAGTTAATGAACATTTAGCTAAGGCAATTGACGCCTCTGAGTGTAAATTATCGCTTGTATGTATACAGGTGTATCGATAAATATTTACAGCATCCTTTAAACCACGTGTATTACTAACTTTATGTACAGAAAAAAAATCTAATGAAATTCGCATGAAAAGATCAACTTTTCATACAAAGTTATCCACCTGACTTGTTTCTTTTAATAGGGAGTAGAAAATTATTTCAACGCATTTTCGAAAATCAGTAGAACAAATGTTGTTCAGAATGGTCGGTAAAAGACATGGTTAAAGAGGTGAAATATCATGGTTAAATAAAGGATACTAAATAATTTTATGTAAAATTTAGTTTCAATTAGGTAGTTTTATGTTCTCATATCGAAGTAGCAAATATCTTTATGAGAATTAATATCTTTTAACTGAACGTAAATCTAAATTTGTTATAGTGTATTAATTAAATGCCTGACATTGAAACAAAAGAAGGAACATTTTACCCTTTATCCGATTTTTTAATTCAACTCGGCCTTTAACCTAATTTGAATGTTAAATTACCATCTTATGAATTCTGCTCTGGTCTCCAAATCACATTTTCCTTATCTTAGATTTGGGTAGGATTTAACTTAGGCTCCGTTAATTAAAGGACAATATTAGCATTAGTTTCTAATTTTTATGTGTCTGAATACAGGTTGAGCAGGCTTCCATTTTGTAAGAGCATTTTTTAATTAGCAAAGTGATTGTCATGATGTTCAAAATTAGTAAAGATTTAAATAAAATAATAGTTACATTAAAAAAAATCATTTAAATGTCTTGACACATGCCTTCCACTTCTGCTGATGCTGTGCTAAGCGACGTTTGCTGCGATATGGCCGGGGCTTCAAAGTCTGAAGAGGCTGAAGAGGATAGAAGGATTCGCCGGAATGAAGATAATTAAGTGGTCGATGTGTGTCGAAGTGGTGGTGGAGGCGAAAGGGGGCGTCCTGCGTCACTTGCTTAGGAAGCGATAGTTGTTTGTTGCCTCTCCAAGTTTACTGGTGCTCACACCTTGTGGGTTCATGTTAGTGACCAGCAACTAACTTCCTTATTTATTTTATGGTTTTTGATATTGGTACTTTTCTTTTTACTCATGTCAAATAAAACAGTTGCTCTGAAAAACGTGCCAGTGCGAAAGCAGTTTCATCGAATTTTGTTTCTTCGAGAACTTTTCATCGACATCACCATACTGCGATGTTACGTTACATCAAAAAACTATAATGCGAACGATTTTACTTCGACGGCTTGTTTGATCGATGTCTTGTTACTGCAATGTTATGATAGTTAGAAAAAATATTTTAAACGATATTACTGCGAAAACTGCGTGCTCGTGATATTTTGAAAACATGGCAGATATCACCTGAAAACCAGAAAAACGAACTATGTTTTAGTGATAAATATCGTATGAAAATAAATGTCACGAGCATGAGAAATCAGTAAAAAAACTTTTTTTTTATTATGGCTCTACCCGAAGATAATTCGCCAATCTCAAGTAACTTATTGAGAATAAGTAGATAGTCAACAATCGAAGTCAGTCAAAGTCACAGTCACTCAATAAAACGCCGGTGTTTTACATTTTATTGGCCTACGGATTCAGCGGATATCACTCTAAAAGCAATCGCAGGTTTAAAGACTATATTTGGTCCAAGCAAGTTGTCACGAGACAACTCACACGACACACAATAGCAGTATTAAAAACGATACAATCCAACGATTCTTATTATTAGGATCACTTTGCGGCACTTCACTGCACAAATAAACACCAAATTTGAACAATACAAAACCACTAGACACTAATATAAAACCTTTGAACTGCATCAGCCCATGCGGCTTGTTTTAGCTCTATACGCGGAATCCCAGTCAAAATTCCTCAAGCGATATTTAACCGAACGTGTTTGATATTAAGTTGAGTGAAAAATAGCTGAAGAAATTTGACAGTTTTTAGGTTTTCGAAGAAACAAAATTTGATAGAACGGCTTTTGCACTGACCCTAGTAACCAGAGGAAATACAATAAGAGTGTCGTAACTACATCACAAGAAATCTATTACTAATCTATTACAATAATATCAGAACGAATGATTATGAAATAAAACTGATATTGTACATTTTTCTTCAGAAATGAAATTGCGATAAGCTCCACGCGCGTTCTATAATATTTAAGCCAATGCTTACTCGTAGATGGTTTAAGTCTTTCAACTAATCAGGACAACACCAAGTTTTATTTATGTGCAAGTGCATTTTGTTTGTTTCAAAGTCCTATTACTTAAGACCCACAAAATTTATTGGATAAATTAATTAGAAGTGTGTCTCTAAATTAATAATGTTTTCACCGTTGACACGAGAGACATAATATTTAAAGTACTGAACAGAAAATTACGTGCTGTAAGTGCTAAATGTGATAGTAAGTACACACTATTATATAAGTTGTTTAATTAAACACTAGACTGCGCCCACGGCGTTACTCACGCAGTTTTAGACCCACGCAACTACCGTTTAGGGGTTGAAATTTCGAAATTAAATTTTTTATTCAAAACCCGTGCCCAAACATCAATTTTAAGTTTCTTTCTTTACTAATTAGAAAACTCCCATACTGAATAGAATAGAATAAAATTTGGTTAACACATCACAAACATAATACAAAAAAAAGAAAATACAAAACAAAGAGACACTTTTACGTGACGTGTTACCAAAATGGTTGCCACTTAGCTGTTTTGTTACGGATGGCCATAACGCTGGTATTCTATGTGAACCATTGAGATAGAGAGGTAATCACCGGCATATACAATTTATATAACAAAGACATTTGTATTTTATCGAAATTGAAATACAATTCCACAAATCAGAGCTAATTAATTCCTATATTATACTAAGCGTGCTTATTTGGGATGAGGTGTGCGTGGGTCTATTCGTGCGTGTGAGTTGCGTGTGAGTGCGTGTGTATGCGTATAGTTTCATTACGTTACGTTAGTGTTAGTGTGTATTATATGGTACAGTATGGTTGCGCTTACGTCATAGCTACTTGTTCGTCGAACAGGAATTTCCTTAGATGGCGTTTACTACATTTGGGGGTTAAATGTTTATTCCACCGCTTTACAGGGTGATTTTTCAAAAACGTTGAAGTGTATTTCTGTTTGTTTCAAATTATACGTCGGACTATCATACAGACTTCAATCCCTCTTTTCACCCCCTTAACGGTTGAATATACAAAAATGTTGAAAAAAATGTTTTTGATTCAATATTAGGAGCCCAATAATGATTTTCAAGATTCTTACATTAAACCACGTTTCTCTCCCTATTTAACCTTATATGAGGGCGATTTTCACAAAAAACATTTAATGAGTTACTTTCAATTTACAAATTATTAGTCTAAATACAATTTTTTATATTCCTAACATCAAAGATGTCGGAGTTTCATACAAAATTCTAATCTCTTTTTAACCCCCTTAGAGGCTGAATTTGCAAATATGCACTTTCCCTATCAAATGACCCCCTGCCCAAATTTCAAATTTCTAGGGTTCGTAGTTTGGGCTGTGCGTGCATTCCTAATCACTTAGTCACTTAATACCTTCGTTTCGGTACATTAATTTCACTTTACTAGAATTTGGCGCTAGGTGTCAATTACATCCCGCGAGCGTTTCGTGTTTTTGAATAACCTATAAGCGTTGCCACTGTCTTTAGAATTTCTTCTTCACAACCATGACCTTGTGACCTTGTTACCGCTTTGGTTAGGGCATTTCAAGAAAGGCACGATCTTCAGCAATGAAGAAATCGATGAAGAAGATAAGCTTTGCCACTGTCTTTAGGATTTACCTCTGTAAGCTGTTACGCATGATTTGTAATTGTATTTTTAATTTTAACTAGTGTTTACTTAACTTTGTTTATGATTTAACCTTTGTTTAAAATAAATATGCTGAGTAAGACGCGCGAGATAAGACAGACCGGAGGTACTAGATGTGTTCGGGGTACGGGGGGTAAGATAGCCCGTAGTAATGTTTTGAACTCTGAAGTCAGTGTGTTCTATGGCCACACCGAGAGACGCCCGTCTTCTCTCGCCGCCTCACCATCTTTCCACAAAATTCGCGTATGTTATTTAGATCACCTACAATCTCTTTACAAATAGTATGCATGGAATATAAAAAACCAATAGACAAACATTTTACATGTCAGAGTTAAGTATGGCTTATTCCCTATGTCGACTCCCTGCGTGTCCATTCCGGGTGAACATAGGAAGAAATATTTATGAAAACTGTGAGTCGATGTCATGCTATCAAATGTTTCAATCAGGACAGAAGCAAACCCAACATCAAATATTATTTTAAGTAGTCGTTTATAAATGGGGCCGAATTACAAGGCTTGCGTCTATCACTTGATTCCGCATGTCACACAGTGATTCTTTACTAATTTTCACCTTAACCTTGTTATCAGAAAAAGCCCAAGTGCCATTCAGCACAGACGTTGATGAGTCACTTCGAGAAATACTTCGGGACATAAGATCGAATGCGGGCTGATACAGGTAATTTATTTTCGGAAGAAAATTCGCATTAATGTCAGAGGCAGGCAATTTATCTTGGCGTAATTCGCGTAAAACGCTTATTGGCTGTCGCAGCCTTCGCAAGATAACATGATTTATATCCTTCAACTAATTATTTTATAGATGCGCCACATCTTAGTGATAATGATCGCCTGATGATGTTATTAAATTTACGCAACTTTACATTTTTTTTTTAAAAAGGAACATTTTGTATTTTATTAAAAAATGATGTCATGTTTTTTATCTCTTGTTGAATTGATACAACCGTTAAGGTGACGGGTAGGGTACACTGGCGACGCCAATAGATTTTAATTTTAAGCTACTAAACCAGATCTATTTGTAACAATTTCAGGATAACAACCTCTCGGCAAACACTTATACTATTTATTAAATAACCATGCACCAATGTTGGGTCCAACGCGTACGCGAAAAATTTATTTACGGCAAAAGCGGCCACTATTAGCGTGAATCATTCTTTTGCGTACAACAACGGACCCTACATTTGTGCATGGTTATTTAATAAATAGTATAAGTGTTTGCCGAGAGGTTGTAATCCCGAAATTCTTTAAAATAGATCTGGTTTAGTAGCTAAAAATTAAAATAGATTGGCGATGCTAGTGTGCCCTACCCGTCACCTTAATCAAACCTGTGGGGTTTGATTCACGGTCGGACCCACCGGCACATAGACACTGCATTTCAAGGTGTCAATACTTCTTTTCTAGACATAAAAAAATACTCACTTTACGGCCAGTATTGCCAGGTCATATCCGTTATTCAAGAGTGAAATCAAAATATAAGGGGTTTAAGTATGAAATTGCCGGTTTATATGGTGATTTTCTGTTTCCCAATCGAATATATTTTTTTAAATTTTATTGTAAATATTTATACTTTCTGTTACAATTTATTTAATTGTGCTTGAAGTGCCGTTTTGGTACATTCAGTTTTCACGAAAAAAAATTTTTATTTTAACAGTTACAAATGATGAAAACGTCAATTTTACCTAGCAACAACAGAGTCACTTTCAAGATTTCTATTTTTGCATCAAAAATTCAATACAATTTGATTTGCACATTACAAACCTTAAAAATATGGTATTTTACAAAATAAAAAATACTTCACCTAATATTTTGTAATTATAAGAATTACTTATCTTGTTGTCTATAAAAACGATAATTTCATATTTAAAACCCTATTATCATTGTCAAAAAACCTTAGAAATTTGGTCTTACATAAAAAATAAAATAAACTACACCTAAATTTCTAGTTTTTTTTCTATTTATTATCACATAAAATTCTTCCATATTACATTAAACAGGTTTATACTTAGCACTGATAGATAGATAGATATACGTTTATTTTGCTGAACAAAATTATACAGTTACATAATCAATTTGTAAACACTAATAATAGTCATAGAGTCTGATAGGTAGAAGCAATTACTGAAATACAAAATATAATTATTAGTGAACAATGTTGCAGCAAGAATGGTCCCCGTCTCAGCCTATGCCACAGCAAAGCCATTTACGCTGATTTTCAGACGGGGGCCTCAGTGTTTGTCCACGCCAGGCGAGGTGCTACAAATTTCGATAAAAATTAATTGTTAATTTTTGTATTGTGAAGGCGTGATAAAAGGTACAAACAATGATACAAACAATTTAAAAATATACTGCAAACCATTAAATTCATATAGAAATTACTCATTTCGTTTTATCTAGAAAAAGAAACGGTAATTTCATATTAACCCATTGTCAGGAAAACACAAAAATAGGTCGTGCGAGTAAATTCAATGGACCATGGCAAAGGCTAAAGAGGCTGGGGAATGACGTGTACTAATGGCCGCTTCCCTCCACAATTATGCACTCGCGGAGCCGCAATGCAGTTTGTGTCACTTTGCTGTTTAGCGAGCACCCTGTACTCAACCACTAAATAGTATTACAGTAAAGGGTGGTGCGTGAGGTAAGGCTGGTGAATTGAATACGGTATTTAACTATATATTTTTTTATTTTTGTAATCAAAAGACCTCTCAATTATAGAAACATCGTTTAATGAATTACTTGATTCTCATTTAAACTACCTGAGATAACATAACTTTAAAAAATTGTTTTGGGCAAATCCAAAACGCTCCATACAAATGGCGACTGGCATGTGACGTCACACGCAAGTATTTTGTATGCTCATTTGAATTGTTATGGTAGCTATAACAAATGTTTCGTTTATGTCGATCAACGGTTTTATTATAAAATAGTTGGTGCAAATTGTTTTTTTATATGAGTGGCAGACGAGCCGATGGATCACCTGAATGGTAAGCGATTGCAACACCAGTGGAGTCACAAGTGCGCTGCTAAACTTTATACCCCTCTTTTCCTCGGATTGGGCCTCCGATACCCTCACTCACACAGCGAAACACAGCACAGTGCTGCTTCACACCGAATTTCTGTGACGCCGTGGTGTCACTTCTGTCGAGTCGGTCTATTCATTCGCTTGCTATCAGATGATCAACCTTCTATTTCGGCTCCTATCACATTGAAAAATCTCATAGACCTGTTGGCGAAGGCCTCTTCTAAGGTCATCTACTGCTGCCTGTTTGTCAACTGTTTCGTAACTTCATCGTCTTTTTAGGCCTGCTTCTTAAGCGATGGCGATTCGCAAATGAAATCGCTGCCATTAAACAAATACACCGTCGACACTGTAGAATAACTTAAATTAGAACCAGACTCTGAAAAAACACAAATCACGACACTAATATGTCTGTTCATGGTGAGCTCACCATGAACAGACCACGAACGACCACGATCACCATATCATCATCATCATCATCAGCCTATCGCAATCCACTGCTGGACGTAGGCCTCTCCAATTGTTCCCCACTGTGATCTATTCATGGCTTCTCGCATCCAGCTCTTGCCAGCAATCCTGCGCAGATCGTCCCCCGACCTAGCCAGAGGGCGCCCTACATGACGTTTGCCAAGACGCGGTCTCCACTCCAGAACCCGTTTACCCCATCGGTTGTCGGTTCTGCGGCTAATATGGCCAGCCCACTGCCACTTAAGCTTGCTAATGTGGTGAGCAATGTCGATAACTTTGGTTCTCTGCCGGATCACCTCATTTCGGATTCGATCTCGGAGAGAGACGCCGAGCATTGCTCGTTCCATAGCCCGCTGAGCGACCTTTAACTTGTGGACCAGCCGTACCGTAAGTGTCCACGTTTCGGCTCCGTATGTCATGACGGGTAGGACGCACTGATTGAAGACTTTCGTCTTTTATGTCGTCGAAAATCTTCTTCGGATTGTACCATCTCTTGATGGTTCACTGGTCCGATCTTACTCCTGTACCAGTTGTTCAGCATCTGTTGCCGCTCCTCTTCATACATCTGACATTCCCACAGAACATGGTCCCGAGCTTCAACAGCTTCTTAACAGGGACATACAGGTGACTCTCGAAGAGTCGCGTGCAGTCTGCTGTTGAAACTTCCATGTCCCGTTAGTATCTGCAACACGGCGTAATCAGGTTCCACCCAACCGGCCGATAATCTCTTCTCTTCATCTAGGAAGAACTGCGACAGCTCTCTACTTTTGCCGTTCGTTGACAAGCGCTCCTGCCATAGGGCTTCAAGAACAGTCTTCAAGTCTCAATATTAAAAGGTTGATATTTTTTATGAAACTTGTCCAAATAACATATACAAAACATTCAACGCCAAAAACTCTCATCGACCAACCCAATGTATCACTATGACTCTGCTAACTACTCCATGCTTTTGGTATTATGCTAACAACTTTAACCGCACTAAGTAACCAGTGCTGAACATTTTTTTTAATAAACAGCTCGTATAGTCTATACGAGCTGTTTATTAAAACAAATACCCTAACTAAATAAATACCAGATCATACAAACAAATCTAATTTTACTTACACGGCTACGACTTAGGGAGCTTCAAGAGAAGAGCATACTCTTTTTTTCACATCAGCGATCTCTCTGATTTCGCGGTTGTTTATGGGCGGCAATGATTACTTTCCATCAGGTGACTTGCTTGCTCGTTTGACGCCTCTAGTATTTAAAAAAAACTAGTGGTTTTCAAATGCAAAAAAAAAAACTGTTTCCGTTTTCTTAGTTCATTGTGTCTCCAGCCTTTCACCTATACATTTACCCTGTTCCCAACACTGATTAAACGAATTTATATGGAAGCAAACGGTTTTTCAACCAAATTGGATTCTAAAAGCCAACTTTAACAGTTTCCTCGTTTTTAGTTGTGCAACGCCATATTGAATGTGTATTTTTAACGGCAGTTTCAAAATATATTTTGCTTTCGTATTTTTTAAACGAGGTTTAAATTGTATGTGCAAAATTATTTAATGACAGGCTGCAATAATGGCTATAAAAACTTGTTGATCCACTGCCTCCGTGATTTCAATGGCTCAAGATTTTTTCTAAAACACGTAGGTATGGATCCAAATCCTATAGAAGACGTAGGTATCCCTTGTGTGATTAAGGCTTCTGCCATACTGGTGGTGACTTAGCTTTTGGCCTAAGCCAAACATGTGAACCTTGTCATATTCATAATCATCTTAACCAAATCATTTTTAAGTGCGTCCAAAGCCATTGCAAAGTGTACGCTTGGACGATGGTCCAGGATTTGTGAAGTTTAAAACTACAATGAATGTGACTGCCGTCTGAACTTCGCAACCACATAGCATAAGCATAGGAACCAAATCAATTGGATCATGATAAAAAGTTTAGAGCAATTGAGAAACTATCTGAAACGAGAAGTTTTTCTCATCGCTGACCCTATGGTAGTAAAAGACACAGTGATTCCTAAAAATCATGCATGGTGCATGCTTGGATCCAAACCAACCACCCCCCGCAAACCCGTTATCTCGTTTAGGAAGGTTCACATTCGTATATTGAATTGTAGGCTCAATTGTCTGAAAGATAATAGGATTTCTTGCTTTGGAAACATTTGTACGAAACAACTGCAGTTTGAAATCCCTGACGCCGAGGATTGATAGCCAAGACGAAAAGAAGAACATGCCCATCTACTTGAGAAATGAAAAAATCATCTGTATAATTTCGTTGCAAACGTATTCAGCATTATGTTAATAGTGAGGAACTTACAAATAAATATTTTTTCTGAGGACTCACAAGAAGCCCTTTTCTTGAAGATTTGAAGGGCGCTTCGGTCCGGAAATACCGCAAGCGATAGTTCATTCCATAGTTTTGTTTGTTATTTGGCTTCATCAATAAATTTTTGTGACCACAACTCAACGCCCACCAGGAAACGATTACTAGAATCATTTGCATCGTTATGTCCCGTCACGCATTTGGAATAAACAATTCAGAATTTATCAGTGAAAACCGCGCCCTCCAGTTTTATTATTTCTTTTTGGAGGGACGCCAAATATGTCAGCGAATTTGCGTACAAAATAGGCTTTATGATTTATGGTATTTTTTTAATTTTATTTATTTGCAAAAAGGACGGCTGGTTTTGGCTAAAGATGCTTTTATCGGATAAGGAAAATGGGCGCTGCCTCTGCCCTTTTAATTGTTATTTCTATTATTTCACCCGGGAACTATTTTAGAAAATCCATAGCTTGGCTCTTATGGTAGAGTTGCGATTGAGCTCAAATTGTAGGTAATTTAATACAGTTTATAGGTAAGTGTAGAACACGTCATTCACAAAAATGCAAAATTTTGGCAAAAATTAAAAAAGTCCCAAAATTACGAAGTTTTTCTCAATCTCCACAAGTTTTCCAAAGTTAGAAATTGGAATTAACTCTGCTGTAACAGACCCATACAACATACCAAAAATGCAGAGCTACATCTTCTTCTTCTTTGAGTGCCGCTTCAGTTCTGAAGGTTGGCCGTCAGCTTTCCAAAATCCTCTCTGTTTATTGCGAGATAAAACAGCCGTTCCACGGATGCGATGCCAGTCACTCCCTTATATTGCGCAGCCACGATTTTCCAGCCAGCCATCAGGAAGAAGGCAGAACTACATCACGCTTTGCAAATTTAACCTCTTTTTGACTAATTCTACTGGGCTAAACTAATTTCAACTTTTACACTTGATGATAAGCCATTGTCATTTAATGCCATTTTTTTATCCATTGTTAAACTAAGGTCCAAAAGAGTAATTAATGGTCAAACGTCGCCAAAATGTGTTATATAAGCAATTAGCTTTAGCAATGGTTACATTACAGCCAAAATAGGCCGTTACTTTGACCATTAATAATAATAATTGAGTATAAAGCTGACCATAGTAACTGTTTTGTATGTATCTACATATATGTGTAATTACATGTATATTATACTAACAAATAAATAGTTATAATTTCTAATGTATGACGATTTGAAAGTGCTGTGTGTATACAAGCCTATACAAATAAAGATATTTTGAATTGCATTGAATTGAATTTTAATCCGAAGGTAACAACGGATAAAAAGTTTAGTTAGTTAGTGTTCTGTGGGTATACTCTCAGGATACAAACATATGTTTATTTATTTGAGCATAAGTATCAGCCTATATACTGTCCCACTGCAGGGCAAATTCCTCCTATCATAGAAGTCAAGTCTTCGCTACTATGATGGGATTAGGCTTAATCACCACGCTTGCCTAATGCGGATTGGTGACTACAATCCCGAGCTATGTTCGAAAAATCGAAACATACCTTTGCTTGACCCGACAATGGAACCCAGGACCCCGAGATCACGGCCTGGTACTTAAGCCACTAGACCAACGGGGCGATTGGTCTAGTGGTTTATTTGAGTATACTTACTCGTAATTTATAAGATCGACATAGCACGTGTCACTTCACTGATGTTATAGGTGTCTATGGGAGGCAGCACTCGTTAACCATCAGGTAAATTATCTATCAGTCTCTATTTTGTCACAAAATTTTAAGATTTTAAAACTATGAGTTTTAAGAAATTACACAAATTGTAAAGTATGAACGTTACAATTGCTTTGTCTTGGAAACCAGCATCTCCTTTTTTATACGTAGTTTATGAATTCGTATTTGTATTTCTATACCATTAACGTGGACAAGGTGGACCGACGATCTGGTGAAGGTCGCGGGAATCCATTGGATGCGGGCGGCGCAGGACTGATCTGTGTTGAGATCATTGGGGGAAGCCTATGTCCAGCAGTGGACGACTTTTGGCTAAAATGATGATGATAATGATGACCATTACGTTACGTTAATACGTATGCAATAAAACATTTACCTCTCAACAGCCATTATATTGTTAAGTGACGATGTATTGATTAAGTCCTTTTGTTTGGAAATCCATGATTTAATTAAAAAGAAGCGTGCACATAATCCAATAACGCCTAACTAGTGTATCCAGTATCATAGAAACCATTCACAGCAGCAACACAAAAGCGAAATTTTTCCTCTCTGAATTCCCGTTGTTCCAGCAGACCTTGTGACATGGTAATTTTAAGCACCAATGTTCGCTTGCAGCGAGCACACCAGTTTATTATTCTGCCGACGCATCGCGCTCGCTATCGAGAGCTAAACACACCAAGCTACGGGTATTGCCTGGTATTGCTCTATTCCACGCCTCGGATAGATCCATCTGGAAAGTTAATTGCTCGCCCTGCAATACCCGTCCTACCTAGGGTTGACTGTTTTACTCAAAGAGGAGCGTTGAGAATATCTTTTTTATTTTTCTTTAAAAAGTTTATTTTTATAAAAGTTATATTTTTTGAAACTTTCATGGACTAGTTTTTATGGCTTTTACTTATCCCAATATTCAAACTTTATTCCACAAAATGTGATACAATAGGTGAACTTAAGGCATCTATTAGTCAACATTTGAGTCATAGAGAAAGGATAACGGATTTTTTTTTATGTGATAGGTGGCAGACGAACAGACGGATCACCTGATGGTAAGCAATTGCCGCCGCCCATGGACACCCGCGACGCCAGTGGAGTCACAAGTGGATTCAACTACTTTTTGCCTCCTTCAGCATTTTCCACTCTTTCCGGTAGGTATTGAGTTTTTTGCATCCAGTTTGAACCAGCAGCGTCTTCACGTCGTCTTTTCAGAGCATCTGAGGTCTTTCCTAAAACAGTTTTTTTCTCCACGGCTCACATACATTGATCTGACTCCGAGATAGGTAGCTCAAGCACCTGTGTTACGGATATCAGAATCAATAGTGGGATTACATATATTTATTATAATACATAGAAAACACCCAGACCAACAAACAGACATGTTCATGCACACAAATGTTATTGCTTTGATCGAACACGTAACCCTTGGACCAAAGGCAGCGTTCACTACCACTGTTCGAAACGGGTCGTCAAAAATTTAAAATTGTATTATTAATAAAGTTCCCATAGCAAATTAAAACAAACAAATGTGAAATAATTTGCGGTTCTATACAAAATGGAATGTCCACTTCGAAATATCATATATCATAAGTTATGATAAAATGTTTGCCTACACATAATATTTGTGACAGGTTATTTCATTCAGTTTAAAAATGATCAAATCAAATTTAGTGCGCACCTACATAATAAATACTATTTTTGAATTTCATGATTTTTATTAAAGTAGTTTCTGTTGTGCTTTAATTTGAGAGAGAACAACAAATATTTTCACATCCTCACATCTTCACATACATATTCACAAATTCACCCTCCAGCAATAGATGGCAATAATCTGACTGTTCCATACAAAAACGATTTTCTCATACGATCCTACATCATCATCATCATCATCAGCCCATTTAAGTCCCCACTGCTGGGGCAAGGGCCTCCCTCAATCACATGAGGGGTAATTGCCATACTCACCACGCTTGGCAGACGGGTTGGCGGGGGTTATGATATAAATGCAGAGTTTTCCTTCTCTGGGTGCTGATGATCATGGCAGCAGCTTTACCTTAGTCGCCTTTTACGACACCTCGGTAAGAGTGAGGGTGGCCTATTCTACTCTGCCGGGGACCACACGGCCAACGATCCTACATCGCGATGCAAAGTTTTTGTACCGACATAAAATATATACGACAAACCAAATTAGCAAATGTTACATCTTCCGTACGTCTTCGAAAACGTTATCTCTTTATAAGTCGTATAGATTAAACGCTATAGTACCATTATATAAGCGTTATCGTAGTCTTCAAAATTTACCTCGTTATAAATAGTATCGATTGTCTATTAAAAAATAGTTATGAACAATCTTACAATTGTTCTTTTTTATCAGTATCAACCCTAGGTGTCCGTAATCGTAGCGAGTATTCAAAGTAGGTACCTATGCAATTGTCAAGGCAAGGATTTTGACATTTTTTCATTTCTATAGTATGACGTTCAAGGCTTGCAATATACATTGTTGTTGTTAGCTAGTATATATTTATTTAATATAATGTATGTATGTATATACCATACTCGTATTCATACAATGTCTTTATTTTTTCTCTTTTTCTGACTTGCACTGCCTTACCCCTTTTCTTAATTCGCTATACTTTTCCTCTACCCTGAGATTGTCTGGAAGAGATAGCTATTAGCGATAAGACCGCCTACATTGTTTTAGTATAATAACTTAGGCTAAGATCTGTAATCATTGTGAAATAAAGTGTATCTATCTATTGTTTAAGGTTTTACAGATTTCTAGTGACGACTCCTGTCATTTGAAAATTATCATTCGATCCAACGGTTATTTATTAAGTGGTGTAAACACCACTACTTTGTTTAATTTTAAGTCTATATTAAGCTTCTTCCCGATGTCTACCCCGAGTACAAAATGACATGTTTAAAAAAGCCTCGCTGTCTGTTTAAAAATTGTTCTTTGTACCGAGATGAGTTGGACAACAGGAAGTTTTAAGCGCTTATATCGATATCCACCCGAGGTACACAAACAGGGATAAGCCATACATTTTACAATACTACTAGCCTTCTTCTCCGTGAAAGTAAGGTACCTATAAAAATCATCAAATTAGATGAGCCGTAAAAAAGTTCTTACGTTGATGAGAGATAAGTTATTAAAGAGGATATAACTGTTCAACGATATATCTTTTACCTAAATTTTACATAAATTATTCCCATAAAAATAAACGAAGGTCCTTTTAAATTGAAGGGACACTGTTGTAAAGTGCCAAGTTCGGCAGCTTTTATCGTCATTTCAACTTTAGAAACTTCCTTCCGGAACACTGGCGCTGAATTCTCGCTTACTATGAACAAGTAATAACAGCTATCTGTTACCAAAATAAATGTTTAATCATTGCTTGAGTACAAAACACAAGTGTGTGTTTTGTAATCCTAACAACTGGTTACTTTTGTCATCATCCACCTAGGAATGTCAAAAATGTATTAAGATTTAAGAGTTATTTATTAAACCATCATCGAACAGTAGCCTGTTGAGCAGTGGTGCCTGGTGTATATAAATAAAGGGCGTTAAAAATTTAGGACGTCCTCATTGGTAGCGGCTTTGATAACAATTAAACGAAATTAAGAAATGTTGGGCGCTTCAGGAGAAATTTTTGCCTGACTGCATCAAAAGGAGGGGATATGTGGTTGAGTTTTAGGTTCATTATCATGATTATCATTTCAGCCAATAAACGTCCACTGCTGGACATAGGCCTCCTCCAATGATCTCCACACAAATCGGTCATGTAAAGGGATTCCCGCGACCTGTCGGCATCGGAAGATATATAATATATCTTTATTTTTTTTAATGCTAAGTTTAAAAGAAAGACGGACAAAAAGCTTACAAAAAGTGATCTTATAAGGGCTCCGTTTTTTCCTTATGAGGAACCTTAAAAATTAATAGATACTAAGCACTTAGTAACTTGTTTGTAGCTGTGATGATAATTAGTTTTTTAACTTTCCTGGAAAAATAATGAAATAATAATTAATTTCGTAGTTTGAGGGGAAACTAAACTTAAAAAAATTGTAGATAAATTAAATAGGTGAAGCCGTTCTTAATTAGTGTAGACGATTAAACTAAACAATTATTTTAATCTTAACAATATTTTACTGGATTATTTTAGATAAGATTATAACAGAAATAAATTGAGCCGTAAATATTTATTAATCCTTAGACTTAGAATAAGGATTTTCAAGTTAAGATGAGGTCTATTTTTCATAAAACCTAATCATTCAAAGGCGTCTCTAAAGAATAACACGCCCTTCAAAGGGCGTACAAAAATCAATTCCCATGTGAATCTTGTTTTACATGTATCAACTCTATTGATACGCTGGCTTTCTATACAAAGAAAGCGATTTCCAGCGACGCGGCGACCCCACAATGGGGTAACTTTTTTAATTTTTCTTGCATTTTTGAACATTACAATATCCCCAATAGCAACACTTACCTAAAACATTTCGTCAAGCTTTGTTGACCTTGGAATAAGAAACTCAACTTTTCAAAGCGGCGTACCGTATTCATAAACGTTTATTTTGAAAACCTAGCTTAATTTCGCCACGTCACATTTAAAAAAAAAATCCAAAGTGCTTGGTTCTCTTATCCTATAACGATTGATTTTGTCATCATCATCATCAGCCTATCGCAGTCCACTGCTGGATGTAGGCCTCTCCAATTGTTCGCCACCGTGATCTATCCATGGCTTCCAGCATCCAGCTCTTGCCAGCCATCCTGCGCAGATTGTCCCTCCACCTAGCCAGAGGGCGCCCTACATTACGTCTGCCAAGACGCGGTCTCCACTCTAGAACTCGTTTACCCCATCGGTTGTCGGTTATGCGGCTAATATGGCCAGCCCACTGCCACTAAAGCTCGCTAATCCGGTGAGCAATGTCGATGACTTAATGTCGATGACTTTGGTTTTCTGCCGGATCACCTCATTTCGGATTCGCTCTCGGAGAGAAACGCCGAGCATTGCTCAATCAATTGATTTTGTATAGGAGCTAAATCTGTGAATTTTCTGTTCTTATCCATGTTTCGTCGGCCAGTTTGATCTACCATCTAACTATAACCATCTAAATGGAATGTATGTAAAGTTTATAGAATAAACTTATAGTGGTCGTGTACTATAATGGCCATATTAACTCCTGGAGTCTATCCGAATATAAAATAAAGTGCACTGTAAGCAGTGCTCTGTTCTTGCATCTGTCGTTAGTGCCCCCATGTGGCGTGAAAGCAACGCATAGCACACAGGGTTCGCACTGGTGGAACAAGAAGGAACACCAATATAAATAATCTACAAGGTGTATTAGCCACCTTCGCTTGTTAAGCCGAGTCACTAGTGACATCTTTACTCGATTCCAATAGACTAGTGTCACGAACAGGGCGACTCGTCACAAATGAAATTGAACGTTATGTTGCGATCTCGTGCCACGGTCGCGGCGTAAGTGAGATAAAATCACAAAGGGTGCCCTCCTCAGTTGTCAAAAATGGAAGCCGCTGTTATTGTGCTCTTTTCTTTCTAAATAACAAAGGACTCGTATCTCAAATGACTAAAAACAATTCGTTTGTATTCTATGAACGTTGTGTGCAACTAGCAGGCAACAACAATGACTAATGGAGTTATCGTAAGCTCATTTGTGA
This sequence comes from Marasmia exigua, assembly GCA_019059595.1. Classification (NCBI taxonomy): domain Eukaryota; kingdom Metazoa; phylum Arthropoda; class Insecta; order Lepidoptera; family Crambidae; genus Marasmia; species Marasmia exigua. Next base: position 12,396,375 of record CM032475.1, on the reverse strand, counting down.
GTTTGATAGTGATTCCAATCCATTTAGACTCATTCTAACTCCATTTAGGTACAAACGTGAAATTTTTGCAAGTAGCGAATGTCAGCATTGATTTCGAAATCACTTGTATACCTATTATACTCAAAACTCAAACTAATAGTTATGGGATTCATCTGTCCTCTCAGCCATTTAAGTTAGGTACTTTTCAAAATATCTTTCAATAACTGTTTAAATATATTGAATACAGAACAACTAGGGTCATCATTATCATCATTTCAGCCAATAGACGTCCACTGCTGGACAAAGGCCTCCCCCAATGTTCTCCACACAGATCGGTCCTGTGCCGTCCGCATCTACCGCAGTGTCTCATGACAAAAGTCTTCAATGCATGTGTGTTGCCTTTACGCAGACCCTGTCGCCGGGGGGCGACAGGGTACTGTGGGACTCACCCTCCGGGCCGCTTCTTCTAACAAGAAGCGACCTGAGGGCATACCCACTAAAACTCCCGGGGCTCAACCACCCGTGGGTATAGAATGGGGTCACGGGAACTGCACGAGGCTATTCCCCGCAACCCCACTCCCCCACAGGCCTCTACACGGGGTGTGCGGCCACGCCCCTCCTCAGGCTAGGAGGAGGGGGTTGGGGACAGCCGGATGAGCTGAGCCGTTTCCAACGAGCGGTGGAGGTGCCAATGGCAGTGCCGGCACAGGGACCCCCGTCCCTGTGGCCGGCTGGCCACCTCCACGGAGAGGACGAAGAGTTCTCCGCCGAACTCGTCCTCTCCTTGCTCGAAGCGGGCCTGCGAGCGGGTTAGACTCGCGCTCCCGCTCCGCCGCCTCCATCTGCGCTACCACTTCCTCACAGAAGTGGGCGAAGGCCGTCCAGGCCCTCTCACTATCCAGCATAGCTACAACTATGCTGGACAACGAGAGGTCATGTCCGACCTCCGCGACCAACGCGGACCGCTGTTGGTCGAAGGACGGGCACACCACCAACGTGTGACATGTGTTGCCTTTTTTTTTTTTTTTGCTGGCCCGGTGGAAAATGCCACCTTAAGCACACCCGACCGCTGGGAGACGGCCGGGTAGTGTGGGGCTCTCCCTTGGGGTGCTCCCAGGGGCCTACCCACTAAAAACCACCGGGGCATTTCCTGCTACGTCCGTGTGGGGTGGGCTACGGTGACGGGTAGAAACCAAGTCCGCGGCTCACCCTCGAAGGACGAGAGGCTCGCCAGCACGGCCTCTTGAAAAACGGGCCTCGCCGAAAAACGAGGCCTAGGGCCACTCCCATGGCCCTCCATTCCACCCTCTCCGGAATCGTCCACGTTGCTGGATTGCAACGCAGACGCTCCGGAAGGGACGACTGCAGACCCCTCCCCCAACCCATACCCTGCTGGCTGCAGGGCAGAGAGAGGAGAGAGCACCCACAGACTTTCGGCTATACCCGAAAACCCTCCCGTTCGAGCATCCCCGCTGGGTTGCGGAGACAATCGAGGGGACGGGAAAAGCGGGGGTGACGAGTCGTAACTGCATCCCACTGGCTGCGGGACTCAACACAGACCCACCAACAAAGCCCCCACCATAGAGGCGGGGAGAGCGCTCCCGAGAATCGGGGCGTAACCGACTGTTGGGAGGAATTCCACCACCGTGGAACTCTCCAACACTTCAACGCGCCAGAAGGCGCGACAATTCAAGGCCCGAGAACAAAATGGCCCCCATACGGCACCATCACACCAGGAACACCGGCCCACCGCACGCTAAAGCGCCCGACAGTGGGTGCCACCACACCCCAACGCCAACCCACGGCAGAAGGGGGGGCTGGATAAAGAAGGCAGCCTCCGTGCCCGGCCCTATTGTGCTACATGTGTGTTGCCTGTGATGACACACGGAACCGAAACAACCTCTAGTTATTTCGGTACTATGCCATAATTTATCTCAATTTCACAGCAACAGGATGTAAAACTTAGTAAAAATTTTAAAACTAAAACAGCAAAACAAAATGTCAAAAAAGAGTAAACAGAAACATTATCGACTATATCAATGGAAAAAAATAATACTGTTGCCTACAATTTTAAGTTCTGCTTATGTAAAAATAGATAAAGATAATTATGGGTAGAAAATTGTAACAAGAGTTTCAACACGTCATACCATTACGGTGTGCAAAATGATATGTATAAATATGGATGGTCTGAATTCTAAACTTTTAAGGTGGTGATGTTCTTCTACCAAGAAAAATAAACTCTGCAATAATTTTTTCAGCAACTTTACCATCTGTGTCAATTTTATGGTCATTTTATTTTCCTACGTACGAATATTTTATTTTCGGTATATCGGATTAGGCATGTTTAGGAAATCAATAGTGACTAAGCACGGAGTAAATAAATCACTAACTGATACAAAAAGTATTGGTAGCACGTCCTTGTCTTGCTTTTGCTCCCGTGACCGACCCGACCATGACGGCGCCCCTGGGGTGTTTTTGACCCCCCAAATCTCGCCGTGATTCGGGTCATTAGTTCAACACTTTACGAGTCACCGCTTTAGAATGGGTAAGCGGATACCGCTTAATTCATTCAGGTCGAATATAAGGACTTCTCTTTGTAATGGCAGTAAACTGTTTTATGAGGTTGGAGGGAGGTGTGTTTAGCATGCGTAAGATATAAATTTTACAAAGCATAAAATGAAATTTGGACTCATTTTTCCGCACTTGGACTCTTCTTTGGTCCTGTGTACGAGGTGAATCTACTAGAGAAGTTATTTCAGAGAACGGAAATTTCCCGCAAACTTCACAAAAGTAGCCAAATGATATTGAATGACATAAATTACAATCACGTGAATATATTACAAAATGAAGTTAAGTTCAAGCACTAAAATATTACCGATATACCGATCGATTTATTCTTGCAAGATCCTGGAGAAAAGGTTTCGTCTTATGAAGGAAATTTAAGTCAATGTTATCTTAGCATCGTGCGCCGTAGCTTTTATTTGTTCCAATAATCCACTTAGCTCAAACAGGGAACTTCTCCAGTAACAAATGCTTGACCAATAACAAATAATGCCTATTGACAGCCGGGAAAATCTGTACGGTAGACATGAGAGGCAACAGAGTTTGTCAGTTGGTAACGGGAACATTCTTGTCGCTGACTTCCTTTCTGAACTAATAGTTAGTTGCTAAACAAGAGTTGATGTGTTCGGAGTGGCTTGGAGTTCTATATTCATTAGTTAGAATGGCTAGGAATTTGTGTAGTATGCGTGAGTAATTTTCTGTTACAATGTTAAGATTTAACTTTAAGAGCAACAAGTCGAGCAATAACGAGATGCTATATCCTGATTTCCTATAATCGTGGGAATTACATGTTATTGCTTTTAGTTAAGTCTGAAATAAATTAACTTGAGCATATTTGCTACGTCAACCGAGTTATATTGAACGCAAAGAATCGCAGCAGATGGTAGAGTATACATCGTCATTTTTTTATCGTTTACATCCCGAAATCTTCATAATTGATATCGTGAATAAAGTCAATTAGAGCAATTTAGATCAACAATATACTTGGAAATAAAATTAACTGTTGTAGAGGATAAAAATGACAGTGTAATATTCAATAGTTGTGAATGATATAAATGACACCGACTGTCAAGAGTCTTTGGCTCGAGTACAACCTGCTGACCATTTTCAATAACTTAACTGACAGTCAACGCCTATTCTAATGGCAAATCGTTAAACTGCCAATTTTCACAGAATAACTAATATCCTAGGGAATTCAAAATTGCGTTGTCATTGTCACAGCTGTTTTTGATTTTTGACATTACCTGTATAGCCCTACTTAACAAAACTAGCCCGGTGTCATTATCATGAACAACAAAACAATACATATTGTTTTTCGCCGGTTTATTAGTTCATTCACTCGTGAGGTATGGTTAGCTATACCGACTTTGAATGAACAAAATTGAGTTTATTACGAAAATAACTTAACGAAGTAAATTACCACGCGGATAGTTATTCTCTCATAACTTGCATGTTGGTCGAATTCGCCCCTACATAAAGTTATCTGTGATCCGCCCTTAGTCACTCAATGCTTACAATAGTTTTAGCAATAAGAAACTGGTAGACCAATAAACGCTTTTATAGTTAATCGAAATAGCTGCTTTCTCATTTTATAAAAAAAAAACACACATCTTATAAATTGACCTAACTATATTTAGTAAAGTAGCTTAAGCACAGAAACAACAGAGGAACTAATAAATACTTAAATATACATTACACGCAGACACTGAACAAATACAAGTGTTCCTCTCTCGATTCCAGAGTTGGGATGGTACCCACGACTTTTTGGCATATGAGGTAGGATCACTACGGAATCGACGTGCTAACACATGCAGTTGGGAGCAACCTTTTGCTCCCACGGCTTGCTTTTTCACGGCCTTTGCCTCTTTCTGCGAAGGTCGTGATGTCACAAAAAGAGGCATCAGAATCGCTTCCGTCAAAAGGACCCGCGACGAGCAACGAAAGGTAGGGAGTACATGACGAACAGATGTTTCGTCTTCTTTCTCTCCGTAGCGGAGGCCAGTCGACAATCGGTGCGGGAACATCGACGCTGATATTGCACAGGCCTCTTCTGCAGCCTGGTAGGGAGGGCTTGGTACTACCGGCTGTTCCCATCAATCCTCCTAGCCTATCCGGGGGGAATAGTGTCGGGCCCTCTCTGTAAGCGGACATCCGCCTGAACTCATATGAAGATGAGGCTCTCACGTCTCCTTCCCACTCAGGCGTAGAAGGGAGCACCCCTGGTGTTTAAGTGGATATATCTCAAGCTGATCCAATATGACTACCAAATGCGCCGTCCAGCCAGCAGTACCATTTTATTTTACAAAGTGTCAGAAACCTATCATATGTTATTCATAGTATTTTCCTAGGGATCAGATAAAATTCTGCGTCTACTGTCGGTTATTGGAGATGATAGATATAAAATCGTATGGTCGTGAGTATAAAAATTTTAGTATACTACTTGATCCTTGGTGACTTTCAGAGTGCGTTGTCAGGTTACTCTGGGTAGGACATAAGATGACTCATACGTTTGCGACACTGCACTAAATTTGCACTTAGAAGTAAGGATCTATAAATCTTCACGTGAATATTTTACCTATGCCCGGCCCAGCTGGATCGGAAATTCCGAACAATGGCAATAATAAGAAAATTTTAGGTTCTATCTGGTTAAAAGCGCCTTAGACGATAGTAATATTTTTCTCAAAACTTTTAGGTCAGTGTTTGAAGATCCTTTGCACGTGGGTGTGACGACCCGTTTGGATCAGTGGTAGTGAGTGCTGCCTCTAGTGCAAGGGTTGCGGTTCGTATGCCATGTACAATACAAACATTTGTATGCATGAACATGCGTCTTTGTATTGGTCTGGGTCTTTTCTATGTATTATAAGTATGTATTTACAAAAGAAAAGTATTAAATGTATATATTTGTAATTCCGCTGTTGGTTCTGATATCCGCAACATAGGTGCTTGAGCTACCTATTTGGGAGTCAGATCAATGTATGTAATGTTGTAAAATGTCATCATCATCATCTGCCCATTTAAGTCCCCACTGCTGGGGCACGGGCCTCTCTCAATCACATGAGGGGTAATTGCCATACTCACCACGTTTGGCAGACGGGTTGGCGAGGGTTTTGATATAAATGCAGAGTTTTCCTTCTCTGGGTGCTGATGATCATGCCAGCAGCTTTACCTTAGTCGCCTTTTACGACACCTCGGTAAGAGTGAGGGTGGCCTATTCTACTCTGCCGGGGACCACACGGCCTCGGTAAAATATTTATTTATTAATTGTGTAATTAGAAACCCCTTTAGATACCATAACGAAATTGTTGTTTATATTCACAAACGATTTTGCTGAGTCTCTTTTGCATCTTAATAATACTTGAAAACTTGTTTTCTGTCATATTAGCGTGTAATTACTTGTTTCGTCCAAAGCTGTGGATTTGGAGCCCGGAATATGCTTAGACCTTGTTTCAGGTTTTGGGAAATCTGGTGTTTACAATGAAGCGACTGCCGTCTGGCCTCCGCAACCCTTTTAACAGAACTTTTAACTGCCTCGTTGACGGTGCTTATTTTAAAACAACGCCTGCGTTTGGGGTCCCGGTTTTGATCCCTGGGTCGGGCCATTTGAACCTGAGTTTTGCTGTTGAGAAATTATTGTACCTCTGTGCCTCGGAAAGCACGTTAAGCCGTTGGTCCTGCGCCGGATCCCTCACCGGTCGTATCACACTGGTGTTCCATCGGAATTCGAGGGTAAGGGAATAGAGAGTGCAATTGTGTTTGCGCACACACTTAAGCGCTATAATATATCCTGCGTTAGTGTCTAATTGTTGAGATTGGCCGTCTTAGCCGAAATCGGTTGGAGGATATTATTATTGTTAATAGAACCAGACTAGCTTAATCATGGTTTAACATTTAAGAAATTATCCGTAACGTGCAGATTTCCTCACGATGGTTTCCGTACCTCCGAGCTAATGATGAAAATACGCACATATATTAGAAAAATCAAGATGTACAGCGTCAGATCAGTGATCTGAGACCTTACCATGACCACCAATACTATCCTCGCTATCCAAATCTATTGCTCTGTCTCTTTCACATGCACCACAATGAAAGGGACAAAGCGATAGTTTTGGATAGCGAAAACAGTTTTTCAAACTCATGGTACCGAAGTCGGCGCCTAATCCCTTAATAAAACATTCAATTATTCAATTGAATGTTTTATTAAATTGCAAGATAGTATTGAGCGCCGACTTCGGTAACACCTTTTCTCGAGTGTACTGTTACAAAATGTTATTTGAAGTGTATAAAGTGATAAAAATATTATTTTACACTTTTTAGTTCGTGGTTTGTGAACGCGGTTTTTTTTTCGCAGAATTTTTTTCATCCATGTAAAAAGTCAACATTCGAAACGGTTTTCTACATGTCTTCAAACATTTTTACCTCTAGCTTATTAATAGCTTGCTGTAAAAGACTTGTGTGCTATTGATGCATATTTTGTATTACAGTTAACAGTTTATTTCACATTGAAACTTGACAACAATTGCAATAGCCCAAGACACTCGTTAGTTCACAATATACACAATATAGATGAAATACAATACGCCCCGTTATAAGCGCAGAGTCGAGGCCAGCGTAAAATAAATAAATCTCGAAGTATCTTGGATATTCTGAGCTTTTGCTTCTGTAATATGAAAGTAAGTATTTCAAATTGCATTAAAGGAGTAGTATTTCGTCTTAAGCTTTTAAGAAGTTTGGATGATTATATTTAATAGCATTTTAGTGTAAAAAGTAAATGATAAAACAAAGTTTGGACTATAATTTTGCACTAAGAATGAATGATACCTACTAACAAGCAGGTTGTGCTAACGCCCAAAGACACCAAAAGGTATTTTTATGCTTTTTTTTTTATGTGCATAGGTGGCAGACGAGCAGATGGATCACCTGATGGTAAGCGATTGCAGCTGCCCATGGACACCCGTCGAGTCACAAGTGCGCTGCCAACATTCCCCCCTTTCCCCCTAATTGGGCCTCCTGTACCCTCACTCACGGAGCGAAATACAGCACAGTGCCGCTTCACGCCAGTTTTTTGTGAGGCCGTGGTATCACTCTGGTCGAGCCGGCCAATCATGCTGAAGCGTGACTCTTCCACGGTTTAGTAAAATAACTTTTGAAAGGATTGTTTGCGTGAAGTTTCGATGAGGATGTTGATGAAATAAGACAGTTGAGATCCGTTAGAACAATTGCGTTTACTTCAATGCTTGTGATACAGAGCTTCATAGAAGACAGTTAGAGTTGAAATGCACATAGAGCTAACTAACAAGATGTACATAAAATCTGTCTCGGACGGATTTGGTACTACACACGGCATACGACGTAACAGGAACCGGCCGTCCAGATTAGTCTTTCCTGAGGGCTCTGCGTATTAGCTGGATATACGGTCGTGTAACATTCTGATTGCCCTCAGGTGCTACGCGTATATGATGCGTTTTATTTTGTCTCCAAGGGACGATGCTAAACGCATCATCGCGCGTTGCACGCGAAACAGGATCTTGTTGGTTATTGTTATTTTTGGCCCCCGACGAAAATACAACGGGGTGTTATAAGTTTGACGTGTCTGTGTGTCTGTCTATGACATTGTAGCTCCTGAACAAATGAACCGGTTATTTTTTGTTTGAAAGATGAATAAGGGGGAAGTGTTCTTAGTAATGTTGGATAAAAATCGATCCAAGATGGCCGCCGTCACAAAGATATGGATTGTATGTTTTAACACACCTCCCAAAACAAGGATGTCATATAAAAGGGCTTGAGTAGCAGAATATATTTATTGTGACAAATTTCAAATCCAAGATGGCCGCGGTCGGGGGTTTTTAAAATTTCAATTTTTACTTTTTAGCAAAGGTTAGCTCAAGTAACATAATTAAAGGTATGTAAATCGACAATTTTAAACTTTAATTTTTTTCGGTATAGCAATTTTTCGCAATTTATTTTAAGTAAAATTCATATGAATTAAGCAGTTTTAACTGGTGATAAAATATTTGTAACAATTTAATATTGATAAAACAAAAGTATCGTCGGATCACGACGAAGCAAAAAGCACTTATAAAATTCGTCGACTACCTTGTTAACGAGACCATGGTCTCCGGTAGCTTAGTCGGGAAAGCATCTGCCTTGTTAGCAAAAGATCGTGGGTTCGAATTCCACCCGAAGATTGTCAAAAAAAATTTAATGCATTATTTACATAAGGATTTTTAACTGGTTTTTATCGAGTCACATAGGTACTGGCTCACTAGCTTTAAAAATTATCTATCTGTATATCTATAGGTACTGATAAAAAAATCTCAAATTGACCGAATATTATGCATGGTAGTCTTAACTGTCTTAGAAGCATATATCCATCCGATTTGTTTAAATAATATCCAATATTTTTGGAACAGCATATGAGTATGGGTACAGCGGAAGCGATCTCCCAATACACTAAACGCAATTTAGAAAAGTTTGTTCACCAAACTGGACTCTACTGGGAGTCATACCCGAAACCTCTTTTAGGTTCAGTATTGAATATCCTTATTTTTGTTTCGAACTTATCCATTTTAATTTCAATATTGCGTGCTATATTGGGTACACTATAACAGTTACGAGTACGATGCGTAAAGATTGGTCTTTTGTGTTTATTCTCTCTCGTGTCATTCTAATGGGACTTGTTACCATAGTCTATAACATAAGCGTCAGCGGTACCATTGTTCATTTTCAAGACTATCGACGAAATATTTGAAACTTTAATTCGAAACCATAGTTCATTAAATTTAACATCGTTTTAAAGAATTATAGTCCATTCAGTATCTAAGGGTTAAAAGGACAGTTCTAGTTTAACATTAATTGTGAGACGGTCTTTTTAAGCCTAACCGATATTTTTAAGAATCGAGAATGTTTTCTTGAGACATCAAATCGACTTTTTATTGTTTCGATTTTTAAATTTTATTAAGACTTTATCTATGAATGTATATGGAATACATTATGTAAAAAAATATGCATCTTATTTATCTGAAGAATAACAACACTCGCTTGACGCATCGGAACCACCTTCGTCGCCAAAAGAAATTACTAGTTCTTGGTCCCTAATGCATAGATTGCTATTTGCACGAGACAATAATCGTGATTCGATTGTAAGATGGTCGTCATACCGATTACTGATTTATTGCGATTGTTTGTGTCAATGCCTATGAGCAAAATATTCGATTAACGCATTATGCCATTCATAAGATATTTTTTACAATTTTTATTAGTAATAACTATTTTAAGTTCTTGTGTAGATTAATTGAGAAATATTAATACTTGTAATTTTCGAAGAATAAGAACACAAAAAAGTTAATGATTTTTACAACTTAGATAGATGTGTGATACGAAACCTTTGAACTGTTTTATTCACCTTCAGATAGTGAATGGACTATAGTGCTGTTGGAATGACGTAAACGTAGACGTTAATTCATTAAATTAACTAACTGGCATAACCTTAGTTCCGTGGAAGACAGGGCGACCCCTAGTGTGGGAAGCAAGGTAGGTCGACACTCTGGCTCCATCCCATCTTTTGCGTACCGCATTAGAGGCTGGGGCCGCTGTTGCATCAGCGGAATCACTCAAACGGCGCAAATACGCAGGTTTAAGCAACACCTGCCTATTTGAGCCGTTTGAAGATGAGACCCTCGGACCGTGGGGACCGGGAGCCCTGCACCGTGACCTAGCGCAGAGTCTGGTTGACGCTACGGGTAACAGGAGAGCTAGCGTATTTCTGGGCCAACGTATAAGTTTGGCCATTCGGAAGGAAACACGCTAAAACTCCTGGGCACAATGACCATGATATATTATGCCAATGATATCAAGTCAAGTCAATCAGCCATGTTCAGTCCCACTGCAAGGCAAAGGCCTCCATCATAGAAATCAAGTCATCGCTACTATGATGAGATTAGGCTTAATCACCACGCTTGCTTAAAGTGGATTGGAGATCACAAACCCGAGCTTTGTTCAAAAAATTCGAAACATACTTTTTGCTCGACCCGGGATCGAACGAAGTCAATTTTTTTTTTAAATATTTATGTATATAATAATAATCTTAAATGTAAAATATTTGTTTTTTCTTAATTAATAAATGTATTTTTCACTAGTCGGATTTATTGGAAAAGAATAGTTAGTTGCAGGTCTATTGACTTCAGCAAAGGAAAAGTAAAAGTTGCAAGACTTTTAACTAATATTTACTCGAATAGCCCATAAATATTCAAATCTACAAACGCTATTTCGGAAAATGGTTAGTGGAAGCTCTAGAACAGCCAAATATAACTGAGAATTTCGTTTCAAGTGAAATCATAGCCCGTAAGCCCATAGTTTTTAGCACAGCGTATGCAAAAACTAGTTTTGCTGTTGTCCTATGTACAATGAAAGCGGAAAGAATAAAAAATGGTTTTGAATTATATTGTATCGTCATGATGTTGGAGTTTTTTATACATCAATAATCTGAAATATAAACGTTTATATGACACAAATGTTAATCGACCTTGGACGACTTAGACACAATGCTCGACGACTTCAGTAGAATCTAGTAGTGGGTTAGAAAATGAAAATTATGTCGAATTCTCATGTCGTACCCACTCTTGTACAGGTTGGAAGCTCTACACTGAGAAGATGTGGACGAGTACATATACCTCGAACAAAAAGTCCAGCTTGATAAATCCAACTTCCTGAAAGAGCTAGGCAGCGTTCGGGAAGCTTCGCAGCATATTTTTGGCCCATCGACCGCAGTATCTCAAGACAAAAGTCTTTAATGCGTGTTTGTTGCCAGTGATGACATACGGAACCGAAACGTGGCCGCTTACAATGTGCCGATTAAGTAGACTCAGGGTCACCCAGAGAGCAATGGAGAGAGCTATACTCAGAGTCTCTTTGCGTGATCGTATCTCTGATACTAATCTCTGATATTTGATAATAATGAGATCCGCAGGAGAACTAAGGTCACAGACATAGTCCGAAGGATTGCATGTCTCAAGTGGCAATGGGTAGGTCACATAATGAAGAGAACAGACGGCCGTTGGGGCGGAAAGATCCTCGAGTGGGGGCCACGTACAGGAAGTCGCAGCCGTGGCAGGCCCCCCACAAGGTAGACCGACGATCTGGTGAAAGGTTTCGGGAATCCATTGGATGCGGGCGGCACAGGACCGATCTGTGTGAAGAAAATTGGGGGAGGCTTATGTCCGGCAGTGGAGGTCTATTGGCTGAAATGATGATGATGATGATTACACAAATGACAGTACAGTGAAAATGTTTTTTTGCCCCTAGAACCTTATCATTTTTTTATTACAATACATAAACCGATTTTATTATTATACATATGTAATACTCAACTTTAATTTATAGCATACATACAGGTACTGATCCAACATAAGTGTATATGAAGAACGGTTCGTATCAAATGCATTATTATGCATTGGGCTAGGATCTACGAAAGGATGATTAATAGCTAAAAGCTTAGAAAAACTTAAATACATAAGATTAGGTCATTGATAATAATAACATACAGGACGTATCCGTAAACAGTCACATTTTAATGTGATAGGTTGTAGACGAGCAGACGGATTATCTGATCATAATTTTAACCATAAACCTTTTTTTTATATTTCTTAGGTGGCACACGAGCACACGGATTACCTGATGGTAAGCGGTACCCTCTCTCACGCAGAAACACAACACAGTGCTGATTCACGCCGGTTTTCGGCCGTCGTATCACTCCGGCCGAACCGGCCCATTCATGCCAAAGCGTGGCTCTCCCTCGGTCAAAAACATTGTCTATGGCTTTTGAAAGGTCGCATAAAAAATTCAACATTTCATCTAAAATCGGTCTCGTGACTCTTTCAAAACAACAATCATCTTTGCTTTGACTTTAAAATTGTTCAGAATGGTCAGTAAAAGTGTTAGTGCGCCACAAAAAGCAAAAACTGAAGATTATCTAATAATTCCCTTCACCATCTGTATCAATAATATTCTAAAATCAAAACCACAAAGATAGATTACAAACCGAACGTTCATGAGCAAAAACAAGCAATAGAATGCGGGAAATGTCTCAGAAAGAATTTGCAGTTCGCGCCACCAAAGAACTCCCGTAAAAAGTGCGCTGGAGTCGCCATCAACATTCAATTTTGAGCCTTATGATAATAGCCACAAAGAATTTCAAATTTTAGTTCCGTTTTTATCCGCGGGACGACTATCGTGGCGCGTACTCTACGATGCATGCCAAGCGGAGGACAGATATCATATTTTATTTATTTTCCTGACCTACTTCTTGGATGCAGTCCTTACTAGATTGCAGCTTACTCTCTTCATCGAGTTATTTTATGAAGAAATACGTTTTCGTTTACATACTCTACCTACATTCGCGCATTCGAGTGATGAACACTTGTGCTGGTTCAGTATCTGGGTATTATATGAAAACGCAAACTCCTTTCTGATGCGAACAGCCAAGGAGTGAAACTCGTTGCGCGCCGATGTATTTCCTGAACAATATAACCTAGGTCTCCTAACGGCAAAAGTGAATAGGCTTTTCATGGGGAAGCATGACCCACCTTGGACCTTTATCTTCACTTAGCATCAGGTGAGATTGAGGTCAAATGTTTGTCTGTCATAAAACAAAAGAAAAACATTAACAAGTTTAAGCAGAAGAACTGTATTTAGAAAAGAAAAAACCGGCCAAGTGCGAGTCGGACTCGCGCACCGAGGGTTCCGTACAAACCTGCAAGGTTTACAAAGTTCGTTCATTACGACAATCGAGTCATAACTATGGTATTTTTATTGCAAAATGAAATTCATAACATTACAATGGGGAAAGATGGAGGAGCATAAATTTAAGACAAAGATCTCTTTATCGTTTAAGTAATCCTTTATTTTATATTAACACATATCATTTCGATAAAAGAACGTCGAAATATAAAGAAGAAGGCTATTTCGTCTTCTTTAAATGTTGCCCTCCCCATACATAGTATAATAACTCGCGGTCATTGCTGTAACTACAATTATGTTTACAATCACAATTTTTTTGGTGGTATAACTACTTAAAATTTTAAGCTTTTCGGATTTTTTCTGTTACCTGTGCTGTAAGCTATTGCTTCTTACCAAATTTCGAGATTCTATGTCAACGGGAAGTGGCCTTTAGGTTTTAATTCCCTTGCGTGTAGTTGCGAGTTTCAAAATATGCGGTATCAATGGTTGTACTTTTGCGTTTTGCGTTTTTGCGTTGACTTAGATTTTTTTATTTTTCACGGGTTAAAGGCAATTAGATCTAAGTATTTGATATGAATTTCAACTTGATAGCTCTACGCGTTCATGAGGAAAAAAGTAATAAGTTTATATTTATTAAAAAATATATATTTTGTAATGTAACTAAAAATTTAAGGTTCTCGGAATTTTTCCTTTATGTGTGCTATAAAACGTTGCTTCATGCCAAATTTCAAGATTCTAGGTCGACTGGAAGTACCCTTTAGGTTTTGATTCCCTTGCGAGTACTATCGAGTTTCAAAATATGCAGCTTAAATTGCTGTTTCTTTTGATTGCGTTGACATAGAAGTTTGATTTTGTTACAGCTTAAAGGTATTATAGACCTGAGTATTTGGTATGAATTTCAATTTAATACCTCTACGCGCTTATGAGGAAATGGGTAGTAAGTTTAAAATTATTAAAAATATATATATTATGTGATGTAACTAAAAATTTATGGTTTTCGTAATTTTTCCTTTATCTATGCTATAAGACGTTGCTTCGTACCAAATTTCAAGATTCTGAGTTCACGGGAAGCACCCTGTAGGTTTTGATTCCCTTGCAAGTGTCGAAAATTTGCGGCATAAACGGCTGTATCTTTTGATTGCGTTCTCTTAGAAGTTTGATTTTTTCACAGCTTCAAGGGACAGTAGACCTGAGTAATTGATATAAATTTCAGCTTCATACCTCCACGCGTTCCTGAGAAAAAGGGTCTTGACAGACGGACGGACGGACAACAAAGTGATCCTATAAGGGTTCCGTTTTTTCCTTTTGAGGTACGGAACCCTAAAAACTGGGTACTTAGAAATAAAAAACAAACAATTTTAAACTAAAGCTTCACCAAAAGTTAAAACAGATTTAGTCTCTCTGGCAGTGTCCTTGAAGTGCTGGCGATGGAAACACGATGAGCCAAGTAGGAGCTTAGGTAGGTACTGCTACTTTAGATTACCCGTGGCTTTAATTAAACGCATTGTTAAGTCACGTAAGAAGGTAACATTTAGATGCATGTACTTTTTTATAATTTATTGGTTAATTTCATACCACAGACTCTGGTTTCGTGCCTTTCTTTGCTAGTTACAGAGATTGTTTGTTTCTCTGCGAACAAACATTACTTTTCTTACATGTATGATGCATGTACTTTGTAGCTTGTACGGCTCCGGAATTCCTCACAGTCCCCGGAAGAAGGAAAGGTTTTTTAGTCTTCGTCCCACAATAGAGCACGTCCCATCTTCCTAGGTATGATATGTACTCTTGCCATCGTCACGTAAGTCCCTTTGCCCAAGGTTTCATATTCAAATTATTTATTGCATATCACATTCCAACACAAGGTGGTACATAAACTTATAAGGTATCATGTGACGCCCTGGGAGGGCACAGCAAGTCAAGAAAGAGGGCTTTTTTTATATATGAGAGGTGGCAGACGAGCAGACGGATCACCTGATGGTAAGCAATTCCGCCGCCCATGGACACCCGCAACACCAGTGGAGTCACAAGTGCGCTGCCAACCTTTTCCCCTTTCCCCCATTGGGCCTCCGGTAACCTCACTCACACGGCGAAACACAGCGCAGGCGCTGCTTCACGCCGGTCTTCTGTGAGCTTGTGTTCGGCTTACTACTAATACCGACCGGTTGGCCGAAATACCGATGGCAAGAGACCGACGGTTGATATCATTTTACGAGGAATGACACTTTTTACACACGAAAGTCTGTGGTGCCGCAAAGCGCTAACAGCGGTACCACAGGAACATGTGTGTTGTATACAAAGCTCCATACCTAGACGAAGACCCACAGCGAGCTTGAGAGTCTGTGACTCCACCGATACAGCGGCATTAGCTTACTACCAGGTAATCCGTCTGATCGTCTGCCATCAATCAAATAAAATAAGGAAATTAAATTTCTTAGCAATTACTTGTTTTTGACCACCTCAAGTAGGTAGTACGAGTAGGTACTCAGTTTCTTCAATTTCCTTTCCTTAATTATGTTGACAAAAATCTGGCAGGCATCTTAATTTTCAAAGATCAAAAGCGGGCATGGTCTAGTGATCTTTCGTACCTTTTCCTATATACAGGAAAAAAAATCGCAGGAAGTTTAATATTTTGCTCAATAAAAGCGTTTCTATTAGTTTGGGAGAAAAATTTTTTTATGGAGAGTTCGATTTATTGTTTGTTTTTAGGCTGATGCATCGACGAAACTAGCATTGCCAATAGATTTGTATTTAATTCTGGCAAGTATTAAACTTTTTTTTAAGTAATCGGTGAATGCATAAAAAAAAGTGTAAATATTTTTTGAGACAAAATTATGTCATAATTTCTTTTTACAAGTAAACATATTTTTTGTAATTGCTAAAAGTCTTTACAACCATAAAATTATGGTTACTTGTACAAAGATACGATTACACAAGAACACTTGTGTTTGTTCAGTGTCTGGGTGTAATATGATATCAGACAACCAGAGGCACACAAATATATACTAAAATACATATTATGTATTTTAGTATATATTTGTGTTCCTCTGTTGTCTGATATCTGTAACACAAATGCTTAAGCTACTTAGTACGGAATCAGGTCAACGTATGAGATGTTGTGAGAATTATTATTATTATTATGTTCTTTATATGCTGAGTATCACAACTATTTGCTGGCTTTTCAGAAATGTACGGGCCTAGGCCAAGTAGAGTTCCTACACTACGGATCTGATTGTGATGTGGTGGGGGTAATGAGTCTTGATTGTGATGATCTATTATTATTATTATTATCTCAAAAAAATTAAGACTTTCCTTTATGGATTTACTGTTGTATTATTTTTATGTCTATATGACATAATTAATATGTGTCGCCACAATTAATATGTTTATGTTTGTGATGTTGTGCAATATTTATTTATTTTAGACGGTCGACTGGCCTTCGCCCACTTTGCACCAAGATATGGTCGGAAAGATGAGATCGATAAGGATTTGCGCGGACTCTTGGTGAATGACTAGCAGGAAGTAGCGCAAGACAGACCGAGATGGAGGCTCTTATTATCGGAGGCCAAGACTCACATTGGGTCGCTGCGCCAACCTAGTTAATATTTATTTACATATTTTTGATGTTCATCTCAACAATATACATAGTGTACATATTTATCATTGTTATAGTCTTCCTCATATAATTTAGATTCCTTCGAACGAAGCGTGAAGAAACATGTCGCGGGTATGAGCAAACGGAGGTGATGCCGTTGTAATTGCTCCGTAAGCTCCTCTCTTGCTCACCATCAGGCTAAAGAGAGCCAATATACTCCATACGCCATATTGCATTTGTTGTTCGAGAACAAATGGCAACAATTAAAGGTACACCAAAAGATATTGTACTAAAAGTGACTTTTGTCAAATGCTTAGATATTTAGCTGGTCCTAACAGATCAGAACCACGCTAAACACCTCATTGTGCGATGCCATTCACGCCGCTGAAGACAGATCAAGCTGGCGAAAGAAAATCCTGGAAAGAGTGCTACCTCACTCAGATCTCAATAATGCTCAATGCAGAGACCTTATTGACACAATGAGGAGGGGAGATATTTAGCTAGGTTTAAATGCTAAGATAATTTTGAAGCTGGCTGTAAGTACCATTCAACACACCAGGTTTTACACAGATGTGGAATGTTTAGATGTCACAAAATTTTAAAGCCAGTGCCAACAGAGGCAATGCTGCGAAGCCGTGACATCGCGTCCGTTGTAATTGCAACGTGGCCTCTCCTCTTTCTTACCATCAGGCCGCGGGGAGCCAATATACTTAGTATCTTTAAAAAAAATCGTCAGTTACATTATAATATTCCATTTACTGCCTTCTTGGTAGCGTAGTATCTAGTGTGTCGCATTTTAAATAAATAAATAAATAAATCATTTATTTTTCTCATCACAAAGGTCAATGACAATACATTACTTAAGGTTACATAATATATGAGGTGTATAACCTTGTGAGAGACTGGTGTCCATACTAGGGTAATCCCTGTGTTACGGATCGCCAGGCCCCCACCCTCAGACATATTGTCTTAGTTGACAAGTAAAGGTTTGTATTTAAACGACTTATGGATAATATTATATCTTAATTTTACAAAAGAAAAAGAATAACAAAAGACAAAAAAGTGCATGCATGAATTAAACGTGTGTGTGTGTGTGTGCGTGCGTGTGTGTGTGTGTGTGTGTGTGTGCTCGTGTATGCGTGTGCATGTGTGTGTGTGTGTGTGCGTGCGTGCGTGGGTGTGTGCGTGTGTGTGTGTGTGAATGCCAACGTGTGTGCATGTTATGTACTGTATTGATGAAGCTCTTGTGCCGTATATACTTATGATAATACTTTCAATAAATTTTCTGTACTGTCATAATCTAAATTAAGTAGCCAATTTTGTATCAATTCCTTACATGCTCGTGTTGGTAGCGAGTAATACGATATGGTTACATTTAATTTATTGTAGAGATATCCCCCCAGAAAGCAAAAGAACTTACCTGTAAAATGTGTATTAAAGCTTTGAGAAGAACAAATATTGTTCTGCCTTCTTTTGCTTTCTAAAGTGGAGTCATAATGTAGTGTGGAATGTTTTAATATAATAGTGTGAAGTATGAATAATTTTCGAACTGAAAGAACCCCACATTGCTTATAAAGGTTAGTTGTAGGATACATGAATGGGAGAGACCTACCTAAGAAATCAGCTGTGATTGAGGTTCCAACTTCAATTCTGTAGTTGGGATTTGTGTTTGAGTTTTTCGGTAATGAACTCAGTGGCAGCCCGAAGTCTTTTTTCGGTCTTCCTGAAATCCCTCTGCAGTGTCCCATTGGAATATTAGGATAAGGATGGGGCTAATGTTATTCATTTATCCAGCATAGTTTGAGTCGCATAAAGTGTATTATAGGTTAATCGCGTATTAGGAATGGTGTTGTCCTTGTCTGGTCTTCTATCGTTATACCTAATAAATGTATTAAGTACGGAAGGCTAGTGGACTGTAAGAAGCTAAATGGATATGGACTGAAACTGTTAAGTCAAAGCGACATAAATTATAATTAAAACGGTATAAAACGTAAACAATTCACGTAAGACCGCTTTCGTTGTACATCTCCTGTAAAGGATTACAGTGTGACATCTTAAAACTAGGAAGTTTTAAGATGTCACACTATTTTGAGTGCAATAAACATATTCATTTATTCAATGCTATTTTCACACACGTCAGATCCCAAACTCAAAAAAAATCTGCGATAAAAACCGCCTTCAAATACCACGAACAAAAAAGTGTCAAATAATATTTTTATCACTTTATACACTTCAAATAACATTTTATAACAGTACACTCGAGAAAAGGTGTTACCGAAGTCGGCGTCAAATACTTTGCAATTTACTACAACAATTAATTATTCAACAGGGATTAGGCACCGACTTCGCTAAAACCTTTTCTCGAGTGTACTGTTATAAAAAGTTATTTAAAGTGTACAAAGTGATAAAAATATTATTTGACACTTTTTAGATCGTGGTATATCAAGGCGGTTTTTAACTCCTTGCCGTTGACGAGTTGACCTTCCATCAACAGCAGAGCCACAAAATTAATACAGTCAGGCGTAAATACTGGTGCAGTTTTGAAAAAAGATACCAAAGCATTACATGTCCCTATAAAATTTGAAAGTTCCCCTCAATTTTTCCAGGATCCCATCATCAGATCCTGATATCCTGATCATGGTTCCAATCCGGAACTACCCACTTTCAAACTAAAAAAGAATCATCTAAATAGGTTCATAAATGGCCGAGTAATCGGCGAACAAACAAAAAAAAATGATATATACATTACATTACATTATTGATACATTTCGAATTGAGAACGTCTTTTTTTTAAGACGGTTAAAAAGACAACCAACCGTTTTATACCTATGGAACTATCAATTAAATACTAGAAGTTATAAAAGTAAATAAGAAAGATCTAAATAGCCGTTTCTATAACCAGCTTCAGTGTACTATAATTTATGATTTTAGAGCATACAGAATCTAGATATTTGTTAGCGGACACGAGTTGTAAATCCATTAGTTGCCAGTCAAAAACGAACAAATGGATACTAGCGCGGCTCCGCGACCAGTTAGGCCCGAAGTTGATGCGCCAACAAGATTGATGGCACTGGCAAACAATATCTCGTTAAAACATTTTAATATGAGAAACAAAAAAAAAACCGTGGGAAAGCCACGCTTTACAATGAATGACACGGCTCGACTGGAGTGATACCACATCCTCTCAGAAAACCGGCGCTAAGCAGAGTCTCTACTGCTTTGCTTCATGAGTGAGGGTACCGGAATCTCAATCCTAGCGAAAGGGGGTTTAAATGTTGGTAGCGCACCTGCGACTTCATTGGGGTGTCCATGTCTCAGGTGATCCGTCTGCTCGTCTCCCAACTATTCCAAAAAAACTGATTTTGAATTTTAGAATTGTAAGCTTTACAATTACATTCTACAATATTTTTTATTGGCTATAATTAAGACTGGATAACATTTCTCGGTCAAAACCGGTTTTCATTTCTTGGAGATCATTAACATTTTTTTTAAATTGTCGAATTGAAAACCTTCTACGTTTCTTGCTGTCGGTTAAAATTGCATACTTTTGTGAAGTCTAACTGAACATAGACAAAACTACTTTGACCTTGAACTGAACACAATCAACACTAATTTGAATCCAAGACCTAAAGGCGCTCTTACACGTAGTTTCCGAATAAACAAACTTGGCACTAAGTACAATCGCGCAAAGTAAACGAGTGGCGATGGTCGTATAAGTTTATCCCAAAGTAATTTTAGAAAGACATGTTTTAAGTAAGTAAGTAAACATTTATTTACCATATGCAAGAATCAAAGTGAGAGGACACATAACATAAAATAAGTTAATATATAAACTAGTGGCCAAGGATGTAGGACGGACCTAGTGAAAATGAACAAAATGAAGTGGTCCAAAAAAAAAGTCCAAGCTCAGCTTATGCTGCAGCGGTTTGGAGCCGCTGCCGCTCTGGTTTTCAGTTTGAACCTTGAGTGACGAAATCAATTTTGAATGAGACTAACAAAGAATGTGATATAATAACAAAGAACAGCAAAAATTAAAACAAAAAGAACGAGGACACAAAGAAACAATACCTGATTACATAAAATGTTTGGAAATAAAGTTTATGATAAAAAAAAATAGCAGACCGCGCCGAGTGTGTAGCGACAACGGGATGTGACCGGTCGTGTGAAGGTGCCGTTAGCTGTCTATGGACGTCACCTTCCGAGCGAAAAAGAAGAGAACTTGACTTTTTAAAGGCAAATTTAACCGCGGCAACCCTGCCCGGTGCATTCATATTTATTGAACCTGCAAACCCTATAATAATAATATCCTCCAACCAATCTGAACGATCTGCCACGTGCGCAGGATATATTAAAGTGCTCAAGTGTGTGCGCAAACACAAGTGTACTCTTTATTTCCTTATCCTCATATTCCGATGGGACACTACTGTGACACAACCGGAGAGTGATCGCCGTCGCTTTAAAGTACGACTTACTAACCACTGCGCCACCGAGGCAGTCAACATAGAGAGGCATCCCCTATTTTCCTCCAATGGATCCATATCAACACCAGGCTAAGTGCAGACGTCCAATCAACTTGGAATACTCTAAACTAGGACTCCCACCCTTAAACGATCCCCTGAACCCGACCCCCGGCGCTCTCAGTCTCAGTCCTAGACTTTTCAAATGAATTTACCTAAAACCACTGTTCAAGTAGTTGTTTGTTTCGAATATAACAGGGTCGGCTTAGAAATACAGTGTTTAAAAAATCCGTATGAATATACTAAAACAATAACAAACTTTCATCAGACTAACATTACAATTTTATTCCAAACTGCTTAAAATAGTATTCGGTGAACAAAAGCGCTGTGGTGTGAACCGGTGTAGAGTAGTACCGAAGTTAGGTAAACTGCTTAAAATTTTAACTGTCACTTAGCGTGCTTCGTGGAGAATTTGACTGCCGCTGTATATTTTAGAGCCATTGACTGCAGTTAAAATGCTTTTAGAGATTACGTTTTAGATATTTCGAGCGCAGCCAGTGAAATGAAATTTCAAAACTCGAGACGTTAAACAAGTCTGCTTCAATTCCAAAATAAAGGAAGTTCATTCACTGTTGTGCGTCTACCCTTAGCGATAGACAATATAATGACTATTTTAACGAACTAGGTGCACGAAGTAGATTAAAGATGAGGTGTATCTACTTATTTTTTTGTGTCTATTTTGTAGTAACTAGTATTTCGTAGTAACCCTCACTCTTACCGAGGTGTCGTAAAAGGCGACTAAGGTAAAGCTGCTTGCATGATCATCAGCACCCAGAGAAGGAAAACTCTGCATTTATATCAAAACCCTCGCCAACCCATCTGCCAAGCGTGGTGAGTATGGCAATTACCCCTCATGTGATTGAGGGAGGTCCGTGCCCCAGCAGTGGGGACTTAAATGGGTTGACGATGACGATGATTGTAGTAACTGTGGCAAGACGGCAGTTATCACATGGGGCTTTCTTAGGATATATCCTATGATGTCGCAATAATAGTATACGAGTTTGCTTTATGTTGTAAGAGGACTTCTTTCCTCAGCAACCTATCAATAGCAGGACAAATAAGGACACTAACCTGGTGGATCTTCTGTTCTGCTGGCGATGATATATACAGATATAGTCTCGAGATAATGATTACACGAATTAACTTTCAAAATGTTTACACAATTGGCGGATGCTACTATGCCTGGGACATAGTTTAGGAAAACACAAGTATGCCCACCACTTATGCCACCCCCTAGGCTTCGCTGATTGGACACACAGGAACGACGAGTCGCTACGTGTGAAGTCAGTTGGGCTGCAGGTTATTGAAGCTTTGGTCGTGTAGCGACTGACGGAAAGCACCGGTTCCGGGTTTTGATAGAGGAGTGACCATAACCTTGTGAAGTTTGTTGAGATAGTCGAGCACTTCTGATAACATTAGTCGGCTTCTACGACACCTCTGTAAGAGAGAGGTTGGTGCTATTCTAGGACCGGACACCACACGGCTTCACAATGTAGAACTCAAATAATGTTCCAAAACAATAATTGATGCACCAAAATATACGATTACAATTTATGTTACGGTGATATCGGGAGCGCTTGCGCCGGCTCCACAGATCGATGCGAAGTGTATCCCTCTTGAACTGTCAAAAATGATAGTATCAGCCTATAAACTGTCCCACTGCAGGGCAAAGGCCTCCATCATAGATATCAAGTTATCGCTACTATGATGGGATTAGGCTTAATCACCTTGCTTGCCAAATGCGGATTGGTGATCACAAACCCGAGCTATGTTCCGAGTATGAAAAATTCGAAACATACTTTTCGCTCGACCCGAGGAATTGAACCCAGGACCCCGAGATCACAGCCCGGTACAACCCACTAGACCATCAGGGCGTTAATCAAAAATGATAGCTCGCTGCTAATGTTATTGCTTTAGAGGTTCAGTCCAGTTACAACGTACTATTCATAGCACTGGCTCCCAAGCTCAGGCTTATTTGGAAAATAAACAAATTATAACAAAACAGTACATAACCTTTACAAATATTTATTATCCGATACATACTTTATTGGAATAAATCATACACACCTACGTCATTATATTGTTGTAAAAATAATAGATACAGTAGTAAATACAGTCACTTTCAATCTGTATTTTAAGAGATTTTTCAAATATCCCGGCTCCCACAACTCAGCATCACGACACAAAAAATGATTAAACGTCCGTTCGCCACAAAGGCCGTATAATTTACAATGCTATCCGGACCCGAGCAAATCTGAAATACCAAAGCTATGCAAAAAGGACAAATAGAAAGTACCTGAACGGAGAGGATGAGCAGTCGATCATTCTGCATTCAAAAGTGGATCCAAAAACATATCTAGTTAGACGGTACAATGCCGCATTGTTTGCCTTAATGCTGCCCATACATCGCTGCGTTCTAGTGATGCGACTTTTGCTCAAAAATCTCGAGTACAGTCCGCGCTACCAAAGACGCTATCAACATTCTAATTTGAGCTTTATAACGATAGACACGAATCTTAAATTTACTTCATGACTTCTTTCATTGTGATGACTGTATCAACCATGACGTGAACATCAACCTAGGCCTCCGTCATGCTGTTACGCAGATTTTCATCCCAGGTTTTTCTCAAGCAGTCACTGCAATCAGTCGTCCTAAGGTCAACAGGCCAACGAGTGGCATTGCATCCCACGCTACGCTACGTGTTCTCCATCGAATCAAAATTCTTATGAGACAATGATAAAAATGTGTTCAAGTAAGGAAACACCATCGCGAGTTTTTTTTATTGCAGATGAGTTTGCTCTTGGATTCACACTGAACTCTAGAGAAAAAAGCAAGCTAACCTAAAAGTAGCCTATTCATTCTAGCTTTGAAAATATTGGGGTGGTTCACTGGGAAAAATAGACGCTGGCAGTGCGCATCACGAAGGAGGAGGAAAAGCGTTTTGTACGCAATCGAGTTTTCTTGAACTCAAGTATCTAAATCTACGTAAAATCTGACGTCCGCTTTCTTATTGCATCTCTAAGGGATCCACTACTACGGGAAGGGACTGCATGATTAGTCGTATTTATGATGTTTAAAATTTAAATAAAATAATCAATCCAACGCTATGACGAGGAAACAAAGCATAAAATCAGGCGTAAACTACATAAAAAGTTTTATTTTTATATTATGGCTCTAACCGAAGATATCTTGCCAATGTTAAGTAATTTATTGAGAATAAGTAAGCACTTAACAGTCACTATAGAAAACGCCGGTGTTTTACGTTTAATTGACCTACAGATTCTGCCAATACCACTCTAAACTCAATCGCGGGTTTTAGACTCTATTAGGTCCAAGCAAGTAGTCCGTGACAACTCACTCGACAAACAATAGCAGTGTCAAAAATGATACAATTCAACGATTCTTATTATCAGGATTACTTCGCGGCACAAATAAACAACAAATTTGTTCATAAAAAACCACTAGATATTAATTTAAAACCTTTGAATTGCATCAGCCCACGCGAAGTATTTGACTCCTACCGCCAGAATCCTCCTACATAAAAAGTACTTACTCTAAAAAGGCTTCCTAGTCAACCAGTTGTCGACACACCTATGAAGTTTTTTTTTTACAAAAAGGCACAAGAGCTCACGCCCAGAGCTCACCTTAGCTTCATGGTAGCAAAGGACATCCTCTTTTATGGTCCAAGTGCCGGCCAGTAAGTTTTGGCAGTATTCTGTAGGACTCACCCCCCTTTTTTATGTGATAGGTGGCAGATGAGCTGACAGTAACCTGGTTTACCTGATGGTAAGCGATTGTCCGCCGCCCATGGACACCCGCGACACCAGTGGAGTCACAAGTGCGCTGCTAACCGGTACCCTAACTCACGCAGTGAAACACAAGCACAATGCTGCTTCACGCTGCTTTTCTGTGAGGCGATCCATTCATGCCGATGCCGACTCTCCCATGGTCTGAGTATTTATTACTAAGACACCAAAGCTGTAGAGTCATTATCCTTGGTTTTATTTGAGTTTACAAATCAAAACTTTCAATTAATTAATTAAAACATAACATCTTGTTATAATGCCAAATTTTGACATTTGAACATCAGGGAGATAAGAAGAAAGAAGAATTAAGCAAAATTATTTTTTGGTCGGCACATCCATAAAAAATATAATATGAAATTCCGAGGGTCTCCTTTAAACCTTATTCAAAGTCCACTTTCCAATTACAGATATAGTAGGACGGAGGCAACACATGTGCCATGGCGCAATACACTTATATCGGTAAATCTTTACACTTTAAGATAAATTTGTGGTTTCTAGATGTTAACATTTCTTTGTGAACTAGTAACTAAGAACTGTTCTTTTTAATAACTCAATTGACAAAATTAGAAGCGAAGCATCACTAGTCCGCTTCAACCCGCACCCCTTCACAATGGGCCGCTAAATGAAAAAGCATTTACTTCGTATTCTTTCTCTATTTCCCTTCTGTATTTGTATTTAAAAAGTTTGGAGCGGTTAAATTATTCCGCTGCTTCGACTTATACAGTCCACCGGATCGGAATTTTGGCCTACAGTATTAATTTGTTTGACTTGTTTGGGGTCAAAAGTGTTCATTTGTTAAATCAACAGCGCTATAAAATAACGGGATCGGTTTAGAGGAACTTCAAAGTACTATCCTGGTAAAGACAGATCCCTGATAGTTTGTTTTGAATCAAGTTGTGTAAGACATAAAAGCGAGAGTCAGTCGAATAAATTTGACAGATGTATGTACTATAACGTATTGCTGTACCTAATTGCTATGTACATAATTTGTTGATGTTGTTTTTGCACTTTTGCACAAAGACTTGTTTTTCTATTCGTCTTTGATAAAGTGGCCGTGGTACTTAGGTAGATACTATATCACTTTCTTCAATAATGTCATCGAAAAAATTTAATAAACACTGCATTATATTAAATGTCCCCCGAGTGGAGGCCACTCTTCGGCTGCGACTTCCTGTACGTGGCCTGTACAGGAAGTCGCAGCCGTGGCAGGCCTCCCACAAGGTGGATCGATGATCTGGTGAAGATCGTGGGCATCCGATGTCCGATCTGTGTGGAGACCATCGGGGGAGGCCATGTTCAGCATTGGACGTCTATTGGCTGAAATGGTGATGATGATATTAAATGTGAAAATTTAATTGTAATATTACAAGTGAAAGATATATTTACTCACACTTCTTTGATGACTTTGACTTATCTAATTTCAGTGTGTCATTTCCGGAAGCGTCCAAAGCCAACTCCTCAAAACCTGGGCTACGTGTGCTTGGAGTCTTGATCCATAATCCACTATTTAATAAGTATACCAACTACAATAAAGCAATTGCTGTCTTGTGGACCAGCCGTGCACGTGTCCGCTCCGTATACCGGGTACGTCGCACTGATTATAGAATTTCGATTATAGAAAGATGAGGAGAGAACACGAAATTTTACGAATACTGCCCAACCAAGCTGAATGCTTTTTTTCACCACGTTCTCAAAGTTGTTTCGAACTAATTCAATTTTTTTTCACTTCCGATCGATCGTATCCAATACGAGGTGATCCGACAGAGAACCAAAGTTATCGACTTATCTCATCGAATCAGTACGTATATCAGCCGCAGAACTGATAACTGCTGGAGTATACTCTGGTCTGACGTGGAGACCGAGTCTTGGTAAACGTAGTATAGGGTGGCCTTAAACTAGTTGGAGATGATGATCCGCGCAAGATGGTTGGCTGGAGCTGGATGCAAGTTACCGAAGATTGATCGAAATGGTTAACATTTGAAATGACTGTGTCTGATCTTCATAACCATCATACAGTAAAACCAGACCTATTATATCAACAATTTTATCGAAACTATGAGAATCTTTATTCATCATCATCATCAGCCCATTTAAGTCCCCACTGCTGGGGCACGGGTCTCCCTCAATCACATGAGGGGTAATTGCCATACTCACCACGCTTGGCAGACGGGCTTGGCAAGGGTTTTGATATAAATACAGAGTTTTCCTTCTCTGGGTGCTGATGATCATGCCAGCAGCTTTACCTTAGTCGCCTTTTACGACACCTCGCTAAGAGTGAGGGGCCTATTCTACTCTGCCGCGGATCACACGGCGGAATCTTTAATAAAAAACATTATTTAAAATTGTCTTGTTGCAGGCAACTCCGTATTATCAGATGTAGAAATAATACTGTTTTCTTTTGTAATTTTCTAAGTCAGACACTACATGTTCACCTCATGTTTGCACAAAATTATGATTTATGTTATCATAAAACTTAGAGAAAATAAGGAAATCCCGTGTTTCGCAGTCATAAAAGAATATCGCAATGCAAAGTTGGTTACCACGCCAGACTAATAATGGTGAGTTATTATCATTGCCTGAAACTAATTATGGTACGAACACGCTTAACATAAAAGATGGGCTACTAGCTAGAATTATTGTCCACTAGTTTCTGCTTACAGTTTTCCTAGGATGATTTAACGAGTTTCTGAGATTTTTTTCTGTTGAATTCCATGCTCGCAATATATAGCTTGATTGCATAAAAAAATTGAATTAGCATTGATCATTTAATATTGTGCAATACATAAAGACGATGTCGCGTCAATGTCATTATTGATATGTCAAAAGTAAGAAGAATATTACGAGTATGTTAAAAAAAAATCTGCGAAAAAAAACCGCCTTCAAATACCACGAACTAAAAAGTGTTAAATAATATTATCATCACTTTATACACTGCAAATAACATGTTATAACAGTACACTCGGGAAAAGGTGTTCCGAAGTCGGCGCCCAATACTATCTTGTAATTTAATACAACAATCAAGTATTCAACACAGAAAAAACCTTTTGAAAATTAAAAAGACCTTTTGAAAATTTGAGGGTTCTCATTTTTTTAGCAGACCCCCCCCCCTCCTTTCCCCCCGCCAAATAAATAATAAAGTAATTGTGAGTACAGTATTAAAAGACTTATCCTTTAACTCCTTACCGCTAAAGAGTTGACCTTCCATCATCAGCAGAGCCACAAAATTAATACAGTCAGTCGTAAACACTGGTGCAGTTTTGAAAAAAGATACCGAAGCATTACAAGTCCCTATAAAATTTGAAAGTTCCCCCCAATTTTTCCAGGATCCCATCATCAGATCCTGATATCCTGATCATGGTACCAATCCGGGACTACCTACTTTCCAACTAAAAAATAATCATCTAAATCGATTGATAAATGACAAAGTAATCGGCGAACAAACATAAAAAAATATATATATACATGTCGAATTGAGAACCTCTTTTTTAAGTCGGTTAAAAAAGGCATTATATTGAACATGGCGAGATATTTTTTTTCTTGGAAAAAATATAAAAAGAAAATGTAATAAATTAATTTTGTCAGAAAATGCATAACACTTTTTTGGGTTCTAAATACTTAATAACCCTTCCCCTATAACAAACCATTTTTATCTATGGTTATCATCATCGGCATAGGACTGACCGGATGGCGCGATTGGTAGTGACCCTGCCTCTGACGCCAAAGGTCGTGGGTTCGATCCCCACCCTGGACAAACATTCGTGCGATGAACACTTGCGTTTGTTCAGTGTCTGGGTGTAATATATGTATTTAAGTATATATTTGTGTTCCTCTGTTGTCTGATATCTGTAACACAAATGCTTAAGCTACTTAGTACTGAATCAGCTCAACGTATGAAATGTGAGAATTATTATTATTATAGGTATTCTCCCACCAGTTTCATCCGTAGCACTGATGAGTATTTCGCTTTTGATTTCGCGTAGCACTGCTACGAGTTTTCATCGTAGCACTGCTACGTATTTGCTTTGTATTTAACCGATATCCAGTAGTTTACTTTTGTTTTGTGCTTTGTGCTCATCGTCATCATTTATGAAACACTTTATAACTATTCAAGCTTTAATAGAGTACGTTAAAAAGAAATATATTCATTTACATCCCACGACCATCCACAAGCAGACTAAAAGTGAGCAGAATAAGTTATTCTAGGCACTCAATTTAGTATGTACCATGATGTTTTCGAAATCCATTACTGTTCGTTACATTTTTAGTATATTTATTTACAGCACATGAGTATCCACAAACAGAATAAAATGAAAACGGTAATGTTACCGCAACTTGAAATATGAGCTCTGCAACAGAATAAAAGTTTTCGAAAATGCACGTACGGTCGGCAAATTGGTAATAGTATACCAATAATTACATTTTACTCGTATATAAACATATTTTTTATTGTTAGAGGTGAAAATTGAGCAAGCAGGTTATGATGAATAATATGATGGTAAATAATAACCGCCACCCATGAAAATCACAGAGAACAAGCGTGAAGCAGCATTGTGCTATGTTTCACTGCGTGAGTGAGGGTACCGGAGACCCAATCCGAGGGAAAGAGGGGTTCAAAGGTTGGCAGCACACTTGTGATTCCACTGGTATCGCGGGTGTCCATGGGCGGCGGCTCTCGCTTACCATCAGGTGATCCGTCTGCTTGTGACAGGTGGCAACCTGTCACATAAAAAAAATGATAAATCATACACCTCAGACCTTAATGTACCAGATAATTTACGTCAATCATGTAGTCTCAAACTGGGGCATTTTCAGGTTTTAATGCACTTATCGCTGCGGTATGCCTCCTGCAAGAATATATCCTACGTTTTCTCATCCAGACTAGAGACTATTTTAAAAAAGTTGGTTACTATAATGAAATAATGGAAAAAAACTTATAAACAAGAATATATAAAATTGCTAGTCGAAATCGTCAAACCATTCGGGCTGTAGGGCGTGCCAAAAATCCATATACAAACATACATACATATATACTCATCCTCCTTTATTTAGTAGCTGAGTAGAAATAGGTGAATGTTACAATTTAACACCTCTCAAAGTAATAAAATTCAAATGGTTGTTGGATTTCCTAAAGCAAACCTACTGTAATGAACTCATTGTACAAAGCTACCAATGTCTACATTTTATTTACTAAATCCCATAATGAAATTCAAATTGAAGTCAAGGTGAAGACATCAAAGATACCTATTACACCTACTACCTAGACATCAAAGATACAGCTCTCAATTTGTCATGAAATTATTTATTTGCATATCTTTTTAATAGTAAGATACATACATTATAAATGTGAAAGTGTGTGTGTTTTCATGGCAAAACAGAGCGACGTGTTTTAAAGTGGAACCAGTTGAAGAGACGGATAGTAACATTATGCTACTTTCTCTAACACAAGCAAAGCCGTGAGCAAAAGCTAGTATTTTATAATTGACAAAAGAGGTCCAATTGTGAATCTGGTAAGTGACAAAAATTGCACACCTAAATCCGATCACAGTAATTTTTGACGAAATCTTAACATGGACACGCCAACTGTTCAGCGCGGCGCTTACAAGTGGATGAAATTTCAATAAGAGTTGTTGTTAATACTAAATGTAACGTTTCATTATATACGTTATATATATATATATATATATATATATATATATATATATTTATATATATATGATAAGAGAAATTGTATTCTATACGTAAGGAACATTTCAGAATATATATATATATATATATATATATATATATATATATATATATATATATATATATATATATATGATAAGAGAAATTGTATTCTATACGTAAGTAACATTTCAGAAATTTCGCAATCCTGTGGGCGTATCCATTCTTATGTTATGCTCGAGAAACTATTTCGATCACAAATGAAAACATAAAAATCGAAATTCTGAATAAAATTCGCGTCTACCGCATGTCTTTGTGTGGAGTATAACAGAGTTATTCTACGTTAATTTGATTACTCCGACCTGTTGTATTTTATTACAACTACCTGTAGAATAAGGTTTAAAAAGTTAAAAAAAAGGGAACGCGGGTGTCGTTTTTTTTAAGT
The DNA here is from genome assembly GCA_019059595.1 of Marasmia exigua. NCBI lineage: Eukaryota > Metazoa > Arthropoda > Insecta > Lepidoptera > Crambidae > Marasmia > Marasmia exigua. Next base: position 12,365,075 of record CM032475.1, on the reverse strand, counting down.
TTAACTTTATTCTACATTTAGTTGTAATAAACTCAAACTCAAAATATAACAGGTCGGAGTAATCAACTAACCGTATAATTATTTGACAATGCATTAGCATCGCTAGTGGACCGACTGTGCCCTTTTAATAAAGTTTCTTAAATAAAAAAATAGTTACTTGCCTGCTGACTATACCTATAGGAAAAGTGTCATACATTCGCGAGCACAATTTTCGCATCAACACTTTAATCTCAACTTTGGTGAGACATACCGTCACGTTCAAACTATTTTCGGTTACTATTTTGGGACTGCAGGAAATAGATGGCTAATCCACAGCTATGTGCAGGAAAATTAACCTACTAGACCAAATTTTTTAACTTTTCCATACTGTCTTATTATAATTCGTGTGTGATCATGGGTAATTTATTTTTTTTAAGTTCTTAACAATAAAATTTTGTCAATGTCAGTTGAATTGATAATAAAGTTTGTAATTAAGTTTCAATTTTTTGAGAAGATGCTGATGAATGGATTTGTGCCAACCTAAACTAAGAAGCATATAACACAAAGGTTGACGAAACCTGAAAACTCCGCGTGAGCTGATGATATTCAAATGATGATGATAGGTACCTAAAACCTATCTCGGAGTTAGGTCAGTGTATGTGACGTTGTGAAATATTTATTTATGTATTTATTTATTATTCATTTCTATATCATGAACTGCTTAGATATTCCATATTATTATTATGATGATGTATTTAAATTGGCTAATATAGGATTTTCAACAAGTGCTGAATAAAATTATTCGTCTCTATTTCTGTTCAACATGATTTACTATATTTTTTTGTTAGAAGATGTCCTCAGAACTATTTGCGTAATGTTTGTGCTAATGGTCGTCTGTTGCATGAAGACAAATGATTATGGCGTTTTTATTGTCATAAAAGTTGAGGATACGATTTACTGACGTAAGTCGAGGGTTTATGTGACTTGAGTTATTGTCCCCTTATTTTTAGTTTCCGAATAATTCTTTATCATTCACTTGAAATGAAGGTCATAATGGTATACTTACCTACATTTAGTAGTGAGTTATGAAACAATTCAGAAGCAAAAAAACTGGAACAAAGACCTAAAGTTTTTGGTAAAAAAATGTTAGTAGGTATATATTGACAACCCATTTGGAACAGTGGTAGTGAAAGCTGCCTTTAGTCCAAGGGTTCAATCCGCGCACAGTACAAGAATTGTGTGCATGAATCATGTCTTTTTGTATTGGTCTGGGTGTTTTCTATGTATTATAAGTATGTATTTATAAAAGAAAAGTATTAAATGTATACATTTGTTATCCCACTATTGGTTCTGATATCCGCAACACAGGTGCATGAGCTAACTATCGCGGAGTCAGATCAATGCATGTGATGTTGTGAAATATTTACTTATAGCATCCCTACCTAGGAACATTTTAAGTACTTCATCCTCATCATCAGCCCATTTAAGTCCCCACTGCTGGGGCACGGGCCTCCCTCAATCACATGAGGGGTAATTGCCATACTCACCACGCTTGGCAGACGGGTTGGCGAGGGTACTTGGTCCTCATCATTGTCTCTCACCTAGAGCAGTCACGCATGACGACTGTTTATTTTAAGTTCTGGGGAGCGTTCGTTGCCGAGTGGTCACTGCGACTATATTTTATCTATGTGACCTCCGCTCCCTCTTATAAATCGTCTCAACATGAACCATGTAATAGCCTTGGATGCGATAGTCTTGACATCATCTGGGTTGATGTGGCAATTTCCCAGGGTGTGGCTTCTAGAGTGCCCGAGGGCATTGCATTGACATAGGATGTGCGTAGGCGTCTCGTCCTCTGCCTTACAGAATCTGGAGGTGGGATTCCAGGCGCATCATGTGGCTAGGGGCGTTTAAGAATACTGCCAAGGTTTTCCCGACCTGTCGTAAGAGGCGACTAAAGGGGCTTTTGGAGTATGTGATCGTACCCACTGCTAGGGAGTGGCTTGCTCAGCATACTATTCCGCGGGGGATGACATTACTGGGCGTCCTGGTAGGTCGTACAGAGTTGAAGGGCTGTAATACGCCAGATAGGGGTGAGCGCGATTAGCGGTACGGTCAAGTCCCGGCGGTGGGGTTTCCGACGCTAAGATGGACACTCCAGGGGTTTTAGTAAGAATTTGAGTCCCATACACTACCTTGTTCCCTACATGTAGCAAGGTGACGGCCATGACGGTTTCCCCTGGGAAAAAAAAGGTGGGATTCCCGGTCAGCCAGATTTTGGAGCCGTGTTTGTTTAACTTGCCTTGATCCGTCATGGTTTTTGTGAGGTTTCATATGTATTTGTGAGATAGCGTTAGGACCATGACGGACTGTAGGTAGTTTGTTTCTCGAGCTACTATAAATCTGATAACAATTATTTTCGTCTACATTAGTTTTATTTGATAGTCTTGAAACTTTATTTGCATTACGTTGCAAAGCAGACCATTTAGACGCAGAGTTTAGGCTGTTTACACACGATACGCCATGCGGGTTGTGTAAGCTCGTCTAGTTTAGTGACTTAGGGTTTAACTAGTGTCACAGTGATTTCCAGTAGAAAGATATATTTCTATGAACATGCTTTGGTGACCTTGTAAACAAAAACAATTGTTTAAGAGGTTGTAGCAATGGCATAGTTCTTAAATATATTTGGCTGGTTAGTGACTTCTGGCCAACTTTACACAAAAAGGTCGACTTTCCTGTGTTTCAAACTGTGATATTCTTTAAATGATCGCTAAAACAGCACTTCGGAGTCAATTTCAATTTATCTTTTTTTAAAGACACTATAACAAACAATTATATACAACCAATAGGTAATGTACTAATTGAGACGGGCATTGACATGAAATTTATAATAAGGTACAATATTTTTTACTCACATATTTTGCTTGATGTTCAGATTAGTTATAATGTAACGCGAATATCTAAAAAACTATATAAATTAATTAATTAATGCGCTTTATTTTTCAATTAGTGGAAGAAGTGTACGTGAAGTTGTTTAAAGAATAAACAAAAAAAAAACAGAAAAACATTCGCGTCAAAGTGACCCATCTGATTTAAATCTATAAGGGCTGCCAAGTTTTTTTAATGTTTAAAATTAATATGTTTTAACCTACAGCTTAAAGGATTTCTCTTACATTTATGTACATGTTTTCCCCCCCTTAAAGTTATATTACTTGTAAAAGTAAAGATGTATGTTACAAGTAAACAACGCACTTAATAAAATCATCTTATGTTCTGGCGGGAATCGAACTCACATATTCCACATTTCAGGTGATTATTCTATCAATTAAATCAAACACTTACTTTGTCTGCTTAGTGACGCGTTCAGTGGTTTAATTGGTAGAACAAGCCACCCGGGATATGAAAGATGTGGTTTCGATTCTTGCCTGAATACAAGATGAATCTTTTAAGTCCGTTATTTACATGCAAAAAAATGCTATAAATAACTTCATCCATCTTGTATCCTCTTCTTTGTCCTATTTAACTATACCTAGAATAATCCTTTAGATATACATATGGTATGCAATTTTATTTCTGGGGTGCTGAACAGTAAAACTATAACCAAAGTGAGTTGCTCTGATAAGAGAATTTATTTTATTACAAGTACTTATCTAATAGCCGTGTGGTCCCGGCAGAGTAGAATAGGCCACCCTCACTCTTACCGAGGTGTCGTAAAAGGCGACTAAGGTAAAGCTGCTGGCATGATCATCAGCACCCAGAGAAGGAAAACTCTGCATTTACATCAAAACCCTCGCCAACCCGTCTGCCAAGCGTGGTGAGTATGGCAACTAGCCCTCATGTGATTGAGGGAGGCCCGTGCCCCAGCAGTGGGGACTTAAATGGGCTGGCGATGACGATGACTTATCTAAAACTTTAACAAAACAGTCTACCTTAAGTATTACATCATTTACAAACTCACCTGAAAAGAGAAACAACATTTAAGGCTATTGTTTCACCGTTTCCACACAATATTTAATTCTTCTTATTATAATCAAAGACCTAATAACATAACCTCAATATATATATTTTTTTTATATATATATAATGGCTGCTACTGTGTCTCTCGACACATCTATAATTCTGCCAATGTCGAGTGATTAGAGAGACACGTTCAATATAATTAATAATCATGTCTCTATCCGTCAACATGACACTGACAGTTCCATAGAATCAACGACCCCACAGACAAACAATACTAATTATTTTACTCGAAGAGTAAAATAATTATGCGGACACATACGCGGCAAATTCAAAATAAACAAAGTGCAACAAGATGCAATGCACTCTGTTTACATACATTTTATAATATTGTGACGTTGGTGACGTGTTGACGTGACTAGCAACAGGTCCTACCAGAATACCAGCGCTGCCGCGGACTTGTAAAGAATGCCGAAGCAGCAAATGCTGAGGTTGGGACCTAATTTGGCTACATCCTTCCCTGTTATCCTTTTTTGTAATAAAATAAGTATTGCTTTGTATCTGATGTATATTATGTGGGACTTGAGATAGAAAAACGGGATTTCAGGGTCTTCCAATCTTCTTTATTTTATTATAATCGCAGAGCAAGCCTATTCGCGTCTTTCGTCGTCTCACACCCACAGATAACTCCATCATTCCCTCCGTTCAATCGTTCTCTGTTCACTCTTACTCCGTTCCATTCTACTCGTCTTCCATTCCGTTTCACTCTCTCATAATCCCACACTATATTATTGTGTTGTGTTATCTTTGTATTGTTTGTGGCCATTAAATGTATTTTCTTTCTTTCAACTATGAAGGAATGAATACCTACTTTTATTGCACCCAAAATAAAGTATGGAAATTCAAAAGGAAATATTACAGGAGATGTACAACGAAGGCGGTCTTATCACTGTGTATGTTAGAAGCATGGATAGACAAGTACTTAGTTGGAAGAGGATCCTCGGACGACCACTCTAAAGGAGCGCTCTGTTATACGGCATACCCCATATTTCACGAGCTTTGTTCAATAACAATGGCCCTTCCGTAGATCTAACCTAACTAATAATACACGGGTGATCGATAATCCAGTACATTTTGTTGAATGTGCGATAAATTCTTTTTACTATTTACTGGTCAGTCTATATTTGTTCATGGTCAGGGTAGGTGCAGCAATTTCTTTCACTTTGAACTAATAATTCAAATATTATAACAAGTAAAAGTTTCCGATTTACCTAACATCAATACTCTAAAGTTAATTTAAATAAACATCAGACAAGACAACAACGAATTAGTTATTTAAATAAAGTTAGATATTTGAAATGTGCTAAAAAAGCTCTTTCATTTGATACCCCACACGGTACCGTCAAGATTTTTTTTTTGTTTAGTTCCCTACTCTAAGTCCCCTAGAAGGCGCTGTATTCAATTTAACGTAAAGCTTATGTCGCTTATAACCAGAAAACAATTAAGACGCTTCTAATGACACCTCATTTGTTCAAATATGATAACTAGTTTAGAAGTTATGAGGGAACAGATCAACAAACATACATAAAGGTCAAAATCATAACCTTCCTTTTTGCTTCGCCGTAGTCGGGTAAAAATAGGTTATTTATTTGGTACCAATCCAACCTGAATTAAGTTTGTCCTATTATCGACTAAATCTAATACGATTAATTACCTTTGTAATGCTATCACTACGGAGGGATATTTTCTTTTCAATTTCTCAAATTTATCGCAATCGAATCGCAATCAAATTAAGAATTCATAAACCTCTACAAAAATTTAAAAAGTCCAAAAATAAATTGAAACAGCTGTTGACTGTCCTACGTATGAACATTTTTGGTAAAATACAAATATTGTCGCGTGGGGGCCGCCCTACATATTACATATTACAACATTTAAGGCAAAAATAACAATATAAAAGCAAAAATGTTCATACGTCAGGACAGTCAACAGCTGTTTCAATTGATTTTGAACTTATTAAATTTTTGTAGGGGTTTATAAATTCTTATTGTTTTCGAATTAAATGCGATAAATTTGAGAAATTTGTTTTTTTACTTTTTAAATTTTAGTTCAAATCAAATCAAATCAAATAATTCTTTATTTGCATAGGCTTGTATACAGCACTTACAAATCGTCATACATTTTAATGACTTAAAACTATTTATAAGTACTTATGTATAATTTACATGTCAATACATATTATATTTTGATACATAAAATATACTAAAGAAATAAATAAACATAATGCGATTCTACCACCGGCTCGGAAAGTTGTTTCTGGTCGAGAAGATCCGGCAAGAAACTCGCCAGTTACTCTTTTTAATCGCCAAACTTTCATACAATGTTGTGTCATCTCCATACCAAGCCATACAGTTTAATTGTTACACAAAATAAAATAAAGGAAATAATAATAAAATAAATATTATGAGGTAAACCGAAGCAGACCAGTCCCCAAAGGTGGCACCTGTTCACAAGTATGACGTACGTGTCAGCCATCATTTCACTCAACCATATTAGAGGGAATGTAATGACCCGCCACATAGCGCCACCACCTCAGAGACATTTGAGTGAGCATGACTACTTAGGTTCCCCTCATAGGTCACAAAGAGTAGTAGTTACTTAATCCAGACTAATAAACTGCAGGACGAGGTGTACAATAGTAGGTGGTTAGCATCTTGTCAATTATTGAATAATTAATATAAATCAATTTTTATACATTCAAAATCAAAAATGTCTTTATTCAATAAAGAACATTTATGAATGTCAAATATTATGGTAATTACAATTTTCATTCTTATACAAATTATGATTACAGTGACAGTATGATATACAATGCTTATAATCAATATCGTTTAGATAAATCGTCAATGAAAAATTATGAAATGAATTATACATTAGAGGACAGGCGAAGAGATCAACATGTCCAGGAATCCTTATCATTCAAATAATCCTCTACTTTATAGTAGCCTTTCTGCATTAGGCAGTTTTTTACATGCAACTTAAACTTATGTACCGGTAAATCAATAATATTTTGAGGTAACTTATTAAACATTCTAATGCTCAATCCTACAAATGAACTTCCAATTTTATGAAGTCTTAGATTTGGGACAGCAAGCCTATGTTTATTTCGCGTGTTAAAGCTATGAAAATCAGATTTTTGCGAGTAAAGGTGCAAGTTCTTGCGTACAAACATAATACAATCAAAAATGTATTGAGATGATACGGTTAAAATATTGATTTCCTTGAATACTTCTCTGAGTGAGTCACGTGATCTAAGACCGTAGATGGCACGGATGGCCCTCTTCTGCAAAATGAAGATGGCTTGTAAGTCAGCACCGGATCCCCACAGTAGTAGACCATATGACATCAGACTATGAAAATAGCTAAAATAAACCAGTCTCGCTGTCTCGATATCAGTCAGATTCCTTATCTTTCTAACAGCATATGCAGCTGAACTAAGTCTTCCTGCCAAGACAGCAATATGAGGGCTCCATTGCAATTTTGTATCCAGAGTGATACCTAGAAAAACTGTGGAGTTTATGACTTCGATAGGTTCGTTATTCATGACAATATTCATTTTGACCTGCCTTACATTAGGCATTGTGAACTTAACACATTTTGTTTTCTTTGAATTAAGAACCAAGTTATTATAAGTAAACCACTGTAGTACTTGAGAGAGTGTGTTATTTACTTCGTCAACATTTTTCTTTTGCCTATCAACCTCAAAAATCAAGGATGTATCGTCAGCAAATAACACTATCTCACATAGATCATTGGTATAGTAAGGAAGGTCATTTATATAGATTAAAAAGAGCAAGGGCCCCAATATAGAGCCCTGGGGCACATTGACATTGACCTTCTGAATCCTATCTGATAAGTAAGATTTGATTAGACTTAGTGAGGTGTCTATGACACCGTAATGCTGTAACTTCATTAGCAATGTTTCATGATTGACGCAATCGAATGCTTTAGACAAATCACAGAATATTCCAATAGCGTCTCGCTTTTTCTCCCACGCATCAAATACATGTTTGATAAGCGCCACTCCAGCATCAGTAGTGGATTTCCCTTTTGTGAATCCAAATTGCTTACTGTGCAATATTTTATTCAGGTTTAAATGAGCCAATAACTGAGTAGATATTACTTTTTCAAAAATTTTGCTGAGAGCAGGCAGTATAGAAATAGGTCTGAAGTTAGACGGGTCACTTTTCTCACCCGACTTGAATAACGGTATTATTTTACTGCATTTCATCATATCAGGAAATTGACCGTCGTCAACACATTTATTAAATATTATTGCTAAGTGGGGTGCGATAGAATGTATTATATTTTTGATTATATCTACCGAGATGCCCCATAAATCCTCAGTCGGTTTCATATTTAATTCTTTGAATGTTTTTAAAATTATATTAGAATTGACATGATTGAATCTAAAAGGCGTGTTGCACTTATCAACATGAGATCTGAGGAGAGAAGCAGCGAGATGTGAACTGGAATTCAATTGATTGGTTGTTGTGACTGGTATATTAGAAAAGAAAGACTGAAATGTTTCTGCTACTTCAGAGTCAGAAACAAGTGATTTGCCATCAATTTTAAGAGAGAGCTTGTTGTCTTTTGTTTTATTTTTACAAGTCTCTTTATTTATTATCTTCCATGAGATTTTACTTTTATTAGGGGCTTTTATTATTTTGTCTTTAAAATAATTTGATTTTGCCATTGCACATACTTTTTTGAATAATTTTGAGTATGTTCTGACATATTCAATTAAATTAGCGTTTTCAGAATTGGCTTTGATATCATATAATTCAAACAGCCTCTTTCTGCTTTTATAGATGCCGGTAGTGGCCCAGTCACTGAATTTAGTTTTAGAAGTATCTAATTTAATTGTTTTTTTAGGGAAAATCTGATTAAATTCTTTTTCAACCACATTAAAAAGCATATTATAAAGCTGATTAGCATTTCCATCGTGACATGATAATGCAGGTACCTTTCTAGAAATACTGTCTTTAAATTTTTCTTTACGGTTTACAGTTATTGGCCTGCACACAAAGCTACATGAAGAGGGTGCATGACTGTATTCAAACATTACTAGTTGTCCACTATGATCTGAGTTTATGAAGTTTATTATGGACTTGTCTAATACATCACAGTTACAAAATATGTTATCTAAGCAAGTAGCTGTGGTGGGGGTTACTCGTGTGGGTTCGTTAAAAAGATGATATAAATTGAATGATCTGAAAAGATTCACAAACCGCACTGAGGTCTGAGAATTATCTAAAATATTGATGTTAAAATCCCCGCACACAACCACTTTTTTATTAGATGAACATATTTTTCTTAATACTTCTTCCATAATGGATTCAAATGTAGTAAAATTCCCAGATGGAGGCCTGTACACACAAACAATGACATGTCGTTCAAGCTCCGCACATGCTAGCTCAATAGTTCGCTCAAGCGAAAGTGAAACGACATCTTTGCGTTCTTTATATTTAATGGAATTATTTAATAAAATTAGTGACCCGCCTCTGATTGCAGACTTTCTCGTGAACGAACTACCGACGCTATAGTTGTCAATATTAATAATTAATTCATACTGTCTTAACCAGTGTTCCGTAATACATAATACATGGACATTCATTTTATTTAAAAGTAATTCCAATTTAAGTAATTTGCCAGACAAACCCTGTATATTCTGATGAGTAAGGTTTAGATTTTTAGGGTTTCTTTTTGTCATTGGTTTGCAAGAGGATTCCTCTATTGTCTCACATTGTAATTTAAATCATTTGGAATAAAATTATTTTGGGTAATCAAATTATTAATATTAAATGCTAACAGAGTAGCTATTTCTTTTTTAATTTTATCAGGCAAATAAAAAGTTTTGCCAGTCAACAAAAACTTATTATCTATAAATTTATTTGTGTCAAAAAACACAAATTTGTCACTATGACTTAAGGTCAGGTTGTATAATAATGTATTCAATAAATGAATACTGTTATTTTGGCTAGGTGTGTAGTACCTAGAAAAAGGGAAGGCACACAAAAATATTTTTTTTACATGAAGCTCACAAAGGGTTGAGAATCTCTGAAGAAAATCTCTTTTCCTTATTGCTAAGGAATTCCCAATCATTAGTATGATTATTGAATTCTTACTAAATGTACACTTACTCATCTTGTCAATAATTTGCTCTAATGAAGCGTTAGGCATACAATAATTTGTTACCATACATTTACATTTCTTATTTAGAAGAGGTCCACAACCAACAAGTAGTCGGGGGTTTTAAATTGTTTTATTTATTTTTTGCCTTTTAAAGAGACTCGTAGTTTAGTTTACTTCAGTACAATTCAGTTCGCGCTGTAATAGGCACCCCACTCAAGTATATATTATAATTTATTATTTTGCTATTTTATGGGGGGCAGCCATTTTGGATTTGAAATTGTTCATAGTGTATTGTACTCTACTACTCAAACTCTTTTATTTGTTACCTATCTTGGACCAATTTCCATACAAAATAGCTAAGAAAATTCCCGATCAATTCACCTTTAAAACTAAAAAAAAAAACAAAATCAAAATCGGTTCATTCGTTCAGAAGCTACGATGCCACAGACAGACATTCACACACACAGGCACAGACAAGTCAAACTTATAACAACCCGTCGATTTTTTTTCATTGATTATCGTTAGGTACGACGTGGTGTAATTGAAATAAAAACCGGCCAAGTGCGAGTCGGGCTCGCGCACAAAGGGTTCCGTAGCAGCAAATATAATAAACTTATTATGTCAATTTATACACCTGGTGAATGGAGCCTAAACTCTCCCGATATTTTGCCTCAGCCATCGTTTTCAGTGTAAGCACAATAACTTAACCAAAATTACAGTTAAATCAACCTATCTCAAAAACTATAAGAGATACTTTGATCAAACCAAAAATCGTTGAAAGAGTTAATTAGCATGCATCACCTCTATTTTTTTTAGAATTTTATACCTCGTAGTTATAAAAATAGAGGGGGGGGGGACATACTTTTTACGACTTTGAGAGCTGATATCTCAAAAACCGTTCACTTTAAGAAAAATGTTTTTTAGAAAACTTTATATCATTTTAAAAGACCTTTCCATTGATACCCCACACGGGTATGTACATCGAAAAAAAAATTTCATCCCTCAGTTACATGTATGGGGGGCCCCACCCCCAATTCTTTTTTTTACTATTTAGTGTCATATTTTTGTAGCGGTTCATACAACACATATTCCCATCAAATTTCATCACTGTAGTACTTATAGTTTCCGAGTAAATCGGCTGTGACAGACGGACAGACGGACAGACGGACAGACGGACATGACGAAACTATAAGGGTTCCGTTTTTGCCATTTTGGCTACGGAACCCTAAAAAAACCTACTCGTCAATTTAATCGATGAATTGCTTACATTACTTTACTTGAGTATGGCGAAAAACTCAAACAATGATGTCATGTGCACTGAGCCGAATGACTCTCTGGCTCTCTGGCATTTCCCTTTGAAGGTTACATGCAGGCAAAGTGGATTGTCGGTATTTATAACGAGGCTACAAAACCTCGCTTGGTGTTCACACGGATTACCGCTGTCCACAGAGTACATGTATTGTAACAATGCTGACCACAATTAAGTAATATTGCTCGGACATTAATTAACTAAATTAAAAGGGATTAGATTTCACATACCTAACACCGACGAAGGCTATAATTTATTAGTGGCTTTGTTTATAATTAATTATGTCCATTATGCTGTTATTGAAATAGCTGGGTAAATGGTAATAATACAAACTTGTGCTAATATTTTGTTCCTATTCTAATAATAAGCAATATCCTCTTACTGTTTCGGCAACGGTGGCAGATTGTATGTGACTTATCGATCAGCCATTTACGCAAGATACTTTATTGTGCTCAAGTATGCGCGCAAACACGTCATGTGCACTCTCTATTCTCCTGCCCTCATAATGCGATAGGACTCCAAAGTGACACGACCGAAGAAGGATTAGGCACAGGATCAGCGGCTCAACTTTTTTTTTATGTGATGGATAGATAGATATACTTTATTGCAAAAAAAAAACACAACTTAAAAATAATAGGCATTACAGAAACTTAATTGACAAAAGACAACCTTCAGGCAAAGGCAGACGAGCAGACGGATCATCTGATGGTAAGCAATTGCCGCCGCCGATGTACACGACACCAGTGGAGTCACAAATGCGATGCCAACCTTTAAATCTTCTTTTCCCCCGGATTGGACCTCCGGTAACCTCACTCACGCAGCGAGGCGTTTTTCGAGGCAGTAAATACAAGACAGCCAACTTCCAGACTACGGATAGGCACTGAGTATTTTCAACAGAAAAACTCAGGCACAAATTTTGCTCTGACCCGGGGATCGAGCCCAGGACCACAGGTGTACCTACTACGTGAGAAGTGGGTTCGCCCGGGGTCACAGAGGCAGTATCCTGATAATTATATTCAATTTGAAAATAAGCATACTTTTGTAAAATAAATTGTAAAAGCGACGGTAGCTTAGTAGATAATAACGTTCGCCGTAGCGTTCGTGAAAAGGGGAGGTCATAGGCTCAAATACGAGTATGCACTGGATTTTTCAAATCTTTGTGCATATGCATGGTAAAAACCATTAGCTCAGCAGTGGAGGAATATATCGTGAAAAAAACTTGCATGTTTATGAATGTGACGTACTCTATGTTTTACTCTACGAATTGTTTATGCTTTCTTACGTCCAACTGTTATTATGAAAAAAACTATCGAAGAACTCAAACAAACGTCTTTACTGCAAATTGTAAATAATCCTGTTTTCCTTCGGATTCTTCACATCTGGCGACCGTGGATAATTAAAATGTAAGTCTGGAAAAGGAAGAGATGCATTATAGGCGAGAGTTTACTTGTCTTGCAAATAAAGGTATTTACTGCAAATTGTAAATAATCCTGTTTTCCTTCCGATTCTTCACATTTGGCGACCGTGGATAGTTAAAATGGAAGTCTGGAAAAGGAAGAGACGCAGTATAGGCGAGAGTTTACTTGTCTTGCAAATAAAGGTATTTACTGCAAATTGTAAATAATCCTGTTTTCCTTCCGATTCTTCACATTTGGCGACCGTGGATAGTTAAAATGTAAGTCTGGAAAAGGAAGAGATGCATTATAGGCGAGAGTTTACTTGTCTTGCAAATAAAGGTATTTACTGCAAATTGTAAATAATCCTGTTTTCCTTCCGATTCTTCACATTTGGCGACCGTGGATAGTTAAAATGGAAGTCTGGAAAAGGAAGAGACGCAGTATAGGCGAGAGTTTACTTGTCTTGCAAATAAAGGTATTTACTGCAAATTGTAAATAATCCTGTTTTCCTTCCGATTCTTCACATTTGGCGACCGTGGATAGTTAAAATGGAAGTCTGGAAAAGGAAGAGACGCAGTATAGGCGAGAGTTTACTTGTCTTGCAAATAAAGGTATTTACTGCAAATTGTAAATAATCCTGTTTTCCTTCCGATTCTTCACATTTGGCGACCGTGGATAGTTAAAATGGAAGTCTGGAAAAGGAAGAGACGCAGTATAGGCGAGAGTTTACTTGTCTTGCAAATAAAGGTATTTACTGCAAATTGTAAATAATCCTGTTTTCCTTCCGATTCTTCACATCTGGCGACCGTGGATAGTTAAAATGGAAGTCTGGAAAAGGAAGAGACGCAGTATAGGCGAGAGTTTACTTGTCTTGCAAATAAAGGTATTTACTGCAAATTGTAAATAATCCTGTTTTTCCTTCCGATTCTTCACATTTGGCGACCGTGGATAGTTAAAATGGAAGTCTGGAAAAGGAAGAGACGCAGTATAGGCGAGAGTTTACTTGTCTTGCAAATAAAGTTAATTACTGCAAATTGTAAATAATCCTGTTTTCCTTAAGATTCTTCACAATGAAATTATTCTGAGTCAAATTACTATCCAATCAAAACATTGTATTCTTAAGATATTCATGGGCGGCGGCAATTACTTGCCATCAAGTAATTCGTCTGCTTTTCTGACATCTATAATATTAAAAAAAAAATCTTTGTCATATCCTTTGTATAAATCGGTATCAGTATCGGCTTAAATCGGTTTGAGCTTAATGCACTACTGAATGCAATCTCTGCCACGGCTACCTATTTATGTATTTACTAGACTGCGCCCTCTGCGTTACTCACACAGTTTTAATCTTTATTACAAAAGTCTTTATTCAACTTTGAACCCGCGCAACAACCCCTTTTGGGTTGAAAATTCAAAAGTCACTTTTTTATTCAAAACCGGTGCCCAAACATAAATTTAAGAAAGAAAGAAAGAAAATATTTATTATTATAGACATCACAACACAGAACATATAGGAATTGTAAACAGAACACAATTTCAAGATTCTAACTTTTAAACTGTCTAATCCTCCATACTGCATTTCATCCTCTAATTTACCCCCTCAGAGGATGATTTTCCAAAAATGTTTAACACGTTAAGTGCGAAGCGAGGCCTAAATGACCCCTGATGCAACTTCCCTGTGGTGCGGCAAGCAAAAAAGTGAATTTCTCTGTCGTGCGAATGGCATAGCTTTGGTTTGGTCCAGTGTAGGAAAGAGATAAATATATATTTGAGATCACTAATGGTCCCGGACTCGGTGGTGTACCTACCTTGGTACCGGATGTCTTAGGCCTCGTGCCGCACTGAATTAATATAATTTTAAAGCAGTGCGGAACGAGGCTAAAACGTCCCATATCCCCCCTGACCTCGTACCGCACTTAACGCGAGCTTCCTGCGACCAGTGTTGTGCATCACGTCGATTGGAGAGTACGTCCTTTTACAGCGCCGAACATGTCTAAACGATGTCGGAAGAAGTTAATTAAAAAAAACCCAGAAACAGAGCCAAAACAGGTAAGTTTTTAATGAAAAAATCTTCAGTAAGGACCTAGTTTTTCTTATCTTGGTAGCTATGTACCTAAAGTAAGTGTAAGATATGATTACTTAAGTATACTCGAAAAGGGTGAAAAAAGGAGAAGATGTGTTGGTTGTTACCAAAAACTACGCACATTTTTACCATCTCGTGAAGCTGATAAAAAATCTAAAAAGATTTTGACTCAGTGCACTCAGTGCAAAAAATCTTATTGTCTACCCTGTTTCAATGAAAAACACTCATAAATAAGTACAAATATATATTGAGATTTTTATAAAAAAAAGTATAGTGATACTGATTTTTTAATGTTAATTCAAGTTCTAATAAGTGTATTTTTAAAGCCCGAGGCAGAATAAATAGGACAGTTTCTTTCTACTTCTGGTTGCCTTTTTTTCTATTCTGTGAACCGCATTAAGATTTTCATATACAAATAGAAAGATAAACCTTATGCATAAACCGTAATCCATTATTTTCCAATAATAAGTCTGTAATAGGTGCCTCTTAATGGTATAGAATGGAACGCTTCGTGCGCGAGTCCGACTCGCACTTGGCCGGGTTTTTTTTCTTTATGGCGCCTTCAAGCACAATTTAGATTATTTAAATAGTTGATAGCTTTGTGTTGTTTTGCCAGATTTTGCCCTTAAAACGATCTAATGAGATATAATTGATCAAAAATCGGTCAAGTCGTTGCGTAGTTAAGACAGTTTAAAAACGTCGATATTATTTTTCCCATCACTAATCGCAGCGAAAATTTGCCCTATTTCAGTGCGTTACGAGGTGTATAAGATCCCATATTTTGTTTTCCTAATAATTCCTAAACTAGCCATCCGATCCCGGGGCGACGGTGGATTAGGGTTCATCAAATCACTGTCTATATCAACAAGGATCAAAATTCTCATTTATCTTTGATTTCGCGCCAGAAAATGGATTTTAGTCTGTAAAAGGAGGTGGGGTCTAATAGACCGCGTGTCGCCCTAACGTCTGGTCACGGTACGGGCCGATTATGCCTCGTGCCGCAGGAACGGAAAGTATGCAAAAATTGGTGCCGCAGCTAACGTGTTAAGGGAATTATTTCTCATTTTAATTAAACGTATATATACAGAAACAACTTCGAGAGAGTAGCCAATAGAAGAATTCAGCTAGGTTGGGCAGCATTTGGTAAACTTCGTCAAGTCTTCTCGTCACCTATCCCTCGAAGTCTTAAGTCTAAAGTCTTCGACCAGTGCGTCCTTCCGGTCATGACTTACGGTGCCGAGACGTGGACACTCACGGCTGGACTAGTCCACCGGTTCAAAGTCACTCAAAGAGCTACGGAAAGGACTATGCTCGGAGTATCTCTGAAGGACCGCATCAGAAATTATGTAATCCGACAGAAAACCAGAGCCACCGACATAGCCCACCGAATTAGCAAACTGAAGTGGCAGTGGGCTGGTCATATTAGCCATAGAACTGACAGCCGTTGGAGCCGTAAAGTCCTTGAGTGGAGACCGCGAATCGGTAAGCGTAGTGTAGGACGCCCTGCGACAAGATAGGATGATGACATTTGAAGGCTGGCTGGTGTGGGCTGGAGGAGAGTGGCCGAAAATCGGGAGCAGTGGCGTGCATTAGGAGAGACCTATAACCAGCAGTGGACGAGTGTGGGTTGCTGATGATGATGATGATATATACAATTTTTCACTTTCCTATGACGAAGTTCCATACAAACTCCAAACCCCCTGTCACCCCTTTAAGGGTCGAATTTATAAAAATGCAAATTGTTCTTGGTTAAAAATAAGGAGAACGTAATAGCGATTTTCAAGATTCTTACTTTAAAATGGCTAAACCCTCATACTGGCATTTCATCCCCTATTTTACCCTCTTTAAGAATGATTTTCAAAAAACTTTAAATAGGTTACTTTTTATTTAAAATTATTAGTCTGGATACAAATTTTCACATTTATAACATCAAAGATGGCGGACTTTCATACAAACTTTTAACCCCCTTTTTACCTGCTAGAGGGTTGAATTTTCAAAAATCCTTTCTTAGTGCTCACTTTCACTATTAAAGGAACCTCCTGTCTAAATTTCAAGTTTCTAGGGTCAGTACTTTGGGCTGTGGGTGCATTTTTCGTCACTTAATACCTTACTCACTCAGGTTCTCCTTTTATACATAAAAAGAAGATTCATCGACTGGTCCTTTGGGACTTCCCAAAAAAAGATAAACAAATGGCAGGGGTCACTACTCCTGTGAAAGTAAAACTTACTAAAAGGTTTAGATACCTGCTTCATGAATTTATAATGATATCTCATTCATAGAAATCGGCTGCATGGTTTAGGTGATATTGACATAGATACAAACATACATAGGGTAGAAAAAATACAGTTACACATAATCGTGTTTCCTTTCACAACGATGCTGTCTTTGAGTAACTTATAAAAATACGTGTTTATTTATGTTCCGCAGATTTACAACACAGGTAATTGATTTGCGAAGTTATCATGAATCACTAAAAAAGAAAAGAAATACAATACTCTAGAGTATTTAAATCACGATTTCTATAAGTTCAATTCCAACAAAGTTTCAAAGATTTCCCTTAGGGTTCTCTAAGCGTTTTCAAATACTTTGCTTACTAAACTTATTATTAATTTCTTAAGTAATTTTTATAATCCTTCGACTATATAAAAGAAAAGGTGGCCTCAAAGTGGTCCTACCAGGATTACAAGGTGAATATTTAACATTTATACAAAAACATCTAAATAACTTTTTGTGCAGTCTGCTTCACTTAGTTAAATTTTCCTTAGTAAGGGAAAAATAGTGCAACGTTCTTCGTTAGATGGAGCTTGTAAAAAGCAATCGTCCAGATGGTTGTGCGTTGGTTCGGTAGATGTCACTATGCATTTTTACATCGCACTAGTAAAGCGTGTTTCCGAAACAATGACCTCAAGCCGCCTGCCCGTATAAGTATTTTAAAAGTACGGGAAGTATCCAGAGATCCAGAAGGTATTGGGACTTAAATTATTTATCAAATAAATATTTATGATTTCTGCCTGATTCTCGAAGGCAGCTCTACATAGCCGTTAAGTTTTGGTCGTTATCCTCTAGGTGGCGCTAGCACTAGTTAGCCGACTGATGCCTCTATCTCAGTATATATAAATTGCTCTATAGTCTGCTCCACTCACATTAGCCATCTATTTTTAAGTCCAACGTGTTACTACGGTACCCTTCATGAGCGAGTCTGGAGCTCTATTTTTGATTCACTCGTATGACTTAGCGTCGTCGCATGCGACGTAAGTCACATTTCGCCTTCTAAGTCGCATGAAGCCGATTTTCCCTATTTTTGAATCATTCGATTTCGATGTTGCCAATATAATACGGTAAATTGACATTTCTAACCCTTCCATGCAGAAGTTTACAAAAACTGGTAACTTCCGCATTGCAAACGGAACGCAAAAACCATAGATTATTGGCTGAATATGAAAATATTTACTTTTTTGTCACAAAAAACTATGAATGTCACCTGTCAAAATCAGTCAAATCAAAGTTTTGAAATTTATAATATTTTATTTATGATTGTTGCTATTGACAACTATTTGCTTCTACGACGACGTTGCTTCTACGGCTCGCTTTAAGTCACTCGACCAACGAGTGGGTGGGGCACTCGTTGCAGACGAATGATTCAAAAATGCGGAATTTCGTATGTCGAAGGAAAATCAGTAGAAATCGTGCGCTCATCACGATGCTAAGTCATACGAGTAAATCAAAAATAGGTCTCCTGATTCGCACTGTGACTCAAATACTTCAAATGTTTAGTAGTACTCCTAAAGGTATTATTATGATCTACCACGTAACAACACGGTTTTTGCAAAAGGTCACCTTGATAATAAAATCTTGACTTTAAAATTAACTCCCAAGGGTAAAAATACAGTATTCTTCCCAGCTAGTATGTTCTCTAAGTGTTATTACTATTGGTTTTCTTTTTTACTGCCTTTTTTTCAAGTGACTCTCTATGCCCAGTAAAGTGCTTACTGGATAAAAGTACCTCGTTTAGGGCAATTACCTCAAAAGGAATAAGGCTATTACGAGACCTTGTCTTTGTCTTCTTTCAAGGCAATTGCCAAATCGCCGTATTCAAGACATTTCATAGAATTATTCCGCTAAAAAATACTTTTTATGCATAATTAGTGGCTTCTAGCAAACTTCGTACAGCCTGTACTTATTCAATATTTGAATTGTCGTTTTGCTATTCGAAACCTTTGTTTACTTCAATTTTATGAATTCTCAAAATGGCTGCAAGAGTATATTTTTTTGTTTAACTAATCTAGCTAGCAATTCTTGAGACGTGATAAAGATATCAAATTTGACATTTAAATAGATTAATGTATGGAATTCGCTAGTACGTACATTGAATGCTAAGTCGTCAAACAGAAGGTTGTAGGTTCGAATCCTCTGGAATTTTTCCAAATGCGTTAGTAATACCATTTGCTCGGCGATAAGTGTGAAACATCGTAAAGAAAACTTCACGTTTCAAATAGCTTCTCAAACGTGCGAACATCGTTGTTGAGATAATGGTTTTGTGTATAAACAACACGAAGGTTAATTTACTACAGGCTCCGCCTATTTAACCACATATTAATTGTACAACTTTTTTCTATAATAAAGCATTTATTTATTTATTCTCCTAGCGTACCCTGAGCTCCGAAGCAACAGAGTCCAAAGACGCAACCGGGATCAATTGGCTAGGATGATGATGATGATATAACCGCGATGTTAATTCATATTTAGCTCGGGATTACGATCACCAATCCGGATTAGGCAAACGTGGTAATTAAGCCTAATCCCATCATAGTAGCGATGACTTGATTTCTAAGATGGAGGCCTTTGCCCTGCAGTGGGACAGTATATAGAATGATACTTTGCTTTGCTTATTACTTTGTTTATTCATAAACCTTTGCATATACCAAACAAATTGACGTGAAACAAAACCATTTATTTTGTATATTTGATATTTACTTATCTACGCCCTATCATTATTTACATAGTCAACTAAACTTGCTGGGTAAAGTTATGCCACCGTTTAATTTCATAATCACCATCATCCCAGCTCGTTTTTTCCCAGTCGAGTGACTCCCACTAAGGTACGCTTACACTATGATCCCATATTTGAGACTGTTAAATTTAATGTATTTACTTACATATTCCGCTGGCTCAGCTGAACCGAGTTTTTGCCTCCCAAACGAGATAGCGCCACTGTGGTCGATTCTGCACTACTTCTTGCCAGTCATTGACCTCAAATTCTCACACATCAGTCTTTCGGTCCCCAGTACCCTCAAATTAAGAGTTCCTTTTTTTTCAGGGTAGCGGTATGCCTTTACCCGGTTGATGTTTATGAGCGGCGGTTACGATGGGCAAGCAATAAAAAATAGCTTACCATTTTACTTTATATTTGACTTGATTTTGAAATCTAAATGAAGAACCCTTCATCTAATTAGCTTAGTTTACACAGAATACCCAAAGGCAGTCTGTTTGATTTAAAATGGCATATTTTAATTTGGTGCAAAAATTACTTTCTAGGGCTGTCTTAGAAGGCTTTCGTTTCCTTTGCGTATTCAAATGACTTCTCCGTCGTTGCTACAATGCCGCTTACATAGTCTGGTTGGTGTACACTGCTGTGAATAGGTTTTATGGCATAATTTGGATTAACGTCAATCAGGAAATTTTCGTCGAACACGATAGCGCAAAGAGTATGCACCAATAATATCCAATTGCTAATAGGGTCAACATAGAAACTAACTTTTCTGAATTTTCTGATGTATCATAACGCTAGATCGATAAAACTCCTGACTATCATCACAGTACTCACATACTTAATGTCTTATTATGAGACTATGATATGAGTTTTGTGTGAATTGACTCATTTTAGATATCTTAGATCTAGTTGTTATCGATTCTTTAGCTTATATCACATACAAGCTTTTAATCACTTGATAAGCGATTGCTGCCAACCGGCTTTATATGTGTTCATTAGAAGTCGGGAAAGTATACAAGGAAAATAAAACTATACATTCCTTTTATATACAAATTAAATTAAGTATTTATAACAAATACATGCAAAAACTTATGGTTAACCCATGATGACCACAAAAAAAGTACAAGTATTTTGATTTTCTGTAGAAATTCGATATTTTCCATTTAAAACAGTATTATGTGGAACTGCCGCCCATATGACAATTCTAAAACAGAAATCCTTGTAAATTTGCAAAGTGACTGATGGATAAAAGATTAAATTGAACATTTAAAAAACCCCCGACACAACTAGAGCTCTTTCATTTGATACCTATATTGAGGCAGTTGGAACAATAAATTGGTTATTCGTCATTTTCTGAAGGCAGTCATCTTGGATTTGAAATTTTTCACAATTAATATATTCTGCTACTTAAGCCCTTTTGACAGACACACAGACACACACACACACACACACACACACATACACGTCAAACTTATAACACCCCGTCGTTTTTGCGTCGGGGGTTAAAAACAAACACGCTTTTGCATTCATTAAATATGGATAACTATTCTCAATTAACAGCTAACAACAGTTTTCTCAGCTAAGTTCGCGTCGGAGACAGTGTAAGCGAAACCGCGCGGTATACATCTACTCCGCTCGCTCGCTCCCCAGCGCTCAGTACCACGCAGCCTCTCGCAGAGGTGGCATCGGTCCGCTCGCGATATACAACCCTACACCGCTTTTTCCGCTCACGTTTGCGTGTGGAGTGCAGTGATTGTTCATGATAAGTGCTACTCGTTCATGAATGCTGAAACTGGTTTAATTATGAGTTGAAACGTAAGTATGGGGTGAGCGTTAATTAATTTGACTACGCCTTTTAAGTTAGTTTTTAAACTTTTAATTAAGAAAATTAATTCATTTCACAAATAAATAGAAACTTCTAAACACTTTGAATTCTTACTAGTAAATGGTGTCTAATTCAAACGTGTGATAAGTAGCGCAAATTAAAAAAAAATGTTACCAAGTTTCAAAAATAAAAGGCGAAGTTCTTTAATAAAGCGGGGTTCTCTATATAAAATACGACCTCTTGTTATAAGTAACGGTTCCAGTTGTGCTGTCTCATCCGACTCATCATTTCATCCGACAGTCGAGTGTTCCAGTAACATCAATAATGTTGGTATCTATACCCTTAGTGTTACGCCTTACGCCATTTTTGTAACGGTTATTTAACACCCAGCTGAAATGCTAATGTGTCTTCTTTGACATTTATGTGGCAATTTTATCAGATTCATTTATTAATCTTTTATAAGGTATAAATTTTATTGGCGAGTCCAAAGTCCTTTAACTATCGGTTTTTAGATATTGACTTTAAGCATTGTTCATAAAAAATCTGTTAAAATGTAATTGAAACTCATTTCATCAAAATTTTAATATTATCATAAAAGAATAGAAGTGTTATACATTAAAAATAATTTCCTTCAATTGATTTTGTTTCTTACTATTTTTCCCTTCAATTCCCTTAATACAAACCTAATTTTTGTTCTTACCTTTTATCAGGGCAATAAATTTAATACGCGTTTATATTAAACTTGTAATATTATTTTGAAAAATAAAAACAATACAATTTCAACCAATGGAATTTAAGTAAATTGAAAATAAAAAAGTCCTTTATCGAAAAAAAAATTACAGTAATTATGAATGAATGTCGTGTTACTGACACGCTATTTACTTTTTTAAATTACCTCTTTCAGAATATTAGGCTTACAAAATATTAAATAAGGAAATTCTGAGAGCCAACGGTCACGGAACATTTTCTAAAATATATTTTCCTTCTTTTATTCTACGAAAGGATCGGTTAAGATTCCTTTAAGATATATTTAAAAGGGATTATTTTTCTTGGTAGCGTGTTAAAGACATTTTTTTATGGTGTAAAGAAGTTTGGGATTTATTCTGATAACGTCTATTATATCTAACACAGAATAGGTATTAGATATAATAGACGTTATCAGAATAAATCCCATATAGAAAACTTCTTTACACCATAAAAAAATGTCTTTACACGCTACCAAGAAAAATAATCCCTTTTAAATATATCTTAAAGGAATCTTCTACTTCTATTTTCATTTAGTTATATGAAATTATCTTGGCAATGATATTGTATTTTAAGCTATCTGATATATATTTTTCCGAATATAATATTTAATGGAATTGAAATGAAGAGAAAAATATTTAATCAATAAACAATTTACCTACATTGCTAATCTTACATAATTATTAAGTGTTTTGTGTTGCGGCGTTGTATACGAATATTTTATAAAATCATAATTTTTTTAGTGTCTTAATATAAATCAAAGTTAATAATAAATAAATAAAAATTTATTGAAAAACCAATATGTACAGTTTACAATATTCCTTAGGTATATTTTGGTTGATATATAGTTCATCATCATCATCGTCAGCCCATTTAAGTCCCCACTGCTGAGGCACGGGCCTCCCTCAATCACATGAGGGGTGATTGCCATACTCACCACGCTTGGCAGACGAGTTGGCGAGGGTTTTGATATAAATGCCGAGTTTTCCTTCTCTGGGTGCTGATGATCATGCCAGCAGCTTTACCTTAGGCGCCTTTTATGACACCTCGGTAAGAGTGAGGGTGGCCTATTCTACTCTGCCGGGGACCACACGGCAAATATATAGTTACGTAAACAATATTCAGAACTTCTACTTCCTAAACTAGGACTAGTCCTGTATCTTAGTCGGCAGCGATTCTTCCGTACCATTACAATACAATAATAATGTCGTTACGATATACCTATGCGTATTTACTGCATTGCAATGTGACTTAATAATAAATAACTAGGTAAGTATATAATAATTTTATTTATTAAAGACGGCTAGATGATATACTGCAATAATTATTGTCTTTAAATTTATTTATTACTTTATTATTTTCTCTGCTATCACTAATTTTAACAGGCCTGAAAAATGAGTATCATAACTTCTTTTATTATTTTTCTTGTAATCAGTACACCAAAAATTATAAAAAAGATTACTCAGATTGCAAAGAGGAAATCCATTTCAGACCTGGGTATTAAACTAAGCTAGAAACTATAATTAGAACGATGGTAGCTCAGTGGATAAGAACGTATGCCTCTAATACGGGAAGTCGTAGGCTTGAACCCGACCACGCACCTCTATATTTTTCCAACCTACTTGTATTTACGTATTAGGTCCAATATTAGCTCGGATATTAGGGCAGGAAATTTGTGTGTTTTGGATAGTACTTGTATTTTAAACTGCGGGTCTATCCACAATGATCGAAAAAATGATTTTGAAGGTTTCTAGACCATCAAAATAGTCTTGCACCCGGCCTGTCTAAAATTTGAGAAAGCCGGACGACATCGCTCTATTATAATTACTATACTTACTATTTCCTATCACAGTCCCACGGTAATCAGGGCTCCAAAGCGATACATTTGGACACAAGAATTACATTGATGATACAACTATTATTGAGACAAAATTGTACTATATCAAAATAATTACATTGTTTTTTTTTAATTTTTTTTTTACTGTATTGATTACTGTTTGATTGATTGATGCATATTGCAAACTTGTTTGCAGATAGATATGTAAAAATTCAAAATACTACCTAATTTAACTAGAACCTTTGTAAAATAAAGTAGCATTGTGCTGTGTTTCGCTCCGTGAGTGAGGGTACCGGAGGCCCAATCCGGGGGAAAGTGGGGTTTAAAGGTTGGCAGCGCACTTTTGACTCCACTGGTGTCACGAGTGTCCATGAGCGGCGGCAATCGCTTACCATCAAGTGATCCGTCTGCTCGAGCTCGTCTGCCACTTATCTCATATAAAAAAAATCATTTAGACACAAGAATGACACGCTGTCGATATGAATATTATTGAGACTGAATTGTTATTGTATCAAAACAACACATTGATTACTGCGTTCAAACAACGAAAATGCACAGTATCCAAGCAAACATTATACATATTGATATTTGTTAAAGCAAGCTTGTTTACAGAAATATATGTAAAAATTCAGCCAAATTTAATTATAATCTTTGTAAAATAAACCCGAAATTGCGCATATGCGGCGGCGGCAGTCACTAACCATCGGGTGTTTCCTTTTGATCATCTGTCATACGGAAATAAATGTAATAAACTTAATGCGGGCCTCACGTTACCTAGATTTGTCGCCGCACTCTAAAAAGCATATTTAAAAAAATATAAGTGACGAATTTAATAGGTGATTTTTTTTTTTAAACTCACTATCACTACATAAGTATAAAATAAATTTTGATTGCTTTCACTGTCTGTTGGTTCATGTGTGCTTATAAAGATCTAAGCAAACAGCTTAATGGATTTTAATGCGGATTTTTTGACATAGATAGAGTATTTATTTATTGGATCACCAACATAAGGTACAGCAGAATATACAATTATGTCAAAGTTATACTAAGAATCTTAAAACTAACTGTCCTTGCAATTAAAGGTAATCACATCATGTTTTTCTTAAAGGAAAAAAAATATATAAAAATACCTATATACACTAAGTTACATTTTCTAAAAAAAAATCAGTAGCTTGGATAAAAACAATTCAAATACATATTATACTATTATATTTAGACTCAAACAATCTAAGGTACGTTATTTGTTATGATTGTTGATAAACATTTTGGGAGGCTCTGAAACATGGCATCAAGATCTGGCAGCCTCTTGGTGATCATTATACAGGCGAAACAGACGGACAACTGGTGCACTTCGACCCATACTCGTCCAGCAGAATTTATTCTTAAATATACCATAAGGATATCGTGAAATTCTGCGTGAGACGTTAAAATCGAACTTGCCTAGAAGCTTGGGGCTATCAATGTGGTTATTCAAGAGCTTGTGAAGATAAGAGATATCCAAATGAGTACGCCGTATGGAAAGGGGAATCAAGGTGGAAGTGTTTGGCTTTTTCTCTATATGTTTTTGTTCAGTATTTAGAAGAAGCAGGTAATTTTATGTATAATAATATAATTCGTGCATAATATTGCACTAGTGCGAGGTCGCTAATTATATATTATTTATAAAGAAGCAAATCCTACAGACTGTGGCAAGGATTAAAGGTATACTGAAAACACGCGCTTGAACGATGTAATCGATGCCTAGCGCCATCTAATGGTATAAATTGAAACTAAAGCCACGAAAAAAGTAAGGGCGGGTTACTAGTGTAACAATAAAGTAAGTTATGATGTCAGCTATACAAATACATACCCATATCGACGACCCGTTTGGAACAGTGGTAGTGAACGCTGCCTTTGGTCCAGGGGTTGCGGGTTCGATCCCCGCACAGTGCAAACATTTGTGTGCATGAACATGTTTGTTTGTATTGATCTGGGTGTTTCCTATGTATTATAATTATGTATTTACAAAAGAAAAGTATTATTTGTAATCCCACTGTTGATTCTGATATCCTTAACACAGGTGCTTGAGCTACCTATCTCGAAGTTAGATCAATGTATGTGATGTTGTGAAATATTTATATTTATACACCTAACGAACTTTTTCGATCGAAACCCTGCTCTTAGTATACATTGGGCTTACTCCAAAAGTAACCTAATACCTCACCTCATTACTCTTAACTTTTTTACTTCTGATTAACTTTCTAGCGTGTTTCAAGAAACTTCAATCCCCAATGGGACCATCTGGGTTTCATTGCGAAGAGGCTATAAGTTACCCACATTTTATTTGTTGTAAATGTTTCTGAAATGGGTATCACAACCACATTATTTGTAATTTCATACCCTTGTCATCGAGTCCCTACCAGCGTTCCAGTGTAAGCAGGTTTATTAAAAAAAATCCAGACAGATTTAAAAATCGACTGGTGTGCATTCAGATTTGAACCTATGTACCTACCCGTTTGGATGACGTACGCTCTTATTTGATTAACACGTAGATAATAAGTAAGCAATAATATAAGTAATATTTAAAATTTCAGAGCGATGGTAGCTTAATGGAAAAGAACGCGCGGAGGGGGGGGGGGGGTCTACCTGCCTCGAGTACGCACATACACCTCTGCATTTATTAAATTTATATGCACAATGCTACCATTAGCTCGGCAGTGAGGGAAACATCGTGAGGGAACCTGCACGTTTCGAATAGTTTCTGAAACATTTAAGCATGATTCAGTTACTTTAGCTCCCCTGTTGCGAAGGTCAGACGGCAGTCGCTTCATTGTAATTACCAGACTCCCTTAATCCTTAATCATGGTCCAAGCGTACCCTGGGCTTCAAAGCGACAGCTTTGGATACATCCTCATCACTATACGAAGTATTAAGTAAGCGATCGCTTGCCCAACGTGTCAATTAAAGGCAATATTGCAAGCCACAATTAGGTGATGTGCTATACCTATAAGGCTCTTCTATGTTTAACTGAGGACAAATATAAGTTGATGATGATGATTTTATTAAGATTTATTAAATATTTGTGTGTATGAACATGTCTGTTTGTATGTATTATAAGTATGTATTTACAATAGAAAAGTATTATATGTATATATTTGTAATTCCGCTGTTGATTCTGATATTCCGTAGCACAGGTGCTTGAGCTACCTATCTCGGAGTCAGATCAATGTATGTGATGCTGTGAAAATTTATTAGGTTATTATTTATTTATTGGTTCCGTATCCCAAAAGTAAAAAGGGAGTCTTTTACGACCCGTTTGGAACAGTGGTAGTGAACGCTGCCTTCGGTGCAAGGATTGCGGGTTAAATCCCCGCACGATACAAACATTTGTGTACATGAACATGTCTATTTGTATTGGTCTGGGTGTTTTCTTTGTATTATAAGTATGTATTTACAAAAGAAAAGTATTAAATATATATTTGTAGTCCCACTGTTGATTCTGATATCCGTAACACGGGTGCTTGAGCTTCCTATTCTCGAAGTCAGATCAATGTATGTGATGTTGTGAAATATTCATTATTTATTATATGACTTTTTGTCCTCATATTTCTTGAAACAAAAACAAGCAGGGTCTTGACCTTTTTAGTTTTTCTCATAATCAGAGGTCGTATTACGTTGCAAATTATTCGCAAGCTCTTCTACTTCTTCAGTAGTATGCCTACTGCAGAGCATATGCCTCTCAATATCTCTTAGCTTTGTTCTGATCGTCGATATTTCTGGACCACGCTGCTCCAGCTTGAGCCTTGATATCGTACGACCATCTAGCAGTTTGTCCGCCAAGCTGTATACATACGTGTGAACGTATTTTGTAAGAAACCAGACACTTTGTCCTAATCTAATATTAGGACGTACCATTATATTTAGAGGAATGTTAATTGTTACAGAAATAGCTCATGTAAATACTATATTATGGTAGTGTCAAATTTATTCAGTGAATGTTAACGTTATTGTTCAGAAATACAGTTCTGTGGTTATTTGTTAGACTGATTATTGCTGCTTAAACGCAGATTAATTTATTATTCGTTGATATACGACGGGGTAACTAATAAAGTTATCAAATATTCATACGTCCATCGTACACGATCCTATTCCATATTATGATTACACATAACAACATAGGAACGTAATTACGTCATTAATCACAAAAGTGGTTTTTGGCTCATTTTCAACAGAGATAAGACAAGTTAAACATGCATAGGTTACGGAAATGTGTCGTTCATGAAACTACAATACCAATTAGTGGTCTTAAGAATTATTCGAAATAAAGTCGTAACCACAGCTGCTGCAACTTAGCAAAAACTTAAAATTGATTGTTAAAATAATAATTATTTTCGCGTTGGTTGCTGTTCATAAATGTTGCTTTTTTTATGGTGTTATCCCGCGCACGGTTACGGCCGCGCGTGTGATTCCGCCAACGTCAAGTGTATAAGAGAGACATGTCGATTTGAAATTAACCGGTAATTTTGCAAAATGCATGGCTGCAGCCGAATATATTTGGCAATGTCAAATAAACTAATTGAAAATAAGCGGGTAGTCAACAGTCAATCAGTCAAAGTCACAGTAACTCAATCAAGTCAAACACCGGCATTGATTAGTGTTTTACATATTATCGACCTACGGATTCCACCGATACCACTCTCAAAGACTATTATTCAAGCAAGTTGTTACGTGAACTCACTCGATGCATATCGAGTATTAATTAAAAAGGATACAGTTTAACGCTTCTTGTGCTAGAATTACTTCATTGCCAAATAATCACCAAATTGATACACTAAAACCACTATGTACTAATTTAACGACACGATGGGTTTGGTTTTTGGTTATTATTATTATTATTCATTATCATCAGCCCATTTAAGTCCCCACTGCTGGGGCACGGGCCTCCCTCGATCACATGAGGGGTAATTGCCATACCACGCTTGGCAGACGGGTTGGCGAGGGATTAGATATAAATGCAGAGTGTTCCTTCTCTGGGTGCTGATGATCATGCCAGCAGGTTTACCTTAGTCGCCTTTTAGGACACCTCGGTAAGAGTGAGGGTGGCCTATTCTACTCTGCTGGGGACCACACGGCAATTATTATATATTTTTAAATATGGCTCTACCCGAAGATAATTTGCCAATGTCAAGTAACTTACTGATAATAAGTAGGTAGTCAACGGTCGAAGTCAGTCAAAGTCACTGTAACTCAATAAAACGCCGGTATTTTTACGTTTTATCGACCTACGGATTCAGCGGAAATGTATTATTTGGTACATATTTTTGCCATCACTTTGTCTGTGTTGTCCATGTGTATGTTTGTATTGTTTTAGGTGATGTCAAAACTCATTATACTAAAATCTACTTGTCATACTGGTCAATCCTTCA
Source organism: Marasmia exigua (assembly GCA_019059595.1). Lineage (NCBI taxonomy): Eukaryota > Metazoa > Arthropoda > Insecta > Lepidoptera > Crambidae > Marasmia > Marasmia exigua. The sequence goes on along the minus strand of CM032475.1, from coordinate 12,335,353 downwards.
AAAAACGCGTCTCTTTGAGCACTCGACATTGGCAGAATTATAGATGTATCGCAAGACTCAGTAGCAGTCATTATAAAAAAATCACACCGTCGCTTTAATGGCTAGCTTCCATAAAGTGTGGGCGTGCCAAAAGCGTTCCATTTTCGGTCCCGCTATAATGTTTGCTTAGTGCTATTACTCAATTCTCAATTTATGGTTCCAATAAATTAAAGCATTTTAACTTTCCGGTCATAGACTGCTTTAGTCTCAGCTGTAAATTCTATGAGCATGAATTTGTATGTTTACAGCTCAACTTCTTTATTAATATTCTTAATATTTATTTTTACATTATTCCTCACAGCGGGTATTACTATACCCGCATTAAAAAAAAAATGCATTTATTATAAACTACATACGCACGCACCTTCTGTTATTTATGGATCTATTTATTGAGCTAGATCTAGTAGCATATACATTGAAATGAGGCCAGTTTCGAGTAAAATAGTAAAATGTTCTTCAAATTGACGAGAAAAAATGTTTTGAGGATTTCTTTGAAACTTTAAGCATAACACGGAAGATTCATCTAAAAAGTGAAGTAAAAAAATAATATTAATGAATGAGGCTTGGTCACGTAACGTGCTCGTAGCGTACATGAGTCTTGTAATGCTTTCGAAGCTACGAGCATAAGCGCTACAAAACGACTACGAAGTGCAATCACTTTAAAACTGAAAAATCTCGTAGTCAAAATATACCGATATGCTAAAACTTCGGAAGGTTCGGTAGGAGAGCCAAAATCGCAAAAAACGCTGGCAGCTTTCAGTCTTTTGTTAATAATGACACCATTTTTTTTGTGTCATGCGTGCAAGCGATTTTTGTTTAAATCTGGTTAAGCGCCAGATTTCCTGACTATACCTTCTTTTAGGGTTGCCAATTTAGTCGATTTCCCCAAAAATGTGGCGAGAATCGATATACAACTATTTTGAGTAAGAGAATGTGTAGCAAGAACATAAAATATAATAATCGTTTATAATAAACAATAAAAAACGGATATAAAAATTCAAAAAACTTTCAAGTAGAATCTACTTGACTATCTGGTAGTGTTACCTGCAATCATAAAATTTTAAGATATGAATATTTGCAGCATGTTTTAGGGCAATCAATAAACATAATAAACCTTTGGAACAGTTGATCTCGTTTACCAATTTACTTTTGATATTGACATAGCTTTTTGGAATAAATCTACTAAAATAGCGGGGTGTACCCATTGTATAGCTTTGACATTAGCTTGAGGGTAGATTGAGGTCAATTGCAGAACGTGAGGAATAGATATAGCTAAGTTCTTGGGAATATATGAAGACCTGCGGTGTTTTCACTGACTAGATAACGAATTCCATTGTTATGTATTTTCTGAGAAATGAAATAATTTACCCCTAGTGATCAGACACACAGTAAGGTTTTGTATGAATAATTGGAAAATAAATTAAAGATCTAGGCTTTGTATTCATATTTGAAAAATGAAGGAAACTTATTTAGTATAGTAAAGTGAAATATTATTAAATGCATAGTGTTTTTGCTGCCCCATGGCTGTTGAATTTATATTTGGGAATGTATTTAAAATCCGGTATTGGCTGTAGGTATGTAATATAAAGAGCTTACTAAGAGAAGTGAGGATTTTGAAAAATAAGTATATGAAGATATAACAATTTGAATAAAAATATTACTTTAGAAATCTTATTAGCTGCAAATTCTTGTAACAATTTTGTCTTATTGTGGCTGACATCGTAGCTAAACCTTTTTATCTCACCACAATCCATCACTCAGACGACCTATATTCCTAATAGGGTCCCCCAGAACGCCACAAAGCGTAAGAACATCGCACTTATTTAAAAAAAAATCTAAGCGGCTTATTGTCAACACCGAATAACTTCCATTTCTATCGAAAAGCTGTTTTATAGACAAAAAATGTAGAAGAAAACTCTTGGTGGAATCCTTTTTGAAAAAGGATTTTATCTCTAGCGAAAATTGTGGCCTTCCATTTCTTTTTACTATGCGTTTTATGTCCTAAATACCTATCAAGAATAAGTTTTTGTCAGTCAACGACGCGCTGAACAATTCAGCCGATACAAGATCTTGGTAGAATTGTATTTCGCTTCAAGAATTATTTTGTGTTCGCATTCATATTTTATCAGATCGGATGGTCTCGAAGATGTTGTAGACGTTCTGATATTCATAATAGTAAGCGCCCCAGTTTCAGAACGGACGTTTGATCGATTTCCTTGTGTTTGATTTGTGTACTTCACCACACTTGAAAATCATTTCACCTCAAATTTGAGAATACAATTTAAAAAAATAGGTATACAGATTTAATTTTTTTTAAGTGATGAAATGCGATCCGCTTACCGCAATGGTTTGTGCGCCGGTTGAGATGCAAGGATTACGGGTTCGATTCCCACACCAACACAAATGTTTCTTGATGAAACAGATATTTGTGTTGGGTGTGGGTCTTTCTGGTGCCGTCGTTGTTTCTGGTTTCTATAGTACAAGGGAAAAGTTTAGTTTGGGCCCAGGACAATGTATGTGATCCGAAATATATGGTCCGAATGTACTTATTTAAATATAAATTTTAATGAATAAATATGGTTAACTGACTGTTGACTACCTAGCCTCGAATTTCGGTAACAAATCAATTATAGATACATTTAAAAATGTTAAACGTACCATTTTAAATAAGTGCGAGTTCGAGAGTTTGTTTTTGAATTAAATTTTCTGTGTGAGAAGGATCTTTGATTTTATGGTGTAGTGATTTTTTTGGTTGATGAAGCAAATTAAAAAAAACTTTATCACTGATACTAAAATATCACGCGACACTCTCAGGAGATCAATTCTTCTTGTTTGGAACCTCTGAACGATACTATTAAGGATGATTTAAATTTTGAATAAAGATTAAAGACGCTATAATTTTCTGAACAATTAAATTTTATTGGAAGTTACAACTAAGCTCATTAGATTGCTACTTTTTTAAAGAAACAATGTTTCTGTTTCAATTTGTAATGTATTTAGAGCACATTGTAGTGCAGTTCATTTATAGGTAATAGTATCCACCAACCGATTTCGGCTAAGGCGGCCAATCCAAAGAGTAGTATTATATACTGGGCCAATCTCAACGACCAGCCACTTACGCATGATATATTATAGTGCTCAAGTGTGTGTGTAAACACAAGTGCGTTCCCCATTCCTTTGCCCTCATAATCCGATGGGCCACCAGTGTGACATGACCGGAAAGGGATCGGGCGTAGGACCAACGGCTTACCGTGCTTTCCGAGGCACGGGGGTGCAAGACCGCCAACTTCCAGACTCCGAGCTGGCACTGACAATTTCTGAACAGAAAAACTCAGGTACAAATTGAACCTGGGACCCCAAGAGCAGCTGTGAGTTTAAAGTGCGACGTTCTACCCACTGCGTCCACTAGGCAGTCAATCATTTATAGGTACTAAAATAATAACGTAGCAGAATGTAGAAGGTAGTGTTCTAGGAATTGTATTGCGGTTAAATGTTAAGAATAAAATTAGGTACCCTACTATATTTTTTCTCGAAGAGATCAAATTATATTTTAAACATTATTGTTTCATAAAAATTAAATATAAAATTGTTTCATACCTAACGAATACTGTTCGTTTAATTTGTTTCTAGTATACCAATTTTGCATTAGAAAGTATTTTGGGTCTCATACACAAAATTAGATGTAAATGAAATAAAAAACATCAAATATGTTTTTGTGCGAAATATAATACAGCCCAAGATCAGTACCTAAACCACAGTCAAGAAAAAAATATGAAAAAAACCCGACTTCGTGATCCCTTCTATTCAAAGAGATGAATAGGAGTTTCCGAGATGAAGATGTATGTAGGTTATGGTGACGACCCGACCTAATGCCAAATCAAATCAAATTACTTATTCAGAAACACGCCACAATGGAGGCTCTGGCGTGTGTCACAACCGTGTTCCTGGCACTCCCCGACCTTACCTTTACCACTTTAGGGTTAAAACTAAACACGTTGACAAGTTAATCGTTATAATTTTGGAGCTTTATTGTAACAATTTCCACCTGACAAAAAGGTAGGACATTTTCATATGTTTTCATCAAAAACTATTAAGGTTTTTTGTTGCTTATGTCATTGTATGGGTATATTCTTTGTCGTAATTAATTGTCGCCGGTAGTAAATTAAGTAACATATTTAAAGCACGCAGCAATGATGATAATAAGTAAAGTATCAGCCTATAAACTGTCCCACTGTATGGCAAAGGCCTCCATCATAGAGTTCAAGTCATCGCTACTATGATGGGATTAGGCTTAATCACCACCCTTGCCAAATGCGGATTGGTGATCACAAACCCGAGCTATGTTCGAAAAACTCGAAGCATACTTTTTGGTCGACCTGAGGATTGAAACCAGGACCCGGAGATCATGGCCCGGTACTTAAACCACTAGACCAACAGGGTGTGTTTTTGATGATGATTATATTATTTTTATTTTTTCAAATTGTTACTTCTTTGGTCACACATCGAGTTACTACAATCTGTCAAAATTTCTCAATAGATATTGAACCGAACGCATTTGACATCAAAGTGGGAATTTGATATTTTTGTATACTTTGATATTTGTCTGTACGTACATTACTTAGTTTTTCCCTGTTTTAGTTCAATAAATTATATCTATTTGAAAAACTCAAATTGGTAAAGTGTCGTCGTAACTACATAAAAAAAATCGAAATTAACATAATTTATTTAACTTCAGCAGCAAAATAAATTGACTAAGTAAAATATAATAAATTTTGTTAAAGCAATATGTAATCTTTACTATATTTTCATATGTAAATACAGGCACAACTAAAGCCAATCCAAATTTTTCATTCTTTAAAAACATATTCGTACATTCTTTTAAAAAAACTTTCAAGTAACTTCCAAATTGAAATTACAGGTGGGCGCTAATAAACTATAATTTACCCGACTTACATAAAGAAAGTTCGTTAAAGATCTAATTAGAGTAGTTTAGTACATGTTCTATTTAATAATGCATAGCATGGAAGGTGTACTTAATTACACGGCCCCACTGCGATTACAGGAGTAATTAGACGAAAAGAGTGCTGAGTTATAAGAACGGTTACTTAATTTTTGCTCGCCAGGAAATTGCGAGCACGTGCGTCGTTAAGTCTGTGTTTTGTCGTGTTTCTTTTACTGGCGACGTGCCTCAATACAGATTCTCACAAAATTCTAGGTAACAATATTTTTATCGTTTGCTTGGGCTCTCTGCCATAGATTTGAAGTCTGAGCTTTTGACATGTAAGAATTTAGGACGGAGTTATGATTAGAGACACGAATTATGGCTGTGGATGAGCTACACTTCAGCAGGAATGGGCCGGCTCGACCGGAGTGATACCACGATCTCAGAGAAAACTGGCGTGAAGTAGCACTGTGCTGTATTTGCGCTTGTGCGTGAATGAGGGTACCGGGGGACCAATCACGGGGAAAGGGGGCTTAAAGGTTGCACTTATGACATGGGCGGCGGCAATCGCTTACCATCTGGTGATCCGTCTGCTCGTCTGCTAGCTATCACATAAAGAATATGAAATCTAAGAATATTGTCCTTTTTACATTTTTTTTTATTCACACCAGCGTTGATTTTATTAAAAAGTAATCATAGCTGTCAGTTCAATATTTAAAATTATATTGTTCTTAAAATATTCGAATTTCAAACCTGCATCCATCGTAAGGATTTTAAGTCACGAAAAATGGTTGGAAATTGTGATTTGATTTCTCTGGCGTGACTCACAGCTGAGAGAGTGAGAAGTCATGCCAAAGTGAAAAAATCACGGTCAGATTTCAAGGGACCCTCCTTCTCTTTCACGGAGGGGATACAAAGTGGTGATTTGTTCACTCTGGTGTGATTTCTCACAAAAAAGTTTTAGCTCAGAAGGCTGACAAGAATTCGAGGCTGAGATTCGTTTCAGGACTTCATTTTGCACAGTACCTAAATGATATTTTTCTTCTTTTTAGAATTCTTCGGCGTCTAGGCCCGAACATTGACTATTTTTCATACTGACTTTGAACTCCTCTTTATACCTGGGGGTGAAATTACAAAAATATTTTAGTGCTCCTCTACTCTATAAAAGGAACCCTTGTGCAAAATTTGATGTGTCTAATCCTTATAGTTTAGGTCCTGCGCCGATATCAGTCAGTCAGATTTCGCTTTAGGCTGATTCTCCGTTTGAACTTCCGGTTCTTCGCGTGTAATTTCTATGGGCTCGAAAATATTGTTCAAATTAGAATTTTTAATTGAAAAAAGAACACGTAAAGAAACCTACCCTTTCTTTCAATATAAACTTCTTCTGATATCAATATAAACTTCTAATTTGAACAATATTTTTGGGCCCATGGAAACACGCGAAGAACCCGGAAGGTCAAATTTCGTAGAATCACCCTTTAGATATAACAAAATGTTAATGACAACTTCACTTTGTTCCTTTTTTCTTCCTTGGTCACTAGTTTATATACTAACTTATTTTATTTGTTCTTGTTTGACTATTTCTTTCCTATGTATTACTGAGCAATATCTATTTAATGTTATGTTGTGTATATACTTAAGTTTTTTTTTTAAGTTTGAGACTCGTGATCCCGCAGACAAGCTATGCAAATAGCTTTGTGGGACTACTGTACTTTAATGTAAATATTGTTTGTTTAATAATTAAACAATTCCCGTAATACCTTTACAAAAGTTATTTTAATCAGTTCAGACGTTATTGCGAGTACACTAAAAATGCACAAGTTATTACAAGTAGTAGTACCCTATGAGAACCAAATAAAGCCCAAGTAAAATTATCGGCTTCTATCAACTTCCCAAAGAAACTCACACAATACAAACACGAGGGAATACAGGCTGTACAAATATTTACGGTGAAACTTCAGCCGGCTAGGAGTACTGCAAAGCTATGTATGGATTGTATGTGTATATTTGTATTGGAGTATGTTTATTTAGCTTTAAGAGTTGCTTCATAGGAACACTTGTAAATTACTTGCTGTACGTAGACCGAGATACGGATAGGAAGCCCTCCACGTGAGGGTATGCCTGTTCCCTAGTTGAATGGACATTAGAAGGCAGCTATTGTTATGTTGGACAGAGCTCCGCACCAATGTGTCCATATTCCAGGAACTCGACATCACAAAGCGTATATCAATCATAGTACAGACGCGCACACTTTGGTCACGTCTCCAGGTGTGATAGTGACTTGATAGAGCTCCTGGTCATTCAGGGGAAGGTAGACGGAACCAGATCACGCAGCAGATCATCGATGAGGCTGGACTGATCAAGTGAAATCCGCAATAGGAAACCCCGTGTCAGACTGTGCCAGACAGTCTGTGAACAGAGGGAGATGGCGGGAGATCGTGAGGAAAGCTGTGTCCGCCTCTAACATCAACAAAGACACCTCAACGTGACCACGACCGCTCTGGTAGAGCAAAGCAACAGAGAATATTGTTATGTGTGTGTCTGTTTTTTACCGTAGGGGAGCCACGCTTTAGCTAGAATGAGCGGGCTCGACCGGAGTGGTAATACCATGGCACATTTTCAGAAAATCAGCGTGAAGCAGCGCCTACGATGTGTTAGGTTGAATGAATTCATAACCCACTGGTGTTGCGGCGACTATAACTGATAATCTTGTTATCCGTCTGCTCGTTTGCTACCTATCTTAGATATTAAGACACTAACATAAAACATTGCTAAGCCATCATCATCATCATCAGCCCATTTAAGTCCCCACTGCTGGGGCACGGGCCGTCCCTCAATCACATGAGGGGTAATTGCCATACTCACCACGCTTGGCAGACGGGTTGGCGATTGCTAAGCCATAGTATGATTATATTCAATAGTACCTATAAATAATTCGAGAACACTGTAGTGGAAGGTGGGCTTGATAACCTGAGATACAGCAATATCCTGTATAACCTTAGGTATTAGCCCACCATGATATTCTGTCGTCACTTACTGTGTATGTTGACTATACTGTATACAATGTCGTAATGCTAACACATAATTGTTTTCCTAGCCGTATTTCTTGTAATATTTTGTACTTTATTAATTGTTTGCTTTACTATGGTGAGAATACACTAAAAATAAAATTAAACTAAAACGAAATTCACAGCCATTCGCGCTAGTGAAACTTGTCTCTGATTTAAAGTCTCATAATCTCAGTTCTTCAATAATCTATAATATAAAAATGAATCGCAAAATGTGTTGGTAAGCGCATAACTCAACAAGGCCTGGACCAATTTGACCAATTCTTTTTTTAAAATGTTCGTTGAAGTCCAAGGATGGTTCTTACGGCGAGAAAAAATCGAATAATTGTCGGGAAAACCCTAAAAACAGTCCTTTCCTTTTTCACATACAAACGTTTTCTAACTAAAACGTAGAATCAATTTGAGTTTTATTGCTATTATATAAAGTTCATATTTGTTGCCACATTACAATTTTTTTTGACAGGACGTAGTCTGTCGGGTCAGCTAGTTACTTATAAAAATCCCTACTAAAATGAAAAAATGGAGCCGTAAATTTACCCCGGGGTTTTAATTTCATTGCATTAAACGGGATATCTTCTGGCAATTTTTACGGCACCATACTTTTTACAACTGTTAAATACTAAACGCTGACCAATAAATTACTCTCATATGACCGGAGGACATCTTGTGGAAACCCATTTGCGCGACAAGTAATCGAAGACCCGTTATGACCGTTGAGTCGTGAGTTCTGATAGTTCTTCGTTGAACGGCTCAATTTATATTGCGGGAGAAGAAACTTTGGGTCTAATATTTATTGAGGAAATTTGGCAGATTCTATGAGAACTCGGACGTGTGGATGTTTGTACTTTTGTGGTGATGACAAAAAGGAACAAACAGGAACGACTTTGTGGGAATATTGAGCGTAGACTAAGTAAAATCCCTATAACACTTGATAAATAAGGAAATGTGTTAACGCATGGCTTCGCAACCTTTAAAAATTTTGACCTTTTTATCTATTATTGCCGATATGGAGGAGTTTTGTGCGTAGAGTGACGATCACGGGAACTTATCCTTTCTCGTGATGGTAAATTTTACCAAAATAACGCCCCAATTTTATGATTTTTTTCTATATTTTAATTTTATTTTAAATCATTAATACTAACAATAGCTTTTAAGGCTGCTCTATTAACCAATTATGGAAATCTTTCTAAAATAAACAATTTACTTATTATTTACCTCATCTTAGCATGTAATTCCCAGTACGTGCAAATCTTTGAGCTTTCTAGCTCAGGGTACGCTTAGACCATGATTCATGATTTGAGGAGTCTGGTAATTACCTTATGATAAATTATAGAGTACACTTAACATTTTCGTCGCGTGTAACTTGATAATAAATTGCGATTAAAAAAATATAAGAAATGTTTGATATTCTATTTAATAAATTAAGTTACTCATTTGATGATAAAAATACATCTATGTTTGTAGGTACTAAGAATAAAGCAAATAATTTTGACGACGTTTTTATTCAGGTCAGCCTGACACTCATCATCATCATCATCAGCCCGGTAGTACCCACTTCTGAGTATAGGCCTCCTTTCCTTTGCGCCAATGTATCCGGTCTTGAGCCGCTCGGATCCATGTAGTCCCCACGATTTTAGTGATTTTAGTGAGTGAATGACACTATTAGGAAATAATAAGCGCTAAATACGTAATCCAGCACTTGACTATTTCCTAATAGTCAGCGTAGGCGTATTTCAGTCAATATCGTGGAGTTTATTTTCTTAGAACTGTTCGTCGCCAAAAGACAGTACACTCCGTACATGCCACTAGCTGAGTAAAATACTATTACATACGTCTGAATGCTTTCCTTGCAAACATTTCAACGCGAACATCGTTGGACAGAATAAAGAGGCCTATTTACTTATATGGAGTGTTCTTCCCTACTTAGCGTTGTTCCGATAGCTCAAGCATATATACTTGGGAAATTAAGTGAATTAAGCTAAGTGTATTTTCTGTGCTCAAACCTTTACCCTTACAAGTTTTGATAAGCCCTCTCTCTTGAAGGTTTTTAACGTCCAAATACCAAATTAAGGATATTTATAATATTTTTCCAGTTGTTCAAGTACTTTATTTGGAATTTTAATGGAAACTCATTACAAAGGACAAGTAGATATTAAGGGCTTTTTACTTGGGGAAAAGAGTCAATAACTTCATTTATTCATGTTTGTCGATCGAGAAAAATATGTGTAATTCAATATTTAATAAATAAAAGTAACAAAAATATTATAAAATTAAGCAATCATCATCATTATCATTTCAGCCAATAGACGTCCACTGCTGGACATAGGCCTCCCCCAATGATCTCCACACAAATCGGTCCTGCGCCGCCCACATCCAATGGATTCCCGCGACCTTCACCAGATTGTCGATCCACCTTGTGGGGGGCCTGACACGGCTGCGACTTCCGTACGTGGCCTCCACTCGAGGACCTTTCCGCCCCAACGGCCGTCTGTTCTCCTCGCTATGTGCCCTGCCCATTGCCACTGGAGGCAATAAAAATAAAATAAGCAATATATTTCGACCTGACCTGAAAATGGTGACCTTTGTATAGGTCTCTCACTGTTGTTTAAAAGCCCTTACGGATCAGTGGTTCTCTCTAGTCGACTTGATCCTCTAGCACTGTGGCGGGATAAAGCTTCCCTTAGCAATCTAAATCGCATCTATCATGAGACCTTCAAGAGAAGAGCGTACTCCTTTTTAAAAAGGCCGGCCACACATTACCGATCTCTCTTATCTCGTGGACGTTTATGGGCGGCGAAGATTACTTTCCATCAGGTGACTCGCTTGCTCGTTTTTCGCCTCCAACATAAAAAAATGAGGATTTGCGATTTTTCAAGCTTATTTTACCCACTCCATTCACTTTATAATCATCTGTAGTAAGATTAAAAAAGTGGCCGCTAAAATATTTAAATCTTGCTAGAGATAATTGTCACATGAAAGGCCGTGCCCATGCACGTCATAACCTTGAAAAATCGTAAATCTCAAATGTCTTGATATATTACATTTAACTTCGTTACAATCAACAAAAAGCTGTTAGTGACGCCACAGATCTATAAAAGGGAGAGCCTTTCGTAAGAGTACGATCGACATTCTTTGGAGTCAGGTTGATGTGATTTCCGTTCTGTGATATTAATTTTGTGTCTGAAATGTAAACTATAATTTCCTTGTAATCATTAGGTGCAAACTTTGTTGCAATATTACTTTACTCCATGAACCTTCGATCAAAACTGGTGGCTTAATTTGAAGCCGTCCCGTAACGAACGAGAATATACCTGTCGCATCCAAATAAGAAGACACACAGCGCATGTGAAAGAGAGGAAAACTCGTAACGTCTACTTTAAATTAATCCCTCTGGACTTGACAGTGTCCATAGACAAAATTTACTGAAAATATAAGCCCATACAAATATAATTAAAGTAATTAAATCAACAGTGTTCTCACTAATAAGATCTACTCTTGGGTGGAGGGTTGATTACCTACGATACAGGATATATCCTAGTATAGGTGTCAACCCGCCATAATCTAACTGTGCTAATATATCATAATATTGTTTGTAATTAACTTAACTTCATCTACTTATCTGGTTGTTGTAACTCTGCCACTAAAAATCTCAATACCTGCGGAAAGCTAATTAGACACACATAGTGGTGTGGTTGTGTAAATTACTAACACAATCTATGGCAGATTTACAATTGCCCGATGGTTTTGTATTTACGTACAATAAATAATCGGCTGTGCCCTAGTTTTAAGTTACCTACGCTAAATATATGTGGACTAGGATTATGGTGAGAAATAAACGATATTATATTATATTATAATTAAACCCATATTAAACGAAAAATAAACTGAAATTATACACCTACTTACTAAAAACGGCATTATTACCATTTTTTTTTTGTTCACCCAGGGAAATGCGTTACGCATATCAGTCCGCCTGGGGGCGGACGGGTTATGTCGGACTCCCCCGCATGACAGCGGGGGTCTACCAACTAAAACCTCTGTGCACCCTACCATCGTCCATAGTCGTGGTGACGAGCACAAAGCCATGTGCGCGACCACGGTGTTATTACCATGACTTAAGGTATAAAAATCTTAAAACAATATTTTGTACTTCTCAAACAAAATTTATCGACAAATCTTTACATACCTAGCTTTTTAGCTACAGATATTTTCTAGGCTGTTCGGTTGAGATACTCATTTGTTTTGATTCGATAGGCTGATTACTTCTCAAGAAAATAATGATAAAAATGAGCCTTAAGAAATTCCCGCTACTACAAAAATTTTTGAACGAAATTACATTGGTGATTTTATTGCATGATACCTACTTGTTTAATGGTTTCCAATGTATCGTATAAGAGCTTGGATGTCCTCTTACAAAGTGTAAAAACACTTTTGACTGTAGGAATTAACTTCCTAATTTGGAAACTATCTCAAACCCTTAAGTTAGCATGGTTTTATAAAAGAAGGAAAAAATCCCAGTCCAAAAAAAAAATTGCGTCCAAAGCTGTCGTACCGAAGTCTGGGGGAACTTTTGGACTATAATTCACGATTTGCAAATCACAAAAAGCGACTGCCGCCTGACTTTCGCACTCTTTGATATAAGAAAGGTGTGAAGCAGCACTGTGCAGTGTTTCGCCGCGAGAGTGGGTACCCTCACTATTCGGAGGGAAGGAGGGTTTAAAGGTTGGCAGTGCACTTGTAACTCCACTGGTGTCACGGGTGTCCATGGGCGGCGACAATCGCTAACCATCAGGTGATCCGTCTGCTCATCTGCCATTTATCACATAAAAAAAAAGATTTTCTCATGACGTTTTCCGTCACCGCAGAACTAGCGGTAAACGCACAAAAATGTGAAAAGTTCAGAGAACCTACAACGAAACGAGATTCACGACCGAATCTTTATCCCCGTCCCGTTCATACGCGCTGTGCGTCTCTTTTGTTTGGATACCTACCACAGTAGTAGTGGGCGTTATAAAACATAGATAGTTGCACAACTATCTATCTTTTGAATAACGATCACTCTTTGTCCAACGGAAAATAACTATCTATTTTCCACAACGCTCTAAATTCACTCTTATGTCAACAGCACAAGACAGCTTTTGTTTGGTTATGGTTACTAGCTCTTTTCGTTTCGTTGCGATGCGTTGCGATACGTTGCCGAGCCTTTTAGCAAGAACGCTTTACATTACCCATCTTAACTATGATTCTTTAAGCACATCTAGTTGAACGGGTATTGTAAAGCGTTTAATTACGACAGTTCTTTTTTTTTTGCGAATTGGCTCCACACGTTGCGTTCGCAGCTTCGCGTTCGCGGCTTAGCGTGCAATTAGCGGAATAAGTGTGGAGCGGGCTCTTGATGTTTCAAAAATTATATGGTGGTGAGGTGGTTCAAAGAAATTCCTGGCTTCTAGAAATTCTGTTTAAAGTGTATCTAAATAATTTAATGAAAAAAAAACTTCAAATATTTTGGTTTTGTTATACTACGTCTAATTTGTTCAGACTTAACTACAAATCTTCAAACTGTAACATCTTTTTACGGACTCACGACAATCGTGTACTTAACGTCAATATGTCAAACCTCAAGCTATATAATCCTTACTAATATTATAAAGGCGAAAGTTTGTTTGGATGGATGTATGGATGGATGTTTGTTCCTCTTTCACGCAAAAACTACTAAACGGATTTTAATGAAACTTTACAGTAATGTAGCTTATAGATCAGAATAACACATAGGCTATAATTTATAAAGATATTGTGTGAACGCAGACGAAGTCGCGGGCAAAAGCTAGTACTTCATATTTTCGTAACCACACGCATAAAAATATACCAACAATAAAGTCCATGGAGGTTCGCCACTGTGCCTTGCTCATTCCATTCTCATCTTTATGTCTAGCGCGCTTTTGGTTATATATCAATTGAGGAAATTTGACAGATTGTGGTAACCTGATATGTGGCTATCTGTACTTAAGGAACGTAATTTTAAAATGTTCACACAATATTACTTTTTACATGTTTATGCTAGTTATAGTCCGATCACTGTTATTTGGCACGTGGCAAAAGTCGGATCTAATGCTATTTTGACATTTTCCCTTAAAAAATGCTGTACAGCGCCCTCTTGTCAATGTCACTGAAGTTCCTTCTGATCGTGGTCACAAAATACGTGCGAATCGAACGTATTGCAGTGAATTATTGTTACTGTTTGACGTCGTTGTGAAAATAGATAGTTGTCGAAAATAGATAGTTATTACAACGTTATTCACCAACGAACAACGTTTTCGTTTCGTGATTTCAAATAACGATAACGTCACATCGCTATACCACAGGTTTATTCTCGTTGGTTCGTCGAACGATTTCGTTATAGCCCTCCGAGGTGCATGCTCTGATTTGAAATTACGATCTCTTATTTAGAAAAAACACGTACTTATGTACTGAGCTAATTCACGTAAGACCTGATATGATCAATCTCTATCCGTACATAAATAAATATTTCACAACATCACATATATTGATCTGACTCCAAGATAGGTAGCTCAAGCATCTGAGTTACGGATATCAGAATCAACAGTGGGATTACAAATGTATACATTTAATAATTTTTGGGCACATAGCGAGGAGAACAGACGGCCGTTGGGGCAGAAAGGTCCTCGAGTGGAGGCCACGTACAGAAAGTCGCAGCCATGGCAGGCCCCCACAAGGTGGACCGACGATCTGGTGAAGGTCGCGGGAATCCATTGACTGCGGGCGGCGCAGGGCCGATCTGTGTGGAGATCATTAAGGCACGCCTATGTCCAGCAGTGGACGTCTATTGGCTGAAATGATGATGATGATAATGACTTTTAAAATATACCCAGACCAAAACGAACAGGCATTTTCATTCACACAAATGTTTGTACTGTGCGGGAATCGAACCCGCAACCCTCTAAGGGTTTCGGGTTCAATCCAAAGGCAGCGTTCACTACCAATGTTCCAAACGGGTCGTCATAAATCTATGGTATAACGTCAGATTTGTTTAAGACAGCGCAATGCAATTTTAGTATCGGAATAATATTGGTCGAATCGGGCCTTAGTAAAGTAAAAAAGTTTTATCTGCACTAACACACAATAGCAGACTGTTTGAGATAACTTTTTAAATTAGGTTGGCTAGTTTGGCTATCGGCCTAAAAACACCCACCAATTTGGTTTTAGGTCAGTGAAGCTGGTTAATGACCTGATTCCGATGTAAACTGAACTGGGTCCCGCATTGAAACCGGAATAGGCACTTTAAGATTACATCACATTCGCGCCACACCTACTTAAACTTACTATTACTTTAATTAATGTGCTAATCATGCTATCAATATACCTTAATAACGCTGTTTGATAAACTTCACTAATAGGGAACTTACTTATTTTTTCATTTATAATAAATATAATCAATAGTAAATGTAAAAAATTAATGAAATGTGAAATTTAAATTATAAAATAGCACATCAATATTAGAAAATACACCAGAATCAACTATTTGTATATAATTAAAACTTTTACAGATTTATTTCCGGTCGCTCACCCTGTATTCACTCGAGGCATTGTAAAAACCATTCGTTCAAACAGGGTGCAAACAATGTGTACGGCGAGCGTATGACTAATTACCTAATCCAATTTGTCAATAATTGTCAATACCTTCCGCCTGAATTATAACATGTTTAACACATAAAAATATTAAAAATAAACTTAATCAATACTTTTTAAGCCTTTTGTAGATTGTATTTCTGTTATAGATAAATATACCATGTACAATACTATAAAATAGAAGATAATATTGTAAAATCGATAGTTAAGAGTAAACCGTAGTGGTTTTTTAATTACTATCTTACGCAATGTTTATTGCTTGTGTAATTAATAAATAAATGAAAAAAAATAATGATGTGATTGGTAGCTGACGGACAGATGGATCACCTCATAGTAAGCGATTGCCGCCGCCCATACTTCTACTAGCAAAACTGCTAAGGAGTAACTACGAGTCACGTCAAAAAGATTCATTACAAAAAAAATACAAAACCCTAAATATAAAAAGAATGAACGCAAGAGGTTGTAAAACAGTTGAAACTCTTGTTAACCGTTGACTTAATGTTTAGATATTGTAGCAACTAAACTTGAGGCTAACTATAAAATATATTACTGACGTTTAAAAATTGAACAAATGAGACAGTAACTTCATTTTCTAAAGTCATCCAATATAGCTTCAACATAGCGATACAAAGATAAAGTTCCCTCGACTTCAGCTTCTATGAGTATTTCAACTTTTTGTAATTTGATAAGGATCTTAACTTTGTAGCTTTTAGTCTATGTCACAGACAACTTTGTTGACGGATCACTAGTATTTTAGCTAACCTTTACTTTAAGTTGGATTTTTTTATGAAATAATGTATTTAATCTTATTTCAGAAGGTATATGATGACTCTTCAAAAGTTTTACCTGTCACCAAAACTAATTTGATGATTGCAATAAAATCAAGTGTTCATGTTATAGCTAAACCTCTTTCTTACATACATGATTAATTTGGCTATAGAAACCGGTGTGTTCCCAAATGATCTAAAAATCTTAAAATATCTTATTTTAACTCTGGATATGAAAAAAATAAACGTGTGGTCCGCGGCAGAGTAGAATAGGCCACCCTCACTCTTACCGAGGTGTCGTAAAAGGCGACTAAGGTGCTTTACCTTGCTGGCATGATCATCACCACCCAGAGAAGGAAAACTCTGCATTTATATCAAAACCCTCGCCAACCCGTCTGCCAAGCGTGGAGAGTATGCAATTACCCCTCATGTGATTGAGGGAGGCCCGTGCCCCAGCAGTGGGGACTTAAATGGGCTGATGATGATGATAAAAAAATGCTCCCTGAATGATTTCAGCCAGATGATTGAATAATAAAGCGATGGAGCTCAGTGAATAAGAACGCGTCTTCCATACGGAGGGCCGTGGTTTGAATCCGATCATGCACCACTGGATTTTTCAAATCTGTTATTTGCATTTCTACCATTAGTTCGTTCGTTCGTTAGTAATAATAAATAAATGAAAAAAAAATGATGTGATAGGTGGCAGACGGACAGACGGATCACCTCATAGTAAGCGATTACCGCCGCCCATACCTAGCAAAACTGCTGAGGAATAACTACGAGTCACATCAAAAAGATTCATTACAAAAAAAATACAAAACCATAAATAATAAAAAGAATGAACGAAAGAGGTTGTAAAACAGTTAAAACTCTTGTTAACCGATGACTTAATGTTTAGATATTGTAGCAACTAAACGTGAGGCTAACTATAAAATATATTACTGACGTTTAAAAATTGAACAAATGAGACAGTAACTTCATTTTCTAAAGTCATCCAATATAGCTTCAACATAGCGATACAAAGATAAAGTTCCCTCGACTTCAGCTTCTATGAGTATTTCAACTTTTTGTAATTTGATAAGGATCCTAACTTTGTAGCTTTTAGTCTATGTCACAGACAACTTTGTTGACGGATCACTAGTATTTTAGCTAACCTTTACTTTAAGTTGGATTTTTTTATGAAATAATGTATTTAATCTTATTTCAGAAGGTATATGATGAATCTTCAAAAGTTTTACCTGTCACCAAAACTAATTTGATGATTGCAATAAAATCAAGTGTTCATGTTATAGCTAAACCTCTTTCTTACATACATGATTAATTTGGCTATAGAAACCGGTGTGTTCCCAAATGATCTAAAAATCTTAAAATATCTTATTTTAACTCTGGATATGAAAAAAATATAACGTGTGGTCCGCGGCAGAGTAGAATAGGCCACCCTCACTCTTACCGGGGTGTCGTAAAAGGCGACTAAGGTGCTTTACCTTGCTGGCATGATCATCACCACCCAGAGAAGGAAAACTCTGCATTTATATCAAAACCCTCGCCAACCCGTCTGCCAAGCGTGGAGAGTATGCAATTACCCCTGATTGAGGGAGGCCCGTGCCCCAGCGGTGGGGACTTAAATGGACTGATGATGATGATAAAAAAATGCTCCCTGAATGATTTCAGCCAGATGATTGAATAATAAAGCGATGGTTGCTCAGTGAATAAGAACGCGTCTTCCATACGGAGGGTCATGGTTTGAATCCGAGCATGCACCTCTGAATTTTTCAAATCTGTTATTTGCATTTCTACCATTAGTTCGGCGGTGAAGATAAACATCGTAAGGAATGCAAACTTGCACGTTTTGGATAGTTTCTAAACCGTGTAACCAGGATTCTGTTGGTCTTTTTAATTTGTATGATAGGTTGCAGACGAGAAGACGGATCACCTGATGGTAAGCGATTGCCGCCGCCCATGGATACTCGCGACACCAGTGGAGTGACAAGTGCGCTGCCAACCTTTAAACCCCCTTTACCACAGATTAGGCCACCGGTACCCTCACTCACGCAGCAAAACGCAGCACATTGCTGCTTCACGCCGGTTTTCTGTGATCCGTGGTATCACTCCCGTCGAGCCGGCCCATCATATCGAAGCGTGGCTCTCCCACGGTAAAAAGTCTAGTGCGAGGGTCAGATGGCAGACACTTCATTGTAATTACCAGACTCCTTGATTCCCCAATCATGGTCTAAGCATACACCGAGCTTTGGACGCGACCGGGATTTTCGCGGAAAGATAAAGAAGGAGAGAATACAGAAAAGCAATAATATTTGGGGAAGCCTATGTCCAGCAGTGGGCGTCTATTGGCTGAAATGATGATGCTGATGATGGTGAATCATACTTCATAGAACAAAAGGCTAACAAGCAAAATGCCTCCTCGTATAAAGTTGTATAATTCCAAAAGTGTATAGATTTTATAAACAGCTTGCTATTTCTTGGAAGTTCTAATTTTAATTTCAGTACGAAACTAAACTTTGTAGACATATTCATATGTTCTGAACTTGAATTTCATTTAATACACATCATTCAACTGAGAATGTACACAGACCGCCGAGTTGAAGTTTTGTGTTGTGATGTGTTTCATTGAGTAGAATAAAATGTATAAACTATTTTAATATACAATAAGAGTCTACATATTTGATTTTTTCCCTTCTTATTTTAGCGTGTAATTCCCAATTGCGTCCAAAGTTGTCACTCGCTCTGACCACGATTCTTGAATTATGGAGTCTAGTAATTACAATGAAGCGACTGCCGACTGACCTTCGCAACCCTTTAACAGGGGAACCAGACCAACTGAATCATGGTTACATGTTTCCAGAAACTATCCGAAATGTGCAGGTTACCTCACGATGTTTTCCCTCACCTCCGATCTAATGGTAGAAATACGCACATAGATATGAAAAATCGTGAGGTGCATGCTGGAATTCAAACACGGTCCCCCCATATGGAAGGCGCGTTCTGAACCGCTGAGCTACCATCGCATTTGATTATTTTTTTTCATTTACTTAATGCGAGTTACATATTAAATTTACACAGGTATTTTTATGCCGTATAATCATTGTAAGCGTTGGTTTTACTGGACACTGAAGTATAATTTTAAACAAAGTAGGTAGGTACGTAACCTACAAAAAGTTTTTACGTAATTAAGTCTACCTATCATGAACACAACAAATCATTAACAGAAGGTACATACATACAGCAGGCGATGTGATCTAATTTTGAAGCTTCAGCTCGACAGTGAAGGAAAACATTGTGAGAATATTCACATTTCGGATGCTTTCTAGGTATCCGTAGTTGTAAAGATTCTACATAGTTACCATGATCGCTTTAATATAATTAACCAGATCTTCCAAATTCTGGATCATCGTATAAGCAATAGGAGAAAAATGAAATGCTCCAAACATATTCTTGCTAACATTGTCTTCATGACATGCCCGATGGCGCATTTGGCACTACCATAATGTGTCATAGGCCAATAGGTCATGGGTTCTTTTACCACTTTAAAAAAACATTTGTATGTTTGAAAAAAGTTTGTTCAGTATCTTGATGTAACATGTAAACACTAGAATATTCCCTTGTCTTGTATATGTAAAATGCTTGTTTATATTGTTGATATACCAAATAAATAAATAAATGACAATGCATTAGGGTACCTACTGTTTCTACATATACTTTACTTAAGTTGTTTAGTGTTCGATTTTATATAAAATATCAAATTCATCATCATCCTTCAGTTAATCTTGGGGTCGGTAGATTAAAATGTCTCCTCACGGTAGGTATCGGTAGTACTTAACTAAAATAATAGGCACCGCTTGCTTCCACTCCATTATATTCAAGTGAAAGGCACCTCACTCACGAACACGCGCCAACTGTTTACAATGCGAAAAAATATGAGTAGGTTCTACTTTTTCGCTTGAAAGGACCGATGATTGATGAACATACGTTACAACTTTATTTACCTGCAATGGTGCTTCAAATACATACTTCTTGGAAAAGTAGTAATGGACTAGGTATTCCGTTGGCAAGAAAATAAATCTTTCCCAAACCCTCTAGACAAACAGCATGCCCATCATTGCGTTTGCTAGTACTTGTATCGCGGGAGAACTTTTTTCAATAACCATATAAAATGCGTTTATGAAAATAGTTTCGCAACAAAAATATATATATATATATATAATTTAAAAATGTAATATATAGCTATATAAAATGGTATATTATTTAGTTCACAAAATATTTTAAAAATTTAGATGCCTATCTAGCTCTAAAAGTATAAATCTGAGATTCTGCCAATCGTTTTTTTACCTCAAATTGTCAATAATATTTAAATATATATACAAATGTAGCTGTCGTAAACATGAAAGTCGAGAAATTAATAAAAAACCATGAAGAACTGAACAAAATGGGTATTAATTTCCCTCAATTGAAGCTTGAATATATATTGAAATTAATCCTCTTTCATTCCGCGTCATAACCTTTCCCCGTGCAATCACCACCTGCAGCTTTCCTAATTTCTGTAGACATAATGATATATTCTAATAATTTTATATGCATAGATAAGCTACCTTAAGCACTTGTGTTACGTATGACAGATAACAGAGAAATAACAAAATACACTGAATAAACACATAGTTTTATCACACTAATAATAATACCTTCCAACCGATTACGGCTACGGCGGCCAATCTAAACGATTAGCCACGTAAGCAGGATATATTTTAGTGCTCAAGTGTGTGCGCAAACACAAGTGCATCTCTATCCCCTTACCCTCATATTTCGATGGGACACTACTGTGACACAACCGGAGAAAGATCTGGCGCAAGGCCAACAGCTTAACGTACTTTCCGAGGTACAGGGGTCTAAGACCCCCAACTGCCACTGAAGGCTGCGCCACTAAGAATTTCTTACCGAAAACTTAGGCACAAATTTTTGGCCCGACCTGGCAATCGAACCCGAGACCTGTTGCGCAGGCGTCGCTTTAAAGTGCGACCCACTAACCACTGCGCCATCGAGGCAGTCACACACACACACACTAATATTTGGAAATCGAAACCAAAGTCTTATGACGCAGATTCGCTAGAAATTAGTCATCAGGATAGTCCACATGTGTCTGCTCATCGATTGAAGGAACTACACTGGACTATAAATCATCATTAATAAATCAACTTTACGTGTCTATGTACTGTTTTCCTAACTTTTACTACCCGTACCTTATTAATGGGAAATCTGTCTTATTTACCAAGAGGTACAAACCGAAACACAGAGATAAAATATTTATCCACCCAACAATCTAAGTTGGAGAACTGTAATTAACAGATGATAACTTAGTGAAATGTTTATCAACAGGTAAAGGGGCGTGATGCGCCTACTGTGATGTTCACTCTAATATGCAGTGGGACGGCCTCTACTTCGTGTGTTTAGCATTATGCTGCTTACATACTGCATCTGGTGAGTTTACGTTTTAGTGCTGTATCATCTTCTTTACATTTCATTATCATTTTTTTAATGACCTACTTTTAAAGGTACTAATTCACGCATTGCTAAAACCATAGTCGTGGCCCGGTGAGCGCGCATTGAGGCCCGATTCAACCAACCTTTATCTATACATTGATAAATCTATCTATACTTATATGTTAAAATGTAATAGTGTATGTGTCTGTCAGTCTTTCTATCTCTTTGTCCGTCTTTTACGGCAAAACAGAACAGGATTGACGCGATTTTTTTAAATGGAGATTGTTGAACACATGGAGAGTGACATAGGCTACTTTGTGGCAAACCGATTTTAACGCGACTTATGATATAACGTCAGATTTTTATAGAATGAAGCGCTATACCAAAGATTTAGTAAGGGATTAATATTGGACGAATCGGCCCTTACTCAAATAAAGATTTATCTCAAATCCTCGCGCGTGCTTCAAAATGGCGTCAACCATAGCATTTTCATTTCACATGCACGAGCTATGACAGTGTAATTAGAATTGGAACGTGTTTGTGTTCACACGTTTCTCACGAGGTATCCGACGTGTGGTAAGTACAAGAGAGCATCCAAAATATTCTCCAATCATGGAGGATAACCAACTCTCAAGTTGTACGTGTTAAATTACAAATTAGAAGAGGTTTTCCACAGGGATCTAGCGAAATATGAGACGTGCTAGTGTCGGTGTGTTTTTGGGCCACCCTAGATTATAGGCACACCTTGCGGCTATGACACGATTTTGGTGGATCTGTGAAGGTAAGCACGGTCGGATATCAGGTCGTAAAAAGAGTTAGGATGTTATTAAATTTGTTTTGTTTGTCTGAGGATTGTTTATAATGCTGTGAAATAAGGGGCTGTATTTGTTTGTAATCTTGGGCTAGTTTTATTATATTTGCAACTAAGAATGAGTATGTGTCTTCAAATGATGGTTAATTAAAAACTGAAATGTACCCGTGCTAACACAGGCAGAAAAATATTTCAGCTGTTCCATACCTATTCGAGTTGCTTTTGTTAATTAAATTAATTATTAATGGATGAAAAAAATGCCGTGACGTTGTCCGATATGTATTTATGCCGATTATGAGACCTAATATTTGGTGAAAAAAGTATTTTCGATTTTTGGGTTTTATTTATTTTCCTCATCTATCACATTTAGTTATAGATTAGTCGGTTACAAAATTCAATATACGCCAAGTTTTTGCTGACAGATAGCCTCTATACGGACAAGACAATCTGTGATTTTCATATTGGCGAATTCGAAAGATGAAATTGAGTTTTCTACAGTAGTCTTGTTACAATGTAAGGTTCAAATTCAAGCGGGTCACTTTATTTTTTTCCATTAGGAATACCATACTTTATCCTTTTTTAATGACTCTGAAACACGTAACGTGTTTTATCAAGACTTATGAAGGTATTTCATAGACTGATTTTACAAAAAAAAGTATGCAACCTTTTAGAATGGTTCAACTGAAGGCTCATGTAAAAATATATCTAATAGCCTTTATTAACTATAGAAGTAGCCTGGCATCTGCTTAGATGAAAGGCTAATGTTGAATTATGCAGGCAGATTTTAGTTGCATACTAAATTCCACGAGTGGCGTTGCGGACAGCTACAAGTTTATTAATTTTTAATCAGACAACATTATTTTTATGTAACGACAGACAGACATTTTACCTCAATCCCACCTGATGTTAAGTGAAGATGAGGTCTAACGTGGGCCATGCTTGCCCGTAAAAAGCCTATTCGCTATTGCCTTAAAGATGCCCAGGCCCATATTGTTCAGGAAATACATCGGCAGGCAACGAGTTCCACTCCTTGGCTGTTCGAATCAGAAAGGAGTTAGCGTAGCGCATATAATCTAAAATAATTCAGCTTAAGTAAACTGAAGGATTTTATTTATTTTCATGGAACATAAATATGTACAAACCTGTATTATTATTATTAATTTCTTTTTTATTTATCATTATAGTCACTGTAAAATATTGTCTGCTGAAAGGATTTTTTGCAGTTTGTACATATGTAAGGGTTTCAATCTAGCTCCTATGTCATAAATACATAGCATGTTATTCCTATTGGCTGTAACCTGTTTTGTACATCAATAAATAAATAAAATAAAACCTACCAATGCAACTGAGCATTTCACAAAAGACAACTGTACGTCAATAAAAGCCAACATGATATTTTCATGCATGTTGTTAGTGAACAAATGAAAGCACATAGGTATTATTTGACTGTGCTAAAAGTGATTTTTGTCAAATTCTCAGATATTTTTGATAGGTTTGGGCGAAAGTGAACGAAAACTCGATTTTTCCCTTATCGGTATGAGAGAAATAATTTATGTTTCACAGTATCCGGGGAGGGTTATGCGTGAAAGCCGATAAATGATATTCATCACTGGCGTTTTAAATTGATTTACTTTATTATTCCTGTTACATTTTGGTTTGGGTTTTTGTAATGATGTTGCCCACTATACTGTTCGTCCATGTTACTTTCTGGTTAAATAGAAAATGTATATAACTGTTAACAAAGGATAAAAATAAAATCATTCATTTGACCGAAATAAAAGGCAAAATAAACAATTCTTGAAACAGCAGCCTTAAACGTATTTAATTATCACAAACTTTAAAGTGTCTACAAAAAACCAATTAAAATATCTATGTCCAGTCTCTCATCTCAGCGTATAATTTCCAGTTGCGTCCAAAACAGTCACTTTCGAACTCGGCGAATGCTTAGACCATAACTCAGGATATAGGAAGTCTTTTGATTAAAAAGAAGCGACTTGTAATAAAATGTCTATTTTCAGTATTATATACATGATAAGTTTCTTAAAGTAAAAATCATTACTTTTTAAAATACACAGTTTTGCTTTGATGTACATTTCAAGTGATATTAAACATCTTTAATAAGATAAATTCACCACTCTAGACTTTTAATCAATTAATTAAAAGCAAGTCCGTTCAAGGCTCGACGCAGGCCTTCAAGACGCGACAAATATTAATATCGCAGGTATACATATAGGAACTAATATGTTATAGTGCAATCTTTTGCAATTTATTCTTAATTTATTTAGTTGGCTCACGGAGAAGCAAAAAGCACACAAAATTTGTCAACATATCAAGGTCTCCGGTAGCTTAGTCGATAAAGCAACTGCTTTATCAACTAAGCTACCGGAGACTTACACTGACTGACCGGGCAACTGCCCGGTTAGCAAAAGATCGTGGGTTCGAGTCCCACCCGAAAACTGTCGAAAATTTTTTAAGTGCATTATTTACTTATAACTGATCCAGTCGAACACTAGTATTCCGATGTTGGGCAGTCCAGAGACAGGCAGAGTGTCCAACACTACACTGGCCTCTAGGTTTGTCTGTGTACAATGAGTATTGACTGAACCGATGGCCCATTTGATGATTTCTACCCTGGATACAATTATTCATGTAATTAACATTTGTGATGTACAGTTTCTGTGTTTAAATATTGTGTTTAATATATTTTTGTAACTCATCCGTTGTCTTATATCCGTGAGTAGCTTTTGAGTCAATGTATGAATTCATTATTTATTTATTTAACTCCAAAGCGCAGTGCAAGTTCTAGTTCAGAGCTAATAGATTTTTTGTATTTTTGAAATTATTATAAAATTTTGCTTAAATAGACATTATTAAATTACTTTAGAAATTGTTCAATGGTTTCGATGCTGCAACGACAGTTAATTTGTTTCTTTTGTATCAAAAAATCCTATGGCGTTTATTTTTTATATAACCGGTATTTTTAATATTTTATTATGGGACTTCGTTTTACGATGGGCTCGGGTTTTGTTCATATTTCCACAGCAATTTTCGTCTGAAACAGTCTATTGTATTTATGATTTTGATATAAACTTTCATTAATTTTGATGCTTGCTACAACAGGCACGTAGTTGCTTCATTTACTTTCGTTGAAAATGAAAGCAATCGGTTACATTATTATTCGCTTTTATTCTAGAATCAAAGTCTCTTTTGATTTGTCTCGACCTTGGTCCTGACTTTGTTTAGATTTGTTTATGTAACACTGTTAGGTCTAAGATATTTAAATGCAAGCACGAGTAGAGAGTATTTATTTTTCAATGTTAAATCCACTTCATGGTTTATTTATGTAAAGACGTTAAGGCACTACATCGAAGAAACTAGGGCCGCTTGTATATTTATATTGATTGTGACGATTATGATTAAAATGAATGAAAATGAATGATTAATTATGAAAATTCTTGTGCTTTGTAGGAAGAAATTGTCACATAAGTTGGTCTTTAATTATACATTTTTCAAATTTACATTTTTAATGAAACTCTAAAAATATTAATATTGTCAATTTAAATTTTATGTATCCTTTATCATTCCTTCCTTTTTTGAAATCTGAATCCAGTTTTTTTTTTATGCTTAGTGGCAAACGAGCAAGTGAGGCACCCTACGGAAAGTAACCAACTCCGCCTATGAATATCCGCGAAATCAGAGAGATCGCTAATGTGTTGCCGGCTTTTTTAAAAGGAGTACGCTCTTCTCTTGAAGGTCCCTAAGTTGTAGTCGTCGGGAAGTACTCCCGCAGGCAAACCGTTCCATTGAACTGAGGTACGTGTAAGAAAGTTCCGCGAAAAAGTGTATTATTTTGTTCATTGTTGAGCATGAAAAGACAACTTTCTTTACTCACAAAGTTGTCATGAAGTAGGTACTCCTAAATTGTTTCAACAATTCCCTACGTTTCCATAGTCTTACCTTTAGCATCTTCTTAATGCCCGGTGAGTGCAAATTAGCGTTGCTACGAGTAAGTAGGTACTTAGCAAATGCCGCCTTCTTACTTAGGTGTGGTAAAGATACTAAGATAAATGTATGAGACAGAGTGTGATACATCCTTTTCACCATAAATGGCGTAAAAAAGTCCTCATCTGACCCAGTTGGGTTCAAACTACCGTTGACCGTGGAAGAGCCACGCTTCGGCATGAATGGGCCGGCTCGACCAGAGTGATACCACGGCCTCACAGAAAACCAGCGTAAAGCGGCACTGTGCTGTGTTTCTCTGCGTGAGTGAAGGTACCGGAGGCCCAATCCGGGGGAAAGGGGGGTTAATAGCTTGGAAGCGCACTTGTTACTCCACTGGTGTCGCGGGTGTCCCTGGGCGGTGGCAATTGCTTACTATCAGGTGATCCGTCTGCTCGTCTGCTGCCTATCACATTAAAAAAACTTGTCACTACGGAGCCCGGGGTACGCTTGGACCATCCAGGACTATGAAATTGTCAATTGCAATAAAGCGACTGTCGTCTGACCTTCGCAACCCTTTAACAGTCCTCTGTTAAAGGGTTACCAGTCCAACTGAATCATCACCCACCTCACGATGTTTTCCCTCACCGCTACTATTAGCTTGGGCTAACAGTAGAAATACGCACATAGATTTGAAAAGCCCACAGGTGCTCGGTTTTGAACCACGACCAACTATTATTCAATCTGTGCTACGATCCCCCGCATGGTAGGCGCGTTCTTAATGAAATAAATTGATTGAAGAAAATATTGATTTATTGATAAAAGTAGCAGCCTATATACTCTCCCACTGCAGGGCAAAGGCCCTCATCATAGAAATCAAATCATCGCTGCAATGATGGGATTAGGTTTAATCACCACGCTTGCCTAACGCGGATAGGTGATAACAATCCCGAGCTATGTTCGTAAAATTTGAAACATATCTTTGCTCGACCCGGGAATCGAACCCAGGACCCCGAAATCACGGACTGGTACTGAAACCACTGGACCAACAGAGCGATGCGATTTATTGATACGTAATTGCTAATTGATAGGTTAAGTGAGCCGAGTGGTCCCGGCAGAGTAGAATAGGCCCTCATTCTTACCGAGGTGTCGTAAAAGGCGATTAAGGTAAAGCTGCTGGCATGATCATCAGCACCCAGAGAAGGAAAACTCTGCATTTATATCAAAACCCTCGCCAACCCGTCTGCCAAGCGTGGTGAGTATGGCAATTACCCCTCATGTGATTGAGGGAGGCCCGAGCCCCAGCAGTGGGGACTTAAATGGGCTGATGATGAAGGTTAAGTGAGTACCTACAAGCGATGATTGCTGATTGTGAAATAAGTAATGTGCTGAGTATGGTAAATGATATTGGAACGAATCGGAAGAATATTGCTGGATGGACATTATGTACATGTGTTGCACCGTACATAGACCTAGTACTAAAATAGCCAGTGGTTTGATATAATGTGTTCCTTTATATGGGTCTAGTTTGATATACAGATTCTAGCGAGGGACGCTATGTCGCGCATGTCTAGCGAGGGACGCTGTACTTTAGTCAGAAAGGTAATTTCCTAAATAGCTTGAAGGCTCGGCCAGGACCTTTTTCCAATCCAGTAGAGTTTATTTTATTTTTTGTTAATGATTCTTCTTAATTTATTAATTCTTGAGATGCTCATGTGCGGAGCTGGTTACTTACTATCAGGTGACCCGATCGATCGTTTGTCGCCCCTAGCATAAATCAATATGCTGGAATGCCTCGTTGGTGCAGTGGGTAGGGAATCGCACCTTAAAGCGACGGTTGCGCTTGGAGTCTCGGGTTTGATCCCCGGGTCGGGCAAAAATTTGTACCTGTAGTTTTTCTGTTAAGAAAATCTCAGTGTCAGCTGGAGCAGGAATCTGGAAGTTGGCGGTCTTGTACCTACCGTGCCTCATAAAGCACGTTAAGGTGACGGGTAGGGCACACTAGCGACGCCAATCGATTTTAATTTTTAGCTACTAAACCAGATCTATTTTAAACAATTTCGGGATTACAATCTGTCGGCAAACACCTATACTATTTATTTAATACTTATAAGTTAACTGTTTGGTCTACTTTTGCACTCGAATTTTGGATTACCGCCAATAATGCCGCTTTTGGCGTAAATCAATTTTTCGCGTACAAAAACGAACCCAACATTTGTGCATAGGTTATTTAACAAATAGTATAAGTGTTTGCCGAGAGATTGTATCCCCGAAATTGCTTAAAATAGATCAGGTTTAGTAGCTAAAAATTAAAATCGATTGGCGTCGCTAGTATGCCCTACCCGTCACCTTAAGTCATTGGTCCTGCGCCCGATCCCTATCGGTCGTAACACTGGTATCTCATCGGATTATGAGGGCAAAGGACAAGAGAGTGCTCTTGTGTTTGGGCGTACACTTTTGCACTATAATAAATCCTGCGTAAATAGCGTCGAAATTGGCCACCTTAGCCGAAATCGGTTGGAGGTTATTATTCTATGCTGGTCTGCTATGGGTTACCCCCTTTGTTGGCGTCTTTGTTCACTTTGACTGCAACCTTTCTGTTTATATGCGACGTTAAATGAAAACGAGTCTTGCTACTGGTTATCTTTATACTCTATCAGTATCAATTGCTGCGTTTGTATTTCACTTAACTCTAACCCATTATAATCGTTATGTGCAGAGCCGCTTCGATTCCCGGACGACTACCAATCAAATGGTGCACGGAGACGCCGCAGCGATGACAAAGACAGTCTCGCCCTGTCCAGGGAGATATTCCGAAACATCACGAAGCACCTCAGGGAGAACATCAAGAAGGAAGGCGCAACGGATAGGAACGACCATTTGTTACAAAGTGAGTATCGATGCAGTCGTAAAAGATAACCAGTAGCAGCATAGCTCAAGCTATTTACTCTCAAGGTCATGTGTGTGATAGGGGTGGGAATGGTTCTCGCTGCGGTCGCTAGTGATTTGGGTTGAGCCTATGCTTCCTTTTATCTACACTTCGGTATCGTTCTTGCTTGCTTCGTTTTGTACAGCGTTTTTCAAGGCTAAGACGATTTGCAGGGACATGCATTTTGAGTCCTTGAACACCACCTAATATTTATTACTAAGGCTTGCGTTCATTTTAAAAATCAAAACTCTTTTGATAGATCTTACTAGGGCCAGTACTTTACTTACATTCTTTTGAAGCCTCATGGCGTGGTGCAGAAAGCTCAAATCTTGCTAGGATTAGGGCCTAAAAGTCTGCCAAACTTGACATTTCTAGAAAAGTACAGTCAGATGCAAGTAATGTACTCTTAGTACCATGTCACAATAATACCGTCCGTATCTGTATTCAAAAGTATAAGCACAGTATAAGTCGAATGGTACCTATCTATTATGACAAGGTACTAAAATGTAATAAATACATTTATTTGCAGCCGAGCGTACCTATGTCACTACCTGTCACACAGCGCGTATGTCACGCCGTATTTACTGTGCCACAGGTACAGTAAATACGGCGTTTAACACCGATTCCAAAGACATCGAATCGGTAAGGCATTATGGGTCTTAGGCCCGATTCGACTAATTTTTATCCGTGGATAATTTTATAGTACACACCTGATGGAAAGCGAATGACGAGGTCAAGGATTATACCGCTTTGCCTAAAAGCCTAAAGCCTAAAATGCCTGTTCACTCTTGCCTTAAAGATGTCCAGAATATAGTGGTCAGGAAAGACAGACCTCGGCCGGGAGTTCCATTCCTTAGCTTTGCCGTCCGCATTAAAAATGTGGAAGCGAATCGCTTCGTGCGGATAAGGGGTAGCATGAAAGCCTTCGCCGCGCCTTGTCGTCCGGCGATGGAATCGGCTAGGGGGATCAAATTATGTAGAACCTCCGCACAGAAGTAGAAGCTGAAAGGCATGCCACACGTTGACGGTGGTCCAGGTTCTGCAGGCCAGCTTACTGATACCGGGCTAAAACCGTCCCAGAGATCACGGCAGTACTCCAAGTGGGAGCGAACCTGAACTCGATATAAACTAAAGAGCTGCTTAGGCTTAAAATACCGCTTGACCTTCCAAAGGATTATGATTGGTCTAATCGGGCTTTATTCATAAATGTTTGTTAAACCTTCATTTAAGATCCTATGTAACCACCACATGATGTAATAAAGAATATGACTATGACCTTTGTTAACTAAAACGGTGTTATAGAGCATTTATTATACGTTTATGAATATAGCCCTTACAACTTACTACTTACATTTTTATACTGTGGAATTGATAATTCGATCACTGCTAGAGAATATGCGAGGTCTTTTTCTTTCGATTGCCTTGGAGAATGTGGAGAGATTTAATCACGCGATTTCAAATTAAAACGGAGCAAGCTTAGAGTGTTCTAACAAAACTTATCTCATTTATAAATCCTAGCGGCTGAACGAACAATGTAGCCGGATCACAGAAACCACGCACATAAGTTTAATGATTTCACACGCTCTGTAAAACAATTTCATTTATAATGCATATAAATTCGCAATTTACATAATATTGTATGTACCTAACTTATTTCGATGAAAAGTCTAAGCAGAGTCAATCTGCTTTATTATTTGATATGTTATTATTATTTTACTCGCCCTCTGGCTAGGTGGGAGGACGATCTGCGCAGGATGGCTGGCAAGAGCTGGATGCGAGAAGCCATGGATAGATCACAGTGGCGAACAATTGGAGAGGCCTACGTCCAGCAGTGGACTGCGATAGGCTGATGATGATGATGATGATTTTACTCGGCTTTAATACCGGTACATTCGAAAGTACTTACGGGCATTTTTATTATTAAGTAAGTTTTAATAGTACCTACTATGAAATTGTAACGATATGATTGTTCGTCATACACCACCATGCTTTATTAATTTTACTGTAAATTATTATGACGGTTAAATTTAAAACTTTCTATTGACCATTACTAAGCTAAATTATCTAACTTCAAGTTTTAAACTTTTATGGTCACTAACATAATAGTTATTAGTAATGGGTTTGCTGCCATATTGTTCATTTTTCAGTTTCAGCACTTTGCTGAAAGAACCTTAATAACGGTTAATAACGGTTAGAACCTTAGTAACGGTGTACCTATGTCAGTTTTAGGCCCCCAAAAAGGTCGATCAACGATCTGGTGAAGGTCGCAGCAATCCCTTGGATGCGGATGCATAGGACCGATACGTGTGGAGATCATTGGGGGAGGCCTATGTCCAGTAGTGGACGTCTATTGGCTGAAATGATGATGTCAGTTTTACTGTGACCATGAAATGTTTACTGGTAAAAGAAGTTTCAAAACCTGATTAGGATTTTGAGATTTTCTTATGAAAATGAGCATGTGGATCACCTGATGGTAAGTGATCATCGCCGCCCCTGAGCATCTACGAGGTCAGAAGATTTGCTTGAAGGAATATATATGTGAAAAACTCTTTAAATTTGGGTTCCACCTAAGTGATAGCACAGGGTCACAGAGAACCGGTGTAAACCGTGTTTCGCCAAGTGAGTGTTGGTAATGGCAGGTCCCATCCGGGGGAAGTAGAGTTAAAAGGTTGGTAATGGAATTATGACTAGACTGGTGTTGGCGCCAGGTACCGCTTTCCATCGCACTTGATGGGAACATGTCTGCTCGTCTGCCACCTGTCCCATAAAAACATCGTAAAATCTTTCTTCCAAATAATACTATCATAATAATATCCTCCAACCGATTTTGGCTAAGGTGTTCAATCTCAACGGTCAGCCTCTCAGCCAATTACGCAGGATAGTACCCAAGTGTGTTCGCAAACACCAGTGCACTCTAGTCCCTTGCCCTCATAATCCGATGGGACACTAGTGTGACATGACCGGAGATGGAAAGGGAACAGCTTTACGTGCATTCTGAGGCACGGGGGTACAAGACCGCCAACTTTCAGACTCCGGGCTAATACTGTGAATTTCTTAACAGAAAAACTCAGGTACAAATAATACTAGTAAAGGAATAATAAATACAGGGTGTATCCGTAAACGTTGACATCCCTTTATGTAAATACGTATAAATAAACCACGATCATTTGTTAACTGCTTGCCTTTTAACATTTCAATATCAGCATTTACAAATACCTTAATTGCTTAAAAGCCAATTAAACTGTGTTTTGTCATGCTGGGTATAACAATAAAACAATTTATTCCGAAAGTTTAAACGGATAACTATCGTCCCTGGGAAGGACGATATGTTTTGCATAATTATTTAGCAGTGCGAAGTTCAGAAATGTTTATGTATGAGTCGTGCAACTATTGTTGGTCGGTGGAGTTGGCTAATTATATTTGATTGTGCACTTTGTAGATACATTTACGATTTGGGTTAAACACAAACTTTGACTTCTGATTGCTGTTGGTCAAGTTTGGCTTATGAATATTTACGCTACACCTTCCTGGTAACAAAAAGGAAAAGTAGATAATAAGAACAAAGATCGAGAATTTATTATACGATTACAATATAGTTGCTCTTAGTAATGAAGTACTAACTAGAACTATTTATTAATCGAGGTGCTTAGATATTTTAAATAATCAATAAAATACGATTTTTGGCTTAGTTTTAATTATCATCGTCATCGTCATCGTCAGCCCATTTAAGTCCCCACTGCTGGGGCACGGGCCTCCCTCAATCACATGAGGGGTAATTGCCATACTCACCACGCTTGGCAGACGGGTTGGCGAGGGTTTTTATATAAATGCAGAGTTTGCCTGCTCTGGGTGCTGATGATCATGCCAGCAGCTTTACCTTAGTCGCCTTTTACGACACCTCGGTAAGAGTGAGGGTGGCCTATTCTACTCTGCCGGGGACCACACGGCTCACGTTTTAATTTACGCCATGCATTTTTTCGAAGAAAACATTGCGACGTTGACTGATGCAGATGCGATGATGCAGGTGAAAAACATTTTTCTATCTCTAACATTTTAACCTAACTTAGTGAAGACCTCCTTATAAGCATAGAATATTATTATAAAAGAAATAAATTTACCACTCGTTTTTGCGTGAATAAAAATATATTTATATACAAAAATCAACCATATAATAGGAGCAAGTTCACAAAATAAAGCCTGACACATGTAGTGGTTTAACGTTCCAACATCAGGACCTTCTAAAATAACCCAACAAACCGCTTTGTGCTAACATCGACCCCAAACTCGGGGCCGTTTGCTTATGGTCCAGGGTCGCGCCCAAATTCTTGATTGACACCAAAGGGACACAGATGGAGTTGTAAGATAGCTTTGTTTAAATAAACTCAGGTCACTAGAATTATCTGTATCTATAGATACTAAAAACAATAATTCTTATGACGACATGTAAAAGTCTTATATCCGATTACACTAAATTCGGATATGTTTCATACATTTAGATATGTGTGTTTCGAATAACATGATAAATTGACAGATTTTACATGAAAGATTATTTCATATAAACAAAGAGTTTCTCTAGGAAGTGTAAGTTTAAATGGTTTGATTTGAATCAATAAGTAGTAGTAGATTATTTTCTCGATTATCACTCGGCCATCTTACACATCTTTGATGGAAATACTTCAATTCCTTCGTTAACCTCCTTATAATCAAGGATACCTTACCGTAAGGAAAATTTATTTGAATAATATTTCTACTATAATTGGCCCATCTTGTAAATTGGTATTTCAATAGCCCTCTACCCCTCTCTAAAATCTTTAGCCTTTGCTAAGACTAGTCGATATTTCAATTAAGATTTGGACGCGATCGTGACACTTATACTTCACCGACGCGAAAATTGGACGCAGAATTCGAGTCGTGGGTTGAGATCCATTCTTACCCGCTCATCCCTCCCGTCATTACATATTGTATATGTACGAGATATTTTTTTATTTAATATCTCTTTCTGCTTGTAAACATCACAAAAAAATGTCACTGTGTGGTAATTTATTTCATCTATCTTCAAATAATAGCGCCAACACGACCGAAGATTTCCCACCTCTATCGAGTACCTAAGTTTAATCAGACCCAAAGGGTCGCGGAATGCATGGCGATAATTTCAAGAGATCCTGAAAGGAGACTTAACCGTTGTATATATAAACATTAGTTTGCGATTGAGGTTTTCCTATCTCTGTCTTCTGCCTGCATCTATTGTTTCGTTCTCTCTCAATTTCCAGCTTTAGTCACGTGTCTTTCTCGCGACGAAAAATAATAGGAAGTGGTGTTAGTTATACTATGTCGCAGTAATACTGATCAAACTAGGACCTGCATAGCCGCCCGCTTAAAATAGTCACACTACAACTCAAAAATTGGCTGGACTGAGTTGCCTGAAATTGGTCTAGATGATGGACATAGATTTTTTATCTCAATAAATTAAGGGTTCCTGTGGGAACGAAAATACTACGCGGATTTCGCCGCGGGCGAAACCTAGTACTTAATAAACTTTTTACTGGGCTAGTAATTATTTATTACTTTTGTTCACAGATAAGATAGAAGAATCACGTTACAATGCCCCATATCAGAGCTACCATGATCACCATCATGAGCACCACTGGGGGCCGTACTTTGAAGAGGAAAAGTTCACCCAAGTCACAGCCCACGTGGGATCAGAAGCCTTGTTGAACTGCCGAGTTGTCATGCTGAAGGATAAAACGGTAAATTGGTTTTTAGCATTCATTTCCCAGGAGGTTCAACTCTATAATATCTTTTCAATGAGAAACTAAAATTATATTTATTTCAAGCAACAGTATTAAGAACCTCATTGTACTGTAGGATAACATTCTCAGGGTGTATTTATAAAACAGCTGACCTATTTCCTACTGATATTGTACATAAGCTCCCGTGGGAATTTCATTGGAGGTTTTTGTTCAGGTAACAGTTGAATCGTTAGTCATCGATAAATATCTTCTACTCCTAACTAGGGTTTCCATAAAATATCTGCGGGATTGAAGATTGGTAGATGCATGATAAGAAACTATAAGAGATTGAGATTTGAAAGAGTATGACGTGCGAGACCGTGTGAGAAGATGAATGGCGGACGACAACTGCAGACGATGAAACCGTACTAATATTTGGGTTCAACTACTGCAGCCGATATTTAGGTAAGAACAGCCAGTTTCATACGCATCAGCAAAATTTTTTTCTTCCACCAATTAATCAATTTTGGTTCAATATCAAATGAGGAAATATGATAGACGGTAGTAATCTGATGTGTGGCTGTATTTTTTGGTTTTTATGCTAGTCGGACAAACGAGCAAATGAGTCACCTGAAGACAAGTAATCAACGCCGCCCATGAACGACCGCGAAATCTGAGAGATCGCTAATGTGTTGCTGGCCTTTTTAAAAAAGAGTACGCTCTTCTTTTGAAGGTTCCTAAGTCGTAGCCGTCCGGAAATACTCCCGAAGCCAAACCGTTCCACAGAACTGAGGTACGTGGTAGAAAGTTCCGCGAGAAACGCACAGTATTACACCACCATTCATCGAGATGATGGGGATTGAATAACAACCGCTTGCGTGTGGTTCGATGTGAGAATTCAGCTGCAGGGAGTAGATCAAATGTATGTGCGTAAATATAGTGTATTCTCTATTCAAAGACTACTGACGTGACAACTATTGGTAATGGTGCCCGATGGCACAGGACTCCCTGCAACACCATTGGAGTCCCAAGTGCACTAAGCTGGCATGCTTTGGCATAAATGGGCTCACGGCGAGTAATAACACTGTTCTGTGTTTCGCTGTGTGAGTGAGGGTACCGGAGGCCCGAACCGGGGGAAAGGGTGGTTTGATGGTTGGTAGCGCGCTTGTGACTCCACGGGTGTCACGGGTGTCCATGAGTGGTGACAATATCTTACTATCATGTGTACCGTCTGTTCGTCTGCCACCTATCACTTTAAAAAAATACTACTTATCTTATGACTTTCTCCGGATCGAGTCTCTTGTATCCTTACTCAATCGCCAAAACACAGTAGAGGCGCTGCTTCACGCCTGTTTTCTGTTGGGCCCTGGTATCACTCCGGTCTAGCCAACCAAATCACTTGCCGTCAGGTGATTCATATGCTATTTATCACAAAAAATTGATGAAGCGAAGTTACTTGTGTCCACATAAAATATAAAGTAATCGGTTTCATTCACCAACGAAATAAGAATAAGAATAAATATATTGACATAATAAAGCATAAAATGTTTTGTGGCCATAGATACTGCACTAGGCTCACAGTTTTGTATCGAAGTATCCAGGTAGTGACTACAATTCACAAATCTTACGGACTTAATTCTTGTAGCTTCGGTTTATTTTACATAAAAGGAACGAGCTTGGTAAATATACGTTTTTTTGTTAATAAAAAAAAAATCGATACAACAATAGGAATAAATAACTATGACTATAAATTAATGTATGTTTGTGTTTATGTGTGTACGTGTGTGTGTGGGTGCGTTTGTGAGTGTGTGTATGTGTGTGTGTGCGTATGTGTGTTTTTGTCTATAGGGAATGTGTGATTTCGATTGTGATTATCATGTCATACAGGTAGAATTTGTTCAGTTTCCATATACGAAATATTTAATATTAATACTAGCTAGATTAGTTGTCTAACGAGTCCAGTAATTTTCTCATATTTTGGTAACCCTGCTACGCTTCCAAGCAAACGCAATTCAGATAATCTCATTTGATGTATAGTCATAGATCTCTCAAGATAGAGAGCATCGTGGGAACCTTGCCTCATTTCGTATCATTAATTTGATATCAATAAAGATTAGGATTAAGTACAAATGACAAGTTATATATGGGTACATATGTAGGTAATAGATTGGTTTGTTTTTGGATCTGTAGACCTGCTCTGAAAATGAATTATACGACCAAATAAATGCCCGTCCCTTTCATGTGATAAAAACATGTTTCTTGAAAGATTGGCAGCGCACTTGTGACTCCACTGGTGTTGCGGGTGTCCATGGGCGGCGGAATTGCTTACCATCAGGTGATCCGTATGCTCGTCTGCCACCTCTCATATAAAAAAAAATATTGCATAAAAAATAAACTTAGACTAGTGGCCCATCCTCACCTCGTTTAGGGACATTAGTTTCACTTTATACCAATAGATGGCGCTAGGCGTCGATTACATCGCGCAAGCGTTTCGTGTTTTCGGATTATCTATAAACGTCGCAGCTATCTGTAGGATTTACCTCGGTTTAAGTAGTATAGATATATGATAATTGCGATTTCAAAACTTTGACTGTATTTTTATTTTATTTTATCGTTAAATGGCGCTTTTCTGCTACATCTTCTCTTTACACGATTTTTTGGCATACACAATCCACAAAAGTGAGGTTACTGGTACGTATGTCATTGCTTAGTCAAGCCAAACCTTTCAGGCTACCCCCTTCCACCAATAACCAGGTACTATTATTTGTAACCTGTGACTTGACAAATCATACTCACTCAAATGTCCCTGAAGAAGTGGCGCTATGAAATGAAATGAAATGAAAATTCTTATCATTTTTCATTTTCATTTTCATTTTTCAACATGTTTACCACTGGTTCGGAATGTAGTTTTCTGCCAAGAAGACACCAGTAAGAAAATCAGCAGTTACTCTTTTAAAAATAATGTATTACAAAATGTCACCATTAAATTAAAAATATAGTAAAATTTTTGTATTACTAATGTCCCTTAATTATTTTCATTCAAAAAATCGTCTATTTTATAATGTAATCTTATTTCTTCATCAAACAGTTTTCTATATACAATTTAAACTTATGTGTGGGCAAGTCAATAATAATCTGAGGTAACTTATTAAACATTTTTATGCTCAATCCTATAAATGTGGCGGGTGTATGTGGCAGGTCATTAAATTCCCTCTAATATGGTTGAGTGAAATGATGGCTGACACATACTTCATACTTGTGAATAGGTGCTGCCTTTGGGGACTGGTTTGCTTCGTAAACCACACATTACGTTTATAATTTGCTTCATTCTATTTTGTGTAGGATTAGACTCTATGGCATGGTATGACGAGAATAAACCATTGTATAAAAAGTTGGCGATTAAACAGAGTAACTGGCGAGTTGGACTTCTCGACCATAAACAACTTTCCGAGCCGGTGGTAGAATCACATTATGTTTAAACTATCATCATCATCATCATCATCATCATCATCATCATCAACCCTTTTTTTTTCATCAAACCCATACATGTGGGGCATCCACGGATAGGTCACGGTAGCGGTGATGTTGAGGTTTCTAATAAAAAAAATCTAAACTGCGCAAGAGACGCTCCCAAGGTGGTAAAATGTGTCCCCCCCCCCCCTCCCTCCTCTAACTTTTATAATAAAAAAATATAAAATTAAAAAAAAATTATATGATATACATTACCATGAAAACTAACAATGAAAATTGGTTTGAACTAGATCGAGTAAGTACTCGCACTTGGCTGGTTTTTTTACTTCTATTGTGAGTTTAAAATGCTATAGGGATCCATGACACCTATTTTGCGGGCTTGGGAATGCTTGAGATGACCAATGCGCATTAGCCAACCGTAGTGAAAATCCCATCATAGTGGCAATGACTGAATTC
The DNA here is from genome assembly GCA_019059595.1 of Marasmia exigua. NCBI lineage: Eukaryota > Metazoa > Arthropoda > Insecta > Lepidoptera > Crambidae > Marasmia > Marasmia exigua. The sequence continues at coordinate 12,296,065 of CM032475.1, read as the reverse complement.
TAACAAGGGAACAAGGTGGTGTGTGGGACTTAAACCCTAACTAAAACCCCTGGAGTGTCCATCTCCGCGCAATCGCGGTTGGAAACCCCACAGCCGGGACTAGACCGTACCGCTAATCGCGCACGCCGCTTCACCCCTATCTGGCGCAATACAGCCCCTCAACGCTCTACGACATACCAGGACACCCAGTAATGTCGTCCCCCGCGGAGTCGTATGCTGAGCAAGCCACTCTCCAGCAGTGGATACGCTCACGTACTCCGAAAGCCCGTTTAGTCGCCTCTTACGACAGGCCGGGAAAACCTTGGCAGTATTCTTAAACGCCCCTAGCCACTGGACGTACGGGATTACTCTTGGAGCAAGATTTTAGGTTTGGAAAGTCTGATAATTGCAGTGAAGCGACTGCTTTATGAATTTTGCAACCCTTTAACAAGGGAACCAGACCAACTGAATCATGGTTACACATTTCAGAAAATATCCAAAACGTGCAGGATTTCTTAAAATATTTTCCCTTACTTACCATGCTAATGGTAGAAATACACCCATAGATTTGAAAAATCCAGAATCCGAGTAGGCATGTGTCAAAACAGAATCCAAGCGTCCCCTGTATATTAGGATTAATCGCTGGGCAGAAAGAGTAACATAAAAAACTCATTTAATCCGTTTCAATCATATATGACGTATAATGTTATTATTTCGCCACTGCAAGCTTCGTCGCAGAGATATATTTCATCCATATGATTTGGATATTTGGCTTTCTTCCAATGTGCGTGCATTGGAATCATTTTATTCGCCCACTAGTACGTGCTAGTTTAATGTTTTAGGTTTGTAGGTTTTCCGGAACAGTCGGCAAAATTATATATTGTGTAAGCTATAAATATTATTCCACCACAACAATAACGATGGGTAAAGTAAATAAACTAGTTCAAAGTAAGGCATCTTGGTGTAGCAATGTAGTGTAATGTACGTAGAGGATGCCGTGTGGGGGACCACACGGCATCCTCTCATTTTACTTCACAAAGATTTTTTTCCTCATTTTACTTCACAAAGATTTTTTTGTTATTATCTCTACGTATATCGTCATCATCGTCATCGTCAGCCCATTTAAGTCCCCACTGCTGGGGCACGGGACATCTCGGTAAGTGTGAGTTCGCCGTGTGGTCCCCGGCAGAGTAGAATAGGCCACCCACAGTTTTTTTTGCATTGTTTCAATTCCCAAGCCCGCAAAATAGGTGTCATGGATCCCTATAGCATTTTTAACTCACAATAAAAGTGAAAAAACCGGCCAAGTGCGAGTACTTACTAGATTTAGTTCAAACCAATTTTCATTGTTAGTTTTCATGGTAATGTATATCATTTATATTTTTTTAGTTTTATATTTTTTTTATGATAGAAGTTAGACGAGGGAGTGGGGGGGACACATTTTACCACTTTGGGAGCGTCTCTTGCGCAGAGTATTAAGTTTAGATTTTTTTTATTAGAAACCTCAACATCATCGCTACCGTGACCTATCCGTGGATGCCCCACATGTATTTAGAGTTTTAGTTCTAGGTATGGGGACCCCGAAAAGAAAATGTATTTTCCTATTTTTGTTAAAAAAACGTAATGCGGTTCATAAAATACACCTATTTAACAAGTTTCAATGGCATAGTTATTATAGTTTCGGAAAAAAGTGGCTGTGAAATACGGACGGACGGACAGACGGACAGACAGTCAGACATGACGAATCTATAACGGTTCCGTTTCTTGCAATTTGGCTATGGATCCCTAAAAACAATTTGCTGTCCCTTAGATATTTTATTTTATTTATTTGGGTCACCAAACAGTTTCACAATATGTTTAAGTAAATGGTACAATACATTGCAAACAGATAGACAATTGTGAAGCCCACGCCGTCACCCGCAAGTATTTACAAAATTGAGCGTACAAGTAGTACGTACTTCTTACGTACGTTCGTATAGCGGTTAAATCAACCCTTATACTATATATGATAGGAAGTATAGGTAAACTGCTTGTCTGATACTGGTTTACTGCATGAGGTTTATGCAATAAGCCAGCAACAGACTTTTTAAAGGAATTTATTTTTACAGCAAACATATCAATGCTATTAAATAAATTGTTATAAGTGTCAGTCAATCGAGTCATAGTCGAGCGTTTCCCAGCATTGGTACGAGATTTTGGTGTAGCAAAAAGCTTAAATGTACGACACGCTCGTGCGTGCGACCTGACTGGCACTGTATAACTTATCTTATTCATTATATCTATACAGTCGTACTTATTATAACAGAAATAATACAACAAGTTTGCTTGCAACTGCAATCTTTTAGATTTTAGACGAAATAATTTATATTGATGTAACAATTTCGAATAGGATAGTCGACTAGGAAACATTTGAAAAGCATACAGCGTAAAAAAATCTTTTGCTGAGTGGATATTCTATTTATGACGTCTTCGTTCATAATTTTCAAATCAACAGGTCATGTGGCTGCGCAACTCGACCGACTCAGCGCATCTGCTCACAGTGGGTCCGGCACCTTACACTGGTGATAACCGGATAGCCGTCAAGTTCCAGTATCCCAACAACTGGAGGTTGAGCCTAAACCCCGTCACGAGGTCAGACGCGGGAAACTACATGTGCCAAATATCCACCCACCCGCCGAGGACGATATTCGTTAACTTAACTGTGCTACGTAAGTTCAAATTTCTTTTTACCCGACTACGACGAAGCAAAAAGGGGGGTTATGATTTTGACCTGTATGTATGTATGTAGTTTTCATATTTGAACAAATGAGGTGTCGTTAAAAGCGTCTTGATTGTCTTCTGTTGTGTTATAGGTGACATTACGTAACGTTAAAATGACTATAGCGCCCTTAAGGGGACTTACAGTAAGGAACTAAAAAAAATTAGCTTGACGGTATTGAGGGGTATCAATGAAAGAACTTTTTAGCACATTTTAAATATGTAATTTTATTCACATAACTAAAAATATGTTAAATAAAAATAGAGTTTGAAAACTACAACCTGACCACCAAAAAAACACGCTCTAAAAAGTACGAAACAAGAAAATGGTCTCTGCTGAAATGATTATGCCGTATTGCCATAAAATAAAATCAATTTGGTATACGATGTTTTTTGGGTAGTCGGGTTGTAGTTTTTAAACTTTATTTTTATTCTTTCATATGACTGCACATTTCAACCGACACAGTAAGGACTATCGCGTGTGAAAAATCTGGTGGATGGCGTACTAGACTCCCTGCCACCAAAGAAGATGAAGAAGAAACACCTTGTATATTGTTTTTAATAATAATAATAAATTAATATTTCACAACATCACATACATTGATCTGACTCCGTGATAGGTAGCGCACACACTTGTGTTACGGATATCAGAAACCAACAGCGCAATAACAGTTCACCAACTTTACAACAACGGTAATCACACTTTAACCGTGCTTGCTATTGGTGCTTGCATGGTTAAAGCGTATTTACCCATGTTTGATAAGTTGGTGAACTCGGCCCTTAATACTTTTCGTTTGTAAATACATACTTATAATACATAGAAAACATCAAACGAGGGATGGTAGGTACAAACGCGCTTTCCACGTAGGTCGAGGTTCGAATCCGAGCATGCACCAACGGTTTTTTCAAATATATTTGCATATTTCTGCCATTACCATCTGCTCGGCAGTGAGGGAAAACATTGTGAGGAAACCTGCACGTTTCGGAAAAAGTTTCTGAAACGTGTAACCATGATTCAGTTGGTCTGGTTCCCCTGTTAAAGGGTTGCGACGGTGAGACGGCAGTCGCTTTATTGTAATTACCAGACCCTGAATCATCGTTCTAAGCGTTCCCTGGGCTCCAAAGCAACACCTTTGGACGCAACCGGGAATTACACGCTAAGATGAAGAAGAAGAATACAAAGAAAACACCCAGACCATTAGAAACAAACATTTTCATGCACACAAATGTTCAAAGATAACCAATCAACAAAGGTTAGACCTTACTTCTAAAAAACGCCATGAAGTGGGATTTTCACCAGCGATAGTCGCTATTACCATACATATTATTATGTCTATTTAGTCCATCCCATTACTCACCAGATTTTTGACACAATATTATTCCTTTAGGAGTATTTTGCTCCGTAGGTATTATGGTTGGTCAGATTATAGTAAGCCGTTTTATCCCATAACGGAGAAGGCTACTAAATAAGTATGATGAAATACTAAGCTCAAAGGTGAGGTTTCCCCCCTTTACATGGAATGAATATCTAGTTAATGTTACGCGCTTTGATGTTTCAAAATGTTTACTTACTTTACTTCAGCTGAAGCTTAAATTCTAAGTCATTATTACTCTTAACTAAATTAATATTTCCACTGAACGTTAAAGTAAAAACTAAAGAGAATTTTAAGTGGGTTTAAGATGTTTACTATTAATCAACCGCACTTGCATGAAAATTAATACCTACATTCAAAAATGTTTTAATTTTCAAGGCTAAGTGCAATCTTGTGATACAAGAACAAACATCGTTTCTTTTTTTTTTACATTATAGCGGACAAACGAGCAGACGGCACACCTGATGGAAAGTGATCACCGCCGCCCATGGACATCTGCAACACCTGAGGTATCACGTATGCGTTGCCGGCTCTTAAGAAAGGAGTACACCCTTTTCTTGAAGGTCACCAGGTCTTATCTGTTCGGAAACACCACGGATGACAGCTGGTTCCACAGTTTTACTGTGCGTGGTAGGAAATGACGTTTAAATTATAATTAATTTTCTTAGTGAGTGTCTATGGCCATTGCTGTTCTTTTTTATGTGATAGGTGGCAGATGAGCAGACGGATCACTTGATGGTAAGCAATTGCCGACACCAGTGGATTTCAAGTGCGCTGGCAACCTTTGAATCCCCCTTTTCCGCCTGATTTGGCCTCCGGTACCCCCACTCACGCAGCGAAACATAGCACAGTGCTCTTCACGCCTGTTTGAGGCCGTGGTATCACTCCGGTCAAACCGGCCCATTCATGCCGAAACGGGGCTCTCCCACGGTCAACTGTATAACGGTGATAATAAATATAACAAAATATAATTTTCATCAAATAAAATTCTTCTGATCACTAAGTATTTTCCTGTTTCACTCTTTATTATCACATTCCACTCATTTATATTTCCTCACCAGAACGCAATGGTCTGGTATATTCTGCCGACGCTTTTATTATACAGGATGTATCTGTGAACATTTACATCCCTTTAACCACGTGTTCCACCAACCCTTCTGAACAACATTTGTTCTGTGACTTTTCGAAATTCGTCGAAAAATTTTTCGAGTCCTCATACAAAATGACCAAGTCACGTGATCGGCTTTGTATGAAAAGTTGAATTTTTTTATGCGAATTTCCAAAAGTCATAGAACAAATATTGTTCAGAATGGTTGAAAGAACACGTGGATAGAGGGATGTAAGTGTTCACAGATACACCCTGTATCTATTATTGATACCATTATTGTGACCGAACCACATTTATCCCAAAAATAAAGAGAATATTAACCACTATCCGGTAAAGTTGTATGGAAAACTTTCAATATGTCATTTTTAGACCGAAAACTTCCGAAAATTAACACCAGATGTGCTAGTGAGGTCCCCGGCAGAGTAGAATAGGCCACCCTCACTCTTACCGAGGTGTCGTAAAAGGCGACTAAGGTAATGCTGCTGGCATGATCATCAGCACCCAGAGAAGGAAAACTCTGCATTTATTTCAAAACCCTCGCCAACCCGTCTGCCAAGCGTGGTGAGTATGGCAATTACCCCTCATGTGATTGAGGGAGGCCCGTGCCCCAGCAGTGGCGACTTAAATGGGCTGACGATGGCGATGGCGATAGTGCTAGTGAGAATATTTGTCTCGCCAATAGAAAATGAGTAGTGCAACAACCCCCTGTAAAGTTCTCTTGATGGTGACAACAGGCTTTCGCACTTTTTATTCGCTAACCCCTTTAATAATACTAGGACACCCCTGATATTAACTATACCATTTTTGTTACAGCTCCAGTTTTAACAATATACAGTGATAAACACGAAGTGAAAGATAGATTTTATAAAGCTGGAAGTTCAATTAAACTATCGTGTATCATATCAGAAGAATATGTGTCCACACTACCTACCAAAGCACCAGTCACTACACCCCCTACTACGAGCACCACCACTCCGAGAACTACAACTACAGAATTAACTACAAAAATGAGTACAGTATTCAATAGAATAGATTTAATGATGAACAAGAGTTGGAGCGTGGAGACTACCACTATTACTTCAACAGTTAGTATAAGTACTACAACTACAAAAGCGCCTGATATAGAGCCCACTACGGTACCAACTACGGCCAGACCAACTACTCCACCGGTAGTGAATAATATTTTTGGGCTAGTTTGGAAGAAGCAAGGGAAAGACTATTTAGATAATGTAACATTCCGTAATATGAGGTAAGTAATAAAATATATCATGTGTATTTAATTATTTTTATTATTAGGGCACATAGTGAGGAGAACAGACGGTCGTAGGGGCGGAAAGGTCCTTGAGTGGAGTCCACGTACAGGAAGCTGCAGCCGTGGCAGGCCCCACCGACGATCTGGTGAAGGTTGCGGGAATCCATTGGATGTGGGCGGCACAGGAACAATATGTTCCACACATACTGGACCATTGGGGGAGAGCTATGTCCAGCAGTGGACATCTATTGGCTAAAATGATAATAATGAAGATGATTATTATTGCAAAAAAATATTGTTGAGGTATTTTCTACCAGTGAACCCCATCAATTATGTCTTGATTCTAGTCTTTTTTAAAGATAGCATTAAAATCAAATCTTAAAGTATGTACCGCTTTCCCACCTTCGTAACCCTTTAGTCAGGGGATCCAGACTAGATCGTAGTGTAGTTATTAGTTCAGAATTTGAGATTTGAGAAAATTAATAATACTTACAGGTTTTCTGATTATATTTTCGAAATCCAGAGGCACAGTTCCAAACCTAAGACTTTCCTTTAAGAAGGAGTAGGTTCATTCAAATCTCCTGAGTTACTATCGTTAACATCAGTAAATTTATATTAATCTGATGAAATGAAAATGGCAAGAGATTTTAGGAAGAATAACTGCCAGTAATTCGACTACATGACGAGCACGACCGCTGTATTAAGAGCGTAATAATTGAGATGAATGAAAATTACGAGTAGTACAAATGGCGAAACATTTCTCAAATTGCTTTCAAATTATGTGATATGGAGATAGTCAACTCCAAAGAATAATTTCAAGTAACATTCTGCAAAATGATCTCAGTCAGCTAAATTGAGGGAAAAGCTTGAAAGTCGTTTAAGAACAACTTTCGTGCATTACTTTAGCACATTCTCCAAAGTCTAAGACACTAAAATGTGCGCAAGATCTTTTGTGCGACCTTCGCATTTCATCGACCTTTGGTACCTAACAATTGAGGCAAATATTGGCTTTACAGAAGACAGAATTCGTAATGAACTGCAAATTGATTGTGTCTTTGAATTCCAGTGCTACAATCAGCGTGGCATCTGCATCGCAAAATGACAGTGGCATATATACATGTCTGCTCCAGAACCATTCCCAAGTTGTAGTCACCGTGCACGTCCTGATTGGTGAGTCAAAGAATGCAAATCTGCTTCATAGTTAAACGATTTTTATTTTTGTAAACTTCTCTAAGATCGTGCTATCAATTTTTACATCAAAATTATGACAGAAACCACAATAGATTTAAGCAATTCTTAAAGCTAAAAACCGCTAAAGTAGAGATTCGGATGCTAGAAATTTCATTCATAAATGGAAAGTGAGCAAATATTTGATATAAAATTATTGTTGTTAAATTTCATCAATTCCACGTAAAAATTGCTCAGTAGTCTCGTCTGAGCAATTATGGCTCTACTATGAAAAGTGATGACATTTTAGCACAGACATGACAAATGATGGTTTTATGTTAAGCGTAAATTAACTTTATGTTTTGTATAACAGCAAACAATGACGTATTTTCAAGAAAGCTTTTGCCGAGCTGTGAGATCCTATTATTATCCTTCTCTCAATTTAAAATACCTAAGGTACAAAAAAAAACGCTATACGTTAGTTAGAGGGCTTAAACAACGAGGATTCGTCACCATTATGTTGTGTGTTTTTAAGAGCACTGTTTAATGTCTTTTTTTTCCATAGGTGAGAACCAGGCTGCAGTGCATCACGACAAAAGGAATAAAGGCACACTTTTTTGGCAACCACACACAGTTTGTTTAGTTTCTATCGTAGTATTTATTTTATCATTTACTTGAATTTTGTAAAAAAAAATCTGTAACTGCCAGCTGCAGCGGTGATTTTCAATGTTCATACAATAATTTTGGATTAACACCAACTACTTTGAAACAGTGATCTACTATAAAATAATTAGGTAATTAAATTAACATTTATAATTTTTGTAGGCCATACAAGACACAGGTATGAATTATTTAAACGCCAGATGTTTTTAGGATTCATATTTTAAATTTTACTTACATTGTACAAGTTGGTTTTTTAATTATCATAATGCAATTCAACCCAAAATACAACAAATAGTAAGTATTGATTGTGACTGAATGTTTGAAACTATTAATCACTGGCTAAATAATTTCGTTCTTTATTGTATCAATCAGTTAAATACCTAATATTTTATGTATCTTAAAACATTTTAATTTGGAAACATACAATATTACGTAATCTTAAAAAACTTTAAGTACCTAAAGCGTTTTGTATTAGTTAACAGACAAGACTGTTAACAAGGTAAATTACTTAAATTAATAACTTTGTTGTTTATGAGAACAAGTATAAAATTAATTAGTTCACTTATTATTCTGTAGCTGAAACAATATTTCTTTCAGAAATGTTTAGTACTTTTATTACTAAGAATCCGAAACATAATTAAAGTATAACATTGAAACTTATGACCGTTATTGTGGGTTGCTGTAATTAGGAGCTTATTGTTTAACGATGTTTAAACTAGTAGATAATGGTTTTGTTTCAAATATCAATACCCGTATATAAAACTCTATGACATTATCCCATTTAAAGTTTATGAACAGTTAACGAAAATTTCACCAAAATATATACCACACATAGTGTGTGTAGTTGTAAAACTACGGTTTACTTATAAATAATGCTCTTACTTTAAGGCTAATTGATAAGAAATTATGTAGATTGTAAATAAGAAATTTGGTTAGTTTAATTGAAATAGTATTTTTTTTTCATAATAAGGAACACTTATTTACTAGACGAACATTATATATATACGTGTATTTTAATACAATGTGTACAGTTTAAGAATACAAAATTCTTGTTCTAAGGATAGATAATTTTCTTGTTTTTAATATAATAGGAAGTTATATGAGGCGAAGCCAAATATAGGTAGAAACTTTAATCTCTAAGATATTTTATATGTTGTTGCACATTTTTTGTTAATATTACACGAAATTTCTCATCTGTATACAGAAGAAGACTATGTTAAATGACTGTAAAGGTAATGAATAAACTTAATAATGACAAATTGCCTTTTGAATTTTTTCCACGTCCATGCATCGTTCATAGAAATAGTGTTAATTGAATTTTTCATAAAATAAAAGTAAAAAAACTAAAACCCAACTACGACAAAAAACGTCCCTGAAAAAGTATAAAACAAGCCTTCGTTGTCAATTTATGCAATATTCACTATGTAGAGATAAAATTTAATGTTTGGGAATCCGCAGTCACACGTTGTCAATTAACGTGTGACTACGCCTTTCCAAACATGAAATTTTATCTCTACATAGTGAATATTGCATAAATTGACAACGAAGGCTTGTTTTATACTTTTTCAGGGACGTTTTTTGTCGTAGTTGGGTTTTAGTTTTTTTACTTTTATTTTATTTGTACTATTTTGGTGTCCAAGTGCTAGTAATATATATATATATATTCAAAATGTACACGTCAAGCGCTTTCAAATGATACCAAACACGGCATATTTATCATAACTTTATTTTTTTACTCTGTATGTTTTGTCCGCTAGAGGGCGCCACATTAGATTTTGTGAAACTTCATATAGCCTATAACCAGCGGACGATCAAGACGCTTATAATGATATGTCATTTGTCGAATTCTGATAAGTAGTTAAGAAGTTACGTGGAAACAGATGAACATACATACATACATACATACATACATACATACATACATACATAGCCTGTCAAAATCATAACCCTCCTTTTGCTTTGCCGTAGTCGGGTAAAAATGTAATCACAAATGAATATATATTAGAGCCTATAAATTGTAATAACTGTAATATTATTTACTACTATCGAAATGTCAAAATACGTATTTACATAAAAGATACTAAAATTAGATTTATATTCAATATTTTCACATCCACAAGATATTTCAATATCCAAAGGCAATCTTACAAAGTCAATTTATTTCATCACTATCTGAATAAAGAGTTTTATTGAAAAAACGATCACATCTCAATAGCCCACACCTGTTCGAACCTTTTTGAAAAGGCACTAACTTCATCCAATATAGCTTAATATTGCCAACAGTCCTGTGACCTAGCGATATCATCTTCACCTTTCAGGGAGAAAATGGGATAGGAGATCGACGATGTAGAAAATCAATTATACAGCTGACTTCAAAGGGTAATAAAGAAGTCTCATTTCGTGATGTATTTCTTAACAATGGAAGCCCTACGGTGCGGTAAGTTGATAAATTTCACAAGAAATGTGAATCGTAGTAATAGACGGTGCCATCTCATGAGACGCCTTTATTTATTTATTAGTTATACAGGAAGTATCGGTAAAAAATTACATCTATTCAAACATTTATTCTACCCGTTATATAAAACATTTTCTAAACATACAATACTATTTAATATTTTATTCTCTAAAATTTTTTACTGCTTTTGTATTACTGTATGTAAACAAAAAGCTTTCATGATAATTTTTTAAAAATTACCAGAATAGTTACTTCAAATGATGAGTAGGGTACATGTTTAGAAGAATATATTATTGGATACACTCTACAGAAAAACGTTTAACACATTATGCACTTATAGACTAACCTTTGAATCAAATCTAATTCAATGGTCTGAAATGACGGCGTACTTATGCATTTCGCATATTAGTGAGTGAACATATTACGGATAATTTTACTATTTATAAAGTGCAAATGCGTTTTTTGAAAGAAAAAATTACGACGAGAAGTAATTAATGACGAATGTAGGTCAGTATACTCGTTACTACCTATTTGTAAAATCTGAAAAGGTCCCTACATGCATACAAATACACTCAAGATTGACGTCTAATATTCGGGTATAATTTAGCTTATAGAATGAAATAATCGAAGTCAGCCGAGCTAGGCAGGAAGGTATGTTTTTATTTTTTCATTTCATATTACACATGCGAGATATCAAAAAAATTGACGTGAAAACCAAATTTGATTTATTTAACTATTTATTCTTAAAAATTCTGCAACATTACTGAAAGGCAAATGAAGCTCTCTACCATTATTAAATAATAGGACTAGGGACTTTTTAGGGTTCCGTAGCCAAAAGGCAAAATACGGAACCCTTATAGATTCGTCATGTCTGTCCGTCTGTCCGTCAGTCCGTATGTCACAGCCACTTTTCTCCGAAACTATAAGAACTATACTATTGAAACTTGGTAAATAGATGTATTTTGTTAACCGCATTACGATTTTTTTTTATATCTATACGGTTGGGGTAGGTATCTATGGATAGGTCTTTAAAAATGATGTTGAGGTTTTTAACATAATTTTTTTCTAAACACAAAACTTTGCGCCAGAGACGCTCCCAAAAGTGGTAAATTGTGTCCCCCCCCCCCCCCCCCTCTAACTTCTATAGTAAATAAAAAAAACATATGATGTACATTATCATGAAAACTAACAACGAAAATTGGTTTGAATTAGATATAGTGAGTAGTTTTTTTTTAATATGTTTTAAATCGTTTACTTTCCATATATCTTACTTGCTGCTACGGAACCCTTCATGGGCGAGTCCGACTCGCACTTGGCCGGTTTTTTTTGTTTACAACGAAAAGGTGCAAAGAATAGTATCTATTTCGCCTTTAATGTAATATTTACTGTATGTTTTTTTTTCCAAGATAAGCTTCAAAATTATAAGTGATTAAAATTCCTGCTTACAAAATAGATTAGCTTACCACGTTCCTAGTCTTAAACGGAAAACGTAATGAAGGGCGAATATGGGTCAGGCAGCGTTAAAGTTCCACCTCTCCTCGGTGAAATCCGAGCACTTTGGAGAATTCCTTTCGCAAACTGCTAAGATTCCTTGGGACTTTGTGTGTCATTGTGCCGTAGCACGAGGAAAACAGAGAATAAACGTACCTACGCTTTGTCTTACAGCTGTGATATCTTTTGAATAACAGAATGCATTGCTAATGGGGGCTATCGCGTGTGAGAAAATGCTCAAGATGGCTAACTATAGGCCTAAGGTCCACCTACGAGGTGATTGGGTATTTTAAGACGTAATATGTCAAATTGTCAATTAACGAATAAATCTGCCAATGATGTTGAAGTTGGACCTCGGCTCAGAGGCACGCCATCTAACGGATATATCACACGCGATTGCCCCATTACACTTAAAAGGAGATATGATTACACATATTAAAGATCTTGTGAATCTGTCTGCTCATCTGCCGCTTATCACTTATATAAACAATATATCAAATATGAATGCTATAATGTAGGATATTTAACTGTTTATTCGTAAAACCTAAAGTTGGATGATTATTTAGAAAGTAAACAGACAGATACAAATGTCAAGTCTCCATACATTTTGCAAATGTATGCGAATGACAAGCCTAAAGGACGTTGTCGTTGAGATAGCCAAGGGGAAGTGAAGTTGCTGGACACATAGTGCGGATTAGAAAGGACCGTTGGACCAGGAGGGTCGTTAAGTGGAGGCCGTGGGAGCACACCAGACCGCCCACTCAAGCGATAGACTGACATCGTCAACAAGCAACCACTACGCATGGAATAAGATGGGAGTGGCCTTTATCCAAAAGCGGATCAGTAATGGCTGAAAATTATTATGATAGGAATGACACATTAACATTCTGTCGGTTTACTTCGTCTGTTTAATAATCCGACTTTAGCAGAGGCTGAGCGATTTGGCACAGCTCAATCAAAACGCTCAGTTTCTGATGGGTGAACTCAGATCACCCATAACCATCATCATCATCATCAGCCTGTCTCAGTCTAGTGCATAGGCATCCACAAAATATTTGGCATGTCACCCTTTTCGCAGATTGAGGCATCCAGTCTAGTCAACATCAATAGCCACATCAATTGAGTAGTAATCTATACATAATACATAAATGTGACTTGGTGACCTTCAAGAAAAGGGTGTACTCCTTTCTTAAGAGCCGGCAACGCATATGTGATACCTCGGGTGTTGCAGATGTCCATGGGCGGCGGTGATCACTTTCCATCAGGTGTGCCGTCTGCTCGTTTGTCCGCTATAATGTAAAAAAAAAAAAAACATAATACATAATATGTATGATTATGAGATCTAGTGGATTCATTTTATACCATCATGGAAATGGTTACAAACCAAAGAAAAGTATAGTTGACAACAACTCTTTTTACTCCGTCTGTCAAGTAATTACCTATAAATAACTAATCTATCGAATTGGAACAAAATTTGGAGTGAAAAGCCTATGTTTTTGTGTTCTGTTTCTAGGCGTTTGGCGAAAATAACTTTGGTACCTACAGACAAAAAGTTTGTAGGAATTTGAATGATCGTACTTGGACCATAATGTCCGTTTACATTGATCGTTTTTTTTATTTTAAATAAAAATGAAGAATTCATAAACGCCTTCTACAGCAGAACGTAGGCCTCTCCAAAATACGCAGCGCCCAACCATCTCAGTCCCGCGCAGTCTACATTATATGAATAATGCAAGTATGTACCTGCAACTTTTTTGTACGTGTTGTAAAACCGTACTTCACGTAGATATTTCTTCTTGTTTATTTACATCTACTATTTTTCTCAGATTGACTGTACTTAATGCTACAAGGTATCCTACACTACGTTTGCATAGGTGACAACCTCCACTATTATAAATTTCTACGCTATCGTCCACAAATTCGACTAGAGCTATGGCCAGCCCATCTGTCCTTTGAAAAAAAAAACTATTCCAAATTTTATCTTCCAGAAAAACACCTAGCAAAGTTACACTCCTTTCCATCCGTTTTATATCAAAATACCTGTCAAAAGCCGTGTGGTCCCCGGCAGAGTAGAATAGACCACCCTCACTCTTACCGAGGTGTCGTAAAAGGCGACTAAGGTAAAGCTGCTGGTATGATCATCAGCACCCAGAGAAGGAAAACTCTGCATTTATATCAAAACCCTCGCCAACCCGTCTGCTAAGCGTGGTGAGTATGGCAATTACCCCTCATGTGATTGAGGAAGGCCCGTGCCCCAGCAGTGGGGACTTAAATGGGCTGACGATGACGATGATGACCTGTCAAACACATTTAGGATAGTGCTCTTTCTTGGGTGATGACCCAAGGGTCTATTATAGGGACTTATTGGTAAAAAAGTTGCTCTTTTAATGTGGAGATCGTAATTATATTTAAGTACTGTCTCCTTCGTTGATCTCTTTTTGTGTGGCAATTATTATATCGAAGTACATTTTTTTTCACAAGTTTTACTCCTTAAAATAAAGTATAAGTAAGACACGTGTACAAACTCAATGACCAAGTAGGTTGTCAGTTGATTTCCCAGTTTTATTAATCAACTCAGTGAATTGACCGAGCGGACTCTCCCGTAGACCTTTCTCCGCAAATTTTTCCGTGTCTATAGGCTTTCCGAATATGCAACGATAGTTTCCGGAAACTTGTTATTCTCTTTGCGAAGGTAGTTTGTTGAGGGAATAAAGATGCAACTACGTTTACACTTAATTCATTGGTCATAGATTTTTTATTATTTAGTTATAAATCCTACTTGTACGGTCAGCATCCAAATTAGCTTTAGTACTATGTCGAAGTAACATTTTTACGTACCCCTTAGAAACTGACTATAATACGCTGAACAGTTACTTTGACATGGTACTAAAGTGTTAGGCTACTTTTGATGCTTACTGTACCTATTAATAAAATAATATATTGACAGGACTAATTGCAGTGACGTAGTTTTCCACCTTGACAAAACAATTGAGTGGCAACCATTTTGGTAACAAGTCACCAAAAAAGTAATACTTTTTAGTGTTTATTTTGATATTTTTTTTACTATGTGATGTTTTTCACTAGAGAGATGTTATGCTACGTTCCTATTCATGCATTTGATATCCACCAATCATATTCATTGATCCACATCGCATAGCAGTGGTTAAATCAAGGTCAAATAAGCTATGACTTTTGTATGGAAAGATGCGTGCCTTGGATGCGTACTATAGATGAGGGCTATACATGCATGCGATGGATGCGTATTACGGATGAAGCTCTTGCTGCAGCACAGAAAGCTGTGCGAGGAAGATGCGTACATCTTTCTCGCACAGTTGCCTCGCAGCTGCATATCTACATAGCGTTCTTCCTCGCATAGCTACATAGCTTAGTATTATTAAACCACCACATAGTTTCATAGCGTAGCTTTCACATCTTTGCATCATAGCTGCATTGCACATATTTGGTGGAAAGGCACCCTTTATGCATGCAATTTTTCATCATATTAGCGTTTCATACTAGTTGTATTCAAAGCTATCACTTTGTTTAGCTACCTACTGTATAAATGTATGTATTAGAATCTAGAATGACAAAAGAATTCACTTTACACTACGAGATTTCGAATTCGTAAAAAGCGATGTTATTTCAACGGCGCGCTCTGTTTTATAAGATGAAAGATTCATTACGGTTTAATCTCTCTTCCAGTTAGCTCAGTCTTTTATAGGAGGGAAGCATTGGACGTAATTCCTTATTGAGTACTGCAGAATGCATTAAAATCTGAGATATGCACTCTTCCGTATGTTGGAAATTAGTTCTGAGATTAGAAAAACATTTTGTGTTTTTTAAGTTTCATAACTTTCTACAATTCCAAGTCAATTATTTCTTTATATGCATAGGCACATATACACAACATATAGACACATCTGTTACAAATCGTCGTCATATATTTGAATAATTTAAAATTATTACTAAAGTACTTATGTATGATTTACATGTTAATACATATGTGTTGATACATAAAATATACTATAAATAAACATAATGCGATTCTATCACCGGCTCGGAAAGTTGTTTCTGGTCGAGAAGATCCGGCAAAAATTCGCCAGTTACTCATCATACCAAGCCAAACAGTTTAATTGTAACACAAAATAAAATAAAGGAAATAATAAAATAAATAATATCGAGGTAAATCGAAGCAGACCAGTCCCCAAAGGTGGCACTTGTTCACAAGTATGACGTATGTGTCAGCCATCATTTCACTCAACCATATTAGAGGGAATGCAATGACCCTCAGAGACCTCAAAGACATTTGAGTGACTACTTAGGCTCCCCTAGAAGAAAAATAGACGTCCTTGTATGAAGTCTATAACTAAACAATTGTTGACTTCATTATTTTAATTGTTTCATGTAGATAAACTTAACTGCAATAAAAGATCTTCTATTATATTTATTTTGCTATAAATATGTACCTTAAGGCATTTACAAATATTATTTAACTAACTAATTACGTTAGTAAGTCCTACGTTGAGAGATACAAGCTATTAAAACTGTGTAAAACGTTAATAAAATATGTGGTTTTCCAATTACAAAGCAATTATAACTTTGTTATCGTTATTATAACTTTTAAGTAACTTTCATGTGAATATATGGTATAAATATGAACTTTTGAATACTTCATTCAATTTCTAACATAATTTACGGATCTGTTTAAAATGTCTCGAAGCTTAAGTTTTGAAGACGCCCAACGCCCAAAGCGATATTTTTTTTACTAAGAGAATACCTACTACGAGTATAGAAGTAAAAGTTTATATCATTTAGCTGGAACTACGAACTAATCAAGCCAAACATTTTCTATGAGACCTCTTTCAAATGCAGCTACAAAATAACTAAAATGTTTTAATCTCAAGCCAAGCATGCCTGGGTCTGAATACTTTCAGAAGAAAAATATTATCAGGGCTCATTTCCAGAGTTTATATTTAAATATTACTAACTAAAGCAGCTACTAAAATTAATGGATTATGGAATATAAACTGTATTCACAAATAACATTATTAATTCAAGATTAT
The DNA here is from genome assembly GCA_019059595.1 of Marasmia exigua. NCBI lineage: Eukaryota > Metazoa > Arthropoda > Insecta > Lepidoptera > Crambidae > Marasmia > Marasmia exigua. The sequence goes on along the minus strand of CM032475.1, from coordinate 12,278,757 downwards.
TTACGCTGTTTCGAATTTCATTGTTAGAGATTATCTTGTGGATTTTTTAATTAGGGAAATCAATTAAAAAAAATAAGAAAAAGGAAAAAACCTATTTTTTTATTATGTTTTAAGGGTATCGTAGCCAAATTGCAAAAAACGGAACCCTTATGGATTTGTCATATTTATCCATCCATATATCCCGGCCACTTTTTTACGAAAATATAACAACTGTACTGTTGAAACTTAGGAAGTAGAGTTATTCTGAATGATTAGAAGTGCATTAAGATTTTAACACAAAAATAGAAAAAAAATATTTCGGGAATTCCCTATACTTACCACCCAATCCAAAGGTACCGTATGCCCAATACGGGGGGAGGAGAGTTTAAAGGTTGGCAGTGCATTAGTCACCACTTGGCCACCTCGAGAGGTTGGACGAAGAGCGTCTCGTGAAAAAAGCATACCAGGGCCCGAAACGTGGGCCGACGCACAGTTGGCCGGCCTTGGAATCGCTGGAAAGACGTCGTCGAGACTGATCTGCGCGAGCTTCTGGTCAATAAATGGCAAGAAGTGGCGCAGGATCGACCGAAGTGGCGATCTCTTGTTTCGGAGGCCAAGACTCTGTTTGAGTCGCTGAAGCCAGCGGAGTAATAAGTAAGTAAATACGTGTATTTGTAACTCCACTGTTGCAGGTGTCCATGCGACGTCTGCCATCTATCTCAAAACTTAGAAATGAGTTTTGCTTAATTTTACTTTGTGTTGCAATAATCTTTTTAACTTGTATGAGGATAGTAAAACTTTGTATCAACATTTGGCGACTAAAAAGATTAGGTGAGTTTCTTGCCGGATCTTCTCACCTAGAATCAACTTTCGAATCTGTTGGTAGAATTTGCATTGGATTTGTTTATTGTTTAGCATATTTTATATACAGAAATATAATAGGAAATTACATGTAAATAATACATAAGGTGGTGTAATGATTGAAGGATCTCAGAGCTCGTTAATGAGTTCGTAGACACGGTTAAGGTAGCATAAGGTATTATTCGGTTTATCAGAAATACAAAAACCTGGTAGAACAATGATGAAATACAATTTTGTCACGGAGAGTTTAACGCGCTTGTCGTGGCCGTAGGCGGACTGGATGGTGTCCTCTGTCGGGCGTCGAGCTAACGAGGGCGCGGAATATTGACAATAGCAAATGGCGGAAGGCATGGATTTGCAATAGATACGTAGGGCGCGAAGATAAAATATGAGTGCGGCTCCAAGTCTTAATTTCTTCGTATTCCAATTTACAAGTGCTGTACAAATAATTAATGTACACGGGACAAAACGCGAAACACACATGTACACGAGAAACGTCAAGCTGTGAGTATATGCTACTACGAGTATGTACTTACATATAATACCTAATAACCGCGTTTTGTCGCGTGTACTTTAATTATTTGTATAATGCAACGCGAAAGTTTAAAATCTTTTATAAGTGCTGTGTACTTATGCCGCGGACCATATGTAGACTTCCGTCACCCGCAAAACTAATAAAGTCACAAGTGCATTTCTAACTTTTTCGTTTCCCCTGATTTGGTCTACGGTATCCTCAATTTTTCATTTACTCATTCGGTAAAACACAGCGCAGAGGCCACTTTACGCCAGTTTTCTGTGAGGCCGTAGAATAAGTATATTCTATCATTCTAAGTAATTGGACGACCCGTTTGGAACAGTGGTAGTGAACGCTGCCTTTGGTCCAAGGGTTGCGGGTTCGATCCCCGCACAGTACAAACATTTTGGTGCATGAACATGTCTGTTTGTATTGGTCTGGGTGTTTCCTATGTAATTATAAGTATGAATTTACAAAAGAAAAGTATTATATGTATATATTTGTAATCCCACTGTTGATTCTGATATCCGTAACACAGGTGCTTGACCTATCTCGGAGTCAGATCAATGTATGTGGTGTTGTAAAATATTTATTATTATTATTATATATTTATGTAGTTGATAAAATATCTGGTAAGGGACCGCTTCAGATACAATTCCAGCTTGAAGGACCAATGTTAGTGTCCTAACTATTGGGGGATGTTATAAGTAAAAGCGAACTGTAAACTTAAAGATGCTGAAATTCTGCCAGTTTACATAGTTAGTAAGTTATCGTAATATGCGAAGGGCTAGTGTCTACCAGGGTCATTTCACTAAGTACTTATTTCCTTAGTACAGAATAAATAGTTCAGCGGTTCGTTAGATGGAGCTGTCAAACAGATGAATAGAGCAATGAGACAGATGGTTTGGCGTTGTTTCGGTAGATGTCACTATGCATTTTTACATCGCGCTAGTAAAGCGTGTTTCCGAAGCAATGACCTCAAGCCACCTGTCCAGAATAGCAATTTTAAAAAAGTACCTATTGGAAATAAATCAAAGATCTGAGGGTTTAAGATTTTTTTTATATTATAGGATATAAAGTTATTTCTGATATTTTTTTTGGCGACTAACAAGCAAGCGAGTCCTCTGATGGAAAGTAATCTTAGCCGCCCATAAACATCCACATACTGCATATTCAATCGTCTTATTGACTGATTCTCGAAGGTGGCGGTACTACATAGCTGTTGAGTGTTGGTTGTTTTCCACAAAATGGCGCTAGCACTGGCTAGCCGACTGATGCCTCTTTCTCAGTATATATAAGTTTATCTTATCTTGCTATTGGGGGCTGACTAGGAATAGCCAGCGACACTTCGACCCAATGGGATCTTTTGTGTCATCCCCATTACCCTATATTCCTACTATCTCCCTGTGAATATATTGCATTAGATGCAATATACACTTCAAGGGGAGTAGCCTGTAATCTTCTGGGCTAGGATAAGCTAAGCCCATCAGCCTCATTCTCATGCCTGCCAACGCGTCGCATTCACACAGCAGGTGTGATATGGACTCGTCCTGTTCGCCACAGGCTCTACAGGTAGTGCTGCTGGCCAGTCCCATTTTGCACAGGAAGTCCTTAGTGCCAAAGTGTCCTGTGAATGCTCCCACGAGCAGACGCATCTGGCCCTTATCGACACTGCACAACTTACTGTTGAATCCCGTGGCCATATTTCCAATGAATTTTTTGGAGTGCTCCAGTCCAACTGTTGCTTGCCACTCCAGGTTTCGTTTTTCATTGCCATGTGCATCAAAAGCTGCCCTAACGGTACTCGCGGAGAGTCCCACAAAAGGCTCAGGTCCAACAAATCTCCGTTCCGAGCCCTTACGAGCCAGTTCATCGGCTGCCTCGTTCCCGAGAACCCCTACATGTTCCGGCACCCATACTAGCTTGACCGTGTTCTGTCTGCCAAGTTTATTGAGAGTCTTCACACAGTTCAGAACTAGCTTGGAGTCTACCCTGTATGAATTCAGGGCCTTAAGCGCAGCTTGGCTGTCACTGAGAATGTAAACAGTTTTCCCCACGACATTGCAGTTTACAATCTCCTGTGCACTCGCAATTATAGCATAAGTTTCCGCTTGGAAAACCGTCACATATTTGCCCATGCTTTGACTTGTGCTATATCCATTAGAGTAGATACCAGCACCTGACCCCGATTCCATTTTGGAACCATCGGTGTACCATATGAGACTGTCCTTATCGGGGTGTTGTAGACCTTGTCTCCATTCATCCCTTGTAGGGACCGTGATTTTAAAGTACCTTTTGAATATGTGCAATGGCTGCATTTTGTCGCAACCCATGCTTAATATTCCTCTGAGGTCCCTTGAGATCTCCAATTTCGTGTGTCGAGTTACAGGCAAGTCGACACTCCATAGCCCATGCACAGATAGTCTATTTAGTGCCTTCATGGCTTCTACCTCAACTATCATGTGCAATGGTGGTAGATCCAGCAAGACCTCCATCGCTGCCGTTGGCGTTGTAGTGAACGCCCCCGTGACAGCCATACAGGCTAGTCGCTGCACTTTTGACAGCGCCTTCCTGCATGTTTCTAGTTTAGACCTTGGCCACCAGACGATGCTTCCATACGTAATTATTGGTCTTATCATCATCATATATAGCCATTTGATGACCTTGGGCTTCATCCCCCAGGTCCTCCCATACGTAGAACGAATCATATTGAAGACCCTTTGGGCCTTTTCTATGGTCTTGTCCACATGAGGTTTCCACGTCAGTTCTTTATCTAAGATTACACCCAGATACTTCACCTCCGTTGACCATGGTATCTGCGATCCATTCATAAAGAGAGCCCTTAACCCCGTCAGGTCCCTCTTTCTAGTGAACGGCACCACAGTTGTTTTCCCTACATTGACGGATAAATGGTTACTTCCACACCATTCTTCCACTATGTTTAGGGCCCCTTGCATGAGATGAGATACCGTATCTGGGAATTTACCATTAATAAGTATCACCAAATCATCCGCATATCCGACCGTTAAGTACGGACCTTTGTTTAGTAGTTCTAAGAGCGAATCAACTACTAGGCACCATAGGAGTGGTGAAAGGACCCCACCTTGAGGGCAGCCTTTTGTAGTCATCGCTCTTATTTCTTCTCCCATTAACTCAGAACTAATTATTCTGCCCTTGAGCATGCTGTCTGTCCACCTACAAATAGTTGGTTCTATGCCATGATTTGTCGATGCCTTTTTTATGGCATCAAAGGTGGTTCGATCGAATGCTCCCTCTATGTCCAGGAATGCGCCAATGCATATTTCCTGGCTCTCTAAAGCTTGTTCCGCTCTGCTTACTACATAGTGCAATGCTGTCTCAGTGGATTTTCCTTTCTGATAGGCACACTATAGCCTGTGGAGAGGAAGTCTATTTAGCATTCCCTCCCTTACATGTCTGTCTACTAACTTCTCCAGGGTTTTCAAAAAGAACGATTCGAGGCTAATTGGCCGAAATGCCTTAGCTTCCTCATAGTCTACTTTACCTGGTTTCGGTATGTAGATGATATATAAGTTACTCTATGGTGTCTACGGTGGGGCCCGGGCAGAGTGAAGCTTCCGCGGTGGTTGTGACGTCACCGGTGCACTGCCTCCGCTCTCCACTCCACTCCACTCCACTCTGCAGCGCTCCTCCCGCGCGTACGACGATATTGTCCCAACAAACAGATTATCATTATTGTCACCTGAAACAAAAAAATTTACGCTACATCGTATTAGTTAATAATTTAATTACCACTTAATTAAATCTCTACTAAAAAAATCCACATTCTTTCCACGACGTAGCTGTTAGGTATGTTTTTAGAAGACTCCCAAATTAGATGTAGACACTTAGTGAATTCACATTATTTTGTTACGAGCAACCTACTTTTATTTGTTCTAGCTAACAGTCGAAATTTAGCGCAAATGGGACAGTAATAGCCCATAACAAGCAATTTCTTTTTTTACCTTTATTGCTAGTACTGAGACAAAATTTCTATTACTCGGGATAATACGATGAAAGTAGGTTTTTTGTTGGTTAATCCGTAAGGTTAATAGCATGAAAAGCTCATGTTTCCACGTGGTTTTCCATGAATAATAAATGGGTGTTATGAATATTTACACACTTGTATTACAAATATAATTTGGGAAACGATAGGCTTCTGGTTGGATTTACATAAATTTTGTTTTTTAAAACCACATTTTTATAGGATACCTAGATTGACACACTATTTGAATTTACCCCTCTTAAAATGCTGCAAAGCTGTAAAATAAAGTGTCACAAATATTTTTTATACGATAGATGACATAGGTGGCAGACGAGCAGACAGATCACCTGATCACCTGATGGTAAGCGATTGCCGCCGCCTATGGACAGTCGCAACACCAGGGGAGTCACAAGTGCCAACCCTTAAACCCCCCATTTCCCCCGGAATGGGCCTCCCTTGATTCCTCCCTCCTTAGATTTTACGTAATAGAATCGGGAGAAATAATTTGTAGTCAAGAGATGCAATCTTATATTCAGCGTTTAGCATTCTCATCCAACACCCACCATTTTTATGATAATTGTAAAATTTAAATTATTAAAACAAAAATTAGCAATAACTCCTAAAAGAAAAAAACAGCTATTCCATACATTATTGCCGAGTGTATATTCTATTTTTTATGTGATAGGTGGCAGTGCGCTGCCAACCATAAAACCCCCTTTTCTCTCCGGTACCCTGACTCACGCAGCGAAACACAGCACAGTATTGCTTCACACCGGTTTTTCTATGAGGCCGTGGTATCACTCCGGTCGAGCCGGCCCATTCATGCCTTAGCGAAGGATGTTTCGTATGGAATAGCACAACTTTTTTTTTCGCTTACTAACAATTTTTTTTTGTTGAGCGATTCTAGAGCGATGGTAGCTCTGTAGATTAGATCGCGCCCTTGCATGCGGAGGCTCATTGTTCACATCCAAGCATGCACCTCTAGATTTTTAAAATTTATGTGCATAATTTATACCATTACCTCGGTGAGGCAAACTTCGTGAGGATGCACATTACAGACAGTTTCTGAAACGTGTAAACATGATACAGTTGGTCTGGTTCCCCTGTTGAAGGGTTGCTAATGTCAGACGGCACTCATCATCATCATTTCAGCCAATAGACGTCCACTGCTAGACATAGGCCTCCCCCAATGTTCTCCACACCGGACACATCGGTCCTGTGCCGCCCGCATCCAATGAATTCCCGCGATCTTCACCAGATCATCGGAACACCTTGTGGGGGGCCTGCCACTCACTTCATTGTAATTACCAGACTCCCCAAATCCTAAATCATGATCTTAGCGTACGATGGGCTCCAAAACGACAGCTTTGAACGCAACAGGGACTTACACGCTAAGATAATGAGAAGCAATATAGGGGGCTTTATTCATTATACCTATTATGATGGTTTCGGCATTAAAACTATGTAAAAATAACGGTGTAATATCAACATACGTGTTTTGACTAAATAGCGTAGCGTTGCATCTCGTCGTCAGAAAATTGAAAACCAGCCAAGTGCGAGTCGGACTCGCAAATGAAGGGTTCCGTAGCAGCAAGTAAGATATTACTTAAATGTAAAACAATTAATTTGACTTAATGGAAGGTAAATTGCGGTTAACGGTTTATAACGTATTAAAAAAACTACTAACCAGGTGGTCTACTACGCCAAACGATAAACGATATATCGTGCCAATAATCGTGTCGAGGCCTACTATAAGTAACATCGTATCGACTGTCGTTTATACGAATCTACGAACGATATTACTTTGACAGTTCTTTCAAAAACCCTACTCTAACAAAGCTTGTAACGATACGAATTATTGAATTTGACAGCTTCACCAACGTCAAATCGACGAACATTGCTACGATGTCTCTGATGTTATCGTGAAGAGTATCGTTTCGTTGTGATTTTGAATTTAATGACCCATATTTTCTTCTCCGGACTAGTATCTTCCTTTACCACTGTTAAATAGATTTCGGTTGTGGTGACGATTGGATTTGATTTCCTACTTACATAAATCAAAGAATATATAACCACAAAATGGTAAGTAACTACCTCGAAGTGGAAAGTTCATTTCTTCTTATAAATATTATGGTAGGTTCATATCCCTCTTGCCAGGTACGTTGGTCTTCCAAAAAATCGAAGAGTGCATTAAGTTGCTCTGTACTACAGCTCGACATAATTCTAAAACATTAAAACCATGTTTGTCAATGATCGATCAGAAAAGAACACCCAGATAAATAAATACGGTTAATACACATAATTGTTAGTTCACTGGTTGATACTCACAAGTTTACTAATTTTCCAAATAAAATTTGTAGCACAGAACACTATTATTTGTATTTGTAACTAATTAAAAGTACTCTGTGTTTATAAAACTTTTAAAAACACACTTTTTAAACAAATAAGATTTGTGACATTAATTTTTTTTTCAGGCATTTATGGTCCACACTGAAGAATAATAAGCCAAACAGCCAATTGTTTTTTAAATTTTACAATCATTCGTTCACGAACATTGGAATAAAACGAAAGTACATTGTCTATACTTACGATAATCGATACAGATTACGAACATTTCTTATAGTAGGGTATTAGCGAATATTTCGAACAACTGTCGTATCGTTACGAATAAATCGATATCGTTTGGCGTAGTAGACCTCCTGATCTAGTTCAAACTAATTTTGTTGTTAGTTTTCATGGTAATGTATATCATATATTTTTGTAGTTTCATAATTCGTTTATTATGGAAGTTACCACTGTGAGAGCTTCACTTGCGCAAAGTAATAAGTTTAGAAAAAAAAATATGAGAAACCTCAACATCATTTTTCAAAAACGTATGGGCACCCACAATTTTTTTTCTATTTTTGTGTAAAAATTGTAATGCGGTTAGCAAAATACATCTATTTACCAAGTTTCAATAGTATAGTTCATATAGTTTCGGAAAAAAGTGGCTGTGACATATGGACAGACGGGCAGATGGACGGACGGACAGACGGACAGATGGACAGATGGACAGACGGACAGATGGACAGATGGACAGATGGACAGATGGACAGATGGACAGATGGACAGATGGACAGACGGACAGACGGACAGACAGACAGACATGACGAATCTATTAGGGTATTTTGCCATTTGGCTTCGGAACCCTAAAAATGAAAAAAAAAAAAAAAAAATGTCAGATCCAACAATAAATCAACCAAGATAACTTACTTCATAAAAGAAGATAACATTTCTTAATAAGCTTATCTCGAACTAAGTAATTAGTTCGTCAAGTTTATAAATGACCCCACCCACAATTTAGGATTTGTGGGTCAAATTCATTTAGATAAAAGCTAATGACAAATTAGTGTCTACGATTTCTTCTGTAATGTCTCAAGAAGAACTTTATTAATAATGGCACTACTTTATCCGTTGTCAAGAAAGTATATTCATATACAATTATTATTTGCTAATACAATATATCACAGACAAGTAGTCTAGCGTTTAATGAAGTTATTGTGAGTCGACTTATATAAATCTGTACGTTAAGCGTCCAGATTTTTGTAATATTAATTTGGCTAATATTTCTTAGTAAGTAAGTAAACATTTAATTGACCACATAAAAGATTTACATAGACAGGACACAAAACATAAACATATGGAGATTGGTTAATAATAGTTAATATATAAACAGTGACAAGGAAGAAGAAAAGGAACAAGGTCCAAGCTCGCATGTGCTTGCAGCGGTTTGCCGCCGCTGCCGCGTGGTTTTTCGTTGACCTTGAATGACTGGGAAATCAATTCGTACATAAAAGTTTAAAACGAAATGAAACAATTATTAATATCAAGACAATCCTAGTCTTATGAAGTATTGTGAGTCGACTTCTGTAAATCTGTAACGTAAGTCTAATCCCAGTTTTTAATACTAATCGGCAATATTTCTTACATAAAGTATTATTAATCGGATAATGTAACAAATATTAATATCCACAGACAAGCCTAGTCTTATGAAGTTTATGTAAGTTAGACTCCTATAAAATCTGTAACGTAAGTCTGCGATTTTTTAAATACTAATCGGCTAAATCTTTCTTACATAAAGTATTATTTAATCGATTAATGTAACAATTATTAACAGCACAGACAAGCCTAGTCTATGAAGAAATTATTGTGAGTCGACTTCTATAAATCGGTACGTAGGTCTGTCCATTTGTTAAAAACTAATTCGCTTAAAATTTCTTTACATAACGTATTATTTAAATGAATAATGTAACAATTATTAATATCACAGACAAGCCAGTCTGATGAAGTTTATGTTGAGTTCGACTTCTATAAATCTGTACGTAGGTACTTCCATTTTTTAACAACTAATTCGGCTAATATTCTTACATAAAGTATATATTTAAATTCGGATAATGTAAACAATTATTAATAGCACAGACCAAGCCTAGTCTATGAAGTTATTGTGAGTCGACTTCTATAAATCTGTACGTAAGTCTTCCATTTTTTTAATACTAATTTGGCTAAATAATTTTCTTTATTAAGTAAGTAAACATTTTATTGGACCACATAAAAGATTTACATGATACAGAACACAAAACATAAACTATGGAGATTGGTTAATAATAAGTTAATATATAAACCAGTGACCAAGGAAGAAGAAAAGGAACAAGGTCCAAGCTCAGCATGTGCTGCAGCGGTTTGCCGCCGCTGCCGCGCTGGTTTTCAGTTTGGACCTTGAATGACTGGGGAAATCAATTCTTACATAAAGTTTAAATCGATAATGAAACAATTATTAATATCACAGACAAGCCTAGTCTTATGAAGTTATTGTGAGTCGACTTCTGTAAATCTGTACGTAAGTCTATCCATTTTTTAAATACTAATTCGGCTAATATTTCTTACATAAAGTATTATTTAAATCGATAATGTAACAAATATTAATATCACAGACAAGCCTAGTCTTATGAAGTTATTGTAAGTCGACTTCTATAAATCTGTACGTAAGTCTGTCCATTTTTTAAATACTAATTCGGCTAATATTTCTTACATAAAGTATTATTTAAATCGATAATGTAACAATTATTAATATCACAGACAAGCCTAGTCTTATGATTTGTGAGCAAATAAATCATTCTGTCATTTTTTAAAACAATGGCTAAATTCTAATAACTATTATCGATAATGTCAATATTAATATCAAGACAAGAGTTTATGATATTGTGAGTCGACTTCTTATCTGACGTCTGTCCATTTGTTAAAAATATTCGGCTATATTTTCAAATATTATTTAAATAACTGTAAAATTATTAAATCAAGAAGCCTAGTTATGAAGTTATTGTGAGTCGACTTATATAAATCTGTACGTAAGTCTGTCCATTTTTTTATACTAATTCGGCTAATATTTTTTACATAAAGTATTATTTCAATCGATAATGTAACATTTACTATAATTTTTTGTATGATAGGTGACAGATAAGCAGGCAAGCGCTTGGCGCCACCTATTGATTACCGCAACACAAGTCACAAGTTCGCTACTATCCTTCAAATCTCCCTTTCCCCGGATTGGGCCTCTAGTACCCTCACTCAACCAGCGAAACAAAGAGCAGGTGCTGTTTCACGTCAGCTTTTTGTGAGGCCGTGGTATCACTCTGGTCGAGCATACATACAGGGTGTATCTGTGAACATTTACATCCCTTTTATCCACGTATCCTACCAACCATTCCGAACAACATTTGTTTTATGACTTTTGGATATATAAAAATGACCACGTTTACATACTAAAAAAAATCATCTTAAAAGTCAAGAATTATAGTTAAAAAATTCGCCTTTATTTAAATTATGCGAACCTCCTCTTTTTTTTTGAAGTCGGTTAAAATTCGGTCACGTAGCTTGGTATTTTTTATGTAATAGGTGGCAGACGAGCAGACGAATCACCTGATGGTTAGCGATTGTTGTTGTTGTTGGTGGTTTTGTATGGGTCGAAATTATTCGAAAAAAAGTCGACAAATTTCGAAAAGGAGAATAAAATGTTAAGAATATTTGATAGAACACGTGGTTGAAGGGATGTAAGTTTTCACAGATACACCCTGTATATTTCATCATCATCATCATCAGCCCATTTAAGTCCCCACTGCTGGGGCACGGGCCTCCCTCAATCACATGAGGGGTAATTGCCATACTCACCACGCTTGGCAGACGGGTTGGCGAGGGTTTTGATATAAATGCAGAGTTTTCCTTCTCTGGGTACTGATGATCATGTCAGCAGCTTTACCTTAGTCGCCTTTTACGACACCTCGGTAAGAGTGAGGGTGGCCTATTCTACTCTGCTGCGGACCACACGGCGTGTATATTTGTATGATTATTATTACGTCTGTTCACAGGAACCCAAAAAAGAAAGTATGTTAACATAAATGTTACAATTTCAATCCGAAGCCTTCTACATTAGGTCGAAAGGATAATACAATTTGTCCATAATATTTTCTTTAATAACACAACTCGGGAAAGGTCGTTATCGTGTATTCCGCTCGCGTACGTGATAAGAAATAGACCCGGGAGTAGTTTCCTGTCCAATTTACTTTGAGTAGTTTATAGGTGTTTTATTTTTAGAAACTTTTTGTACATAGTTTTACGCAAGCCGTCTTACCACTGTGGACGCCCTCTGCTACATCTAGGAGGACAATTATGTCAAATCATCATACCAGATATTTACAAACCGGCTAAGTGCGAGTCGGACTCGCCCATGAAGGATTCCGTATCAGCAAATAAGATATATGGAAGGTAAATTGCGGTTTACGGTTTATAACGTATTAAAAAACAACTACTTACTAAATCTAGTCCAAACCAATTTTCGTTGTTAGTTTTTATGGTAATGTATGTCATATATTTTTTTTTAGTTTTATAATTCATTTATTATATAAGTTAGAGGGGGGAGGTGGGACGACGAAACACAATTTACCTCTTTGGGAGCGTCTCTTGCGCAAAGTATTGTGTTTAGAAAAATATGATGTTAAAAACCTCAACATCATTTTTAAAGACCTATCCATAAATACCCCATACGTATAGGTTTAATAAAAAAAAATTGAGTTTCAGTTTTAACTATGGACACCTATGATTTTAGCCCGATATATATCGGGCTTAATGCAACGAAAATAAACAAGTACATTGTAGTACTTACTGCTTGACACAAGCAGACTTTTTTTTGTTTTTTATAGTGACACAGAATGTTGGCTCTCCACAGTCTAATGGTAAGCAAGAGCCCACGTTGCAATTACAACGGAAGCGATGTCAGGCATCACTTCCGTTGGGACTGCCGTACTGGCCCACGAGATGCTTCTTCACTGTTTGTTTGAAGGAATCAATATTGTAGGAAGGAGGAAATACATGCGCCGGCAACGAGTCGCGTTTAGCCTGGATATACTTTTATTGTTATGAATTTTAGTATTATGCAATGTGAAAGTTTACAATCAAATTATGGAGGTCACAGCCGGAGGATCCAAAAAAAACCAAAATCAAATTTAAAGTAATTTATTTAAAGTAAAACTTATTACAATGGTTTAGGCTAGTTGACCCTATCGATGTGAGAATAGAAGTGCCTATCAATAAAATGTACAATTCATGGAAAGTCGCCGATGACGCGCGGGGCTGTAAACTGCGGTGTCAGCGGTGGCGATCACGTTGCGCCTGGCCGGCGCCGTTGCTCGGGCTTGATTTCGCAATATGTGGATTTGCGTGTTCGATGATTGCTTCGTAGGATTTTACATAGAGATAGTTACTATGACACCTCCCCCCTCAGATCGTCATCTATTTTTGAAGTTTAAGTTGAGAAAATAGTGACGGATGCTGCGTCTGGGTTGCAGGCTTCTCGGGGTCTTCATATATCTTATCTTTGGGGTTTACGGTTTTGAACTCGCATTGAAACCTCTTGTAACTTCTTATGAGCAGAAACACGATGAGTGCAAGTGTACTGAATAATATAATGTACAGCGGGATCGTTGTGTGATATATTGCGGAGTCCAGTGGTATTTGTTCGATTTGTAGTGCAGGCTGCATAACCACCTTTTGCTGTACGTCGTGCAGGTTTCGTAAGTCGATTGAATTGAGATGAATGTGGGGCTTATCTCGGGATAATGATTCCAAATCTTCGGTAAGTTTCATTATTTTCAGCGGCTGACCTTCGATTTGATCGTTGGTATTCGTGATTGTGTATTTCGGTGTGAATAGAAAGCAGCTCACGGGTATGGTGGCAAGATATGTACCGTTCAGGACGTCGTAGTCTTCTTTTCCACAAAGAGTATGTATCCATGTAGAGTTAGGAAACGATATCACGTAGTGCTTTTCATCGAGTTCCTCCATGGCTATCCTTGACAATGATACAGTAGTGATCTCGCAGGATTTATCGATTTTCTGGCTGGTGATGAGGTTCTGGATACAGTCCGAAGTATGGCGTAGCTGGTGGTCCATCTTCTCTCCGCAGAGATACCAGTCATTGTACTTCGGGCATTCAGCCTCAATGTACACGTAACCTTTCCTGTTAGTTGCTAGGAAGGGGAAAGGAGGGATAAGGACCTGCTGATTCTTATTAGGTGCTATTGATAGTTTATAAAAATCGAAATTATCTTTACTGAATATAGGCAATTTAAATATTATAACTATCAGGTTATTTGAGTAATAGTAACCAGGTTTAATGATATCATAGTACTCTCTAGGTTCTAATTCTAACACTTGTTCTCTACCATATATGTTAACTAATCTTTGAATCATCTTGTTTAAAATATCAATGCTGATCATCGAATGATGAGAACTAGAAGCATGAATAAAAGCTAGCATATTTTCTATTCTGATGAGTTCCGATAAAACATCATCAATATTCTCAGTTATGATAACGAGATGCTGTGCAAATTTAGCATATTTAATGAGACTGGATTCTTTATGAGAATCGCTATTTAAGATTAACTCTAATGTATCATTTGACTTAATTTTATTTTCAACTAATTTATCTATTACGTTAGAATGCTGGACCATCCACTCTTTACTGAGGCTTACGTGATTATTAAACTCTTGTGCAATTACATTGGTATCCTTTTGAAGAATTTTAATAGCGTTATCGTATTTTATTGCATCTGTACTATCTAAATTACCAGTTATGCTTTTAACTACAGAGCCTAGTCCGTCAATGAGGCCTCTCTTAGTACGACGAGGTTTAAGTGTGTCTAAATGATTTATAACTTTTAACAATTTAGATGATAAGTACTCGAATTGGAGTTCGTAAAGAACGTATGTCTCATTACTTAACTTATTCCTAAAATCCGAGAGCTGATCTTGTAACAAATGAATCTTACTATCGATATTATTTATATCTACGTATTGGACAAAGGTATGATGATGTGAAGTAAGCCTGGTGGTGCCGAGACGAAACGGTAGAAGTCCGGGGCCATCGCCAAGGCTCTCAAGTGTTATCTCCTGAGGTGTTATCAAAGGAGCAGTCAGGACCAGTAGCACCCTGCAACAATTGGGCACTTTTTGGTATTCTCTTGAGACGGTTTTTAGCAACGGGTCCGCGTTTTCGCGATGTATAGATGTGAATAGGTAGGTCTGCAAGTACGGTATCGTGACTATATCTCGGTGCTAACTTTTGACGACTTGCAATCGGGTTATTAACAAAAATGCGTTGGTGAGGTTGGTACTCTATCTCTGGATCGCGGTTTTTATTGATATTAGCTATTATATTTGTACGAGCGGGAAGAGTGGATTCATTTATAATTTCGTAAACTAATGTCATTTGATCTCGATGATTCTGTATATACTGTTGCATGAGATGTTTAGATAAATCTATGTCAAGAGGGTCTCGCGGATCAAAGTGACCGGTGATGATGTCATAAGGCCTACATTTGGTAAAACTATGAACTGAGCTATTGTATGCTAAGATTGCATAGGGAACCAAATTAATTACATCTTCGCCTTTGTGTTTTAACTTGAGAATCCTAAGATGTTCTAGCAATGTTGAATGGAATCTCTCCACAATACCGTTGTCGTTCGGAGAGTGTGGCAAGGTTCTATGATGTTTGACCTTGTGAAGATGGATAAATTCATTGAATAACTGATTTGTAAATTCTGTACCATTATCCGAAACTAGCGTAAGAGGCAGACCATGATGCGTACAGAACTTAAGCAGTGATTGAAGGATGCTGATGGCTGTACCATCGCGGATGTGGTACGCTTGAGCGTATTTGGAGAACACGTCTACGATAGTAAGATATTTCTCATTTTGAATACTAAGCAAATCTATGTGAACAGTCTCAAACGGTTTGGTAGCAGGGGGAACGACGTTAAATTGTGGTTTAATTGGGTTGCGATCGTATTTGGCTTGGCCGCATAAGGTGCAGTTATTAATGAATTTAGTAATTTCATCTTTCATCCTAGGCCAATAATAACGACGAGACAGAGCTAGATGGCATTCGTTTATACCACGGTGATTCGTCTTACCATCGTGATACTGCTTTATTATCTCCTGCTGTCTGAGGTAGTCTTTTACGTTCTCGACTTCAGTTTTGGCTAACACTAAGTTCATTGCTGAACTTCGGAATTTGTCTTGAATGATTGGTATAATGTCGTACATTGCTAACGGGGGCTTTATTAATAGTGCTGTCTTAACTTTTGGGTTAACGTACTCTTTAATAAGATTTACTACGTCAGTTTCTAAATTTGAATGGGATACCTGTAAATCTGTTCTCGTATGGGTTTCAAATGGTTTAGATGCTGTGGGACGCTTTTTAATGTCGCCGACCACAGTTATAATAATCTGTCTATGAAATTTGTTCAGAGGTTCATCTACAATTGGGACTTCTAGAATGGGGTTCTCTCTACTAGTATGCGCGGATGCTGTAGTCGAGCTAGCTACGGATGGTGGATGCTCAGATGGGTTAGCGGCCAATGAATCTGTCTCTTCATTATGTATCTCGACACGTGAAAGGGCATCTGCGTTCGTGTTAGATTGTCCTTTCTTGTAAACTACAGTATAATCGTACTCGGATAGCTTGAGTCTCCATCTAGTCAAACGTGAGTTCGGCTCCTTAAGGTTCATAATCCATTGCAATGGCTTATGATCCGTAACGATTTTAAACTTTCGTCCGAATAGATAAGGCCTAAAGTACTTAGTTGCCCATACTATCGCGAGTAATTCTTTTTCGATTGTGCTGTAGTTCATCTCGCTCTCGTTAAGTGTGCGCGACGCGTAGCAAACTGGCTTGTCTGCGCCTACGGTACCTTGAGATAGAATCGCGCCTAAGGCCACGTTGGAAGCGTCCGTGGTTAAGATGAAATCTCGCGAAAAGTCCGGATACTGCAAGATGGGGTCATTAGTTAAGAGCTGCTTGCACTTCTGGAAACAATCGATGTATTGGGAATCTAGTGTGATTTTTCTACCTTTCTTGAGACATTGTGTGAGAGGTTTAGTTATTCGTGCAAAATCAGGTATGAATTTCCTATAATAACCAACGAGACCTAAAAACTGTTTTATCTCTTTAGGTGTCCTTGGTATGGGATACTTCTGGATGGCTTCAATCTTATCAGGATTTGGCTTAATGCCATTCTTGGTGATGATATGACCTAGATAGGCAGTCTCTAACTTAAGGAATTCGGACTTGTCCATCTGGACTTTGAAGTTTGATTCGCGTAATCTCGAGAAAACCTTTTCAAGGTTGACGATGTGCTCTTGGAGGCTCGTACTGAATACGACGATATCGTCAAGGTATACCAGGCAGACGGTGTTCTGTAGGTCCCTAAGGACATTGTCCATAACCCGTTGAAAGGTCGAAGGTGAATTTTTCAGACCCATCGGCATACGTAAAAATTCATAGTGACCGTTTTCTACGTTGAACGCGGTTTTGGAAATATCTGAAGGATGCATTTCTACCTGATAAAAGCCACTTGCAAGGTCGAGGGTTGAGAAGTATTGGCAGTTGCCTAATTTATCAAGAACGTCATTGATGTTGGGAATGGGATACTTATCATCATAAGTTTTTTCATTTAGTTTGCGGAAGTCGACGACTAAGCGCCATTTAGCCTTTCCGGAAGCATCAGCCTTCTTAGGGACTATCCATATGGGAGAACTCCATGCAGAAGTAGAAGGACGAATGATACCTTGATTTAACATTTTAGCGATTTGATCTCTAACCTCATCACGGTGTACGTAGGGATACCGGTAGCTCTTAGTATAAACTGGAAGCTCGTCTGTAGTTTTAATTTGATGTTTTATTTTATTCGTAAAGGTTAGGGACTCTCCGTCTATATAAAATATATCTGCATAGCGAGCGCATAGTGTTTCTAAATTCGCGCGTTCCTCTGGGTTCAAATGATCGGTCCGTAGTCGAGAGAGCACGTCCGTAGCGCGGCTACGAAATTCCGTAGTACTTAAGTGACGTGGGTCATAATTCGTAGCACTCAACCGTTCCGTAGCGCTAGAGTGACGTATGCTAGAATCCGTAGCATGAGGCTGACGTAATTCGTCCGTAGCACACATTGGATCCGTAGCACACATAGGATCCGTAGCACTGTCGGTTCGTGTGCACTGAATATTATAAACTTCGGCTTGCACGGCTCGGTCCATAGAGAAAATTACGTCATGCGGGCTGGAATTTGTTATCTCAAGAACACCGCGGCTATTTTTAACTGTAGTTATACACTCGCTAATAATGCAATTAGATAAAACTTGTTCGTTAATATACGCATCACAATCATGTAGGTTAATAGGGATTCTAACTAGTTTACTGGAGTTTGCCGGGATAACATCCTCGTACAGATTGACATTTCGGGAATTATACATAGAAATAGGATTAGTGGAATTACGGGTGATTAACTGCTTGTCCTTAAGATCGATTTTTGCCTCCCATTTCTCTAAAAGATCTAGGCCTATAAGGCCATCAAAGTAGTTATGGAATTTGTACACGTATAATTTGATATAGTCGTCACACTCTTGAAACTCTTTGAAACACGGGATAGTCAAAGAATAGTTATTACGCGTGGTAGCGTGAACATTGGTGACCTCGAATGGATCGAACGTCAGGGGGACATTACTGAAAAATGCCTGTACAGCCTCGGGACTTAAAAAGGACTGATTCGCACCTGTATCAATTAAGAGTTTTAAGGGCGGCTCAGATATCTGTATGAAAGGAAGCTGTCTCTGACATTGAATATTTAATTCTATTTTACATTGTGTGATTTCCCGCGACTCGGAAAATCCTGTTCTTGGGATGTACTAGTAGATGGCTCAGGCTCGCCATGGGGCACTGGGACCGTTTGATAAGACGGATCATAGGACGGTTCATTATCTACGTAGTATGTGTAGGGTTCGGTATCGCAGTACTCGGGACGGTCTACATAGTAATACTCATCGTGTTCAACACAGTCGTAGTATTCGGGTTGGTAATAATTGTTAAATTCATTAACATTCATCTCCCTAGTCTTAAAATAGTTAGATGGCGGCGGGTTACCGAATCTACGCCAATCGTGACCTGCTATCTGACCTCCGATCGGTCTTTCTTTCGCGACATAATGACTGACTCCACTCATGGGCTTAGGGCCTTGGTTAGGTAGGTTATGACGCGGCGGCATTTGGAACCTATTCTGATACGCGTTATAATTTGGAGGCGGTGCGCGGAACATTTGTTGCGTGCGCGTGGGCATTCCTATCGGTTTATACGGCACGGGATAATTTTGATGGTTATTAAAATTAGGTTTAACTGGATGCTGTGGATATTTAAAGTTAGACATAGGCAGGGCCTGTGAAGGGAAATTGAATGGCTTAAAGTTTGGCATAGTTACCGGAGTCATATGAATAGGCTTTGGTAACTGTGGCGTTAGTGACTTTTTATCTATTGAATCGTTACGACTTTGGAGGTAAATGACATTCAATTCCTCTTGCACGAATTCAAGGGCCTTTTCAGCACTATCAGGACGCATGCATCTAATGCGAGAGCCTAAGGGCTCTTTTAAACCGCGAACAAATGCCTGCATCGTGAGTTTCTTATATAGGGCGCGTTTGGCCTCTATGGTGGTAGCGACACTTTCGTGTAGGGTGACATATGTCATGATGGTGCTGAATAAGTTAGTACAATGGTCATAAAACTCTTGCGGAGAAGTATTTCCCTGTGTAGCTAACATTAAATCGTTGTACAGAGCGGTCTCATCTCTTTGGTCGGAAAAGTTATTGATTAGGGCCTGTTTAATGCTATTCCAGTCCTCAGTAATACCGTTAGAATTTATGGTTCGGGCGGCTGGTCCAGTAATCTTGTTGAGTATACCATTAACAAGACAAAGCTTAGCTAACTCATTATCTGGATTTCCACCTATGTATTCGGTTGCAATCTGGTCACATAGGTGAATAAAACGGGGTAAGATATGTGGGTTCCCGTCAAAATCCGGTACTAGGCGAAGCGCCTTAAAAATCGTATCTACATCGGCCATGGTGGGGGTTTCTGGACTCTCAGAGTTCACAGAATCCGCTAGGCTACAAAACGTATTATCTAAGTCTACACTAATATCTCTATTTGAGTCTAAGTCTAACCTACGGGCTATTCGGGATCGAACAGGCCCGTTTGGAGTAGTTTGCCTTGGATGGAAAATGATGGCAAACTAAAGGACACTAAGGACTAACAAGGAAGCAACACAGAAATGATTTCAGTGTACTTACATTAGCTGCATTCTGGTACCTTCGGAATCGATGTCTTGATTTCTCCTCCAGCCGGGACTCCAGGTTCTTCTTTCAGGATACCCAAGGACGCTCGCGATCGCTCGCGACGGTAGCGATTATCACGGGAATTCGATGTGAGAAATTCTAGTGACTCTACACTCAAGGCGGCTTGAGTATCCTACCGACTGCGCCAATTATGGAGGTCACAGCCGGAGGATCCAAAAAAAACCAAAATCAAATTTAAAGTAATTTATTTAAAGTAAAACTTATTACAATGGTTTAGGCTAGTTGACCCTATCGATGTGAGAATAGAAGTGCCTATCAATAAAATGTACAATTCATGGAAAGTCGCCGATGACGCGCGGGGCTGTAAACTGCGGTGTCAGCGGTGGCGATCACGTTGCGCCTGGCCGGCGCCGTTGCTCGGGCTTGATTTCGCAATATGTGGATTTGCGTGTTCGATGATTGCTTCGTAGGATTTTACATAGAGATAGTTACTATGACAATCATTTATAAGCTATTATTTAGATTCTAAATTGAATTTTATTTGTGACATCATAATGAATATGAAATGATTTTCAGGGGTCCGTACTTCGACTAGGGGCCTAACTAGGTGCTAACGCTCCACTGTTCGTCTGTCTCATATCAAGCTTGATATCATAAACCATGATAACAAGACAGTAGAAAATGCGAAATGATGTAAGTACGAGAACATATAGCTGTTGCCTTTTTTAAAACATTAATGAAAAATAGAATACTAAGAATATCTGCCAATCATTTCAATAAACGCGTAAATGTTAAAAAAAGACATCAATATTTTAGGGCTCCTATGCCCATACAAAAACGTTATGTTTTGCCGTTTTTTCAACCTTTTTGTACGTGTTAATATGTCATCTACAAGGCCTGATTTGTACACCTCCAACACTTGAATATTGCCTGAAGAGGTGTTCTCAGTCTCAGAAAGAGTAAGCGGATGAATCTGCAGACGTATGGGGGTAACTTGCATGTATGTCGCCTATTTAATACCTGCAGACGTGTGTGCTGAGTATCCGCATCGAATCAGATCGTTGTCGGTTTCTTGACAATAATCAAAGAGATTCTAGCGAGCAATCGAAGTTTAGAGAAGACTTCAAAGACAAAACACAGCTCATTTTCAAACAGCTATTCTTCTTCTTTGGGTGCCTCTTTAGTTTAGAAGCTTGGCCATCAGCTTTCCGAAGTCATCTTGAATCATTGCGAGACGAAACAGCCGTTCCACAGAAGTCAGTCTACGTTATATTTCATAAGCACAATTTTTTCCTACTTCCAACTATATTTTAGCTCAAACGATACTCAATGACCTTTCATGTCAGATTATCAGAAACGCATCAGGGTGTCAATTGATTGGCATATTGACTAATCAGCGGTAGCGATCTAGACGCATCCCGATTGAACAAACAAACGTATCTGATACCTGATTACATAACGGTCAAATTGTCTAATTAGTGCGAAGCTAATAATAAATTGCCGCAGTGTATGTTCATATGTATATACATAATTGTGGTATATACCACAATTAGGAAATAACTAAGTACCTACCTACTAATAATAATAATATCCTCAACCGATCACGGCTACGGCAGCTAATCTCAACGATCAGCTACGTACGCAGGATATTTTATAGCGCTCAAGTGTGTCGCAAACACAAGTGCACTCTCTATTCCCTTACCCTCAGATGAGACGCTACTGTGACACGACCGGAGAGGGATCGGTCATAGGGCCAACAGCTTAACGTGCTTTCCGAGGCACAGGGGTACAAGACCGCCAACTTTCAGACTCCAGAGTGCCACTAAGAATTTCTAACCGAAAGCTTAGGTATAAATTTTTGGCCCGCCCCGGGGATCGAAATCGGGACCTATTGCGTAGACGTCGCTTTAAAGTGAGACCCACTGACCACTGCACCACGGAAGCAGTTCTACCCACCAATGGACAACATTTCATATTTTTAACATGTCCATATTGTTTTTTTATATGAAAATAGACATAAAATGAACAGACCCATATTTTTTCTTTTTTCAAAATTTGTCCATTTTCATACATAAAATAATTATTGAAATTCTTTATATTCTAAATAGACGTAAGCGCCAAATGACGTCATCGGACGGCTGAATACAGCGATATTCCTTTGCTTATCAATGTTTTAATAAAAAAAAGGTACTACTGTCAAAGGTAAATAATACTAGTGTCAACAATGTCAACGTCATTCATTCATTCAACGTTGACAAGTTGTCTTTTTTTTGACAGTTGCATGTCATTGGTTTGGCATTTCGTGAATTTAAAACTATAATGTGCTAAGCAAAGAAATATTTTACATTCTGCCGTCCGATGACGTCATCTTACGTTTTTTAGTTTTTAATTTTTTTCTCAGGAAATAAGCAATATAAAAAATTAATAAATATATATTCGAGCAGCGGAAAAGTAAATAAAGAATTGGTATTTTTTGTTTCAGAGCTTAGCAATTTTGAAATGTTGTCCATTGTACATATCGTAAACAACACGATGACTGACAATTACCTACCTATTTGTAAAGCGAACGATTTTTTCAGCATATTTTTTTTTAATGATGGGATACAAAAAAATAATTTTGTATTACTTAGAGCATTTATATACTTAAAGACGTATTTTTAATACCTGCCTTCTGCTGTTTTTATCTTCAGTGGCACACTACACTACACTTGTATTTATATGTGATAGGCGGCACATGCATAGACAGGTTATTTCCATAGTAAGTTAAATAATATGTTATTCCTGGTGTGCTGGTTTTAAAACATCATCATTTAACCTCCTAAAATGTCAACTTTTTTTCTAACAAAAGATATAGAAATGCCTTTTGTTGACCAGTAAGGTGATATTTGTCCGACATTATGTAAAAAAATAATTTACTGCCTATTTATTTCCAAATTTCCCTTTGAGATTTTGAAGCCTAAAATTCATCTTATAGGCAGTAAATATCACCTTACCTTACAAGCCAACTAGAAAGACGTTTCTTTATAACCCTTTTTGGGTTCGCTTAAAGAATATTTTAAAAGCCAGTCGCCCGAACCACCAGATTGGGTCTATCGAAAACCATCTGCTTTAGAAAGATTTATGTGGGTGACTGGTGAAAGTCTGACTTGGGCATTGTCAGGAAAAAGTAGGGTTTATAAGGAACAAAAATATTGACAATATTCATAAGATGTTAATGTATTTGCTTATATTATTGGATGTAGAATTAGTAATAAATATCAACGAAACTAAAATTTTTATGTTATTAACTTCATAATTGATTCAGGATTTGGGTAGTCTGGTAATAACAATGAAACAACTACCGCTTGACCTTCGCAACCCTTAACAGGGGAACCAGACCAACTGAATTATGGTTAAACGTTTCAGAAACTATCCGAAACGTGCAGATTTCCTCACAATGTTATCCCTCACCGCCGTGGATGGTAGATTTGAAAAATCTATACGTGCATGCTCGTATTCGAACAACAACATCCTGTATGGAAGGCGCGTTCTAAACCACTGAGCTACCATCACATCTTTTTTAGCTATCATTATTACTAAATAGGTTGGCTCAGCGACACGTAGTGAGTCTTGGCCTCCGATTATATAAGCCTCCATCTCGATTGGTCTTGCACCGCTTCCTGCTAGTTATCTACCAAGAGCCCACGCAAGTCCTTACCCACCTCGTCTTTCCAGCGGTATCTTGGACGGCTGACTAGCCTTCGCCCGTTAGGATGTCCCAGGTATGCTCTTCCTTCTTTAAACGAGGTCCTTTTTTAAACGAGGTTTGAAAAGAGTTCTTCTTTCACTGTAGGCAGCGGCATGACTGTGCTCCAGCATTGTTGATGTCTATGAGCGGCGGTTACCATTTACTATCAGATAGGCCGCATGCACGTCTGCCTATTATTCGCAATTTAAAAAAAAAATGCTCACTTTACTGCGCGATCTTCTCCCATTTTCTCGAGGTGGCCGAGCCATCGAAGTCGATGACGATGATGATAAAGTTGATGTCACTGTTACTAAAAATAAATAATGACACAAAAGTTTACTGTAATGTTATTTACTATAATTGTAACGTAAAAGGAAAGGGCCACAGTTATTTTGAAGGACTAGTACCTATTGGTAAAAAGTAACGATTTAAGCCGTATATTTTTATCGTTTACATCCCAAAAATCTTATAATAGGTATGGTAAATAAAGTCCATATAGCATGTTAGATTAACAAAATAAGTGAAATAAAAATAGCTGTTCCAAACAAAATAAAATATTCACGCGACATTAATGTAACAGCGGATTATTTTATTTTTACCTTGTGGTGGCAGGCCCACCACAAGGTGGACCGACGATCTGGTGAAGATCGCGGGAATCCATTGGATGCGGGCGGCACAGGACCGATCTGTGTGGAGAACATTGGGGGAGGCCTATGTCCAGCAGTGGACGTCTATTGGCTGAAATGATGATGATGATGATGATGGATTATTTTATCGCTGTATAACTAAAACTATGGAATGGAGCTTCAACTGCGGTCTGTCCGCAGGTGAAGCTATGATGTGATTAAGGTCAATCATCACGCTTGCCAAATGGTGATCACAAACCCCTGTTGGTCAAGTGGTTTAAGTACCGGGCCGTGATCTCGGGGTCCTGGATTCGATTCCCAGGTCGAGCGAAAAGTATGTTTCGATTTTTTCTAACATAAACGTGCCCGTAAACTTTGGGCAGGATTATGTTAGAAAAAATAAGTAGATATATTAAAAATACGAATTGAAATATAACATTAAATAACTAAATAAATATTTCACAACAACACATACATTGATCTGACTCCGAGATAGGTGGCTCAAGCACCTGTGTTACGGATATCAGAATCAACAGTAGGATTACAAATATATACCACATAATACTTTTCTTTTTGTTTTCTACATTGTTAACGAATTGTATTTAAAATAATTTTTAATGAGATAATTCACATCAAATTTTATTAAAAATGCTTTGAAATAAATTCTGCAAAAGTATAATAATGGAAAACTAATTACAAAAAAGGACTGTAAACGTAATTAGCGTGACAAATCCTAATGAACTTCATGAACTAACTTTGTATTCATTAGTTGACATTTTTACCTTTCAGTACATTGACTTATAGTCAAAGACAGGTTAGAATAAAGCTTTTTTTTTATGATATAGGTGGCAGACGAGCCAACAGATCACCTGATGGTAAGCGATTAGCGCCGCCCATGGACACCTACAACACTAGTGTAGTGGTGTCACAAGTGCGCTGCTTAGATTTTAACCCCTGGATAGTGCCTCCGGTACCCTCACTCACGCAGCGAAACACAGCGCATGCACTGCTTCACGCCGGTTTTCTGTGTGGACGTGGTATCACTCCGGTCGAGCCGGCCCTTTCATGACGAAGCGTGGTTCTCCCACTGTTAATTTAAAAAACCCAAAAATAGGTAAGGAGAAACTGTTGATTATCCTGACCTATACGACGTTTTCTGGTAAAATGTTGTAAGGTCGATGAATATACATATGCCTACATGCCTACACACAGGTTATAATTGTATCCCTCTTTTTCGCCGTAGTCGGGTTAAAGTAATATGGCTTATGCGAGCTGCGGTTTTACTCAAATTTATATTTCTCTAGCACAGCTTATTGTTTGCCAGTCTGGGCAGGAGCTTCTAAAATAAAATTTCTTGAGCTCGAAAGAGCTCAAAGATCATTATTAAAAGTTATGTTCTTCACACCTTTCCGATTTCCAACAGAAAAACTTTATTCCGAATCGGGGCACTTAACCGTTAGAAAATTATATGTACAGTCAACTCCAAAAATATATAGACACTTTAGGGCCTTGTCACAATACTTACCTATAAGAAAGTAGAGTACATTCTTATATTATATATTGTGACAACGTCCTAAAGTGTATACATATTTTTGAAGTTGACTGTACTACAAAATATATTAAAAACTCATAAATCAATTCTTGAAAGAAACTTGTTGTCCCCAAAGTAGTAATTAAAACGACTTTTGCTAAGCGACAATATAAATGGCAATCATCTCACCTCTATGATGCTGTAAATAATACATTAAATATCTATTAACTAATTGTAAAAAGATTGTAACGGAATAGTTGTTAAATAAAAGTTACGATGATATTGAAGGCATGGTACAAGTGATAGTTTTATAATTAATAGCAAACCATACACATAAAACTCAGCACACACAATACACACACACACACACACACACACACACACACACACACACACACACACACACATACACACGCATAGATTTATGTCAGTATTTGGAATAGTATCAAAATTTCCTATAATCAAATTGTTCTTTCTCATTCTTTTAAATTGTTTTTAAACAACCAAAATTGCTGTAAAAATTGTTGTTATTTCAGTCAGTACAATCTTACAAAATAATTTTGGAAACGGCTATAGAAGACCGGTTTCTCCTAACACAAGCAACGCCATTGCTTAAAAGGAGACTCCAAACGTTGTATAAAAAATATTGTAAGAAACTGAATAAATACTCGCGTGATCATAGTCTATTATTGTTCTATTTTGGATATACAAAATATCTTTAGAAATGGTAGCCTGTGTGTATTTTTGATATGTATGATATTTTTGTGAATTTCCAAAAAAAACCCATTAGGCAGTTTTTGTGTGAAACAGGAAGAAATCCTTACAAACTTACATTTTATATATACATCCTCAGAAACTTTCACGTTTGTAATATTATAAGGTAAGACTATAATAATATCCTCCAACCGATAACGGCTACAGCGGCCAATCTCAACGATAAGCCACGTACGCAGGATATATTATGTGTGTGTGCTAACACAAGTGCACTCTACCCTTACCCTCATATTCCGATAGGACACCAGAGCGTGACACGACCGGAGAGAGATTTGGCGCAGGACCAACGGCTTAACGTGCTTTCTGGGGCAAGGGGGTACAAGACCGCCAACTTCCAGAGTCCGGGCTGCCACTAAGAATTTCTTACCGAAAACTTAGGTACAATTTTTTGGGCCTTACTCGGGGATCGGACCCTGGACCTTTAGCGCAGCCGTCACTTTTAAGTGCGACTCACTAACCACTGCGCCACCGAGGCAATCTAGTAAAATTATTAGGATTAAAACGACACAGAAGTACTAGGTCACTGAAGGGTAACAACAACTGAACATACAACATCTATCTATAGATATATTTTGTTATTAGGTACCATTCAAAAACATTTCTTATAAAATGAAATAAATATATTTCATAAGGAACCCTTATAAAGACATACGGAACTGAAATGTGGCCGCTTACAATGTGCCGATTGAGGCGTTTCAAAGTCACCCAGAGAGTAATGGAGAGGGCTATGCTCGGAGTCTCCCTGCGTGATCGTATTAGAAATGATGAGATCCGCAGGAGAACTAAGGTCAAAGCACTTAGGCCACGTACAGGAAATTGCAGCCGTGGCAGGCCCCCCACAAGGTGGACCGACGATCTGGTGAAGATCGCGGGAATCCATTGGAAGCGGGCAGCACAGGACCGATCTGTGTGGAGAACATTGGGGGAGGCCTATGTCCAGCAGTGGACGTGTAGGCTGAAATGATGATGATGATGACTTATAAAGACATGCTTTAGAAAGCAAATGATGTTTGAGTAGCTTTCAAATAGTAAAAGCATTTGAATATTTATGGTATCTTTTGTTATAAAAACGATACCGCCATAAAATATCATCTCAGAACATTATTTGTAACTATAAATTTTACATAATCAAAACCAT
Source organism: Marasmia exigua (assembly GCA_019059595.1). Taxonomy (NCBI): domain Eukaryota; kingdom Metazoa; phylum Arthropoda; class Insecta; order Lepidoptera; family Crambidae; genus Marasmia; species Marasmia exigua. The sequence goes on along the minus strand of CM032475.1, from coordinate 12,250,891 downwards.
ATACAACGTTTGATCTTGTCTAGACAATGAATACTTTTGTTAAGGTGACGGGTAGGGCACACTAGCGATGCAAATCGATTTTAATTTTTAGCTACTAAACCGGATCTATTTTAAACAATTTCGTGGTTACAACCTCACGGCAAACACGTATACTATTTATTTAATAGCCATGCACAAATGTTGGGTCGGTTTTTGTACGCGAAAATTTTATTCCCGCCAAAAGCGGCTACCTCTGGCGACCCGGGTCTCGATAAACGATCGATTTACCCAGGTCTACCTTTAAACTTGAGCCACCTTGAGCTGACGTATTACTATCAGCATTACTTGAACGCTGAATATGTATCAGTTTCTGTCACAGTCCTTATGAATAACCATCGGGCTATTAAAATATTAATATTTATTATATTTGACATACTTTCTTGATTTACAAACGGTAAGCTTCTTATCAAAATTAGAACATCTGGAGCCCAATTCTCGTGCTCATGATATTTATTTTCATACGATATATTTAAAAAAAACACAGTTTATTGTATGGCTTTCAGATGATATCCGCCATGTTTTCAAAATGTTACGAGCACGAGAATTGGGTTCCATATTTGAATGTTTCGTCTTTTTCGCCCTTGTGCAGGTTTAAAATTACGTTATATTTTTTTGTTTCATATCATGGCACTAAATTTATTTATTTAATTTAAGGCATACACAACAGGTGACAATCGATAAAAATACAAACATAAGAACAATATACTTAGAGCTAGACTGAAACCTAAGAACGTGTACACACAGCAATACCAATAACATCGCCTACAGAAATAAATGAGGTTAGCAGTTCAAGAGTTTATCAATTAGCAGTACTTAACAAAAATGGTGCATTTATATATATTCTGAAAATTAGATTATATTTACCACTAGGAAGCTCAGTGGAGAATCCGTACTAAAATAATATCCATTAATGTACTTTATGGCTTAAAATGGCTTTCTTTAATAGAATATGTTTTTTTTTCTGTACATGTATTAAATTCATAACAGCCAATCAAATATAAAAAAAAACGATAGTAGTAAGTAGGCAGGTACACGAGATCCTTTAAGAGATTTTACAAAAAACAAAGAAAGTATTTTCTTGCTACTTTGTCCTAAGATTTTTTCTCGCAAATAAAAGCTGAAAAATCTCCAGCACTTAAGCGATATTATCACAATTTGAGGCCCTTTCTATTCAACTCTCAGATCTACAAGAAAAGTGCTACAGGGTTTAACAAGCAAATGGTGAAATGCTTTCATGGTGTCGCAATCTTTGAAAAGAAACTGAGTGAGAAAGATAATTTCTTACGCCTATTCTGAAGTTCCGCGAAACATTTGCAAAAATATATGTCGCCTGTAAGTATATAAGATTGTTGTTATTATTTTCTTTTCTTCTCTTATAAAGTTATAAGGGCTCTGCCACAGATTTGGTTGTAACAAATCTTGTTAACGTAAGTCATGTCAAGTATGGGTCTGTTGTCGATCCAGAAGATGAACATTTTTGTACGTTATTGTCATTTGTCATTTTGTACAATTTACAAAATACGCACATAATTCAATAAGTGCCAGATTTACATTTACATTTTTTTTTTTGGCCTTTGAACACATAGCGGAAAGATGTAGTGTTGAGAGATAAATAAATAAATAAATATAATAAATATTTCACAACATCACATACATTGATCTGGCTCCGAGTAGTAGCTCGTGACCTGGTACGGGATATAGAATTTCGGGCAATCTTTGAAAAGAAACTGTGTGAGAAAGATAATTTCTTACGCCTATTCTGAATTTCCGCGAAACATTTGCAAAAATATATGTCGCCTGTAAGTATATAAGATTGTTGTTATTATTTTCTTTTCTTCTCTTATAAAGTTATAAGGGCTCTGCCACAGATTTGGTTGTAACAAATTTTACATTTTTTTATTGGTGCTTTGAACACATAGCGGAAAGATGTAGTGTTGAGAGATAAATAAATAAATAAATATAATAAATATTTCACAACATCACATACATTGATCTGGCTCCGAGATAGGTAGCTCAAGCACCTGTGTTACGGATATCAGAATCAACAGTAGGATTACAAATATATACGTATAATAATTTTCTTTTGTTGATACATACTTATAATACATAGGGAACACCCAGACCAATACAAACAGACATGTTCATGCACACAAATGTTTGTACTGTGCGGGGATGGAACCCGCAACCCTTGGACCAATGGCAGCGTTCACTACCACTGTTCGAAGCGGGTCGTCATACATATATATACATAGATACATGTTACAAGGTTCAGACTTATTGTATCAAGAACTATTGAAAAATATACTAATAAAATTATAAATATGATTGATATGAAATCACAATCATCTCAACTATATTCTTAAGCATCATGCATTACGTATGGCCGAAATATAGTAAAATATTATCATCCTCCGGGTCCAACATTTACATAAGCTACCGTGACCAGGTCAGTAACCGTAGGAGTGCCACGCTTCGGCATGAATGGGCCGCATTTACCGGAGTGAGACCATCATCATCAGCCCATTTAAGTCCCGACTGCTGGGGCACGGGCCTCCCTCAATCACATGAAGGGTAATTGCCATACTCACTACGCTTGGCAGACGGGTTAGCGAGGGTTTTGATATAAATGCAGAGTTTTCCTTCTCTGGATGCTGATGATCATTCTAGCAGCTTTACCTTAGTCGCCTTTTACGACACCTCGGTAAGAGTGAGGGTGGCCTATTCTACTCTGCCGGGACCACACGGTCATACAGAGTGAGACCATGGCCACACAGAAAACCAGCGTGCAGCAGCACGTGCTGTGTTTCGCTGCGTCAGTGAGGGTACAGGAGGCCCAATTCGGGGGAAAGGGGGGTTAACACGTTGGCAGCGCACTTGTGACACGCCAAAAAATGAGACACTAAAAAGTTAAAAAAAAAATCTGCGAAAAAAACCGCCTTCAAAAACCACGAACTAAACAGAGTAGAATAATATTTTTATCACTTAGTTTAGAGATTGTAAACATTTTCTAGACATTATATACAAAATATTTTAATTGAGCATTATTCTCAGCCATATGAACGTACATATGTAAATTAATTTCAAAATGAATTTAATTTTATTGCTTTTTACTCGCATAAGAAAATTGGAACATAAAAACCACTGTTGTTATAATACTAGTATAAACGAATAGGGTTATGTATAAAGAGCAAAGCTAAAACAAAATGATTTAAAGCCACGAATAAAATGACAGGTTCTTATTCTTCCTCATCAACATTCATTCGCACACCGTTGGGCATATGCATCTCCGAAGCACCTCCACTCGGCTCGTGATTAGTCTTTCTGGTCCGTAGGATGCCTGCGTGACTGCTTAGATCATGTACCCATCTGGCCGGTGGTCTTCCTACGCTTCTCCTACCCATAAGCGGCCTCCAGACCAAAACACACCTACTCAATCTTTCGTCGTGTCGGCGACATAAATGACCAGTCCTATGCCCACTTTAATTTAGCATCGCGATAGCCAGATTAAGTATGTTAATCAAATTCCTAATTACTTACTTGGCAATTCAACCAATTCAATTCTTAAAATCTCACGTAATGGCCTAAGTGATGGCATATTAAAATTGTTCTTATCGCACGATCCACCCACGTTTCCCCATTTCCCGCCAGTAACGGAATTTTAAGGGACAGGAAAACCCTTTAAAATCCGCAGATGGGTACAGTAAACATCGTTGCGATGCGTTGGCAAGATCCTATGATGTTTGGTCGAAGCACATTAAATATTTAAGCCTTCTTTGCTTATTAAATATATATATTTCATTAAAAAGTCGATGTCATATTATTATCACACTGCCTTCCGTTTTTTTTATCACCGGCATACTTGCTGGCAATATGTATCCTAAAGACATTTTTGACGACCCGTTTGGATCAGTGGTTGTGAACCCTGTGTCTGATGCAAGGATTGCTGGTTCAATCCCCGCACAGTACAAACATTGTGTGCATGAACATGTCTGTTTGTATTGGTCTGGGTGTTTTCTATTTATTATAAGTATGTATTTACAAAAGAAAAGTATTAAATGTACATATTTGTTATTCTGCTGTTGGTTCTGATATCCGTAACACAGGTGCTTGAGCTACCTATCTCAAAGTCAAATCAATAGTATGTAATGTTTTGAAGATATTTATGTATGTAATGTGTAATTCGCTGTAAAATGTAAACAATTACTTTATCACATTATGTATCATCCGTAATCCATGTAAGATAGTAGATATGAAAGGACAGGGGACGATAGGTCATAGTTTTTGGTATACCTTATTTGTCTTGATCTGGGTAATGATTACCAGCATTCTGGTAATCTGGCTCTCTGGATGCAACACCAATAAATATAACTTGTTCAGTGTAAATAAAAGAGTAAGCAAAAACTAAATAGAACAATGACTTGAACAATACAGAGCAGGCAGTACAATTAATAATACTTAATGAACTGTCATTGAAATACTTCCAACCACTTAGGTACAGTAAAAGTAAAGGGGTTCATCAAAGGTCAACTCTCTCCAAAATAAATTAGCAAATTAAGGCTCAGTGTTCCTCATTTAGCACTAAACAGTGTTTCAAGGACGATGCCAAATAGATAATCAGAGTTAAGAGAGAAAGCGAAATAATGTAATTACACGAAATTCCGGCCAACAATTTGGAGGTCGACAACGCGCCACGAATTTTGAGATCAATTGACAAAGATATCTTGTTTAAATACGCCTCTTGAGATTTGAGATTGCATGGTTCACCTTTTGATTTGATGATGTTTTCCGTACCAAGGAAGATTTATGCATGAATTTATTATTGCGAATCTCGATACGAATTTGGGTTAATGTACACACGGCGTCACGTCAAGTTAACCTTTGGACCGTCCTTATGTCTGGGGCACAAGTGCTATTTTTCCACTGCAGGGGGGTAACTTGATCTGACGCTGACTGTACCTTCCGCAGGAATAAACTAATAAAATAAACTATTTTGTTACATATTGCGTGAAGCGCCTTTTTATTTCCCTTTTCAAGTTTACTGCGTTTGACATTCATGACGACTCGTGAGTGTAAATAGTTTAACATGGTAACATTTTTAAGGAAATACTTATTTTATGGCAGGGTCATTTCATTTTGTAGTTTTTCCTTAGTATGGGAAAAATAGTTCAGCGGTTCATGTTAGATGGAGCTTGTAAAGGGCAGATGTAGCTTTAAAAATCAATCAAGCAGATGGTTCGGCGTTGTTTCGGTAGATGTCACCATGCATTTTTAAATCGCGCTAGTAAAGCGTGTTTCCAAAACAATGACCTCAAGCCACCTGCCCACATTAGCAATTTTTTTTAATATGAGAAGTGGCAGACGAGCAGACGGATCACCTGATGGTAAGCAATTCCGCCGCCTATGGACACCCGCATTTCCCCTTCACCCCATTGGGCCTCCGATAACCACACTCACACGGCTCACTTATTTTTAAAAAGATGGATAAATAAACCAGAGACATAGAAGGTATTGGGAATTTTGGTATATAACAAATTAATTTAAATTATTTCTGATGTTTTATTTCTTCGTCTCCCTGGCTGATTCTTAAAGTTGGCTGGCCGTACTACATAGCCGATAAGTATTGGTCGTTTTCCTCTAGATGGCACTAGCACTGGCTACTACTGGCTAGCTGACTGATGCCTTTATCTCAATATAATTAAGTTACTACATTACCTACATGCTATATTATATTCTTGGAACTAGAATATAATAAAGCATGTAGGTAATTATGTTTGAATACCGTGTAGAGTATCTCATCTTTGTTTTCATCCAGTTTCAACTAGCTTTCAGAGCGAATGAACATGTCCTTGGAAATTGGGGCCGTTTAATCCTGTGGGGACAACACATTTGTGAAACTTCTCTGTTGGAGTGCGGTACATTCATTCCACCTGAGCACTTGTGTGCGCATTATAAATACCTTTTATGTGTAGACGTGTTCATTTACAAGCTACACACGCTTATGTACGAATATATGTAGGTACCTGTTATACAGGTTGTATCGCTATATAGTTCCATCTGTTTTATCACAACTTCTAACATTTCCTACAACGTTGTTTCTAATAAGTAAAGTATCTGCCTACATACTGTCCCACTGCAGGGCAAAGGCCTCCATCATAGAAATCAAGTTATCGCTACTATGATGGGATTAGGCATAATCACTACGCTTGCCAAATGCGGATTGGTGATCACAAACCCGAGCTATGTTCGAAAAATTCGAAACATACCTACCTTTGCTCGACCCGGGAATCGAACCCAGGACTCTGAGATCATGGCCCGGTACTTAAATCATTAGACCAATAGGGCGTTGTTTCTATAAGAATTTTGTAAATTATTTGACTTCCCATACGAAGTCACCTGATGACTGTATGAAAAGTTGGAATCTTTTTATGAATTTTAAGTCTCAGAACAAATGTTATGTTAATTTTATATTCTTACTTCATTCTAGTAATAACATATTTGCACTGCCTTATTCCGTTTCAACTCGCTGTACTTTTCCTTTACCCTACGGTTGTCTGGAAGAGATTGCTTGTAGCAATAACACCACCGAGATTATATTTACCAATGGCCATAGAATTAAGTTCTGTAAAATTTTGTGTTATAGATATTTTTTAGAGTGTCTATCTATCTATGTAATGCAAAATCTGTGTTAGATCTTTTTTGACTAAAAAGGATGTAAATGTTAACTGATACACCCTGTATAACGAATATAAACGAATTTTCATGGGAGCTTATTTTTTAAGTCTTCTTTTGTTTGATAAGTAAATGGAGTGACTTTTGGAGTACTTCATTATCAAATTTTCTTATAAATTCCGATCAAAGTGACTTCAAAGCGCGTTTTAGTCGTCTCTATAGGACTTTCAATGCGAAGGAGAAAAAAATTGTGCTCCACTGTGTTGCTTTTAAAAAATAAAATAAATTGTCAAAATGGGTATGTTCAAAGCTTTTCACCTTTCGAAAAAGGTTTAGGAAAAAGGAAAATTGTTCGTGTCATTTGACATAAATTGTACATATTTTTAAATTAATTATTAACTAAATATATTATCTTTTTACACCATCTTCATTTTGCACAAAATAACAGTGGAAGTAAAACGTGTACTTTTTTTTAGTCCAAACTGTCCCACTGCTAGGTAAAAGCCTCACCATAATGCTGCCTATTGCAGTCTATTTGCAGGTGTAATTTGCCAATTGTTGGTGAAGTGGTTAATGTCATCGCGCCATCTCTTTTAGGGACCTGCCTTTCAATCGACGTCCTGCTGGCTGCCAATGCGTGATGATTTTGTGTCCACCTCCTCCGGTTCATTCTACAAATGGTCATATTTGTAGACCCTCCATTTGAGCCTTGTAGATTTTTCGCCCACATCTCCGATCCCAGTTTTCGAGCGGATTGTGATATTCCTTACTCGGTCAGTGATACTTATACCTAGTATGCTCTCCATAGCTATTTGGCAGATCTTTAGCTTGGACTTCTAATGTTCGGTTAATTAATGACTTGTTCTGTGCACCGTAGGTAACACACGTCAATGAGTTGACGTTTAAATGACAGATGAAGGTCTCTCTTCATGTACGCTTTCATGGACCAGTAGTTTATCAATGCGGCGCTCGATTGCTCTTTATTGCCTGTTATCGGAGGAGACTATCTTTTTTTTCCAGGGAAACTATCATGGCCGTCACCTTGCTATGTGTAGGAAACAAGGTGATGTATTGGGACTCTACTCCTAACCAAAACCCCTGAGGTGTCAATCTCTGCGCAATAGCGGTCGGAAACCCCACAGCCGGGACTAGAATGCACCGATCATCGCGCTCGCCGCTTCACCCCTACCTGGCGCAATGCAGCTCTTCATTGTTCTACGATGTACTAGGACACTCAGTAACGTCTTCCCCCGCGGAGTCGTGTGCTGAGCTAGCCACTCCCCAGCAGTGGGTACGCTCACGTACTCCGAAAGCCTGTTTAGTCGCCTCTTACGACAGGCCGGGAACACATCGGCAGTATTCTTAAAACGCACCTAGTCACGGTCCAAGTAGATATACACATTGACGTATTCTATAATCTTGCCTATCCATCAATATCGTACGTTTTGTGTTTATTAGTCATTACTTTTGTTTTTAACCTATTCATCATCAGTCCAACCTCAAGACTTACTTACTCAAGACTTGCTCAGTTCTTCAAACGTTGTCTTTTCAGATAAAATGCTGCTGGATCCTCCCTCAGAATATATATGCTGATGGAGTTATAATAAAACACAGCTAATATAGTAAGTGCTAAAATCTGACTGATCTTTATATTTCTGAGTCTATCTCTTAATAGGCCAGGAATGCATCTAGATACGTTCTAGTGTAGTGGATGTGTGTGGGCGGTGATTTCGTTCTACAATTTATTAGGTAATTTGCCTGCTCGTTTGTCTCCTTTATGCACAAAACTCTTGAAAGGTAGGAAGTATTTCTTGGTATCAAAACCAAAAGGTTATTTATTCGTTTGAATTATATTAATAACTAATAGGTACCAGAACTCAAACAGCCGAAAGTCTTTTTAAAAACCAAATACAATTGATTTTCTTTTGCGTTTACTGTCTGGGCCTTATAAGGTTTAGGTAAAAAGTATTGGTGCAAACAGAACTAGACTATTTTAATGAATCCTCATTAACTAACTATATTGCTCTCACAAAGAAAACAAAGCGCTTTTGAGTTGTAGTACAAAAAATCTCATTCTAAGAAGCAGTTTTCGCAAGTCATCTCGAATGAAACCGCGTGAAGAAAGTTAGTTCTGGAGTTCACTGACCTACTTTAGAGATCGTGCGGAAGAAACGACGGAAAATAAAGAACGTTTGTTTGAATCAATAACATATTTGTCGTAAGAAGCAATTTGTCAACTTCAGAATCAGTATCTGTACCTTATACAGGTTGTGTTAGATCAACGCCCATTGAAATACCTACTAGTAAATATTGAATATTCTTAGCCGCGTGGTCCTCGGCAGAGTAGAATAGGCCAACCTCACTCTTACCGAGGTGTCGTAAAAGGCGACTAAGGTAAAGCTGCTGGCATGATCATCAGCTCCCAGAGAAGGAAAACTCTGCATTTATATCAAAACCCTCGCCAACCCGTCTACCAAGCGCGGTGAGTATGGCAATTACACCTCATGTGATTGAGGGAGGCCCGTGCCCCAGCAGTGGGGACTTAAATGGGCTGACGATGAAATATTGAATGAAGGTAACACATTCTCAAAGAAAAGCTCTGTTTATTTTTAGGAATGAAAACTATTGATAAATGTTATTAGGTACTACAATCAATGTTTTTATACCTTGATTCAGCATAAATGCCCAGGCTCGAATAGAATGCCCAATTGGGCTTCAATTGAAGCAAGCGACGCGGCGTAAAGCAGCGCTCGCACTGTATTTCGACGAGTGAGTGAAGGTATCTACTCATCTACCATTTATCACGCAAATAATTTGCATATCTCAATATTTATGGTACTTCAAGGTGGATTGGTTACAAATGTACAATGTATCTTACTTTGAAATACAGAAAACACATTTTTTTTAGTAATTGTACAATCAACAACATTATCCACAACTAGATTGCTGTGAATTGTATTGCCGGCGCATGTAATGTTTAGTCGCCTCTTATGACAGGCCGGGAAAACCTTGGCAGTATTCATAAACGCCCCTAGCCACTGAGCGTAACCTTTTTTTTTTTTTTTTTTGTTTTCCCGGGAGAAATGCATTACGCAGACCCTGCCACCGGGGGGCGACAGGGTACTGTGGGACTCACTCTCCGGGCCGCTTCTTCTAACGAGAAGCGACCTGAGGGCATACCCACTAAAACTCCCGGGGCTCAACCACCCGTGGGTATAGAATGGGGTCACGGGAACTGCACGAGGCTATTCCCCGCAACCCCACTCCCCCACAGGCCCCTACACGGGGTGTGCGGCCACGCCCCTCCTCAGGCTAGGAGGAGGGGGGTTGGGGACAGCCGGAAGAGCTGAGCCGTCCTCAACGAGCGGTGGAGGTGCCAATGGCAGTACCGGCACAGGGACCCCCGTCCCTGTTGCCGGCTGGCCTCCTCCACGGAGAGGACGAAAAGTTCTCCGCCGAACTCGTCCTCTCCTTGCTCGAAGCGGGCCTGCGAGGGGGTTAATCTCGCGCTCCCGCTCCGCCGCCTCCTTCTGCGCCACCACTTCTTCGCAGAAGTGGGCGAAGGCCGACCACGCCCTCTCATTATCCAGCATAGCTTCCACTATGCTGGGCAACGAGAGGCCATGTCCGACCTCCGCGACCAGCGCTGACCGCTGTTAGTCGAAGGAACTGAGCGTAACCTTTCACCAACTAGACCAGCTATACTCAACCTGCGACCTGCAGGCCGCATGTGGCCCGCCGGGCCTTTATCAATGGCCCGCGTGAAATTAGAGATAATTGTTAACTATTTTGATTTTTTTATAGAAATACAGAACAATCAGCTACAAAATTTCTCCACTATGTTAAAGACAACAGATGATCTTACCAATATTTCTAAGAAAAACTGTTTTATAATTTTGGATTAAACTCGTATGTATAACTGCACTCATAAACGAGTTTCAAAAGAGTTTTAGGATCTAAGAAAAATAAGAAAATGTTTGTTACTGGTAAAAAATCCATGGCATCTAGAAACAACAACTATTGGTGAAGCACAGCGCAGTCGTTTTTCTGAGAGGCCGTGGTATCACTCCGGTCGGGCGGGCCTATTTATGCTGGAGCGTGGCTCTCAAACGGTAATTTTTGCTTGCGGCCCGCGAAACCATGACTAAAACCTGTTTGTGGCCCGTTCATAAAAAAGATTGAGTACCAATGAACTAGACCAACTGAAATCATGGTTACACGTTTCAGACAACATCCGAAACGTGCGGTTTTCCCTCACCGCTGAGATTATGGTAGAAATATGAACATAGCTCTGAAATATTCAGAGTTGCATTACTCTTACTCACCCTGTATGTAGTCCCCAATTGCTCGGGCGCTGCCGCTCTGACTTGATTTATTCTGAAATGTAAACTTGAGACAATTTACCCGGAATTCCTAAATGTTTTTAAGACGCAACAATCGCGGATGGGTGGCAGTGTCGTTGTTTACATTCAATCTCTTGAACAATAATTACTTTATCTGTTCTCATGTAAATTTCCGTTCATCTACGGTTATGTTGATTGTTTTCTTGAATAATGTAACGGAACACTTTTTGGTTTAGATCGTTTTAAGAATTTTTGTTGAATGTATACTTCTTACTTACACTCAGTATGAAGATATCCAGTAGCAAGGGCAAGGTTAAGTGCTCTTTGGGAGGAAATGAGAGTTGGGGTTTCCATGTGCGTGTAGTTCAAATGGACCAAGATGCCTCTTGCCCTCAAAGTGCTCGCGCGAATGTGCGATTTCCTCGTGGAGGAAATCATAGTTGCCCAGTCCGGCTGTATTTTTTCAGTACATATTCGCACCGGTGGTCTTGTAAACACAAGCATACGTTGTCAAAGCTTTGAATTAGTTTTTTTTTATATGTCCTCATCTTAGCGTGTAAATCCCAGTTGCGTCCAAAGTTGTCGCTTTAGAGCCCGGGGAACGCTTGGACTATGATCTGGGATTCGGGAAGTCTGATAATTACAATGGAGCGACTGCCGTCTGACCTTCGCAACCCTTAGACAGGGAACCAGACCATCAGGATCACTGTTACACGGTTATAATCATTATCTCAAATATTGCAGGTATCCACAATTTTTGAGAAACTATCTATATACTAGAAATATTTTTATTGAATTTTTGTAATAAATTATCTATGTATATATTGTTGGGTATGTATGTATTGTTTATTATTATTTATGTAATGTAATAATATTAATATATGAAATAATGTATATTTCTGCCATTCTCAATTTCATTTGTTAAATTACTTTGCACTGCCTTCCCTTATTACGAATACGATATTTCTTTCCTCTACCCAAAGGTTGTCTGGAAGAAATCGCTGCAAGCGATAAGACTGCCTTATTGTACTGTCTGTTGCTGTTGTATCATGCTTGTATTTTATTTTTGTGCAATAAAGAATAATATCTATCTATCTATCTATCCGAGATGTGCAGGTTTCCTAACGATGTTTTCCCACACACCGCCGAGAAATATAATAGAAATATTTACATAGATTTGAATAATCTAGATGTGCATGCTCGGATTTGAACCATGACCCCCCGTTCTAATCCACTGCGCTACATCGCTCTACTTGGTAGATTGTTTGAGTACAACACCTCTTGAAGTACTTAGATACTACGAGTACCTACAACCATAACTAATGAATTTGAAGTGACCTCTAATTGAGAATTTCAATATTAGAGATAAGAGCAAAAGTATTTATTGAACTATGTTTGAATATTTTGGAACAGTGGTAGTGAACGCTGCCTCTGGTGCAAGGGTTGCGGGTTCGATCTCCGTACAGTACAAACATTTGTGTGCATGAACATGTCTGTTTGTATTGGTCTGGGTGTTTTCTATGTATTATAAGTATGTATTTACAAAAGAAAAGTATTATATGTATATATTTGCAATCCAACTGTTGATTCTGATATCCGTAACACAGGTGCTTGAGCTACCTATCTCGGAGTCAGATCAATGTATGTGATGTTGTGAAGTATTTATTTATTTTGTGAAAATTACCATCGCTTACCATCAAGTGATCCGTCTGCTGCCTATCACAAAAAAAATACAGATAAAATCAGTATAGGTAACAATGCGTATAAGACCGTATTGATAGTCCCTGCAATATCTGAAGGAACAATCGTGTGTCTATGCAGTCGCTTACCATCAGGTGATCCATCTGATCAGTCTGCCACCTATCATACAAATGAAATGTTACCCGTCCCCAAATAAGGCGCTTAAGAGAATGATACCCATCATAAAAATCTGTTATCTATAAAAAAAATGACGAAGGTAGTTACCACAAAAAAGATTACTTAATTAGATATCATAACGTAGGACTGAAATGAAACCTACAAACCTACCGCCTAAATTGTACATTATATTCTCTGTATATACCTAGCTTTTAAGACTTGCTTGTTGTGCAATGAAGAGTATCTATTTATCTATCTAAACCTTTTCAGTATACGGTAGGATCACTATACATAAATACACTTACGAATTAGAGACAAAAACGGCCATCTATATATTTTATACAAAACATGGATTTAAAGAAAACATTTTACATTCAAATATTTTTTTTTGAAGTAGGTATTTACATTTTCTTGTGTGGTTATATCCGAGTACAGAGTAATAAGATTAATAACAGGGCAAATATATTGAAAAAAAAACATTGCCAACAATTTCTTTCTATTCATGCATCATCAAGTACTCGTCACATCACATACAAATCGTTTTGGTATATCATTGTGCGTACATAGATCGTAACCTCCTTATCATTTAAAAACAGATGTATTCAAAATTATGTTTAAGAAAATTAATTAATCTATTTTCACATTTCCTCGAAATGTGTGGTGGCATCAAAAAATTGCCAGCGACACGTAACAAATTAATTAGTAACGGATGTTTAGTATGAATTGCTGCGACGGTGACTTTGTTTACGAAAAAAAATTACTGTCTCAATGACGCAGTTTTGAACGATCGAGGTCTTGGGTACCGGTTGCAGGTTTTTTCTGTTGAAATTCTTAGTGTCAGCCCCAAGTCTGGAAATTAGCGGTCTAGTATACCGGTCCTCCTTCTAGAATAAAATCTTTATTCTTCGGATCCCGATACCCCGATCTTACAAAACTTCGTCATCAAGGCAGTAATTTTAGAACAATAAAGACTGCAGGCACAAGTCAGCGCAGCACACGCATCTTGTCCAATAACAGATATTGCATACTTGACTGATCATTGCAATGGCGGATTCAAAATATCGATAGAAAAAGGTACTCGAAAAAGGTACTAAAGGTACTTAGTTGGCCTTGCAAACGCTGGGTGCTCGCAGTCTTCAGCAGATTTTCAGCATTAAAAAAAATACACGGATGTATTTTCTTACTCTCAATCTCGATCAGTACGAATATCTTTTTCCGCGGTACACGAAGTTTCAAGTATCAAGACTCATGAATAAATAATAACCTCGTTACGGTAGGATACGAACTTCTTATAAAGAAGAAACCAAAATTTTCCGTCGATAACTTGAAAGTAGTTAAGAGTAACATTACCCAGAGCCTCTCGGGGAGCTAATTGCAGTTTTTCTTGCAACATAATGAATTTAATAAGCGTTGGAGTAGACTAAGTTAACTCCTAGTTTGCCGTTGCAATCTGCTGTATGGATTAACCGCCTTCAAAAGTTATTTTGCTGGATTAAGCGTAATACTCGAGGGATACTGGTTAATACTATAAGCCAGATTTATAATTATTAGTTCTTATGACTGATTTGAAATCTAAATTTTAAGGTAGAATCTTTTGGAATTTGATATCACTTCCATGAAATAAGACGAAAAAGTGACAACCTATAAAATTAACCATATCAAAAAAGTGTAAATGATTTCAATAGATATTCAATAAAATTTTATTAGGTTTGTCTTTTCATCACGCTTTTATATTGTTGCCGATTCATCAAGCACATGTTTTCAATTGAACCTGTTCTTTATGTAATAATTTTTATTTTTGGATAATTTGGGAGACTTTTGTGATAATTTGAAATGTTTTAAATAAAATGATTAGGATATTATATGGATTGTTGTATTGTAACATTTATACAACGCACGTCCGATTTATTATATACGATACTTGAGTACTTCCTTTTGGAAGACGTATGTGGGGATACGATACCGCTTTAAAATACGATATTGTAAGCGGGGATCTGTACACCTGGCAGATAATGTCACAGTCGGCCTTTTTTAAGGGATACAATCAAGAACAGTATCCGCCAATATTTAACTATCTCATAAGCAGCATAAAGCGATTTAGTCTCTTGATTAAGTATTATTTTGTTGTTATTTTGGTGTGAGACAGGGCGACGTTATATCGTCGAAACTGTTCACCACTCTGTTGCAGGACGTGTTTAAACTTCTGGACTGGGATGGACTAGGCATCAATATAAATGGCGAGTACATGACGCACCTTCGATTCGCTGATGATATCGTAGTCATGGCTGAGACCTTGGAAGACTTAGGCAAAATGCTCGACGACCTCGATAGAGTCTCCCAACAAGTGGGTCTGAAAATGAACATGGACAAGACGGAAATTATGTCGAATTCCCATGTCGTACCCACTCTAGTAAAGGTTGGAAGCTCTACACTGGAAGTTGTAGACGAGTACATCTACCTCGGACAAAAAGTCCAGCTTGGTAAGTCCAACTTCCAGAAAGAGGTCGATCGACGAATCCAACTCGGCTGGGCAGCGTTCGGGAAGCTACGCAGCATATTTTCGGCAGATCTACCGCAGTGTCTCAAGACGATTTGTGTGAGTTGCCAGTGATGACATACGGAACCGAAACGTCGCCGCTTACAATGTGCCGATTAAGGAGGCTCAAAGTCACCCAGAGAGCAATGGAGAGGGCTATGCTCGGAGTCTCCCTGCATGATCGTATCAGAAATGATGAGATCCGCAGAAGAACTAAGGTCACATACGAAGCCCAAAGGATTGCATGCCTCAAGTGGCAATGGGCAGGGCACATAGCGAGGAGAACAGACGGCCGTTGGGGCGGAAAGGTCCTAGAGTGGAGGCCACGTACAGGAAGTCGCAGCCGTGGCAGGCCTCCTACAAGGTGGACCGACGATCTGGTGAAGATCGCGGGAATCCATTGGATGCGGGAGGCACAGGACCGATCTGTGTGGAGAACATTGGGGGAGGCCTATGTCCAGCAGTGGACATCTATTGGCTGAAATGATGATGATGATGATGAAATTAAAATGTAAAAGGTATAGTAGTTTTGGTTGTTGAAATACAATGAAAGATGCCAAATATTTAACATTGACGTATTCTGATAATCCCTTTATCTATACCTATTGTGAAACTTGATTGTCTAACCGTCTTTAATTTTTCGACATAAAATCTTGCTAGGCCTGCGTTAAGGAATAAATAATATTCAGGTCAGGTGAGCGTTAAGTTGCCTTCAAAGTCACTTTCACCGTTAAAACTGAATTTAATATCAATAAGCGGTAAGTGAAACAGGCCGCGTGATTGGAAGGCGTTATTCAACAATTTTCCACTTTTCAGACAAATTCAATCGTTATGTTAGGTAATTTCGTGCGGGGAGGGTGAATATTAATAATAATAATATCCACCAATCGATTACGGCTACGGCGGCCAATCTCAACAATCAGTCATGTACGCAGGGTATATTATACTGCTCAAGTGTGTGCGCAAACACAAGTGCACTCTCCCTCATATTCCTATAAGACACCAGTGTGACACGACCGGAGAGGGATCGGACGCATTACCCGTTGGTAATAACGGCGTAACGTGCTTTCCAAACTCTGGGCTGACACTAAGAATTTCTCACCAAAAACTTAGGTAGGTACTAATTTTTGGCCCAGCCCGCACCCGGGACCTCGCACCTTCGTTTAAAATCGTGACCCACTGACCGCTACGCCACCGAGTCGAAGTTATTTTAAATGAGGAGTGGAATGCGTGTTTAAAAGGTGTCACCATCCTTTCATACACCCTGCATTGTTGGAAGTTGGTAAAGCATACAGAGTTATAATAGGAACATGTCCATAGATTGTGTGGGTCTGCCATCAGTGGCATCATACATTTATGCATTCTCGTACGCTACAGGAGTTATGTGGGCTGTTACTTAACTGTTATTCAAAACAGGTCTAGTTCAGTAGTTAGAGTACGCATTAATTTGATTAAATAACTTTTGATAGTAAGGGTCGAATAGACCATCTTCATCCAATACTAAATATATGGTATAGCGCTGTTATTCTATACATATATTATTTATAAATGTCTGTTAATTCTTTCTTAGCTAACACGGTGTTATAAAGCCATTTTCAATTTTTTTTCGAATATTTTGTATGTTTTTTTTTATGTTTCAAACGTCAGAACTGCTCTATATTAATAGTTTGTGAATAAAGCTCTACAAATCTTTCGTGATGTTATACCATATATTTATCCAGGGGTAAATATCATATATTTATCCTCATCGGTCGTATCAAAAAGGCAAACTTTTAAAGCAGCATATTTTGTATGATTGCCATTTTGATTTGGTCATTTTTAAGTTTTATATTTTAAAAGTAACTAAACTATGTCACCCATGTTTTTTAATCGTCATATTGCAGCATTTCAAGCAAGTTATTATTCTAGAAATCTTTCGCTATTTTGACCTGTTGATCTTATGTTTGGTGCACTCATATAACATTGGCCACTTATAGCTTACTTATTTTGGTTTATTCATCGCAATGGCAACCGTGTGGCCTGTGGTACCCTCTACTGTAGCTATGCGCACCTAAAGTATTTTTATTGCGCTCAAAACAGTGTTAAAACTTAAATGTTGTTTCAAAGAAATAACTCTAATGTAGATTTTAGGTTTAATGTAGATTCAAAGGTAACATGTGGTTTTCTGTAACATTGCTCTTAATTAGTCCATTTCACACTGCACATGGCTATAAAATGGCTTAACAGATGAGCCATTAGGGCATCGTTTCATGCAGATTTGGTTTTATTGGTTGCAAATGACAGATGCACATTTAGACCGTTAGAGGGCACGGGCGTGACACGGCGCGGTCAACTCAACTATGCAAATTAATTTGCTGTGTCACATGCACTTGTCCAAGTGCCACAAAACCTCATTTGTGTAATTATAGGGTGCGCTATTTCAGCACGTTGCTACTGCGACAAGCCGTTTCTAACAAATAGTTGCCGTGGAACAGTAGACAGATTTAGAGGACAGTGGCGAGCCATTAATAATAATTCCACATAGCATTTTTGTTAGTATTTTTTTATCTGATATGAAAAATATTGTAATAATATACAGCTTGAGTTCCTCAACAGATTTACGTTAGGTACACGATTGTCGTAAGTCTAGAAATAAAGGTGTTCCAGTTTGAAGATTTTGAGGTTATGTATGAACAAATGATATGTAATTTACAATATTGTTACGTCCAATAATCTAATAGATAGGTACTTTGAGTTCCAAGAAGCCAGGAGTGTCTTTCGATTAGGTGATATCACTTATGAAACCCTAAAAGCCCGCAAATATGACATCATTTCGTAACAATGATATTTCAAGACGCTAAATAAATCACTAAACAATTAGTAATTCGCCATGGTTCTTTCGACAATTTCAGTCCAATAAACACAAAAATACATTAATTATAAAATTACCTACAAAACAGTATGAAACCACCCTGCAATAAAATACTAAAACTATATATTTTTTTCGTATTTTTTATTATTTAAACTCATAGTGAACCATATGTTTTGTTGATACCCACGATACAGGGTTATCCTAGTATGGGACCTACGGCGCGATCTTCTGGATGTTACCAGTACATATTATTATTTAATTAATTTTGTGTTAACTTACCCATAAAGTGCTAATTGTAACAATTTACCTTTCATAAATGTATTCTTACTCTTATAGCACCTACCGGTTCGCAGCCACTGAATTGCGATTCAAAAGTCATCTTTAGATAGCGTAATATTCTACGAGCATTATTGAAAACTTACTATTTTCAAGGGAAATCGAAACAAAATAATTCAAGAATAATATTCATTCTTCACAAATTCAATTTCTATTCACAATTCTTGGGTTCAAAGTACTACTCGTTATGGAGTAATGGGAATAACAAGAAAAATCCAATCTTTAGTATTTGCATTTTTCAAATAGGTGGTTTATGTTCACTACAAACACTTTTGCAAAAAGTTTTTAATATGTATAAAGTGGCATATTGTAAGTATATTTACAAAGCGGCAAATTGTATATGCATTCTCTTTAGTAGAGTCTATTAATAGACATTTACAAATCTATCCCTACATATAAATGGCTTAGTCCGAAGCTTTGTCCTGACTGACTGATCAATGCAATGGATCAATTCCGCTGTTGGTTCTGGATATCCGTTACACAGGTGCTTGAGCTACCTACTATTTTTATAGTGATCAAAACAGTGTTAAAACTTTAATGTTGTTACAAAGGAAATATTTTTTGTAAAAGTATGTAGAATGTAGGTTTAATGTAGATATTTAATATAAAATAAATATTTTTTGTTTTTGATACTGTGTCACAGACAATATCTAAAGCATGTTAGTACATGCTTTAGATATTGTCTGTGACACAGTATCAAAAACTAACTAAGCTAATGTTTGTAACCTAGTGCTTTGTAAACTAGTGTTTACAAAGTGAATGAATGATGGCGCCACTGTCTCCAACTTATTGGACTATTGGCACCAGCTCAGATGATTTCTTAGGACTTCTTTTAATGTTATTTTTGTTTTTTTTTAATTATAAATATTATTTCAGTGTTTTCATGTATAACTATCTATTAAAGATTAATCACAGTTATTTGGCATCTGGCAAAAGTCGGAACTAATGCTGATTTTCGGATAGAAAATACGTTGTACAACGCCCTCTTATTAATGTCACTGTAGCACTGCCTTCTGATCTTGGTCGGTTTTTAAATATTGAATAATTTATGTATCTCTTTTGTTATTTTCTGTCTTTCATGTCAATATTTTTTATTTCTTCTAACGCAAAGGCGTCACCCAAAGTCCAGCGTGAAAACCAGCGCTCCAGCTGTTGCTTGCGGCAGTTGCAGCATATGCTGAGGCTGAGCCTTGTTGGCCGCCACTTTGTATTTCTGTACCGTTTTTATTTATTATTTGTTTCATGTATTATGTGTTGTGGTCAATAAATAGTGTTCTTTATTTTCTTTCTTTCTTCTCCCCTCTAAAGCGTTCCTACTCTGTACCTACTCATACAGAGTAGTGGAGTGCAAAATTAGCCAAACTAGTTAGATATACCTATGAACACTACACCAGTACAGTTTCACAATTTAGAACAATATGCAGGGTTTCGAGTATTCCCCGGCGTTAAGTTAATTAAAACCACATAAATGATATTGTATTTCTAGCTGGCTGTTAAATGACGTGGGTAAGTTGATATTATTGTTTCAGCTGTAAATCAACTGGAGTCTACGTTTGTTTAAGCTGCAGGAGAAATTACGTTGAAATACATAGTGCTCAGGAGTCGCGAAATATATATTTTCCTTTTTTTATTACAGAGATTTATATATTTTTTTCGGTTTTTGCTAGAGCCGACAAACGAACAAGCGATAAACGAGCTGATAGTAAGTAATCCCCGCTGCCCATGAACAGTGGCGGACACATCAAGCTATACAAAACTGTCAAATTTCTTCATTCGATTATAAACCTTATATTGTTACACATTGAGTTCGAAATCGATTGAGGAAATTTGACAGTTTTGTATAGCTTGACCTGTCAGCCGCTGAACATCTGCAAGATCAAAGAGGTGGCTGATGCGGTTCCGTTGTTTTAGAAAAATGTACGCCCTTCTCTCGAAAGTTCCGTAGTCATATCCATCGGAAAATACAGCTGCAGTCAAACAAACTGAGATACTTCTACCACGTTCCAGTGTTCTCCTATGGTATTAAAGGACGGACGGAAACCCCTGAGCAAAATTTCAAGTTTTTTTTATTTTTGGTGTTGTAGAGCTTGACGTTTGAAACAAAAAAGGTTCATACACAATTTTCAAACAAAAATGAAAACTTTACAATCCCGTTTTAGTTAGCAAATGTTTAATAATCATTTGAATAAGACGCTTCTATTTAGGCCCTGCGTTGATTGGGTCAGTCAGTTTTCGCTCGCATAGATTTGTACTGACTTGCGATCTTTTTATTATAAATATTCCAATTAACCTAATAACCCTCAAAAATGGAGTAACAAGTTGAATTATTAATAAAATAAATCTATCAAATTATTTAATCTATATCGAACACATTTTATTTCGGACTAACAAGTTTCTCAAGGAATGCTCGGCGTCTCTCTCCGAGATCGAATCCGAAATGAGGTGGAGAACCAAAGTCATCGCCATTGCTCACCGAATTGGCAAGCTTAAGTGTCAGTGGGCTGGCCATATTAGCCGCAGAACCGACAACCAATGGGGTAAGCGAGTTCTAGAGACGATCTGCGCAGGATGGCTGGATGTGAAGAGCCATGGATAGATCACGGTGGCGAACAATTGGAGAGGCCTACGTCCAGCAGTGGACTACGATAGGCTGATGATGATGATCAAGTTTCTTATTAGTCTGCCTTCTAAAAGTTTTATGTTTCTCAGCAATACGTTACTTTTTACTTTTTATTTATTATCAAAAAATCTTTGACTATCGAAGTTATATAAATACAATGGTCTTATATGTCACAATACACATAAAACCACACACGAGGATCCTTTACCGTGTAGGAATAATCCGCATAAAGTGACATAATAATAGACGGTGACAAATTCACTACGCCCCACAGGGGAAATCAGACCAACGCCGACGACTGCGAAGAAATTTCAAATTGCACTATCTGTTCAATAAGTAAGTACAACCCGACTGAGGTTAAATTAGTTGGAAACACAATGGCCTCATGTTGTGCTAACAAATAATGTATCAACGTCTTTAGGTAGGGTTTGCTAAGAGTACTTATTTTTTTATATAAAGAGAAAATACTTGAAAGTATGAGGGATTGGTGATCACTAGATGCATGGTAAGGAACGTGTAAGAGATCGAAGAGAGAATAAGAACGACGGGCAAGTGTGATATAGAAAATAAATGGCCGATGATATAAAGACGTAGGCATAAGAAGATTAATAATTATAACAGTTACTTATTATCAATCCTCGGATTTTATTCTCAACCCAATCCCACAATTTTCCATACCACGTGTATATTAAACACCGTTATTTTATCGTTTACATCCCGAAAATCTCGTAAAAGGTATCGTGAACAAAGTCCATTTAGCATGTTAGATCGGCAAAATAAGCGAACAAAAAATCAGCTGTTACATACAAAAGTAAAATATCCACACGACAATAATATTATATGGAAGAGCGTATTATTTTTTTGCTTAATTTGGGGATTGAATCGTATACAAAAAAAAACAGAGGGCTAATTTAAGCAGACGTAACGACCGAATCGGAGTTTCCCTCTGTTTCACACGCCCTGTGTGTCTCCTTTGTTTGGATGCGACAGGTATGTTCTCGTTCATTACGGAACGGCTCCAAATTGAGCCACCAGTTTTTAACAATTTCTTTTACTTATTCAACTTACCTTCTAAGTCATTATTTTGGAAAATCATTTCTTAGATTCATAATAAATAACTGTGACTCCCTTAAATGGCCTCAGAAAATCAAGTAAATTATAGATACAGCATGTGTAGTACTTAGTCATTTTTATGACATAAAAATACAGTTGATGTGATTAATTCATTAACCTTAATGTATCCCAAAGATACCTTAGCCACTTTTAATTCCATTTCTCTCAAGGGCAATTATGATGAATCCTAATTTATCCTTACCAAGAACGTTATTTATTTACGCTACAGAAAAAGAACTGACATTTAAATCGTTAAGTCGCCATGAATACCTACAGTACTTTGCAAACTCGAATACCTCTGATCAAATAAATAAATACAGTTAGCGAGATCTGCTGTTAAAACCTTAACTTCGAAGATTTCATCCGATCCTTTAAATTTATTCAACCAACCTATTTTTCTTTTCTTTGTTTTCCGCTGATTATTTTCTTCAGACCTCCGCGTCGAAGATAACGAGCTCTTTTAAAGGTGCCTCATTTCCCAGTAGGTCTGTTATTTTTAATTTTAGGTTTGCGACTTCATTTCAAGTCTCGTTCAAGGATTATCACCTCTTAAGTCGAGCTCAATTTAAATATTAAACTTGCATCATTAGTAAAAAACATCTTAATAGTATCAATCAGTACGTTTATTGTAAATATAATATTTTATATTTTATTATAAGTACGTTGGTATGTTTGTTTTTGATCCTGCTCAATTTTAAGTGAATTAAGAAGAACAACTTCTAAGTATTGTTATAAGACAAGATAAATTTACTGCAATTCCTCTGTTGTCTGATATCCGTAATACATAGTACGGAATCAGGTGAATGTATGAGATGTTGTTTGAATTTATATTGTGATCTTTTTTATTATGGCTCTACCCGAAGATAATTTGCCAATGTCAAGTAACTTATTGAGAATAAGTAGGTAGTCAACAGTCTAAGTTAGTCAAAGTCACAGTCACTCAATAAAACGCCGGTGTTTTCGGTTTTATCGACCTACGGATTCAGCGGATATCAATATCACTCTAAAAGCAATCGCAGGTTTTAAGACTCTATTAGGTCCAAGCAAGTTGTCACGGACGCCCTGTTGGTCTAGTGGTTTAAGTACCGGGCCGTGATCTCGGGGTACTGGGTTCAATTCCAGGGTCGAGCGAAAAGTATGTTTCGAATTTTTCGAACATAGTTCGGGTTTGTGATCACCAATCCGCATTTGGCAAGCGTGTGGTGATTAAGCCTAATCCCATTATAGTAGCGATAACTTGATTTCTATGATGGAGGCCTTTGCCCTGCAGTGGGACAGTTTATAGGCTGATACTTTACTATACTTTCAAGTTGTCACGAGACAACGCACTCGACACATAATATCAGTGTTAAAAACGAGACCATCCAACGATTCTTATTATTAGGATCACTTTGCGGCACTTCACTGCACGAATAAACACCAAATTTGTACACTAAAAACCACTAGACACTAATTTAAAATCTTTGAGTTGCATCAGCCCATGCGGCTTGTTTTAGCCCTACTCGCCGAATCTCTATATTATGATCTTAATTAGATATGTAAATTAAATGACTTTTAATCCTTTTAACTGTCAAGACACATTTTTGTTGCATGTTCAATTTCCTTTCGACTTATAAAATGCTAGCTCACATTGCTACAAACGTACGTGTGATATACGATTTCGTTTAGCTCGTGGAATTCTTGGTCTGGTTTTACAGCTAGAAGCCCGCCATTAAGCCGCGAATAGCAGTGAAATTTAGTTTAATACGCTTGACAACAGATTACATTTTGTATGATCAGTTTAACTGCATATTATATTGCTAGCCAACATTTCTGCGTAAGCAAACCTTGTAGTTTGTAGTTACATAGTGCAATTATATAGTCTTAATTGCACTTATGTTAAAATTTTGATTGTCTTAAAGAAAGTTCCTACTTTTGTAATGGTTTCATGTATGTACATCCCAGGAAATAGTATTAGTATATAATAATAAAACAAAACAGGTATTAAAACAAGCAACAAAATAAAACGAAGCATTAATTATTTTTAAATATTGTTCCATCACTTAAAATATTTTTGTATCCTCCAGGATCTAATTTGGCTCTCTGAGCTAGTGTATTAAGTAGGAAATATTTGGGCGCTCATTGATTTTATCTAAATATCTACTGAAATAAAATGGTCTAACAATAAATCAAGGCGTGCGGTTTGCCTGATGGAAAGCGATTACCACAGCCTATAGACATCTGCAACTCTAGAGGACCTGGATACGCGCTGCCGACCCATTAAAATTCTAAACACTCCTTTTTGAAGAATCTCATGCTGTTTTGCTCCGAAAAAAACAGTGCTCTATTGGCAGCTCATTCCACAGCCGGTTTTTATTTACGATCAATATCAATACGAAGCAAAATACAGCATGGTGCTGCTTCACGCCGGTTTTTAAAGAGGCCGTGGTGTCACTCCGATCGAGCTGGCCCATTCATGCCGAAGCGTGCCTATCGCACGGTCAAAATATGATATTTTATGTGATATGATAGTTTAATATGAAAATCAAGTAATGTTAAATTAACACATTAAGGAAATGAGTCTTAAAAGAGTTGATAAAGTGAACCTCATGTGTGAAGAGTGTGAAGTCTCATTGAAACTCATGAAGTTGTATTATTCTATATATTATGTACAACCTGTGCGGATAAAGAATGGGATCAGAAATGGCGGCGCATCTATTCACTTCTTGCTCGCACACTATTTGCGTCTAACACCACCACCACACCCCACGAGTGCGAGTATAGACGCAAATAGTGTGCGAGCGAGAAGTGAATAGATGCGCCGCCATTTCTGATCCTATTCTTTATCCGCACAGGTTCTATTAATATATACAAATAGAAATGTGCGCGTATACATATAGGGTGTACCGGTAAAGATTTGCAGGGATGCAAATCTTAACCAACACTTCTACCAACCATTCAGAACATGGTGTTGTTCTACGACATTTAGAAAATTCTTTCAAGTCCCCATTCAAATGACAAAATTACGTGACCGATATTGTATGAAAAGTAGATTTTTTTTTGCGAATTCTCCAAATTTCATAAAACAATGTTGATTCGAATATTTGGTAGAAGAGGTGGTTAAAGGGGCGAAAATATTAACGCATTCTGTATATTTATACATACCCGGTATTGTTGATCATATGAAATGCAAACTACAATTTTGGTTAGGGTGCGTAATCATTGCGGTGGCACGCGATAAATCTTCAATATTTATGAATGGGATTTGGATTCCTCGATTAATTGCTACATTGCAACACGTTATGAGATTTTCATAACCTAAACAATATTTTGTGTTACATTACTTTTCTTCAGCAACTCAATAATAAATATATTAGAAAATGTGTGTATTAAGACAAATAACTAATGATAAAATCAGGGAAAAACCACAACAAATTACAAAGGGAATCATCTTGTGAAGAATCTTTAGTTTTTAATGTAAAAAATAGTTTTTTGTCACAGTAGCAATATACATAAGCTTGAAGTTTTTACTTAAATTAAACAACCATTTATTTTTCACAAGTTAACTTGTAAAAAATAAACTTATGTATCCTTTAAGTAAAATATTATAACTTATTTTTATGTGACAGGTGGCAGACGAGCAGACGGATCACCTGATGGTAAGCGATTCATCATCATCATCATCAGCCCATTTAAGTCCCCACTGCTGGGGCACGGGCCTCCCTCATTTTATTTAATGATTTTAGATTTGTAACAAGCCTATGAAAGTAGAGATTAATTTTATTTTTAATTTGAATTTTATTTCAAGCTAAAAATGAATACTTGCTTAATTAACGTTTATTTAAGAGGATCCATACCATAACAAAACCAACATATTGTTAAGTGAAATTATTTAATAACATTCAATGTGTGTTAGGTAATCGAAAATTATCTACAGAAATTTATCAAAGTTGTCAAAGTTTACTTTGTAGTATTACATTCTGAAATTCTAATATCTAAGCCGACGTGGCGGTACCTACAGGTTGGAAGATGGGTTACGTAAACTAGGCTATATGGATCTTTCCGGATTACTCCGGTATCTGCGAAATCACCGATAGCATTATCCTGCCAGAGGATCGCAAGAATTCCATTTGCATTTTATCAGGTCTCTACATTACTGCATCGTCGAGGTTGATACTCGTAATATTTATATCTTAAGGCTTGTTTATGCAAATGTTAAAATCCTATTTCATAAGGTATCTATGTTTTTTTTATGATATAGGGGGCAGACGAGCAAACATATCATCTGATGGTCCTATGAACACCAACGAAGTCATAAGTGCCTGCCGGATTTTTCAAAAAGGAGTAGGTACTCTCTTTTCTTGATATATACCTTTTTATTTCTGTCAGACTGGGCGGCGACTGCCTGATACAGGTATATATTTACTTAAAAAGTATGTCGCCACAAACATTGTGAACGATAGGGTTTGTTAACAAATACACTTTTTTATTTTTTTGATACCTACGACTTTGAATATGCCTCAACTTTCGTACCTGATGTTGATAATTTTTTGTATAGAACTTTCAAATATTATTAATTATATTAACATAATTATTATACTTCCAATTCATGTGATGTAATGACAATTTAGTATGACAAAATCAGAGATTACGAGTATGTGATGTTGTCTCGATTTATTTTTAATTGACTTATTTATTATTCCATTTTTTGTCCAAACAAATCAACAAAAGAAGTTCATAATTTCTGCATCACAACATCCGATAAGAGTTCAGTTTGTTTTATAATGTAATTATAATTTATGTAAAAGCATTCAGTGTGCCCGAGAAGCAATACAGGATAATTAGAATAAATTGTTCTCATTACCAACTTGAGAGCAGAACGCCGCTGAGCGTGTGCAAAACCATACATCAAAAACATGGACGTACTAATATATTAACGTAACTCTTCCAAGTAGCAATGAACCACAAAATAATTAGACCCAGGACGCCTAATATCGCGAGCCAAACTGTGCGAAACGCGAGAACACTATATTTTTTTTAATGTGGCAGACGAGAAGACGGAACGCTTGATGGTAAGCGATTGCTGCCCCTCATAGACACCCGTGACACCAGAGGAGTAACAAGTGCGCTGCCAACCTCTAAACCCCCCTTTCCCCCGGATTGGGTCTCAGGTACCCTCACTCACGCAGTGAACACACAGCACAGTGCTGCTTCACGCCGGTTTTCTGTAGGCCGTGGCATCACTCCGGTCGAGCCGGCCCATTCATGCCGAAGCATGGATCCTCCCACGGTTAATGTATGTATGCGTACATATCCTCGCGTGCAGTGATCTCAGCGTGTTTGATAGAGACAGGACGTGGGAGAGGGACACAATACGAGACCCTGCTAATAACTATACCTGAACTCTTCGATAAGGTGATTAAGGTGTCTGCTTATTTTGTGACTGAACCCCGTTTCTATAAATACCTACCGACTGATACGTCTTTCAAACCTTCAAGCAATTTCACATCCATTACATACATATTATTTACATATATTCAATTATTCAGCTGGTTATCAATTTGGGATATTTTTTGTTCGTGTTAAAACAAAAAGCCACAATCATCAAAAACTTTAAAATCACTTTCATTCTGCAGCTTTGCATGGTTTTTTCTATGGTCCAGCCAATTTTCCGCCTTCTCCATATCATTTTCGGGCTGTTTCGATTTTTCTCACCACATTCGTAGATTCTATTCGCATTGACGGTCGCTTCCAAAGTACTCAATGATTTGCAGGCTGATTTTTGTAGACAGTATCTGAAACAAAAACGTCTTAGAGAATCAACTTTTTACAAAATACATTACAATTTAGACCTAGAATTTAGAAACTACACTGAAAATCTGTCAAATTGTTGTTCTGTAATGAGATTTACTCCCTCGGTTTACAAGAATGGAACGAAAAAATTCGAAAAAAGCAACTCGCCAGTTGCTTTTTTGACAATTAGGCTAAAATTTTACGCAAATTACCTTTGTAATTATCATACATTACATTTGGTACCTAAAAGCTAAAATAGATGAGTTTACCTGAAGAAGACCAGTCCGTTATCTCTCAGCATTGTTAACATTAATTAGACAATAATAAAATATACCAACGCTCTGAAATTACTTTCAGTTAATATTTTAGGCATTATTTTACAAAGTAGCAGGGTTAAAGAGGGTGTCAATGATATAACATCAGTCTAAAGTCAACAGACAGAACCTAATTTATTTAATACCTAACCGGAGTTTGACCCTAGGCATAATATAAAACAGAGATCAGTGAAGTAAACCTTTGTCATAATTATACATCATACTAGAGATTTCACTACGACATAGAGTAAGAAGTAGGAAACAACGAATTTATCTAAATTAATTATTAAGGTGATGGGTAGGGCACACCATTTCAATTTTTAGCTACAAAACCGGATCTATTTAAAACAATTTCGGGGTAACAACCTCTCCGTAAACACTTAAACTATTTATTGAATAACTATGCATAAATGTTGGGTCCGTTTTTGTACGCGAAAAATTGATTCACGCCAAAAGTGGCCGCTTTTGGCGTGAATCAATTTTTCGCGTACGCGTTGGACCCAATTTTTTGCATGGTTATTTAATAAATAGTATAAGTGTTTACGGAGAGGTTGTAACCCCGAAATTGTTTAAAATAGATCCGGTTTAGTAGCTAGAAATCTAGAATCGATTGGCGTCGCTAGTGTGCCCTACCCATCACCTTAATAAAAATATATCCATGTCTACCTTATGGTAAAAAATATGGTACCTATATAAAATATGGTATGGTAGCTAAGACGGAAAACTGAAACCACTTTACATAATAAAAACTTTAGACAAAAAGTGTGCATCTTATCTTTGTGAATCTTTAAGCTAAGTACGAAGGGATAAAAGCCCTTCTTTTGAGTAAGCTTTTATAGGCTACTACAAATATAGTACACTATCTAGCATAATAATGATAAAAGCTTTGTGAATATAAATTATTAATATTGGCTTTTACTAGTCACATTTGATACGCGTTATTAGTTAAATGACTGTGTTGTTGTTCTTTTGGGTACAAATCTTTGATAGTTTAAGCCATTTTCTAGTAAATTTATTCTTTCAAAAGGATAGACAAATAAAAGTGGAGTAACTGCAATTCATCATCATCGTCATCGTCAGCCCATTTAAGTCCCCACTGCTGGGGCACGGACCTCCCTCAATCACATGAGGGGTAATTGCCATACTCACCACGCTTGGCAGACGGGTTGGCGAGGGTTTTGATATAAATGCAGAGTTTTCCTTCTCTGGGTGCTGATGATCATGCCAGCAGCTTAACCTTAGTCGCCTTTTACGACACCTCGGTAAGACTGAGGGTGGCCAACTGCAATTAATAAACAAAATTTGTCAGTCCACACCTAGATGAGGGCCTACTGCATCCATCCTACGCCACAGATTTTGTTTCCTGGCTTTCCTTATCCAGTCACTGACAGCAGTCATTCTAAGGGAGTTCAACTGGGAAGAGAAACCCCATCGTTTGTTGGTTCTACGAAAGATAGAAAAAATCTACTAAAAATAGAAATCTGTGGCGCATCACAAAGTGAGTCTTCGTCCAGCAGCGGACTGACACATTTGGTTTACCCGCGGTATTTTTCAAAGCAAAGTCAAATTGTGACTCGCATACGCTTATATCGTAACTAGCTATTACCCGCGCCTTTGCTCAGCATTAGAAAGATACAAAAGTAGCATATGTTACTCTCCATTTCTTAAACTATCTCCATTAAAAAAATCAAGTAAATGTATTTGCCGTGAAAGACGGTAAAACAGACACACACTACTTCCACATTTATAAAATTAGTATGGATTGTACAAACGTAATTCTAATCGTTCGTCAAAAAGGTTTCACTGAGAAATATTGCAGCATGCCGTCGGTCTACTTGAGCTGAATAAAGGTGCGCCATAATTAAAAGAATCGCCTGACAAGCCGACCCCAGCTCGAGCCCTAGTTCGCAACTTGTTAGAATTTTAAAGACTTTGTATTACAGGATAAAATGTAACTACTATGTAATTAACACTACACTGCACTGCGGTACTTAATACAGTTAATATCTATGGTCTTTTGTCAAAAGCGTACTTTTGTAAACAGAAACTGACAGTACCTTCTAAATTAGAAATAATTTTGTACTTATTTAGCTAAGTTACTAATAGCAATTGATGCAAATATGAAAATATTATTGTTATAATTTCTCACGACTTTCGTTTCCATTTCTAAGCTAACAATTTTATCGTTTTAGCTGAAATTACAAAGCGAAGTGAAAACAAATGAAATTCTTTGTTTGTTTAGTTAAAATACACATTTGCTACGTGTTTATTTCTTGTTAATAAGGGTTGTGATTGTGTTATTCTGTATTAAAAGAGACTCTTTTTAAAGAAAAGAACAACATTATTAAATACAAGTACTAACTATCATCTATTACCTACTTTGCTTTAAACTAAATACTGTAATGGAATACCTACATTGAAGCTTTGGTGGTAAAGTGACTGTCGGCTTTCCCGCTTTAAAATTGTTTGATATTTAAACTTGTCCAACTATTTGCCCGATTAACTATCCAAAACCATGAAGTCAGAAAATTCAAGTTAATGAGATTGCACGGAGAATCAGCACGCTAGATGTGGAAGTAGTCCCCATGTCTCTAGATGGATTGATGGATGTTGTAATTGACTACTACCGATCTATCGGGTAAAGATCACATCACAGATAAAAAAATGGCGCTTCATAGAAACTATCATCATCATCATCATCATCATCAGCAACCCACACTCGTCCACTGCTGGACATAGGTCTCCCCTAATGCACGCCTACTGCTCCCGATTTTCGGCCACTCTCATCCAGCCCACACCAGCCAGCCTTCGAATGTCATCATCCCATCTTAGTCGCAGGGCGTCCTACACTACGCTTACCGAGTCGCGGTCTCCACTCAAGGACTTTACGGCTCCAACGGCTGTCAGTTCTGCGGCTAATATGACCAGCCCACTGCCACTTCAGTTTGCTAATTCGGTGGGCTATGTCGGTGACTCTGGTTCTCTGTCGGATTACATCATTTCTGATGCGGTCCTTCAGAGATACTCCGAGCATAGCCCTTTCCATAGCTCTTTGAGCGACTTTGAACCGGTGGACTAAACTATCATAGGGCGGTCATAGAAAATATGTTTCCACTTAAATCTGTTTTTAAAGAAAAAACATTTTTTGTGTAATAAAAGACATGATCAAAAATAAGTAGAATGCTGTCGCGAGGAACTGACAAGACGGCGGAATAACAAGTAATAACTATGTCTACGTCATTCGAGTAAGCGGTAAAATAAGAAAAGGATACAGCGTGTGATGTCTGTGGTGAACGGTCTAGGCCTAAAAATACGAAAATTTGTATCACGGTTTTGTAATAAAAGTTTTTAAAATATCGTGAATAATTCTCTTATCTTCCGTCCTCTCTAACAGTAGCTAACTTTTCTGCTTAAGTTAACTATTTTCTATTTTAACAAAAATTGATTTTGTGCTTGATGCAATTCAAGCGATTTAGGGCCAAGTGCGTTTGCTTAAACGTAGCCGTCTAAGCACACCTCACATAATTGTTTGATTTATGTTCTAGCCGGAAGTAGTCGCAGTCGAAAGATAGTGATAGTTGGATGCAGACTACATCATAGAGTTTGGTTGGCCCCGTATAAAAAAGGCATTCAGTAATAAACGGCGATAGGTTGACTGAGAAAAAAATTGTTAACCACAATTCTTATTAAATAAATACTAAAACTAATTAAATAGTTTTTTTTTATTATAGTGGACAAACGAGCACACGGGTTCACCACACACTCAAGTGACGACCACTTCCCAAGGACATCTGCAACACATGTAACATCATAGATGCGTTGCCGACACTCATGGAAGGAATAAGCTCTTTCTTAAAGATCACCAGGCCATATCAATAAGCAATACCTAATTGCCACATCTCCCACTCGTCTCACGTCAATGGTTTGATCAAAACCTACTCAACAAATTCTCATTTGCTACTCGCGAATATTCGACACTCGGCAAAAAGTTCCCGCTTCGAGTGCGTAATGAACGAACTTAGCCACTGAAAGGGTTAAAACTGGGAAAGTCACGACTTTGTTATGAAGAAAATTGGTAATTCATTGCAAAGATTAAGCTTACTTTGGTAATAGGTTCCCGAATATTGGTAAAACTTTTTCTCGCCAATAAAAACGTATGACACTTTGTTACTGGTAATACGACTTCGGGAAAGTACTTTCACCCCGTTCGTACCTACTTTGTACACAACTACGCGAGGGAATAACAATAATAGTTTAGATAGTTTTACATGTAATGTAATTTATATATATATAAGGTGTAAGGAAAAGGGTATAACATACCGAAAACTGTAAATAGGGCTTGCCTTGGGAGGCTTGGTAAAAATAATAAAAAAAAATTACATGCTACAGTTTTCGAGTAATTAGCAAGCAAAGTTTTTACGTAAAACTACTTGTACACAACCTACAACAGCTGATTTTATTCATAAACTCAGTTGAGGCCAGTAACCTTATCGACTAGGAACGCATAAACTTTTTATGAAAGGAACAGAAGGGATATGTCAAGTTTGCATTTCCTGCCTACCACTAATCTATCTTCTGAGAGACACGTGTGTCAACCGGCACGAGTATGAATTTATGAAAAGTTTGGTAAATGAAGTTTTCTGGCCTGGTTACTTATTGTGTTTTTTTTTTTTTTTTTTTAATTTATTTAATGAACCACAAACAAGTTTACAATAAACTTAAGCTAAAACTTATATCAAAAAAGAAACTTAACAATTGTAAACTCAACATTGTGTTGCTTACTTATCATCTGATACTACCTGTTTTTTTTTTGATGCTGGGGAATGCCTCCTTATGCATACCCTCTTGCCGGGGGGCAGGCGGGTTATGTCGGGCTCTCCTCTGGCGGGGGCTTCTCCTAGCGAGAAGCCGGCCAGAGGCATACCGACTAAACCCCAGCGACGCTCCCTCATGGCCAGAGTGGGGAGGGGACATGAGTACGGGTTAAAGAACCTTACTTCACGTCCCTCCCCAGGCGGAGGGCCCACTTACACTGCGGGCCCGACACTGCCTCCCCCAATCAAGCTGGGGGATCTGATACTACCTAGTAATGGTAGTAATTAACCAGCGTGTTCAACTTATTACGAACAATTGTCCAGTCGACTACCGCCACTAATAACTGTATAAAAGGAGAACCTGAGTGACTAATTGACTAGGAATGCACCCACCGCCTGCTTAGGCTGTGGGTAGCCAGTAGCTTTACTGGCCCTAGAAACTCGAAATTTAGGATGGGGAAAGTGAACACTAAGAAAGGATTTTTGATAATTCAACCCTTAAGGGGGTAAAAAGGTGGTTAAAAGTTTGCATGAAAGTCCGCCATCTTTGATGTTAAAAATGTGAAAATTTGTATTGAATTTTGAAATAAAAAGTAACCTATTTAACGTTTTTTTGAAAATAAGCCTAAAAGGGGGTAAAAGTAAGAATCTTGAAAATCGCTATACGTTCTCCTTATTTTAAACCAAGAATAAGTTGTTTTAACATTATTATAAATTCAACCCTTAAAAAGGTGGAAAAGGGGTCCTAAGTTTGTATGAAAGTCCGTCATCTTTGATGTTATGAAAATGAAAATTTTTATTATATACGTATATTTAAAAAAAACAGTGATTCACTTAAACGTTTTTGGAAAGTCACCCTTAGACGGGGTAACGAAATGCAGTATGGGGTATTAGACAGTTTAAAAGTTAGAATCTTAAAATTGATGTTTAGGCACCGGTTTTGAATAAAAAAGTGTCTTGAATTTTCAACCCCTAAGGGGTAGTTGCGCGGGTATGAAGTTTAAATGAAGACTTTTGTAATAAAGACTAAAACTGCATGAGTAACGCCGCGGGTGCAGTCTAGTATATTATAATTTTATTTACAAAATCTACAATCCAGTTTTGGTTTTTAAACCACAATTCGGAAATCAAAATATTTTTAACTTACCAGAAATAAAACAATAACAGGCCTATTCAAAATAAATATAGGTTAGTTTTAAACTGGGGCTCTGGTTATTTACTTTTTATGACTTCTGATGACATTTTCTTCATTGTCACAAACACTTAGACAGTAAATTTACTTTTATTATATTAAGTAAGGATTAATTAATGGTTTGTTCCCACTGTCCACTCTCTGCTAGTCAACCCTGGGTGGACATTGATCTTCTCGGTTGAAAGAAGGGGTGGACAGAGGGAATTTTAAACAATTTTTCAGTGTCCACGCGAGGTGCACTAGCAGAAAGTGGACAGCGCGATTAAACCGGATTAATACGCTTGATGCGTTCCGTCCGATGCGTGTGAAGCAGCCCTGTCGAATGGTTTTGTTTCTTATAATAGGTGGCAGTTGCGCTGACGAATCATCACATGGTAAGCTGCCGCCCATGAACAACCACAACACCAGTGCTGTAACAAGCGCGCTGTAATCTTTGAACCTCCTCCCGTTGGACTGGGCCATTCACCCACACTCACTCGGCGAAACATTGCGCAAGCTTCACGCCGATTTTCTTTGAAGCAGTCTAGCTGTTAAAACTTGCCTTTATAATTATCACTATAACACTTCTTAGTAGAAAAGTATGTATGCAGTAGTTTTTACCATGCTACTCAGTATTGCAACAATTTGGCCAAAATAGTAGGTAGTTGAAAAAGTCCAAGTCATCGTTCGTCAACCTTGTCACGGATAAAAACTTCGTCTATTATCCTTTCAAGGTTTTAATCTTCATCGACCTGTCAAAGCCTTTTTTCTTGGCATGAAAACACAAGGAGATAAAACAACATTTCCTTTAATCCATTTAAACATGATAAAGCGTTGACCTCATATTAGCATAATGGATAAAGTTAAAAGGGACTGAAGAAATACGTTATCTGTGGATGTACGGAATAAAGGGATGCAAAGAGATTTCCCCTTTTTGTGGCCAGGGGTTAACTATTGTATATTGAACAAAAGATATCAATTTTCGGAGAAGTTATTTCACGCCCTTCTATTCCATAAACAAAACGTTTTGTTGTTAGGTATAAAAAAGCAAACGGTATTGGAAAATATTTTAAGTCAATAAGCTTGTGTACTAGGTCGGAGTATAAAATAGAGAACAGAAAAGTTAAAAAATAACTTTGTATAATAATATAATACTATAGATAATAAAAATCCACTGTCATAAAAAACGTGACAAGTTAGATGGACAAGTCGATTTCTAAAATTTTTTTACTACATTGTGTGTATAATACACCAAATGTGGGAGAGCCACGCTTAGGCATGAATGGGCCGGCTCGACCGGAGTGAAACCACTGCCTCACAGAAGACCGGCGTGAAGCAGCGCCTGCGCTGTGTTTCGCCGTGTGAGTGAGGCTACCGGAGGCCCAATGGGGGGGAAGGGGAAAAGGTTGGCAGCGCACTTGTAACTGCACTGGTGTTGCACGTGTCCATGGGCGGCGGAATTGCTTACGATCAGGTGAACCGTCTTCTCGTCTGCCACCTCTCATATAAAAAAACAACCATTCGATAACTTATCCAATTCAGAGCAACTTTAAATGGAACCACATTCATAAACGCATTTATTAATATAGCTATCGAGCAAAGTTTTCCCGCTATGCTTACGATATGCCACAATGTGACGTTAAGTTGTGGTCGCTGTTTGTCTTGAGGTCTATTTTATGTGATTTTCGAATTGTTATATTTCGGAGAGTTGACAAGTTATCTGAGTCATTCTTTCTACATCTTAGAGGTCTTTTGATATTAATCAGAAAAAATAGTATACAAGCCTATTGGGAACATTGATAGAGAAACTAAGGCTCCCGAGCAGGAGGTCGTAGATTGACCAAACACTTGGTTTTTTCAAATCAATGTGAATATTTCCCCCAATAGCTCATGGGTGAGGTAAAACATTAAAAGGAAACTTGCCTGATGGTTAATATGTTTGTAGCCCGCACCATACGCCAGAGATCGTGGGTTTGATTCCCACTCTCGACAAACATTCGCGTGGTGATCAGGTTATTGTGTAGGTTCAGTGCCTGCCTGTTATCTGCATTTAAGTATAATCACTTGCAATACATATTTTGTTGTCTGATATTTGTAAACCAAGTGCTTACGCTACCTGTATGTGAGATGAAGATACAGTATAATTTTGACTCAAGCAAATCTGGACTTTTTGCAGAGTTATTATTTATTTTGGTTGATTCTTACTGGGTAACCATGATTTAGTTGGCCTAGTTCTCCAGCCTAAGACTTGCGAAGGTCATATTGCAGTGGTTTCATTTTAATTCATCATCATCATCAGCCTATCGCAGTCCACTGCTGGACGTAGGCCTCTTCAATTGTTCGCCACCGTGATCTATCCATGACCTCTCGCATCCAGCTCTTGCCAGCCATCCTGCGCAGATCGTCCCTCCACATATCCAGAGGGCGCCCTACATTACGTTTGTCAAGACGCATCATCATCATCATCATCAGCCTATCACAGTCCACTGCTGAACGTAGGCCTCTCCAATTGTTCGCCACTGTGATCTATCCATGGCTTCTCGCATCCAGCTCTTGCCAGCCATCCTGCGCAGATCGTCCACCCACCTAGCCAGAGGGCGCCCTACTTTACGTTTGCCAAGACGCGGTCTCCACTCCAGAACTCGTTTACCCCATCGGTTGTCAGTTCTGCGGCTAATATGGCCAGCCCACTGCCACTTAAGCTTGCTAATCCGGTGACCAATGTCGATAACTTTGGTTCTCTGCCGGATCACCTCATTTCGGATTCGATCTCGGAGAGAGACGCCGAGCATTGCTCGTTCCATAGCCCGCTGAGCGACCTTTAACTTGTCAAGACGCAAGTCATTTTAATTACCAGACTTCAAAAATCATAGATGATCGTGGTCCAAATAACTAGATCACCAAAAACTGAAAACCGCCTTTGGGACACTGAGAGCTTCAAGCCGTAATATTTTTTACTTTGTAACCGACTCCATGCTACTCTGTTCTTGGCCCTAATAACAACTATAACGGACAAAGTTTTAGTTTCCAGGGGGTGTTGAAAGATGAGCATTCCGACAATAATTTCTAAAGTTTACCAACTTTTAAAACAAAACCATATTTAAGTGGAAAGTATCGTTAGGATATCATGGCAATAGTGATTTGTTATCGCCTGAATTTCAGGACGCAAAGTTTCAAACTGTTGTAAAATTATTTCAGTTCACGCATATTGTACTAACTGTATGTGATAAAGTTTAAATGTATATTCTTTATTTTGATGAGTCATAATAAATAACTTAAACTATGTATAACTTGCCGTGTGGTCCCCGGCAGAGTAGAATAGGCCACCCTCACTCTTACCGAGGTGTCGTGAAAGGCGACTAAGGTAAAGCTGCTGGCATGATCATCAGCACCCAGAGAAGGAAAACTCTGCATTTATATCAAAACCCTCGCCAACCCGTCTGCCA
This sequence comes from Marasmia exigua, assembly GCA_019059595.1. Lineage (NCBI taxonomy): Eukaryota > Metazoa > Arthropoda > Insecta > Lepidoptera > Crambidae > Marasmia > Marasmia exigua. The sequence continues at coordinate 12,213,010 of CM032475.1, read as the reverse complement.
AGCGTGGTGAGTATAGCAATTACCCCATATGTGATTGAGGGAGGCCCGTGCCCTAGCAGTGGGGACTTAAATGGGCTGATGATGATGATGATGATGATGTATAACTCACTATTTTACTAGATTTCATTTGAAGTGTTTCATCAGATAATAATGTTATTTCAAAATCTTTTCCGTAGTTACTTGCCCAGCAGGGTAAAATTGTCGCAACACTTTTACAGGACTATTCTTTCAAATAAATGATTGTGTTCTATATTGAGTAAATAGTGTGACAAAGAAATACTTCGTTTTTTACATGTGACAAACGGGGTAACGATTTGCACAAGATGGCTTGCAGGGTGGCAACTTGCAGCCAAAGCAAAGATCAAACATTTGGAGAAGCTTATATCCAGTAGTTGACTGCAACCGGATATGATCAGCCACTTACGCAGGATACATTATAATGCTCAAGTGTGTACGCAAATACAAGTGCCCTCTCTATTCCCTTACCATAATATTTCAATGGGACTCCAGTGTGGCGCGACCAAAGAGGGATAGGCGCAGGACCGGCTTATCGTGCTTTCCAAGGCACGGGGGTACAAGACCGCCAACTTCCAGATACCAGGCTGATACTGACAATTTCTTAACAGAAAAAATCATGGTACAAATTTTGGTCCGACCCTGGGTAATCCCAGGGTCCCTGGCGCTTGGAGTCCCTGGTTCAATAACCAGGGACCCCAAGCGCATCCGTCGCTTTAACTACCTAACGCTAACGAGGCAGTCAAACTTATTATACCTTTTATAACGAGGAAAATGCAGAGATCAACGACAAGGCTTAGGATAAACCAAAAAAACGAAACACTTGCGTGATATAATCGACACCCATCGCCCCCCTCCCCACCACGCCATCTACTGGTTAAGTTCAGAAATTAAGTCCCGAATCAAGTCAGGGCGGCTAACTAGTTATGTTATATTACAATACGTTTGAGGTTAAAGCGAGTGTAACCAATCCGTAAGCCATATCAAAGCCAAACCCATGTAGCGATATCTCCGATTTAGCTTGGTATCCTACTTCTAATCCCTCGGCATTTGAGACCTGCTTCTCAATAGTAGATTGAATTTACCGACTATGTTGATATCCATCCATATTACTATAATTGGGCAGATTTATAGTGATTACTAAAATTAACAGGCATCTTCTAGGTAAACCCGTAGCATCCTATATAGAGCTCATCGACGCTTTCATTAGATGTGATTATGGTCAAACAAGCGTTAGCAACAACAATAATTACTTGACTGTATCGTTGGCGCAGTCGAACTTTAACGCAACGGCTGCGCTTGGGGTCCCGGGTTCGATCCCCGAGTCGGGTCAAAAAGTTGTACCTGAGTTTTTCTGTTAAGACATTTTCAATGTCAGCCCGGAGTCTGGAAGTTGGCAGACTTTTACCCACGTGCCTCGAAAAGGGTTTCTGCACCTGATCCCTCTCCAGTCGTGTCAAACTGGTGTTCCATGGGAATAAGAGGGCAAGGGAATAGAGAGTGCATTTGTGTTTGCGCACACACTTGAGCACTAAAATCTATCCTGCGTATATGGCTGATCGTTGAGATAAGCCGATTTAGCCGAAATCGGTTGAAGGATTTTATTATAACAACAATAAAAAAAATACTCTAGCATTAGGAATTAGACCCAGTCCAGTGAAGCCACTGCCTTTACTAATTCAATAAATCCTCAATGAAAAAGATCATGCTTTTTCCTCCTCAACAAGATATATCATTTCCTCACGTCATAAAAACGATTCGCCATCCGGCGTGTATGTATGACTGGTAATAAATTCACGTCAGTATTCATTCGTGTCAAACAAATCGTAAAATGTATTCCCGATCCAGGTTTCAACTTGACGGGTGACGTGAAATAAAACAATGGAGGTGAAATGTTGGTAGATTTTAATCATGATTTTATAATATTTGCAAATGATTTTTTGGATACTCGTATGTGCTTCCTACGGATCAGGATTCCATTTTCAGTTAATGATTTAAAGGTTCTAAGCGTTTCATTATGTTCTAACTCCTTAAACGCCATTGGGAAAAAAATGTATATTATTATTTTATATCGTCAAGGGCGTAGAAGTACCTCGATAGTAAGTAACCAATATTAAAAAAACACAGCTCACACCGTGCTATGGTGATTATTAAAAACTAAATACAGAATAATTCAAGTTAGGCCCATACTTAACAATGTCAAAAAGGTACACATATAAAATACCGATGGTTCGGAATGGGTTTATTCCCGCTGTCCACCCTCTGCTTGTCCACCCCGGGTGGACAGTGAAACAATTGTTAAAAAAATTCCCGCTGTCCACCCCCTCTTTCAACCAACAAGGGGTAGACAGCGGGAATTTTTTTAACAATTGTTTCACTGGTCACCCGGGTGGACAAGCAGAGGGTGGACAGCGGGAATAAACTTTCGGAATGTCCATTTCTTTTGAGGACCAGCAAGCAACTCAGTGGTGACCCTTTTCTAATATTGATGATGTCACAGAGTTTCAGATTACTATTAATAACAATTATGAAGAGCCATTGCATGTCCAAAAATAGTTGTAAATATTAAAATATGTGATTTACCACTTATTCGGAATGTCCATTTCTGTTAAGAAGAAACCAACAACAAACCCAGTTGTCCTGTTCCATCATCATCATTTCAGCCAATGTTCTCCACACAGATCGGTCATGTGCCGCCTGCATCCAATGGAATCCCGCGATCTTCACCAGATCGTCGGTCCACCTTATAGGGGGCCTGCCACGGCTGCGACTTCCTGTACGTGGCCTCCACTCGAGGACCTTTCCGCCCCAACGGCTGTCTGTTCTCCTCGCTATGTGCCCTGCCCATAGCCACTTGAGGCATGCAATCCTTTGGGTTATGGCTGTGATCTTAGTTCTCCTGCGGATCTCATCATTTCTAATACGATCACGCAGGGAGACTCCAAGCATAGTCCACTCCATTGCTCTCTGGGTGACTTTGAGCCTCCTTAATCAGCACATTGTAAGCGGCCACGTTTCGGTTTGGTAAGTCATCACTGGCAACACACACGCATTGAAGACCTTCGTCTTGAGACACTGCGGTAGATGGGCCGAAAATATGCTGCGTAGCTTCCCGAAAGCTGCCCAGCCGAGTTGGATTCGTCGATCCACCTCTTTCTGGAAGTTGGACTTACCAAGCTGAACTTTTTATCCGAGGTAGATGTACTCGTCTACAACTACCAGTCTAGAGCTTCCAACTTTTACAAGAGTGGGTACGACATGGTTACCTGGTTGTCCTGGTGACATGGTTGTCCTGTTTACGTATTAGATTATGTAAAAAGGTTGATGTAGATACAGGATTCGAACCCACATCTTCTAAGTTCTGGATGGTTCAACCCATTAAACTACTGTAGGCGACAGTAAGCCGACGTGTTCGTAATGATTCGCCATGAGCTGACGATATTTAAGTGCGTTATTAAGCTTAAGGTTAAATTGCTATAGCAAATATAAAATTTTAAGTAAGTTGTAATAAAATCTAAACTTTTTTTAGTAGAACAGTGGGAGAGCCACGCTTCGGCATGAATAGGCCGGCTCGACTGGAGTTATACTATGACCTCACAGAAAACCGGCGTGAAGCAGCACTGTGCTGTGTTTTCGTTGCGTGAATGAGGGTACCGGAGGCCTGATCTGGGGTTAAGGGGGGTTTAAAGGTTGGCTGTACAATTGTGACTCCACTGGTGTCATGGGTGTCCATGGGCGGAGGAAATCGCTTACCATTAAGTGATCCGTCTGCTCGTCTGCCGCCTATCACATAAAAAAGAACCGTAAAAATATGACAATTTTAAAAATAGTTTTGTATGAATCGTATAACTGAATAAACCAATCTGCAGTTTTCGATCGCTCTTATGAAATATGATGATGTATCTATGTAAATATGTCATATTTCACAGTCACCTGTCATTCGCAATCGGATCGTTAGCTAACAAAAGCTGAAGCGATGAATTTTCCATGGGTATTTTGCATTCAGAAACTCAAACATAGGATGCCCATGCAACAAAAGCCACAGTGTATTCTATTGGAAAAGCCGACCCAATTAAATCGAATGATGTTAAGAGTCATTCCACATTATTTGAAAGATCAAAATCTGTCAAAACGCAACAAGAATGATATAATATGTTATTGGTTAAAGCGTTTTTTAGAATTAATCCATAGATCTAGCTAGATCATCAAACCCAAAACCATAATATATGTAAACATAGCCGCTTTACAATGTCACTTATCCATTTCGCCAACAATGCAGTCTGGAGCTAAAGTACGAGTATTAAGAAACACTAAAAGTTTGTGGCAATACACCGGCAGCGTATGGAGAAACTAATGATAATTTTATGTAATATACCTACTTATAAAAGCAGAAAAAAATTAATAAACGACGAATACCAGCTTCCCTATATTGTAAGCATTAAAGAGATAAATAAAATAAACATAAGCGAACAATACTCTCCTCTCCTAAGGATCCTAAAATTACTGTTTGCTTCGACTCAGCAAACAGCAAAACGCAACCCAATAAGCGGACGGCGTCTCTCGGGCCAGCGTAAGCTCCACATATGAGGGATAGCTCTCTGTTCCGACTAACCCGTCTTGTCCCACTAACCACTATTAGAAAAAGAGCAATACGTGCCTCATGAATAATTCATTTAAAGATTTCCGTTCGTACAGTCTTGACGAATGGCGGCTGTGAATCAATAAGCTTGTAAGTGTGCCATCAGGAACAGAATCAGCCTTTATTTCGGCTAAGCCGCGAGCCGAGCTGTTTCTGATTGGCACAGAGCGCGATTTGAATGATTGATCTTGTGTTTTTATTCCGATGAGATTTCACGTTCTAGAATGCTCCAATACATATATTTACATATACTTAGACACTCCATTAGTAGGTGTATATGTACATACAATACGCCGTGTGGTCCCGGCAGAGTAGAATAGGCCACCCTCACTCTTACCGAGGTGTCGTAAAAGGCGACTAAGGTAAAGCTGCTGGCATGATCGTCAGCACCCAGAGAAGGAAAACTCTGCATTTATATCAAAACCCTCGCCAACCCGTCTGCCAAGCGTGGTGAGTATGGCAATTACCCCTCATATGATTGAGGGAGGCCCGTGCCCCAGCAGTGGGGACTTAAATGGGCTGATGATGATGATGTACATACAATAGACGTATGGCCTACACCTAGCAGTTCTAGCAGTCCTAGTGGACCTAGCAGTTTCTCTATGAGTTTAAATAAAACAAACTTACCAAATTATGTTTTAGCAACTTTGTAACTCCTTCACGTTTTTTCATGGTAGCAGGATATTTTTTTAGATCCTGCTTTAATGTTTTTAAGCTCTAAAACAAATATTGTACTTAGTACATGTTACGAAACAACTAAATTTAATAACAATTACAATACGGTATTAATAAGTAACACCGTTACTGTGAGCGAAGGATAAATTATAGGTTTCTAACAGACTAGCCTGTTTTCAGATTATACTATATAGAATGAAGCCTATTGAAGAGCGGGAATCCTTAACACAAGGGCCTGAGGCAAAGTACACTTACAAGGAGCTAAGTCATTGTAAACCCAGTATATACAGAATAAAAATAATATCTTATAAGATAATATTTTTAACATGGCTCTACCCGAAGATAAATTGCCAATGTCAAATGAACTTTTTTTATGTTATAGCTGGCAGACGAGCAGACCGATCACCTGATGGTAAGCGATTTCCGCCTCCGGATATCCGTAACACCAGTGGAGTCACAAGTGCGCTGCCAACCCTTAAAACCCCCTTTCCAGCGGGTTGGGCCTCCGGCACCCTCACTCACGCAGCGAAATACGGCAGTGCTGCTTAACGCCGGTTTTCTATGAAGCCCTGGTATCACTCCGGTTGAGCCGGCCCATTCATGCCGAAGCGTGGCTCTCCCACGGTCCCATTTAAAAGTGAGTAGTCAACTGTCGAAGTCAGTCATAGTCAATCAATAAAACGCCAGTGTTTTACGTTTTATCGCCCATCGGACTACTCTAAGCGCAATCGCTAGTATAAGACTCTACTATGTCCAAGCAAGTTGTGACCTGACAACTCACTCTACACACAATAGTAGTCTTAAAAACAGGACAAAACTTCACTGGACAAATAAACACCGAATTTGTACACTAAAAGCCATAGATTTTCATTTTTCATTTCATATCCATAGATACACCACGTATGGGATTGATGAAAAAAAAATTGAGTGTCAGTTCTAAGTATAGGGACACCCATAAATTTGTTTTTTTTTTTGTATTTTTGTGTAAAAATCGTAATGCGGTTAACAAAATACATCTATTCACCAAGTTTCAATAGTATAGTTCTTATAGTTTCCGAAAAATGTGGCTGTGACATACGGACGGACGGACAGACGGATAGGCGGACAGACATGACGAATCTATAAGGGTTCCATTTTTTGCCATTTGGCTACGGAACTCTAAAAACACACAGTGATAGACGTCAGTCATACTACTCGAGCATTCTTTGAGACGCACACAATTAACTAGCCAAATAAAACGGTCCTCCAACAATCTTAAAGAGATCACTTGGTGAAAACATTTACTGGCGAGTACTTAAAACTTTGTTGAGCCTTCGCCGTTGTCGCTTGAAGCCATTCCCCCTTGTTTCTCGGATTTCAAGACGAGGCGCTAACCACCTCGAGATTTATGAAAGTAGCTTGTCCTTTTAGGTACTCCAGGGCAAAGGGGAGTTATTATCTATGTTCAGCGTCGCCTTAATTTTGTTTTCTCTTTTTCACCGTTGCTTTTAATTTAGAGGGTCAAAGTTGCGCTAACTTAAGGGTAAAGTAAATAAAAGCTATCAAGAGTTTACGACTACCCAAAAGTGCTGCCTACCTGTAATGTTATGAAGCCTAAAACTGGAAAGTTTAGGGTCGAAATTAAACGTTCAATTTGTTATAGGCAAATTTAGAACAGAAACAAGTTTTAACACGCGTGGTATCGCACATAAAAACGAACACAGTATTATGTCAAAAACGTAGTTTTGAGTTAAACCGCTTTAAATTATGGAATGAACTATCGGTATTTCCCTACCGATACGATGTACAAACCTTCAAGAAAAGAGCGTATTCATTTTTAAATGGTCTGATGTTGTGACTCCTCTGGTAATGCAGGTGTCTATGGGCGCCAGTAATCGCTTACCATCAGGTGATCTGTCTGTTCGTCTGACTCCTATCTCATAAAAAAATAAAACAAAATTTATCTTACCCTTATTGAAGTCTCACTATCTTGTTTTTTACAAATGGACCTCCCATTTAATACTGTGTTGTCTATGTGTACGTTTTGTTTTGTTATAGGTGGTGATTTTCTAAAAATAAAACTCAATTAATTAAGAAATCAACAAATCACGGGTAAAATTTATTCCTGATATGTGTCTCTACTCACTTGACATTGGCAGAGTTGACTGCGTCTCTGACGTACACTACTAGTCATAAAAAAAAGGTATATTTACCTTTCAAATTCCAGAACTTATTTACCCAAACGGTTGTCGGTTATACAACTGACATAAGCACTGCTTATATCAGCCATATAACCGGCAATCTGAGCAGCCAGTAAGCTATGTCTATTTATTTATTTATTTATTTTTCAAGGGAAACATACATACTGATCAGAAAAATTACATAACACACTATCTCTTCTATCTATGGTCTATGACTTTGGTTCTCTGCCGGACACTATTTCAGGCCTGTTACAACGTTTCATTGCCCGCTGAGTGATTTGAAACCCCTGGACTAGTCATGCCGTAAGTCATATCGGGTTGACGAGAAGAACAAACAATGACTAGACACGATGTAGTTTTCCAAAAGCTTGGCATGTCATTGAAACCAATAGTATTTCAATAACAAGTGAACTAACATTGTTCGAGAAAATAAGAGATGAAATAAGAAACGAGATTGTATTGTAACATTCTACTAATTAGAAACGTGGTGAACGCAGGAAAACAATACGATAGAATTGTACAAAAAGATTTAATTGCAGATAACGTTGAAACTAACAGGAATCTAAAGGATTTACTCTGTTTTATTTACAGATAAAATATAGGTCAAATCTATTTTATTAAAGGGTAATTACATTTTAACGCTCTCTATTAAAGTTGGGCCTAAGTTCAACATTACGCCATCTAACGGATTTCAAAAGCGATATTTATTTCCTCATCATCATCGTGGCCGTGGGAGAGCCACGCTTTAGCATGAATGGGCCAGCTCGACAGAAGTGATACCACGGCCTCACAGAAAACCGGCGTGAAGTAGCACTGTGTTGTGTTTAGCTGCGTGTGGGTACCGGAGGCCCAACCGGGGGAAAGGGGGGTTTAAAAATTGGCAGCACAGTTGCGACTCGACTGGTGTCACGGGTGTCCATGGGTGGTGGCAATCGCTTACCATCAGGTGATCCGTCTGCTCGTCTGCCACCTGTCACAAAAAGAACTTCATTTCAGCCAATACACGCCCACAGCTGGACATAAGCATTCTCAAATGTTCTCCACACAGATCGATCCTGTGCCACCTGTATCCATGGAATTTCTCCGACCTTCACCAGATCGGAGGTCTATTGTGTGGGGGGAACCACTGCTGATATTTATTTATTACATTGCTATTCCTAAAACATGTAATATTTGCGAAAAACAAACAATAGGTAAAATATTACAGCAGTCAAATTACGTAGGTATACATTTTAAAGGGTTCACATAAATAAATTTAAGGTCAAACTAAAAGGGCTAATTCACAGTAGTCGTAAACACAGTATAAAATAACTAGCTTAGTTGTCTTATAAATGGAATCTTAGTACATTAAAGTACATTAGTAAGGACTTTAAGAAGTGTCAGTGTGCTTTCTCCAAACTTGACTTCGTCTTTAAAATGAAGCTCGCCAACCACTTGAAAGCAAGAGTGTTTAACCAGTGCGTTCTATCGTTTCTTACATATGTCTACTCTCCAGAGACTTTTAGTTGCCCAAAGAACAATGGAAAGGAGACTGATGGGCGTAACTCTTAGAGACAGAAACACTAACAAGTGGCTTAGAAGACACAGTAAGGTGGCAGACGTAGTCAAAAGGGTAGCGCAACTCAAGTGGCAATGGGGGGGACATATAGCCCGAAAGACAGACTCGCCGTGCAGGGAAATGCTGCAGTGGAGGCCATGGGATCAAAAAAGACCTATCAGAAGGCAACAAATGAGATGGATGGAGAGACGACATAGTTAAGATTGGCGGGTACAACTGGACTTCAACTGCCAAAATAGAATAGAATGGAGAAGATTGAAGAAGACCAAACTGGACCTACACCAAATTGGTTAAAAACAGCTTATTATGATGATTAAGAAGTGTATGGCAAGGCTGTCTCAAGAATGAGACTGACTGGCAAGAGTTCTTGGAAAGACACGCTAGGCATTGTATTGTGTCGTGTCTCTCCGGTACGCGTTTCGTATGGCTGTCTCTGCCTCACGCCAAACCACTCTGAGATCACTGTGGCCGCGCATGTGTGTCGATATCCAGTTTGAAAAATTATTCTAATGACGTTGGTCACCTCTTGAGGAAGAAATACGATGAACTTAGATTACGAGAAATCCAGAGGTGCGTTCTCGGATTCAAACCTACAACCTCCCGTTTATAGCAGACCCACGTTGTTATCCACTACTATTATTTGCTTTCTACCTCTATTCTGTTTTTTTTATGGCTGCTGCTGTGTTGCCCACGGCAAACACTCATATAACTCTGCCAATGTCGAGTGATTAAAGAGATTTTATTCTGAGATCGAACAAAACTCTAGACCCAAGGGCCTTGACAGAGGGTATTGACCCTTATAGGTCCCGAAAAATATGGCTTGACTAGAATGACAGTTGTCACTTTACTTTTATTTCAATCAGCATTAGGTTTATCAGTAACCTAAATTTCATCCCATAGATTTCTATTACTATGGAATTAAAGATTGTATGTGACTGTCATTTTAGACCGCCATCACTCGTGCCTCTAGAAACCACACGTGTAGAGCATTTTTCTCGTGTTTTAAAAAGTCATTAAATGTAAGTTTTACTAAATTTTTTTGTAATAACTTTATAAAATATACACCTTTATTTTTTTACCGTTTACGTATTATTTCGTGTAGGTAGGTTTAATCTATCTCATTTTAGGTTTAGTATTTAATTTATTTAGCAATTTCCTGAGATATGGCAGTCTGCATTTAACTTACACCAGCCATCTTTAATAAATTGTGCCACTGACAGAGATGCTGCCTATGCTACATCAATTGAACATACTTTTATATAGTATATTATAGTACATTACTAAGTCAATTTATTACACAACTTCATGTATTTCAGAACTTAACAATATTTTTTATCTATTTAATTTTAGTAAAATACACCGTCATTTTTTTATCGCTTACATCCCGAAAATCTCATTATAGGATCGTGAATAAAGTCCATTTAGCACGTTAAATCAACAAAATAAAACATACAAATACAATATACCCGGCAATAATGTATGGAACGATTGTTTTTTTTTTTCGCTTATTGTGTTGATCTATCATGCTTAATGGTATTTATTCACGATACCCTGTTATGTGGATTCCGAGATGTAGACGATAAAAAGACAGCGGTGTATACTAGAAAATATTGATAAATCTTTTTTAGTTTTATTTAAAAATCAAAAGAGGCAGAAGGTAAATACACTTCATCTTAAATATCAAGTAAAAAAAAAGAAGTGCTCCAAAGAAATAAAATTACTTGAGGACGTAGTCACTTTGATTACTAAGTAGCGAAATGTTAATCTACTGACTTAATTAACCCTATGGTTCAATATAACAATAACTTAAGCATGAGATACCTATTAAACCTATAGCGTCAAACATTATTCATGTAATATCTGGGGGAGTTTAGTCTTATCTGGAATTAATTTAAAGTTTACTGAGCGCGTGCATATTAATTAGTTCGATATAACTGATTTAAATGACAAGGATTGAACGGTAGTAAACTTGAGTCGTCTTGCAATACTATACTAAATACACAATATAGTGTTGGTTATTTAGACAAAACCATCTAAAAACTGAGGTTATAAATTTATATACTCTATTATTAAACTAAAATAAATGTTCTTTATTTGTAATGTTGTGTTATGTTTAACAAATAAATGTTTTTTATCTTTATCTTTAAAATAATTGATTTGTCACATTATTTGTAAACAGAAATGTGTCTTGAAATTTTACAAACTTCGTGCTATAATGTATGATCCTTCTATTAAAAAGCTAATTGAAATGCTAACCTATCCAACTGAATTATGGTTACCACACGTTTCAGAAACCGCCGAGCTAATGATAGACATATGAACATAGATTTGAAAAATGCAGAGGTGCATGCTCGGATTTGAACCACGAACCCCGCATGGAAGGCGCTTTCTTATCCACTGAGGTTCAATCGCTCCTGAGAGATGTTGATGAAACTACTCACATTTATTTTATGTTACATGAATTAATGCTAGAATTCTAAGCACTTCTTAAGTATGATCTTCGAGCCAAAATTCCGCCGCAAATACTAAAATGATCCCCATTTATCTAACTGTTATTAATAACACTCCCGCCTTTAGGCCGCCGCAATATTGTAGGTTTATTTTTAGTCTTTCCCTAATACGGGGATCAATCCAACTTTTCCCGAGTACTTTCCCAATCGTCATAAATCTATCGACATGAGGCTAAACGCGTCACGCTTATGCTGAACGATGTCTCTGAGAAATGATTCGACATAAATAAAATTCGTAGCTAGCATGCGGGTAATATTTGAAAAAGTCAAGCAATTCACCAAAGGTCTTCAATAACACCACAGAATAAAAAATAGACAGTAAGCGAGACGATTGGCCATCTCTGGATTTTTGAAATCTACGTGTGTTTTCTACCATTAGCTCGGTGGGGGAAAACAGCGTGAGGAAGCATGTTCCGGATAGTTTCTGAAACGTGTAAACATGATTAAGTTTTTCTGGTTCCCCTTAAAGTCGCTTCTTTGTAATTTCCAGACTCCCCAAATCCTGAATCATGGTCTTGATCTTAAAGCGTACCCCGGGCTCCAGAGTGAAGGCTTTGGACGCAACGAGACGATTGAAGAGGTAAAGGCACGGCCTTACAGCAAACCGGCGTCAAAAGCGCCTGCGCTGTGGTTTGTGCGAGTGAGGGTACCGAAGGGCCAATCCGGGGGTGTAAGAATTGGCAGCGCACTTGTGACTCCACTGCAGCTACAAGTATCTGCCATTAGAAGATCTGTCTACTGTCGGCCACTAATCACAAAAATAAAAATAAGGTTGCTGTAACAATAAGTCAAGGCGTGGTTGTATCACGACATCACCATAATCAGTGTAAACGCTTATTATTATTACTAATGAGCATTTTTTTGTGATTTCACTGACTTGTATAATTAAATAGTTGACTTAACTAAAATAATTTACTAACATAATTTAACAAATATTTATAATCAGATAAGTTAGGAATTTTACGCAATAATGATTGTAGTCTGTTGTGTTTTCCAATAAATAAAAATTAAATAAAAAACCCTAACCTGGTGATAAACGAGTAGCCGAGAGAGTAAAGCGACAAGCGGAACGCTCTAGTTTCGGCTGTGGAGTTAACAACGACAATCACGCTGAGATGAACACCGTAGATGTTTGGGTTAGGGTTAGAGACACCCGTGGTGCTGTCCGCCGTCTACAAGTATGTGGTGGACAGGTGGGCAGAAGGAAGCCGCTTTTGTCCCGTCGAGCGTGAGGCCGTAAGGAAGGAGGCGTAAGTGCCTCCTGAGGCGATGGTCCGAGAACCTCGGCATTGCCCCTTACGGCCGAAGAACCCTCGCTCGCCCCGGTCCTATACCGTTGGCTTGAGCATCACCACGGCTCCGTCTCCTTCCGTATGGTGCAGATAATGACCTGACATAAGTACTTCGGTTATTATCTGCACAATATACAACGGGTGGAGGCGCTTACCTGCCCTGCGTGCGGCGCTGCGGAGGACACGGCACACCACACCCTTGTGGAGTGTGTGCCGCGGAGCCGCAGCGTCAGGCGCTGGTAGCGGAGGTCGGCCAGGACCTCTCCCTTCCTAGTATAGCGAGAGCTATACTAGCGAGCGATGGGGCCTGGAAGGCTTTCGCTGCCTTCTGCGAGCACGTCATGATAGCGAAGGAGGCGAGTGAGAGCGAAATCTCCTCGCTATCGATCGATCCTCGCCCTTCGAAGGGTGAGGAGGGGAGGAGACGCTAGCAGATGCGCGTCTCCCCCCTCTCCGCGGAGGGAGCCCGCTGGTGCGTGGTACGGGGGTACCAGCACCAGCATTGCACAGGCTCCCTCTGCTGCTCGATAGGGATGGCTCCGTTCTCCCGGCTATCCCCTCTCCTAGCACGACCGGGGAAGGAGGAACCGCCTAGTCCGCCGAGCAGGCGGGCATCCGCCAGGGGAATCGTGGACGTAGGCTTCAGCTGTATCACCATGATATTTCCCAATATGGGCGATGGGGGAGAACCGCAGGGGGTTTAGTGGGTATGCCTTTGCCTGGCTTAATAAGCATTGGTGGAGAGCCCCACATAATACGGCCGTCCGTCGGTAGCCTGGTATGCATTAAAGTAGTCGGCTCATCTCTTGAGCCGGCGGCATCCCCCCTGCGAAACCAAAAAAAAAAAAACAAGTACAGCACACACATAGAGCGCACACAAAGAATACTCGTGTCCATGCTCCACGCACAGGCAAGTTCCCATGCACTCGACATTTATGTTGCATTCAATATTTATATGATTGTATGAAATTCGACTTCAATGTCGAGTGTAGAATAGGCCTTTGCTCTTCTTACTCTAGTTTCTGTAATGCCTAGTTTTTTTTAAGTTGTGTATTTTGTACAGTAAGTATATATATCTACTGTAGCGTATATGTCGGTGTAGCTCGGCCCCTAACCTCACAGGTTTAAGCTTGATTGTAACTAACTTTAGTTACTGTTTATATAACCACTGTAAGAATACGCCATTGCGTATACGGTTACACTTTTTTTCGAGTGCGGGAAAAACGTATTACATTTTTACTTGTCCCTATCAAAACCTAGATATTATGAGACGTATACACTGTTATTTTTTATCGTTTACACCCCGAAAACCTCATAATAGGCATCGTTAATAAAGTCCATTTAGCAAGTTTGATTAACAATTTAAGCGAACAATAAATCAGCTGTTCCATACGTTACTGCCAGGTGGATATTCTATTTTGTATGGGACCGCTGAATTTTTCGCGTATTTCTACTGTTAGCTCGGCGGTGAGGAAAAACATTGTTAAGGAATACCTGCACGTCTCGGATGGATTCTCAAAATTGTAGATATCTACAATATTTGAGATTGTACAACATTGAATTCTGGTCCCCTGTGTAGGGTTGCGAAGGTCAGACGGTAGTTTCATTGTAATTATCAGATTTCCTGAATTCTGGATCATGGTTCAACCGTACTCCAACCGGGCTCAAAAAGGACGGTTTGGTCGCAACTAGGAATTACATCGTGTATTGACGATTGCTGTTTTTGATTCTATACGGCTCATATAAGCTCATGGAAGTGTCTGTAATGAAAGCACAACAAAATGGCTGGAATATATTATTTTCGTTATTCTAGTTGAAAAAGAGAAAAAAGTTTTTGAATACATTTCCTTCTGACGCGGACGTTGCTGAGGTTATTATTCGATAAATTAAGGATATCCGTATCCACAAAGTTTTGGAAGTTTTATTTATCGTGATACACGTATAGGGTAACGGTACTGGGGCTATGATTATATATTTTTTCTATGAGAGCAGACGGAGCAAACTCATAATCTGATTGTAAGCAATTACTGCCGCCCTTGGACATCTGCAGCACTCTATTATCATCATCAGTAACCCACACTCGTCCACTGCTGGACATAGGTCACCCCTAATGTATGCCACTGCTCCCGATTTTCGGCCACTCTCATCCAGCCCACACCAGCCAGCCTTCGAATGTCACCATCCCATCTTGTTGCAGGGCGTCCAACACTACGCTTACCGAGTCGCGGTCTCCACTCAAGGACTTTACGGCTCCAACGGCTGTCAGTTCTGCGGCTAATATCACCAGCCCACTGCCACTTCAGTTTGCGAATTCGGTGGGCTATGTCAGTGACTCTGGTTCTCTGTCGGATTACATCATTTCTGATGCGGACCTTCAGAGATACTCCGAACATAGCCCTTTCCATAGCTCTTTGAGCGACTTTGAATCGGTGAACTAGTCCAGCCGTGAGTGTCCACGTCTCGGCACCGTAAGTCATGACCGGAAGGACGCACTGGTCGAAGACTTTTGACCTAAGACTTTGAGGGATGGGTGACGAGAAGACTTGACGAAGATTCCAAATGCTGCCTGCAACATCTCCTTGTCTCACACCACGCCGCAGCAGGACAGGCTCGGTTTGGCCATTTTGGATTACTACGGACATATAGCAGCGTCATACAGACACCTCAACACCTCGATTTATCGCCAATCGACTTGGAACCTTTGCAAGGCCTCTAGAACAGACCAGGTCTCGACGGAGTCAAAAGCTTTTACATAGTCCACAAACGCCATGCACAGGGGCTGGTTATACTCTTTGGTCTTCTGTATCTGTCTCACTGTGTGAATATGGTCTATGGTGCTATAACTCCATCGGAACCCGGAAGGCGATCCGAAATGACTCTTGAGAACAGCTTATAGACGTGACTCAGGAGTGAAAATTGGTCGATAGTTCTTCAGTGAGGTTTTGTCACCCTTTTTGGAGAACAATACTGACCAAGCTCCGCGGCTACGCCCTAGGAGTTCTCCCGGGGAAAAGAACTGACTTAAATATACGCCGAAGTTCCTTCAGCACCGGCTTGCCGGCTGCTTTCAGAAGCTCGGTTGTAACTCCGCCTTCTCCCGGGGCTTTTCTATTTTTAAGTTGCCCAAGAGCTGCTTCGATCTCCCCCAAGCTGATGTCGGGAAGATCCTCCGTCGCATGGCGGGTTAATGTGGCTCTTGAATCCTTCTCATCAGGCTTAGGCTGGGGTAAGGTACTTAGCACTATATTAATGCAAAGAAAGTATTCTTCTTTTTGTTTGTTTGCCTAATGAAAATAAGTACAACGAAAGGTAAATAGATGGGGCTGTGCGCTACTGCATCGCACTTGCAACATTTTTTCTGTGAGAGTATATAGGTTAAAGGTGATGTTTGAATTGTTAAGTACGGTTCAAATACAGTGCGCGTTTTGATCAGACCACCTTTATTTTATTTACCCTGTCTTTGGCTAGAGATGGCAATTATTTTGGCATATATCATTTCCCAATTTTGCTGCTAATTTAGATTATGGACACCCAACATCAGATATGTTAGAAATCAGCAATGGTCGGTGTATTGCTGATTATAAACTTACTTGAAAAAGTTATTAAGAACAAACACACCCTAATCAACCTTTAGTGTGTGTTGTTAAGCTTAGTATTATTTACGGGCTCAAAATCAAAAAGATAACATTAAACATACATTTAGAAAATAAATTGATCGATAGACGATAGTTAGATAGATAGGCTACTTATTTACCATTCCAAACTTGTGGACGTAATACATATAAACTACCAAACAAAATGATATCTTGTTATAATCATTATTTTCTTTCCAAGAGGTAGTATACGAAACTACATGTAAATGCTGTATCTCTTCGGCATCGAGAGCAATCACACAAACTCAAACTTCAACTCAGATCAATCAAATTTACATAAATTAATCGACATAAAAAAAATCACGCACGAATACTAATACTCGTGGACCAAAAACATATATTCGAATATACGTGTGAATATGGGCATATTCACCAGACATCGAATACCTTACGTTTCAAAAAAATGATCGACTAACAAACAAACGAGACGAAAAGAAAGAATCGTAACGGCTGTATCGAAAAAATTACTTCCATTAGTTGTTTTGGCGTGTCGCCAATCGTTCGAATGGGACCTCGAGTGGCTTTTGTTTTTGAATGGCCTTTGTCAATATTGTCGGTGCACCGAGTTCATCGGCGTAACGTGAGAGAAATAGTTCTTTGAACTGTCCGCGAGAATGTTGAGTTAGAGTTTGCAAACAGCTTCTCCTTGGCCATTGTAATGTCGTGGAAGTAGTTTTCAAATATGTTGCTAAGTTTTGTTCTAGTAGACGAACGCTGAGTTCTTTGGTGTAAGTTTGTTTAGCTAGTGTCTTATTCGTACAAGTATTCACCACTTCATAATATTTCTAAAGAAGCGTACAGACGGTGTTGCGCAACATCGTCTGTACGGCAAAACATCGTCTGTACGGCAACATATCGTAAACTCGGTGCCGCGATCTGTTGCTTGTCGGTTTTTTGCGAGAACACAAATTTCGCCTAGACGGGTCGTGTTTATGCTACAAACTTTCCTTGATACCGATTGGAGTGGATCGCAAGATATGGTGTTACACAACTGTTTGCGTAACGTGCTGCGCAACATGTTAAGCTACAAGCCGTGCAACACGCTAATATTATACCATAATATACGGCTTAGACCCCTTGAATTCACCGAATACAATCTAGCTTTTTTTTCTAGAGGCACAGTATATCGGCTCTCCTCAGCCTGATGGTAAGCAAGAGAAGGCCCAAGTTCCAATTTCAACGGAAGCGATGTCAAGGCATTTCCGTTGGCACCGCCATACTGGCCCCCGAGATGCTCCTTCACGTTTCGTTTGAAGGTATCCATATTGTAGGAAGGGGGAAATACATGCGCCGGCAACGATTTCCATTTCTTGATGGTGCGGGAGAAACAAGAAGTGCCATTTTTTTAAACTAGCTAGACGGGGCACTATAAAATCAGTCGATTGATTTATTCTATCGCATTTTTAGTGTCGAATAAACGTTTTTCTATTATATTCGATATAATACTCCTTTTTAAAAAATCAGCAGCTCACTTGCGACTCCTTTGGTGTTGCAGGTATCCATGTGAGGCGGTGATCACTTACCATCAGGTGATATGTCTGCGTCTGTCTTCTATTATAAAACCACATAGTAACACATTGTGTAAACGTTTCACAAACATAGGTCAAAATTGAATGTTTTTTAGCGCTGCCATAATTAATGAAAAAAATGTTGCAGCCTCATTACATAAAATATAATGTGCAGAATAACATAACGACCTGTGGCGACGTCCTGTGGGTCGTCCGAGATACCGCTGGAGGGACGAAGTCGCCAAGGACCTCAAAGCACTCAACGTACACGATTGGGCGGAATTGGCACAGGACCGCAAAAAATGGCGAACTTTGACGTCCAAGGCCAAGACCCACTTTGGATCGCTGAGCCAGCGTAGTAAGTAAGTAAGAATAACATAAACAAAATCCGGCTCGGGGTAGTTAATTTTACTACTCTATAAGCCCTGACTAAATATTTTATAGGTGCCAAATACAAAAAATTCAAAAATAGAAATATAAAAATATTTATTTACGAAAACATGGAAAAAGATGTGTAAGATCATGTATTACAGAGCATAACATGACTTGGTATAGAATTTGAATTTCAAGATGTTTTGTCATTATTCGGCATTGATAAGCCGAATGATAATAAATTAAATAAAGATTTCATGATTGAATTAAATCATTAATAATTATATTTGAATCGAATTTCAATTTCTCACAAATTAATCTCATAAACAACATCGTTTCATGTCTCTAGACTAAAATTGTAATCTTTCGAAATGGTTTAGCCATATTTCTTTACTCAGGTTTATAACTAAGGGACCCTCATGAGACGAGCGTAATCCGTTCTATAGGCTGGCAACGTATCACCGACTCAATTGATCTCGCTACTGTTCATGAGAGGCGGTGATTAATTATCATCAGCTCGTTGATTGACAATGGACAGCTGAAGCCAGAAATACTTAAATACATTACTAGAACTATCCACATCCAACACAATGACTGTTTCATCAACACACATTTGTGTTGATGCGGGAATCGTATCCTTGACCCTTTCATTTCAACCGGCTCTCTAACCACTCTGATAAACGGGTCGTCGTCGGTAATAAAAAGAAAGAAATTTATTTCCCTAAAACAGTAAACAAATCTGATCCAAAGAGAACATTAAACAAGGTCATAGAATAAAATAAACATTTCTTCAGAAGTTAACTTATTCTTACCGAGAGCTTCTTGCCGTTAAATTTTAAGGCAAAACCATTTCTCCGTTTCGATTTTTTCGAGCAATTGGCTCGTGATTCGTGGGACAAATATCGGTTTAGTTAGCCAGGTCACGTACAGAAACCAGCATCCAGCAGACTATTTGAGCGCTCAGGTTTACTTGGGCTATTTATTTATGTTCGATGGGCTATTTATTTATGTTCGATATTGAGGTCTATACCTTTTTGCTATCTTTCTGTATAGAATTTTAAAACAGGTGATGCATCATGAAGAATGATTGATTCGACACGTAGATACAAATAAGTTATGAGTTCTTTTTAAAGTGTATGGGCTGAAATACGGCGAAATTTTGGGAAATAGTGGTGGTGAGTAGTCTTCTTGAAAGTACCAGATACTCGTTCTTTGTTACAATATTGTATGAAAATGTTTGAGTTAGATTATTGCCTATCAACTTATAATATGCAGGGCTTTATGCATTTTTAATTATATAATTTAACAAAAATTAAACTATATAGTTAAATGTTTTCGTATATATTTTCATTGCACAAATATTTGACTCGCATTTGTCTTGTCTGTAACTCTATCATCATCTTAAATACATCATTTGCAACTTTTTTCAAAAGAATAATAATAAAAGAAAGAAAGATAAAAGTTTTCAATTTCGATGACATTTTATAAAAATTGCCACGTACAGGATTGCAGCCGTGGCAGGCCCCCCACAAGGTGGACCGACGATCTGGTGAAGGTCGCAGGAATCCTTTGGATGCGGGCGGCGCAGGACCGATCTGTGTGGAGATCATTGGGGTAGGCCTATGTCCAGCAGTGGACGTCTATTGGCTGAAATAATGATGATGATGATGATTATGAAAATACATTCAATATGTACGATCGCTGTCCATTTATCCTCCCACATGGCGTGATAAATATTTATCGTCCTAACTTATAGGTTAAGTTGTTTAGACAAAATTTTGGGTCCATACGAGTCTATTTCAGACGACGTTAACTCAATACAAACTTGGGCTCGTATCTATTCCGTTTCGGCAAATGAAAATAATCAAGTTGATACGGTTGTCGTAACTTGTATCCTTCGCTGAAACTGCATGGCGCATTCGGGATAAACAAAAACTTACGTAAGAGACGCTTGACCCAATTTCACTTGGGCTACTTTGGTTCAAAACTCGTTTCATCTAGCAAATGGGAAAAGGTCTCAAATTGACATTCCCATTTTAGTTGCAGCAGTATTTCTTGACGGTTATGACTTTGAGACTTTCAAGAGACAAGCCCGCTGCTCGTCTGCCACCTATCACATAAAAAAGCGTACAATTTTTTAAAGGCCTGCAACGCATCAGTGAGCTTTTTGATCTGTTACCACCTTATTATAAATCGCAATATTTATTCTTTTAATTACCGTACTAAAACTCATGTCATCCTATTCCAACACGAATGTTAAAAGTTGCTGGCACGAATTTCGTTCCGGGACTATCCTTAGTTTACGATTTGTAATAAGGGGGATTATTTTAGGGGGATAATTACATAATTTGGTTTTAGTCCCTGTGTAAATGAATAATAAATGTTTAGGATAACGGTTATCAATTACCATCAAAAGACATCAAGAATATTGCTTGCCCATTTGCTACGTATGGAATTCGTGAAATAAATGATAACAAAATTTTCTATTATACTAAAAATTAAACTAATAAATTCATGCCAAGAACAATGTTACTTTGGGAACGACAAAAAAATAACATTATCATTTATGAGGCCTGACCCAAACCCTGCAAAAAGATGTCAAACTACGATCTCCTAATAATGGTACAGTTTTATGGCATGCCATTAGTTAAGCTTTTTATACCTAAAGCTACAAGCAATTTGATTCTTTATGTGACTGGGGTAACGAAAGTGATGACAATTTTCCTTCTGCAAATAGTGATTTTTCTAAATCCAAATACTTTTGCTGCTTTTGTTATGATAAATCATCTAAATAATGTCAACAGACTATTAAAACAAAAGCGTAGAATTCACAATCTAACTTAAATTTTAAGGTGACGGGTAGGGCATACTAGCGACGCCAATCTATTTTAACTTTTAGCTACTAAACCGGATTTATTTTAAACAATTTCGGGGTTACAATCTCTCGGCAAACACCTATACTATTTATTTAATACTTATAGTTAACTATTTGGTCTTTTTTTCATTCGAATTCCGGATTACCGCTATAAGAGGCCACTTTTGGCGCGAATCAATTTTCTCGTATAAAAACGGACCCAAAATTTGTACATGGTTATTTAATAAATAGTATGAGTGTTTGCCGAGTGAGTGTAATCCCGATAATATTTAAAATAGATCCGGTTTTGTAGCTAAAAATTAAAATCGATTGGCGTGGCTAGTGTGCCCTACCCGTCACCTTAATACGCAGGCCGTGGTTAGTCAAGCGTATTATAGGATTCCCTGCTACTAAAGTTGGATTTAGCTGACTTTTGGTAGGTGGTCTGGGTGGCAAGCCCCCCACAAGGCGGACCGACGATCTGGTGAAGATCGCGGGAATCCATTGGATGCTGGTAGCACAGGACCGATCTGTGTGGAGAACATTGGGGGCGGCCTATGTCCAGCAGTGGATATCTATTGGCTGAAATGATGATGATGATGATGGTAACAATGATGGAACTGGACAAGAACTACTGACAAGGCCCAGATAAGAAAAGCCTGAGATAGCTTCACATTCAGTTATGATAGCTGGCTTGATTAAAATTTGAACTAATCTGATTTTTTTTTCTTTTCGACTTTACCTTATCGAAATAAAATATGAAGAAATGTTTCACTGCCAAAATACTGCCCTGAGAGGACCTGCACACAACCGCTCCAAAATTTACTTTATTAAATTATGCTCAATGAAAACATAAAGAAAAGGGGATATATCGTTAAGAAGGATTATACATACACACATGAATATTGTTTCTGGAGAAAGATGTTTAATACTGTTTTTATATAGTAACGTAATGTCTATAGCTGAAAATTGGTTGACTATTTTGTGTAGGACTCTTAGTGTCTACCCAAGTTCTGCAGTGTAATTTCCTAGTGAATGATGCAAATTATGTACCATAATTAGGTATGTTTAAGAGTCACTTTAAAATTGTAGCGGAAACTTGTTGCGCATTAACACTTCTCCTAGCAGTTCTACAGTTATGTGAATATTGATTAGCATTTCATACATATAATAGAAAGTGAATAATTTCTAAAGGATGTTCAAATGGTTAGTTTTCGTACATCTTTGACCACCAACTAACCACTTTGTTGTTGATAGAAATAATGCCTTATAATCTAATGGATTTAAATATAATTGCTTTGCCGGCTCAGAAACCAGTCGCTAGACAATAAAAACAAACGAATTAATTTTACCAACAAGTTTAACCACACTTTGTAGGTATGTTATATAAGTACTCGTCAAGCATAATCCAGGATTTACAATGAATCAACTGCCGTCTGACATATGCAATCCTTAAATAGGGGAACCAGATCAACTGGAACATGATTTCACGTTTAAATAATTATGACAACAACTGAGAAACTATCTGAAACGTGCTGGTTTCCTCACGGTGTTTTCCCTCACGACCTAGCGAATGGTAGATACACAATCTAGATTTTAATACAAAACTTGACGCAAAAGTGTTGTTAACTGGTAATTGTAATCAAATCATGCCAGTCCTTGGTGTAAACTGCAGTGCATACCCCAGTGCGGCGGCTAAGAGACACTTGACCTATACTCTTTGTCACCCGAGTATACTCTTTGGTTTCCATTTTACCGGTAGCGGCTAGGTTTGTCAAGCAGTGCTGATAGTGACAGCGTTAAAGATGTTTGAAATAAAATGCCCACTTTGATTTTACCACCCCAATTCATTTTATGCTAACTATTCTTTAATATTTTGTTTTTAATTATAGTACAAAAAATTTAAAGTTTTGAGAGTTTTCCCGTTATTACTAAATAATGTGAAGCTTTGGCAAAAAAAAAGTATCATATCACAGCCTGATTAAGTCTCATTTCATATTGACTGTTGATTTTATACTTTTTATGGTAAAGGTCAATACGAAAACGGTGTTAAAAGAGATTTGTAAGTCACCGGCTACAACAAAAGTTTTTTTAAATACATGCAAAGCATCCTACTTTCATAAATCAAATACGCAAAGTATTTTTTATTATTCACCGAAGTAATTATGTGAGGAAAATAATGCCTCCGCTTTATTCTCTATTCCTTGTGGAGCAAAATTTATGTCCAAGCATTGCGACTCTTAAATTCTTCTTAACGCATTAGCCGTGCCTAAACATTTCTAAAAATGCGAAACTCAGTGTTTAGTACTCTCTTTGGTTCCGCAAAGAGTCTGGAACGGCACTACAAGCATAGTTGCATCCCAAAGGAGTTGCATATTTTGACAAAAGGTAACCTGACAGTGTACAAAGGATAACAGTAAAACAATAATAGTATTTTCTCTTCTTGTCAGTGGTACACTCCTGACGCAGTGGTCATGATTATGGATTATCTGTATGTTGGGTAGCGGCTTTTGCGTGACTTCTCCATCTTTTTCTATTTGTGGCACTGAGTGCACATTCAGTCAAAGAACATTTTTTAGCAGACTTGATACTGTCTTTCCACCTTGTAGGTGATCTGCCTCTGTCCAAACATGGTGAGTATGACGAGCAGACAGATCTCCTGATGGTAAGCGATTGCCCCCGCCCATAGATACCCGTGACACATGATGAGATGGGATAATTTGAAAGTAAGAAACTGATAGAGTTACTTTACTGGTACTAAGTCTATTACGGTAGCGCCTAGATATTTTCACATTTTCAAGCAACTTAAGAAGGTGCCGTTGTCGAGTTTTAAACACAGAATACTCGCTCTTTCTCATCGCAAGACACAGTAACTCCGTCTAAAGAAAAATGTGTCACTGTATTTATTTAATATCAAATTTACACCTCTAAAAAAACATTTATCTTGGAGACAATTTGAAATTCGGGGCAAAGGACGGCGGTAAACACATCGAACAAAGGGCCTCTCGGAAACAAGTATTTGTAAAGAGAATGTTTAAAATAAGATTGGAATCTTTGCTTAGCTTTCTGGTGCGGCTGCTGAAGTTTTTGACGCTTTTGTATTTTGATTAGGCGGAAAAATTTACATCTGGAACATTGTGAGACGGATCGGATATTGAAAACATTTTCTAAAATTCTTTCGGATTTTGTCTTAAGTAATGACGTTGTTTGTTTTAATTAAAAGGAATTGGAATGATTTATGAATATTTGAATTCGGAACAAATAACAAACATTGGTCTCCGATCTGATCTGATCCCTGTCTGATTGAAATCTGATGTGAAACGAAGAAAGTCCTTTTAGCACTTGGTTTTTTAATTGTCACCATCTCAAAAAAAAACTTATATAATTTGCATTATCCACTATAAGGACATATACATGAATTAACTACTTAAAATTATTATTTTACCATATCTTCATAAAAATGCTGAAACTACAAACTGATCAGATCGGAAAGACAAATCAAAGAGGTTTTCGATATTACAGAAGAAATGATAATTATATTTCAAAATTCATAGCTCGAATTCGTATTCTGTAATTGTTACTACTTACATGTGCAGATTTAATTTCGAACTACATAATATACACGTAAGTTGAATAACATATTACAAGAAGGAATGATAATTATATCTCAAAATTCATAGATCGAATTCGTATTCTGTAATTGTTACTACTTACATGTGCAGATCCAATTTCGCACTACATAATATACACGTAAGTTGAATAACATATTACAAGAAGGAATGATAATTATATCTCAAAATTCATAGATCGAATTCGTATTCTGTAATTGTTACTACTTACATGTGCAGATTTAATTTCGAACTACATAATATACACGTAAGTTGAATAACATATTACAAGAAGGAATGATAATTATATCTCAAAATTCATAGATCGAATTCGTATTCTGTAATTGTTACTACTTACATGTGCAAATCCAATTTCGCACTACATAATATACGCGTAAGTTGAATAACATAGCGACAAGATTCCTATAGCGCTCACATCATTAATATAACATGATTATGTATGTAAATTCTAAAATAACGACCTAATTTGAGTGTCTTAACCACGCGCTTTGCATAATAAATATAAAAGGGGGAAAGGGAAGGAGATTTATGAACTAATAGGCTTCACTTTCTTAAAAAAAGTCATAATAACTCAAATTCAAACAGCTGAATATGAAAAAATGTAAAGATCCAATATTTTTAAGAATTCGATGAATGCCTTTATTCTAACAAATTTATTCTGAGCTTATCATTATTTTGACAAATTAAAAAATATCTGAAAATGAGAAATGAAAGTAGTTTATTCAATTTAGGTCCATACAGAACCTATGAATGTTCGTAATGTAGTTTTTTTGCCAAGAAGACACCAGCAAAAAACTTTGCAGTTACTATTAAAAAAAAATTACAAAATGTCACCTTAAAATTTAAAAGGAAGCACATACAATTTTTGTGTACCGCTTCTCGGCCTTTTGGCCAAGATCAAAGTGTAGTACAATTTTTGTGTTAATAATTATGTCCCTTAATAATTCCTATCAAATAAATCTATTTTATTATAGCCCTTTTTACTTTAAACAGTTAAGTATATACAATTTAAAAATTAATCCCTTCAAAAAGTTACCACTCTCAAAGCCTTTTATATAAATTAAATTGATTTTACAAATTATTAGGCTTTTAACGGTTAGTTATAAAAAGTTATTTTAATAATAGGTAGAATCGTTTTTAATGCGGACAGCTGATCAGTGGATTTCCTCGCCGAGGTATGTATTCCCTAATAATATCCTGCATATCTTTAAAGCAATAGTAAGGTATCAGCCTATAAACTGTCCCACTGCAGGGCAAAGGCCTCCATCGTAGAAGTCAAGTCATCGCTACTATGATGGGATTAGGCTTAATCACCACGCTTGCCAAATGCGGATTGGTGATCACAAACCCGAGCTA
Organism: Marasmia exigua; assembly: GCA_019059595.1. Classification (NCBI taxonomy): domain Eukaryota; kingdom Metazoa; phylum Arthropoda; class Insecta; order Lepidoptera; family Crambidae; genus Marasmia; species Marasmia exigua. Next base: position 12,186,769 of record CM032475.1, on the reverse strand, counting down.
TGTTCGAAAAAATCGAAACATAGTTTTCGCTCGACCTGGGAATCGAACCCAGGACCCCGAGATCACGGCCCGGTACTTAAACCACTAGACCAACAGGGCGTAAAGCAATAGTAAACAGGCATATTCTAGGCAAATGCGTAACATCCTAGACCGCATCGTAGCTTAAGTGCAATTGTGATTTGAAAAAACATCCCAATCGGGGAATTTTATTGTTTGAACTTCTGGGGAGCGTTCGTTGCCGAGTGGTCACTGCGTCCATATTTGATCGATTGTGACCTCCGCTCGCACTTATAAGATCGTCTCCGAGGCCCACGGTCAGCATAAACCGTATGATGGCCTTGGAGCAATCGCCTTAACATACTCCGGGCAGATGTGGTAGCTGCCCAGGGTGCGGCTTCTTGGGTGCTCGAGGGCATCGCATTGACAAAGGACGTGCATCGGTGTCTCGTCCTCCGCCTAACAGAATCTACAGGTGAGGTCTTCGGCCAGCCCGATTTTGGTGCTGTGTTTGTTAAGCCTGCAGTGACCAGTAATGGATCTTTTAAGGATGCTAATCTGTCCGCGAGATAGCGCTGGCCTCTGGCGTCAGATTGCGTCGGGTGGTGCACCTGGGTATGCCCAGTATAGGTTCCGGTGTTTGTACCGGAACATGAGGCCGCCTCCCTAGCAAACTCGTCGGCTTTTTCATTGCCCACGATTTCGAAGTGTCCTGGTACCCAGCGAAGAGTTACTCTGTTGTTGGAGCCTAGACAGTTTAGGATATGGGCTCCCTCCGCTATTAGTTTGGAGGTCATCTCAGCAGATACAAGATCCGGTTGACTATCTAATAGGATTCAATGGGGGAAAGGGGTTTTAAATGTTGTAATTCCACTGATTACATGTAACTCCACTAGTGTTGCAGGTGTCCATGTGCGAAGGGAATTGCTTAAGATCAAGTTATCCATCTGCTCGTCTAACATAACGCCAACTTTTACATAAAAAAAATAGAAAAATTAGATGAATTTTTTTTATTTTCGTCTTTTATCTTGTTAGTGAAATGCTCTGACTCAATTATCGCTGTGACAGAGCATAAATATTTCATCTGACGACTTTCCAAATCCTAACAGTAACAACTGAATAGTGTTGAAACATGAATATTTTGAAAGAGTTCGCTTTAAAAGGTGCAATGAATTCATGCACCGAATTTGCGCCAACAGTGCAACATCGTGCTGAAATTGCCTGATTGCCAAATGAAACTATCTATTTAATTGTCGCAAAGCAACGCTAAACAAAATTTGCAGCAGACTTTCAGTCGACCCGGTGTCGAGATCACGAATTTGTATTCCGGACTCACAATAAAGTTCATTTAAATATAAATGTGACAAGACCTTTACCCCAGTAAATGCTGTTACTCCTATAAACTCAGTCGTAATTTTTTATGACGATCCCGAAAATAACTTCAGGCATTTAACAAGCTTTAGTAGCAAAATGTAATGAGAACATTAAAAGTTCAAATTTCAACGCATTTTTTAGAGATTCTGAGAAACAGAATCGTTTATAATGTTCACTGATTTTTGCGTACGCCACCGGCTGCTACGAGTACGAACAGTATTGTTTTTAAAATTTCTTATGTAATAAAGTCTTCATTAAGTTCAATTTTTATTTATTTAAACAAACTAACAGCAGCATTTTTGCAATCTATTTTTTTTATAGGCAGACGAGTAAACGAGTAAATGGTAACCGCCGCTCATAGACATCAACAATGCCGGAGCACAGTCATTCCGCTGCCTACCGTGAAAGAAGAACTCTTTTCAAACCTCTTTTAAAAAAGGACATGTCATAGCGAACAGGGAACACCGCAACTGGAAGCTCATTCCAGAGTTTGCACGAGGGTAGGAAAAATGAGCGCTGGAAACGGAGCGTTTTAGAAGTAGTTGGTTCCAGATAGTATGGGTGGAGTTTACCACGTCGTCTAGTCGTGCGATTGTAAAATGGTGACCCTGGTATGAGATTAAACAGCTCTTCAGAGCACTCTCCATGGAAGAGCCTATAGAAGAGGCAAAGGGAGCCAAAGTCTCTTCGCGCCTCCAACGACTCTATTTAGTAAACTCTTTTTCTTTGTGAGAATTTCAAGTTTAATTTCTATTAAAACTTTGCCACAATATTTATCGAGAATTTGCAGATACCCAAAACGTGCAATATTTTACCAAAGCAGCTTATTTCACGGTGTATTAAAACTACTATTTACATGAAAACAACGAACTATAAAATGGAACGAGAACGGAACGATAAATCTGAGGGTGATTTAAAAATTTATAACATGTCTTCGCCTCCGTCAATTTTCATATAAAATTCACGGATCGTAGGTTTAGCGGTATACGCGGGCGGCTCAACACTTTAGCTTTTCGATCGGGAAATTCTTAACCCTCGGCTCTTGCGAACATATTATTCATGAAGTTATAGGTCAATCACTGTAAGCGGAGCCATTGTAAATTTATAGAATACTGGTTCGGATCGAGCCCTCATGACATTTATACCAACCAATATTTAAGTTAAACTATTCAGATTAACTTCAAACATCCAATACTAATATTATAAATGTGAAAATGTCAGCGTGTTTCACGACAATACGAAGCGATGGATTGATTTCATTTTTTTAATGGAGATAATTAAAAGGATGGAGAGTGATAGACTACTTTGTGGCAAACCAAATTCCACGAGAACGAACCTGCAGGCGACCGCTAGTGATAAAAAAAACAGTTTATCTTTTAGTCCTGAATTATGGAATTTTAGTAAAAATAACATGCTTAATATCATAAAACATTACACATTCCATTTGAGTTGAGAAATGTTGGCTAATAGTTCTGTAGTTTTGGTTTACAATAAATAATTATTTTTCTTAATTTGACTTTCCGAGGTTTAGTGCATCATGAAAAAAATGTTTGGTACTAACTAAAACAAAATACTTACCACTCGCCGAGATAGATTTTAAAATTTAAGTAGAATCTTAAATTTCTCCTCGATTTCCTCGAGTGCTCGAGAAAAATCCCGACCATAAACAAGCGAGGGTCAAGAAGTGGAGGAATGTGAGCAAATCGATCGGGAGTTAATTAGGTCCATTTATATTTGCGGTCGTAGATAGATTGGTTGGTGCCGATCATTTAACCACTCTGGTCCAATCGAACGTCTTGCTGAAGCAAGGCAGGATTTAGCTTGAATGAATTCAAGGCAAGCATTTTGAAGTCTGACCTAATTGAGTAGTACCATGTAGGTAGGTGAACTTTCTACGACGTACCTCAGTTTTGTGGAAAGGTTTGGGTGCAGCTGTATTTCCCGAAGGTTATAACTTAGGGACCTTTAAGAATAGAGGATACCAACTCCTTTCTTACAGGCAGATATACATAAGTCGCGGTGATTACTTACCATCAGGTCTGGCCACAGATATTGTTCTGCACATGTTGTAAGTATTTTTTGGGCTGTCAATTGCTGTTTTTTCGCTGTATGTATGTATGATGCAGCTGTTGTACAAAGTGAAAAAAGGTGATTATGCAACGCTTTTAAATTTTCTTTAAGGCTTTATATTAAGTATAGTCTAAGTAAGATTGTTTAGAGAGTCATCATCATCAGTCATCATCATTTCAGCCAATAGACGTCCACTGCTGGATATGTCCTGCCCCCACCATGTTCTCCACACAGATCGGTCCTGTGCCGCCCGCATCCAATGGATTTCCGCAAACTTCCCTATATCGTCGGTCCACCTTGTGGGGGGCCTGCCACGGCTGCGACTTCCTGTACGTTCCTGTACAGTCGTTTCTCAGAGAGTAATAAAGCATTTTTCATTTCATTATAAAGACTGTCAAAATGTGTTTGCTTTTGATTTCTTTATTTGTAGATTATGGCATGAGTGTAGATAAACAATTACTAAATATGTCATACTATGTAAATCAAGACTCGAAATTATGGCATTGCTCTGTCTGCAACTTATGCCCAAATAACTAACCCTTATAGTTTCAACATGTACGTCATCAAGGATTATTATAAGTAGTCACACAAAGTAAGAACTTATCGAGCTTTTTACTGATTCTTCTAGGTCGAATTCGACATTCTAAATGAGTCATCATCATCCTAGCATGTTATATCCGATTGCTGTCACTTCTAAGCCCGGGTTACGCTGGAATCATGATCCAAGATTTGGGATGTCTGGTAACAATAAAGCGACTGCCGCCTTACCTTCGCACCCTTCAGTGGAACCAGGTCAACGTGACCATGATTACACTTTCAAAATAATTGTCTCAACAATTTGAAAACCATCAAATACGTGCAGGTTTGCTCACGATGTTTTCCCTCAACACCAATGGTAGACGCACCTAGATTTGAATCCAGGGGTTCATGCTCGGCTTTGAACCTACGATCTCCCGTCAAAAAGGGGCACGTTCTTAACTATTGAGCTTTCATCGCTCTTTAATGACATGCATTTTGGATGACATATTTGACATTCATAAGTGTAATTTTCAAACATTCGTATTGAATCAGATCGAAGTAGAGCTAAGTAATCTGATTATTTTTAGGCATAAGTCGATTTAGAGGAATAAAGGCGTATTTAAAACATTAAAAGGTCTTTATTTGTTTAAAATCCATATAACGAAATTCAAGAATAGCATCCCAGAACGGATTTGAGCGTTTCCGACGTGAATTAACCCGATTTCGCGCTCAGTCGACAGAGAAGTGGCACAGATGCATATTGACAAGTGAATCTGTTATAAGAGAAACTACGTTGGAACTAATATAATAGAAGTTGTTCAGTCAAATTACGAGTACAAATCACGAGAATCAAAGAAAAGCTTACCTTTAAACCTACTGACCATTTTGAACCCCATCTTAGAGTGTAGTTTGAGCCAAGGCTACGCTTACATGATGCAGGAGCTGGGGAGTCTAGTAATTACAATAAAGTGACTGCTATTTAACCTTTACAACCCTTTAACAGGGGAACCAGATCAACTCAAGTCATGGTTACAGGTTCCGTATATAGATTAGAAAAATCCAGAGGTGCATGCTCAAAGTCGAACCATGACTTCCCGCATCCCGCATTCTTATCATCGCTCTTAATCATCGGCTCTCATTTTGAACTCAACTGTCCTCATTCATAATTTAATTAATGAATGGACACTTGCGGCTTCTGTACGTGGCCTCCACTCGAAGACCTTTCCACCCTAACGGCCGTCTGTTCACCTCGCAATGTGTCCTGCCCATTGCCACTTGAGACATGCAATCCTTTGGGCTATGTCTGTGACCTTAGTTTTCCTGCGGATCTCATCATTTCTGATACAATCACGCAAAGGAATTCTGAGCATAGCCTCTCCATTGCTCACTTTGAGCCTCCTTAATTGACACATTGTAAGCGGCTACGTTTCGGTTCCGTATGTCATCACTGACAACACTCACTCCCAGCCTCCTGGAGGTACAGTTTCGTTGATACTTTACTTTAAACAAGATAGGAGAATATTTGTACCACCAGGCTTTGTATTTTTTTGGTTAGCGAAAATACTGTATGTAATATACTCGTTATAACTCGAACTTTTTATGCGCAGATGCAATACTCTCGTATATAAATTCTGGCTGTCAGTCAGTTTTGACGTAGGTCCTCTGGACAGATGGACAGACGGGTCGTGGGTTCTCGCAGTTTTTTTTCCTGTGACAAATGGCTCGCTACGTTCCTGTAATTGGTAGAATTTAGGGTTCCGAAGAAAACTGTTTTGTCGTTTCGTAGCGTTCGGTGAGACAAATAGTACATTTTACGACTAAGGCCGTGTGGTGCCCGGCAGAGTAGAATAGGCCACCCTCACTCTTACCGAGGTGTCGTAAAAGGCGACTAAGGTAAAGTTGCTGACATGATCATCAGCACCCAGAGAAGGAAAACTCTGCATTTATATCAAAACCCTCGCCAACCCGTCTGCCAAGCGTGGTGAGTATGGCAATTACCCCTCATGTGATTGAGGGAGGCCCGTGCCCCAGCAGTGGGGACTTAAATGGGCTGATGATGTTGATGATGACGACTAACTCTTACAGTTACGAAGGATGTTTTTTATTTGAATATTTGTTTAGGTTGAGAATGTAAGGTCAGAAATAAACATGACTACAGTATTCAATAGGAACATATTTTATAGGGGTTGTATAAGTAGATAAACGCTTTAATGCTTAAATTAGAATGAGACACCAGAGGGAACACAAGACATCTTGAAAAAAATGTTTTGGTTACATAGAAATTTGGATAAAAAATATTCTACCTCGTTTATTTTTACAGACTTTTGGTTTTGTGTACAATCTGGATAAACTGAATCTTACTATTAAAACCAACTTTGTATTAAATTTAATCCGACTACGGTAAATATTCTAAGAAAGCTATTTGAAAGCTATATTGACGATCCGTTTGGAACAGTGGTAGTAAACGCTGCCTTTGGTCCAAGGGTTGCGGGTTCGATCCCCGTACAGTACAAACATTTGTGTGTATGAACATGTCTGTTTGTATAGGTCTGGGTGTTTGTATGTATTATAAGTATGTATTTACAAAAGAAAAGTATTATATGTATATATTTGTAATTCCGCTGTTGATTCTGATATCCACAGATAACACAGGTGCTTGAGCTACCTATCTCGGAGTCAGATCAATGTAAGTGAATGTTGTGAAATATTTATTTATTTATTATTATCTGCGTGAGTGAGGGTACCGGAGGCCCAATCCGAGGGAAAGGGGGGTTTAAAGGTAGGAAGTACACTTGTGACTCCACTGGTGTCGCGGGTGTCCATGGGTGGCGGCAATCGCTTACCGTCAGGTGATCCATCTGCTCGTGTACCACCTATCTCATAAAAAACTTTTATAATATAGATGGGTCCCGGGTTAGATTTCAAGTTCTAGAGAAACATACGGACGTGATTAACACTTATATTTCTTCAGTGTTGGGTTGTTGAAAATAATGTAAGTAAATATAATATTTGCATTTGGCAAGCGTGGTGATTAAGCCTATTCCAATCAATGTAGCGATGACTTGATTTCTATCATGGAAGCCTCTGTCCTACAGTGGGACAGTATTTATACTGATAATTTATAACACAAGTGCTAAAGCTATTTCCTTACTTTCTCATGTATATGTACGAGTATGTGCTATTGTCTAATATACCTACATATACGCTGCTAATGGGTCATTTACTATCTGATGCAAGAATGAATTACTGCATTTTTTATTCCATTCATTAGCAGGCTAGTGGCAACTCGTAAAACTGGACATAAACTGCAAAGCTATTAGCACTGGCTCACGTGCTATTCCTGACTAGAACTTAATGTTATAAAATATTTATGAATCTAGCATAACTTTATTTTCCTAACAAAGAGGTATTTACTTACACACCGTTATTTTTTACCTCATAATGTTAGTATGTATTAACAAAAGAAAAGTATTATATGTTAATATTTGTAATCCCACTGTTGTTTCTGATATCCGTAACACAGGTGCTTGAGCTACCTATCTTGGAGTCCGATCAATATAATTTGATGTTGTGAAATATTTATTTATTTATTATTATTTATAATAGGTATCTTAAAAAAGGCCATTTAGCATGTTAGATCAACAAAATAAACGAAAAAAATCTGCTGTTCCATACAAAATAGAATATCTAACCAGGAATAATGTATGGAACAGCTGATTTTTTTTTCGCTTATTTTGTTGATCTAACATGCTAAATGGACTTCATTCACGATACCTATGTAGTGTGTGGTTTTCGGGATGTAAACGATAAAAAATAACAGGTTTGTGGGAATTTTACTGTATATAATTGAGCTCTAGTGAGGGATGCCTATAAATACACATATAAATTGATATCGGCAAGACAATATTGTATTTTCCAGAGGTTTTCACAGATGCATAGACACTAGGACAAAGACAATACAATAAAAAACAATAATCTACCAAAACCTGTAAAAAAGTATAAAAACATAAACAATATAAAAGAGGCTGGTCAATCCTCAATAGGTGTATTGTTATTTTGTCAGTACATTTTTTATCATATTAAATAAAATGTACTGATCTAGAACTGACACGAGTAGGACATATAGAAAATTTAACTAGTTAAATACTAGATTGTCAATGTACAATGTATATTTATGATTATCCTTTCTTGATGTAGATTGAATGGCAGATAGATAGAATAAAAATAAGAATAATATTTATTTGCGTAAAACATGGTAACATTTACAGGTAATATAGAATATTATAGCAGCAGATCTCATGTTTCGCCACAGGCGGCATGCAAACTTGGAATGGATACAAATTAATTACTATTTATATAATTATACATTGCCAATTTAATAGCATATAACGTAATTATCCAATTTAATTCCGATCTGTGTGGATATCATTGGTGGAAGCCTATGTCCAGCTGTGGACGTTATTGGCTGAAATGATGATCCAATTTAAACATGTTCAATCAAAATTTGTACATTATTTGGAATTAAACTTTGACAACTTTGAATGTGGAATGTATAGGTAGGTATGTTTTGAAAGACATTGTAGGATATTCTTTAAAGTTTGACTTGTTATGTTATTAAGTATATACTTCTTTCCTTTTATAACCAGTACCTAATTCAACGATTATGAATACATAGAATTGTTACGTTAGATTTTTTGAAATCATCAATCATTTTATTCATTACTTGAAAAACACGACCCATATGAAAATGAAAACAAAAACAAAAAACGAAAATTGTATTCAAATTAAATTTCAGATCAATCATCCGTATCTCGTTCAGAACAAAATTAATTTCATCTAAATGTCATACGCAACTTTCGTAATTTTGTAAACACACCCTTAATTAACAAACTCATTTTGGTCCCAATTAATTAGGACGTTAAAACAACGGCTTGCTTGCACAAAATCAACGCCGCGGAGGTAAACAGATTTTTAATTATTACTACGCCTTTTTCTATCTGGGACCATGAATTTTAAATAAGTATCATAGGACCATTACACAATATTAGGTACAAAAATCCATACTACTATTATAAATGGGAAAGTGTGTGGGTGTATCTGTTTCTGTCCGTTTTTGTCCATCGGTTTTTGTTCGTCTTTCGATGACGGAGAGCGAGGAATTGAAGAAAATGTTCACGTTGATGAGATGGAGTGATATAGCTTACTATGTGGCAAGCCGAATACTACGCGAGTAAAGCTACGGGAGACCGCTATAGCTGTATATTATAATGGATGACAACATGGAGGCACAGGTTATTTAGGAGCTACAGGAACTCTTTGACAGGATTTACACTGTCTTTTATATGTATAACTAAAATATATATATAGCTTTCTTTAATTTTACGTAAAATTAACTTATTGTTAGGTTGATAGGTAAGATGTAGAAAAGATGAAGAATATCAAACCAAAACTAAAAATGTAAGACCACAAGAATATGTATTCTAGTATCTCTTTAGAACTTACCTTACTCTAAGTGATATTACTTGGCATACATTTTGCGATAAACTGGTTCTAAAGGTAAGCGTACATTTGTCCATATTAACAAAAGATTCCTTGTGCTCAAAGTACTTCTAGGCGTAGGCTTCTTCTCAACTCTAGGGTTTAGCGCGAAGCCAAGATCAAGTCCATCTTCAATAAAAATACGCAAGATTAAAAAACACTCAGATATCTTGAACGACCTGATTGGAATGCGTACATTTTTATTCACTGATCTACTTCTGGCCTGGAGAACATAGATTTTATTATTGTACCGGTTTATTATTTCACAACATCACATTGATATGACTCCGAGATAGGTAACTCAAGCACCTGTGTTACGGATATCAGAATCAACAGTGGGATTACAAATATATACATATAATACTTTTCTTTTGTAAATACATACTTATAATACATAGATAACGCCCAGACCAATACAAACAGATACGTTCATGCACACAAATGTTTGTACTGTGCGGGGATCGAACCCGCAACCCTTGCACCAGAGGCAGCGTTCACTATCACTGTTCCAAACGGGTCGTCAAATTACGTCTTCATCTTAACGTGTAATTCCCGGTTGCGTTGCCTGGAGTACGCTTGGACTTTAATTCAGGATTTGAGGAGTCCGATAATATTAACAAAGCGACTTTTGTCTGAGCTACGCAACCCTTTAACGAATAATCTACCTGGACAGGACCTGGAGGCCTGAAATACAGGGCTGCCCTAGTTTAGGCTCCAGATCACACGCTGAGTATTGCCATTAGTTTACCATTTTAAAACAAAACATTTAGAAATTGTATTTATTTATTGTAACCAATTGATCAGATTATAGATAAGTATGTAGGGATTGAACTGAGACTAAAATATTCAAATGCCTTTCATTCATTTTGCATAAATTTTCATGACTCTTGCACTAAATATGGGGAATCTTAAACACGACTTTTTATACCCATTTCACTCCTTTAGGAGTTAAATGAAAAAATCTAAATAATTTGTGTAAAAAGACCAAATATATTTTTTCACGACTTGAGGTTTAAAAATAATGACACTTCTATACGGTGTTTTAACCCTTCACACATATTAAGGGTTGAATAAAAATACTGAAATGCATTTCATTCATTTTGCATAATTTTTTATGACTCTAGCACTAACATGGCGAATCTTTCATTCTACGTTTTAACCCCATTACACTCTTTTAGGAGTCGAATAAAATATCTTAGTATTTTAATTTATATAAAAAGCCCCAATATCAATTTTCATGATTCTAGCTTTAAAAATAACCAAACTTCCATACGGCGTTTTAACGCCCGTTCACTCTTTTAATAAAATATTATTTTTATAAAATATGCTGAAAGTGATATTAATTTTGTATGAACAGTGCAAATACCAATTTTCACGACTCTAGTATTAAATTATCATGGTAGAATTAAAAAAAAACTGAACTATGCAAATTTTATTTTTTATTAATATAAATAAACTGAGATTTTCAAAACTCTAACAACAAATTACAGACTGTGTCATAATACCGTTAACCCCCCATTTTAAGGGTTGATTTTTTGAAATCCCTTCTTAAGGTGACGGGTAGTGCACACTAGCGACGCCAATTGATTTTAATTTTTAGCTACTAAACTGGATCTATTTCAAACGATTTCGGGGTTACAACCTCTCGGCAAACACTTATACTATTTATTAAAAAACCGTGCACAAATGTTGGATCCGTTTTTGTACGCGAAAAATGTATTACCGCCAAAAGCGGCCACTTTTAGCGTGAATCGGTTTTAGCGTACAAAAACGGACCCAACATATGTGCATGGTTATTTAATAAATAGTATAAGTGTTTGACGAGAGGTTGTTTAAAATAGATCCGGAACCGGATAAATAGACCCCGAAATTGTTTAAAATAGATCCGGTTTAGTAGCTAAATATTAATATCGATTGGCGTCGCTAGTGTGCCCTACCCGTCACCTTAATGCGCGCCTACATAATAAAAACTACCCATGTTCCAATTTTCTTGATTTTCAGTCAAGAAGTTTCAGCTGTGCGTTGATAGATCAGTCAGTCAGTCAATCAGTCACCCGCTTGCCGAGGCGTTACCTCCTTATTAAAAAATAAAAATAAAATAAAATAAATTATTAATAGTATCATCATCATTATCATCGTCGGCCCATTTAAGTCCCCACTGCTGGGGCACGGGCCTCCCTCAATCACATGAGGGGTAATTGCCATACTCACCACGCTTGACAGACGGGTTGGCGAGGGTTTGATATAAATGCAGAGTTTTCCTTCCCTGGGTGCTGATGATCATGCCAGCAGCTTTACCTTAGTCGCCTTTTACGACACCTCGGTAAGAGTGAGGGTGGCCTATTCTACTCTGCCGGGGACCTCACGGCCGACATTAATAGTATAGATTTTTCATTTAACCTGTAGTTTGTAGTGATAATTAAAACCAGGCTAACTGAATCATGGTTACACGTTTCAGAAAATATTTGAAACGTGACGGTTTCCTGACGATGTTTTCCCTCACCGAGCTGATGATAGATATGCACATAGATTTGAAAAGTCCAAAGGTGCATCTTCGAATTTGAAACACAAAACCCCGTATGGAAGACGCGTTCTCAATATCTAAATGTATTGTATTTTTTTTATAGAGGCACAGTATATTGGCTCTCCTCAGCCTGATGGTAAGCATAAAGATGAGCTTGAATTGCAATTACAACGGCAGCGATGTCAATGCATTACCTCCGTTGGCACGTGATGCTCAATCACGCTTCGTTTGAAGGAATCCATATTGTGGTACAATCAAATGCACAAGTGCACGTTCACCATAACGACTAATTGGATTAAAGCCGAGGTGCGAGGACATATTGTGTGCATGCTCCGCTTGCACCTTCAGACAGTTTGCTTTAAGCGTACTTCAAGCTTAAACTAGTATCATAGCTGCGAGTAATACGTATAGGAATATTGTGGAAGCTAAAAAGGCTTGAAAGGTTATTACGACCAATTTGTAATAAATCTCTAACTTGTACCTACTGGGTTTTATCCGAAATTTCCTCTGTACAGTTCTTCTTGGTTTTTTATGAGTTGTACTTTATAAATTTCATTACTAACAATATTTTTTGTTAAATGTTTTAATACTTATCAAAATATTTGAATATGGAATTAAGTCAATATCTTTAGCCGTGTGGTCCCCGGCAGAGTAGAATAGGCCACCCTCACTCTTGCCGAGGTGTCGTAAAAGGCGACTAAGGTAAAGCTGCTGGCATGATCATCAGCACCCAGAGAAGGAAAACTCTGCTTTTATATCAAAACCCTCGCCAACCCGTCTGCCAAGCGTGGTGAGTATGGCAATTACACCTCATGTGATTGAGGGAGGCCCGTGCCCCAGCAGTGGGGACCTAAATGGGCTGACGATGATAATTGATAAGAACTGTATGATTTGCTAGGGAAATCCATTATTTGAAAGGTGGTCACCATGGCCACCATGGTCTAACGAAGGACGTTACGGTATAGTCTTTGGCTCGAGTATAACATTTCACTTTTTTTTTTGGTACACGGTTTAAAACGACATAAATTTTACAAAGAAGAGGGACAAAAAGATGTGAATAGTGCGTGGTCAATCAGGTCCCGACCTCAGCATTAGCTGCTCCGACAATATCTGCATTGCAGCAGCAGCGCTGGAATTCTGGCTGGAACTGTTTGCGAGCGAGTGTGATGGTGTGGTATAGATAAATAAATAAAAATATACCTTGAACCTACTGACTATTTTACAACTTACTATTATTCATTACTAATGAAAAGAAATAAGTACCTACTATCCATCTGCCGGCAATCCTTAAGTTGACTATCAAACATCAGCATCGACCAAAATAGTTGTAATCCACGTTCACGTACAACCAAAATAAAGTCTATTAGTGTGAGGGTTAAGTTTTATCATCATCATCAAACCGGTAGTACCCCCTGTTGAGTATATGGCTCATTTCCCTTACGCCAATATACCCGGTCCTTATTTGCTCGGATCCATTTAGTCCCCACGATTTTGATGATTGTTTGATAAATAAAAAAATAATAATTCTCACATCTCATACATTGACCTGATTCCGTACAAAGTAGCTTAAGAACTTGTGTTACAGATATCAGACAACAGAGGAACACAAATATATACTTCAATACATATATTACACCCAGACATTGAACAAACACAAATGTTCATCGCACGAATGTTTGTCCAGGGTGGGGATCGAACCCACGACTTTTGGTGTAAGAGGCAGGGTCACTACTAATTGCGCCATCCGGTCAGTCAGTGATGTGAGGGTTTAGGGCTCTGGATACAATTATTTATCAGTTAATTAGCTCTATCAATTTGTTGACTCCGGGCTCCGATCGACAGCTAGGATGATGATGATCAATTGATCATCTATTTGCAGCTCATAACTTTTGCCGAATTAGTAACAGTTCTATTCAATATTCAATTACTTTGCAAAAACACGAAAGCATTTTGTTTTTACGGGAAACAGATTTTTTGTTCGATACTCTCGGGTGCCTTTTGTATTGATTCCCGAGTTGAATACTGAGCGATGAATTCAGACTTATATTTTTGCAGTTCAATTATTCTTATAAGTCTCTTTCGTCACTGAAATAATAAGAGGCTTTGTATCTTTGAAGAATCTTTAATTCTAGATTCCTGAACGTAAATATTTTAACGTAATATAATTAAAATTGCTCAAACTTGTACATTGTACAATGAATAAAAGCGCAGAGTTTCTTCTTTTTGCTTGGATTATGAATAAAAAAAAGAACTTTAGTATAGGTTTGTCCAATCTGTTTGCCAGCCTATCCGTCCACATAGTAATACCACAGCATAAAAAGAGCTTGTCTTAGGTCTTGTTATACTGTGATGCTTACAGCCAATTTATTCCGGAACTATTTAAGGACTACAGAATTGAAGCATAGTAGATAATTCTAATCTGTGAGCCGTCATCAAAGCTAGCTGTACGTGCGATATCTACTTGTCTTTAAAGATAAATTAATATAATATGATGCTCCAAATTTTCGTATACCTATTGGAAGTGAACTCCGCGTATGGATTCTACTTACATGTAAGACTGTAGGTAAATGCTTTGCTGGTTCTTTAGAAATATTTACGCATCCGTAGGAAAAGGGGATCTAAAGGTTGGCACGTCCAAATCTGACTCCACTGCTGTTGCGTTGCCATGGTGCACGGCAATTGCTTACCGTTATTATTATTTATTATCAATTGATTATCCGTCTCGATTTTCACATTTAAAATACATCGTAACACGTAACTGTCAGTTACGCAACAGTTAATGGAACAGCTATAAAGCTACATAGACACACAAAAAGTAAGTATACACAGGACACAAAATATTGAACGGAATGAGTATTTCACAAACAAACATTATTATATCCAAGGATTTTGTGAGATTGATTTTTGTTCGATAAGAAAATCCATTTTCTGATAAAATGTAAGTACAGCGAAGCATAATAATGTATTTTGGTGGCAGCCTACGCCATAATTTCTAAACGTTTTTCACGCAAATGTAAATAGGTTTTGAGTATAAACCAGATATTGCCAAACCTGTGATTTCAGGATGTTTGGGTCTACCATTAGGGGTAGTTTAATGTTATTTATTGCAAGCACCACAAACGTTTTCTTGATGCAGGTTCAATACCTGTAGAGGATATCGAACTGCCTAACTTAACACAGGATAATGGGGGATTTACTTCAAGGTAATAGTTACCTCTTTAAGAACTCTTTTTCATAAAGGTAATAATGACTTTCAAGGCGCTGTAGATAAGGTCTCAATCTACTCACAGTAATGATCCAGGGCCTATACCTGATAAGGGCAGAAAACGCTTTTGTTCCGACTGTTTTTCATAAAATCAAAAAATACTATTAAGGCGACGGGTAGGGCACACTAGCGACGCCAATCGACTTTAATTTTTAGCTACTAAACCAGATCTATTTTAAACAATATCGGAGTAACAATCTTTAGGCAAACACTTATACTATTAATTAAATAACCATGCAAAAATAATGGGTCCAACGCGTACGTGAAAAATTTATTCACGCCAAAAGCGGCCACTTTTGGCGTGAATCAAGTTCTCGCGTACAATTAACAGACCCAACATTTGTGCATGGTTATTTAAAAAATAGTATAAGTGTTTGTCTAGAGGTTGTAACCCTGAAAGTGTTTAAAATAGATCCGGTTTAGTAGCTAAAAACTATATCGATTGGCGTCGCTATTGTTGCTCTACCCGTCACCTTTAAACTAAAGCCCGACTCGACCAACCTTATTCCTGATAATAAATCTATGGTACAGCGCTGTCATTCTATACAAATCTGACGCTATACCATAGATTTATCCACGGATAAAGATTGATCGAATTGAGTCCTTAGTAATATACTTTCAAAACTATTTATGACAATAGTACTTGAATTATACGAATAGCAACGTGCTGTACAAGGATGAGAAATACGGCATTTCATTTTAAGTATTTCATTATCTTCATCTAAATAGGCGCCTGACGACAAAATGTTTCTCGAGATACGTGAAGACCTCATTCCTGGGGTGATTCAAATTTAATAAGCCGCTCCTAAGGAGCAACTTACATTATCAACTCTCACTGCGTCGCTTTGCTTTCTTCATTGTGATTCACTTCAAAAGAATACTTATTGTAAGGAAAATGACAAGCCTGAATATAATCCGGCGTTTTTTCAGTCTTATCCTTTGTATGGGCCCATCGGTCAACGACTGTCGGCCCTAAGATGCAGACAGGTCCTATTCATAAAACTAAAACAGTCCTGAAATGGCTCCATAAATTTTGTCCCTTTCTGTTTTCGAGAACGTGACAGTGACGAAATGACGTTTCCAATGTTTACTTTAAGGTTGGATAAATAAAGCGAATGTTATAACATAGTTAGGGTTCGGCGGGTAGGGCTAAAACAAGCCGCGTGGGCTGAAGCCATTCAAAGGTTTTAAATGAGTGTCTGTCTAGTGGTTTTTAATGTATAAATTTGTTGTTTATTTGTGCAGTGAAGTGCCGTAAAGTGATCCTAATAATAAGAATAGTTGGATTGTATCGTTTTTGTTTCTATTTAAAGTGTGTCGAGTGAGTTGTCTCGTGACAATTTTCTTCGACCTAATAGAGTTTAAAACCCGCGATTACTTTTAGAGTGATATCCGCTGAATCCGTAGGTCGATAAAACACCGGCGTTTTGTTTGACTGACTTCGACTGTTGACTACCTACTTATTCTCAATAAGTTACTTGACATTGGCAAATTATCTTCGGGTAGAGCCATATTAAAAAAAAACATTGTTTTGAATTTCGCGTAAATTTGTTCTCTTACATTTTCTATACGGGTAAGTTTTGACCATTATTCAGGGTATGGCAAGTCTGGCAATTACATCGAATCAATTGCCGTCTAAACTTTACAACCTAAACCCCTGCGTTTAAGGGGATCAAGCAGATTTGTTATGATGATCCTAATCTAGTAAAAAAATCGATGCGAAAACCTGTAACTCACGATTATCTTTACTTTTAGATAAAAACCTCTCACGATTAAATATATTATCTTCATTCGCAATTGTATTTCATATAATAACAATTGAAGTATATGCAAAATTTTAAAAATTCTGAGGATATAGAAACAAACTGAGACAAATGAATTTATTTAAGTATTTGATAGAATCTAAATGGCTCCACATTTAATCAAATGCAAAAACCAAAAACAGTAAAGTTGTAAAGTAATTAATTAAGATCTCGACTTTTTAATAAGATTTTAAATAAATTTACGCCAGCCTGCATCAATGAAAGCCAAGTGAAACAAAAATAACAACAGAATGATTTTCGCGTTACGTGAAAATTTAGACAGGCGTGCTAAGTAGGTACTATCAAACCTACTCGTTTCAAGATTAAAATAAGTAAATAACGCACAAAAAAATAAGATAAGTGTAGGTAGTTGGAAAGTAATCTTATATAACTTACACAAATAATAATAATAATAATATCCTCGAACCGATGTCGGCTAAGGCGGCCAATCTCATATCTATCAGCCACTTACGCAGTACATATATTATAGTGCTCAAGTGTATGGGCAAACACAAGTGCACTCTTTATTCCCTTGCCCTCATATTCCAATGGAACATAAGTGTGACACGACTGGAGTGGGATTGGGTACAGGACAAACGGCTTAACGTGCTTTCCGAGGCACGGGTGTACAAGACCGGGTACTAAACTTCCAGACTCCGGGCTGACACTGAGAATTTCTTAACAGAAAAACTCTGGTACAAATTTTGGCCGGACCAGGGGATCGAACCCGGGACCTCAAGCGCAGTCGACGTTTTAAAGTGCGACTTACTACCCACTGCGCCATCGAGGCAGTCACATAAATAAACAACATACTTGTATTTGCACTACATCATTCCTTGCTTTCACAGAATTTCCTGAAACCCGAAGGTTAGGCAATAAGCATGCAAGTTCTTTGGAGTTGCAGGCGTCGATAGGCTGCGATAGTCCTCTCCACAAACAAATTGAGATTAGGTAATATTTTAGATGTTTTTTTCATATAAAATGAATGTATTGTTTGTAAAATATATAAAATATAAAAAGTTTGTAAATTTGTCTTTAACATCTCTATTATTATGTAATAGCGCGTTTTGACACTTAACTGCCGCATTCAGGCTAAATGTTCTTTAATTTAATTATATATAGTCTTTGTGCTTATTGAAATAAGTGTCAATATTTTTTCTTAATTAACCATTAAAGCTAATTGATTTTTTCTGAGTGCGGCAATTAGCTACATTATTTCAATCACAATGCTGACACAGTGAAAACAAAAATTTATTTAAACCTTTCTTACTAAAATCCGGAGAGATAATTGATTTGTTCCAGCGGAACATTAGTAGGTGATGCAATCCTGCAGCCATTGTACTTAAGGTGACGGGTAGGGTACACTAGCGACACCAATGGATTCTAATTTTTAGCTAGTAAGCCGGATCTTTTTAAACAATTTCGGGGTTACAACCTCTCGGCAAACATTTATATTATATGTTTAATACTTATAGTTAACTGTTTGGTCTGCTTTTGCACTCGAATTTCGTATAACCGCCAAAAGTGGCCGCTTTTGGCGTGAAACAATTTTTCATGTACAAAAATGGACCCAAGATTTGTGCATGGTTATTTAATAAATAGTATAAGTGTTTGCCGAGAGATTGTAATCCCGAAATTGTTAAAAATAGATCCGGTTTAGCAGCTAAACATTAATTCCATTGGCGTCGCTAGTGTGCCCTACCCGTCACCTTAACGAGTCAAAAGAAAACGAGATTATTGCACGAGCTGCCGGCAAATGGCGCGGCCGAGAATTCATTTATAGGAAATGGGCTCCAAAGAGCTACTTCCGTATGGTAAGCAGCGAACACCTGGCGCGTAAAGGAGCGGTGAAATCGTAAATTATTTTTTAAAGTGTATATATATTTTTTTAATAGTATCTATACGGTTTTTTGCAGAATGCTTTGAAAGTTACAAAAAAATATATATATTTACATAATTAAGAATAATATGTTTTTCTTTTCTTGAGTATTTCCGGACGGCTACGACTTAGGGACCTTCAAGAGAAGAGCGTACTCTTTTTTTAAAAGGCCGACAACTCTGATTTCGCGAAAGTTCATGGGCGGCGATGATTACTTTAAATCAGGTGACTCGCTTACTCGTTTGTCCGCCTCTAGCATGAAAAAAAATAGTATGAAAAATATACCACTGATTAAATATTACACGAATTCGGAAACTGTCTGTTTTGATAATAAAATTGTAATGATAACATTATAACAAACTTTTCTAAGTAAATAAATGTTCAATATATCTTCTATACCAATTATAAAAAAAATCTATCTCACATTATCATTTATTTATGTATTAGTATTTATTTATTTATGGTTATACATTAACACGGTCGTCACTCACAACAGGTCCTGCCAGAATACCAGCGTTTCAGTCAGCATTTCTGTCGTGGCAGCACCATGCTGATGCCAGGACCTGATTGACCTCACACGTCACACACGCCTACTTATTTAGAATATCTTCATTATATAACTGTGTATTTACCTACCTATCGTCTGTTCTCGTACTCACCTTTGTCTGTAGTTTTAATATGTCAATGTTACCTTACCTGTTTTCTAATGAATGTTCATTATTAAATTATTTATTGTGATGGTCAAAAATTAAAGAAAATAAACCTTTTTAAAAACAAGCTTTTATTATTTGTTTATAAAATGAACTAAAAAGTTAAAAATAAATTAACTCTAAAAAGAAATATAACACTTTGTAACTTGATTGTAACCTTTAACGACAAATAAGCGTCTCCGTCTAGGACAAAATAATTCCATATTGTACAAATTTATTTAATTTTAACACGAAAACTTTTCACTATACATAATTATTCAATCTCGACCCCCCTCTTTATCATAGTCCTCATATATAAATGAAAGCGTGTTACATTGTGATAGCTTGAGGAAAATGTTGTGTTGTATTAAATGTAACACGCTTTTATTTAAAAATGGGGACTATGATAAAGAGGGGGGTCGAGATTGAATAATTATGTATAGTGAAAAGTTTTCGTGTTAAAATTAAATAAATTTGTACAATATGGAATTATTTTGTCCTAGACGGAGACGCTTATTTGTCGTTAAAGGTTACAATCAAGTTACAAAGTGTTATATTTCTTTTTAGAGTTAATTTATTTTTAACTTTTTAGTTCATTTGATAAACAAATAATAAAAGCTTGTTTTTAAAAAGGTTTATTTTCTTTAATTTTATTTTTAAGTTTTTAGTACCTCTATTTTTAATTCGAGATTTACTACGACGTAGTTCGCAGCGCGTAGCAGCGTTATTCGGTAATGAAGTCCGTAGTTCGTTCACATGATATGTAATATGTACTGATTTAAATATCAATAATGTTGAAATTATGTAATTACTTCTTAGTTATTTGTAACGTTTCTCATTCTATCCATTTCTTTAAATGCATCAACATTACAAGGTTTCTTCGACGTCAACTTGGAGCAGTCAAGTTCTTCGATTTGAAGACCTGCTAAAGACCTAACTCGGTTTAAAGCTACAAAAGCTTGACCAGCAGCGAACAATTTAGAGCCTAGATAAATAACAGCATGATCTACAGTAGTTACCTGCATTTTATGCACAGTTGAAGCCCAAGACAAGACAATCGGGAGCATTCTTCTTTCGGCTGTGCCGTGATTACATTTAGCAGGAAATTGAACTGATTTAGGGTATATTATGTGAATGGCATCGTTACCAAAGTCTACGCGAACCGATGGTACATCGCTATCGTATAGTTGAGCACGTCTGTAATACGGCCATATGATTCCAGTGATGTGACCTATTGCTCCATTCACAAGTCCCTTAGCAACGTCAACGTTAGACCTCAACATAACTTTAGCACCAACAAATATTTCTAGTTCTTTTGGAAGCCCTCCTGTTTTGTTAATGTCCGTGTGTATTATTTTATTAATATCAATCTAATCATTATTTTTTGATCCATCAATTAATTTATCTTGTGCTATTATTTTAAACATTTGTGTATTCTTCTTTCTAAATGTTCGAGAACGGCTGAATTATGTTTATTAACCTGCTGATTCGTTGGGTAAATACGTAGAGGACTTCGTCGGATATACGTAAATACGTAGATCCTGTAACCGTCTTCTTCGATTTGGATACCTGCAGGATTTTCAGCGTTTAAAAGGACTTCGTCGGTTATACGTAAATACGTAGATCCTGTAATTATCCATAATCCAATCGATCCTTCACCTGTCCCGTTGTCTGTCGTTCTGTAATCAAATCTTGCAACTTAAATTTGATCCACTTCCCGGTTTCCGATTGAGCTGAAATTTAGAATGCACGTATAAATCGGATGACAATGCAATGTTATTGTGACATGGAGCCGATCTGATGATGGAGCTGGAAGGTGGCCATAGGAACTCCGTAATTAAATGATGCAACCCTATCGAGTTTGAGCTCATTAGGTTCGTCTTGACAAGTACTTTGATACTATATGGTAACCAGGGTCTGATGATGAAGCCGGAAGGTGGCCATAGGAACTCCGTAATTGAACGATGCAACCCTATCGAGTTTGAGCTCAATGGATTAGCTTGACGAGTACTTTGATACTATATGGTAACCAGGGTCTGATGTTGGAGTTGGAAGGTGGCCATAAGAACTCCGTAATAAAACGACGCGACCCTATCGAGTTTAGTCTCATTTGATTCGTCTTGACGAGTCTTTTGCTTTCGTCCCATATTAATTATATATGATTAATTGGATGGATGACGAAATGCCAAGGTGAGCACGTGCCGAGGGCTCAACAGTATGAGGGTGTATAAACATGTCTTGCCGCTAACGTTGCGCCTTAGGGTACCAGGGCGAACCCTGTTGTATTGTAGCCCTTATCCCTCTACAACGGACCTTTGGGGGGATGGACCGTTATTTGTCCTATACTCGTGGGCATAACATGAAGAAAACAGAAACAACTACACAAAGAAAACGACGTTATGAGAAGGCGAAATTGAAGAGACAGGAAAAGATTGCTAATGAAAGCGATGTCCACAAGCGGCAACGCTTAGAAGAAATAAGTTTAGCTACTGCTAAACATAGAGAAAACGAATCGTTAGAACAATGCACACATAGGCAAAATACCGACAGAATACATACACAAGAGAGAAAGAAAAACGAATCACTAGAACAACGCACATATAGGCAAGATATCAATAGAATAAATACACAAGAGATAAGGAAGAACGAATCTCTAGAACTACGCATAATTAGACAAGATATCGACAGAATACGTACACAAGAGAGAAGAATAAATGAATTACAAGAAGAACACTTGGCCAGGCTCGACAGGAACAGAATGCTCCGGCAAGCAAGACAGTTATCACAAACAGCAGAAGAACGCATTGTAACAGCACAGAATGAACGGCAGAAAAAGACTTACCAGAGGAATGTGCAACGTGGTAGCATTGAGTACTTTAATAATGCGATAAATACATTTTGTGATAAAGTGTGTAATATTTGTACGAAGAGATGCTATCCCATCAAGTGACCAAATATAAACTTAGTGCCTCATCTCCTACCTATCTTCAACGAGAATAACGCGAGAATAAAGAAGAATTGATGCTGTGTTACCGATGTAACAATCACATAAGTAAAAGTAACACGTACGTACCTAAGGCATATTGGAATAGCTCGGAACCTGGGCCTATACCTCACGTTATACAACGTTTGTCGCAAACTGCTCACGTGCTCACCTTGGCCAATGCCAAGGTGAGCACGTGAGCAGCGCTTGGAGTGATTGGATGACCCAATGGTCATCCATCCAATCAATCATATATAATTAATATGGGACGAAAGCAAGAGACTCGTCAAGACGAATCAAACGAGACCAAACTCGATGGGGTTGCGTCATTTAATTACGGAGTTCCTATGGCCACCTTCCGGCTCCAACATCAGACCCTGGTTACCATATAGTATCAAAGTACTCGTCAAGACTAATCCAATGAGCCCTAACTCGATGGGGTTGCGTCGTTTAATTACGGAGTTCCTATGGCCACCTTCCAACTCCAACATCAGACCCTGGTTACCATATAGTATCAAAGTACTCGTCAAGACTAATCCAATTAGCTCAAACTGGATAGGGTTGCATCGTTTAATTACGGAGTTCCTATGGCCACCTTCCGGCTCCATCATCAGACCCTGGTTACCATATAGTATCAAAGTACTTGTCAAGACGAATCTAATCAGCTCAAACTCGATAGGGTTGCATCATTTAATTACGGAGTTTCTATGGCCGCCTTCCGGCTCCATCATCAGACCCTGGTTACCATATAGTATCAAAGTACTTGTCAAGACGAATCTAATGAGCTCAAACTCGATAGGGTTGCATCATTTGATTACGGAGTTCCTATGGCCGCCTTCCGGCTCCATCATCAGACCCTGGTTACCATATAGTATCAAAGTACTTGTCAAGACGAATCTAATGAGCTCAAACTCGATAGGGTTGCATCATTTAATTACGGAGTTCCTATGGCCACCTTCCGGCTCCATCATCAGACCCTGGTTACCATATAGTATCAAAGTACTTGTCAAGACGAATCTAATGAGCTCAAACTCGATAGGGTTGCATCATTTAATTACGGAGTTCCTATGACCACCTTCCAGCTCCATCATCAGATCGGCTCCATGTCACAATAACATTGCATTGTCATCCGATTTATACATGCATTCTAAATTTCAGCTCAATCGGAAACCGGGAAGTGGATCAAATTTAAGTTGCAAGATTTGATTACAGAACGACAGACAACGGGACAGGTGAAACTAAATAAAAGCTTGTAATAAAATGCTTCTTTCTTTCTTTCTTTCTAATCGATAAATCCTTCAGACAGCGGCGACGCTTATATGTATTCTGAAAACATGAAACGATTGCACGATGTAATCGATACTTAGCGCCATCTACTAGAATAAAGTGGAACTACTTTTCCGTAACGAAATGAGGGCGGACCACTAGTTGTACATAAGACTACTATGAGATAAGATCTTAGATTAAATCAAAATGTATTAATATAAGGATAAGATGCCAAAGGTGTGAGCTCTCAATATTTTTTTCTGATTAGTAATCAAAGGACCTTGTAAAAAAAGAAACAAGCATGATAATTCTCCAAGATATCAATTCAATTTAAACGGCTACTTAGTTAAGATGTAAGCGAATGCTAGTTTGTACGAATCGCGGGAAAATTTTGTTCGATTGCCTATATAGTAATAGTTTCAAAACACAAGATGGTATATTACATTAGGTATCGAAGTGTATACATATATTAGTAAAAAAAAAAATTAATATGACTATCTATCTTTGAAGGAATAAGAAGGCAACATTAACATTATTAGACATATAAATAATACATAATGTTTATCATGATTAAATTCTTAACCTAAGTATACAGTTTTGCGCATACAAACAAAGGAGACACACGGCGCGTGTCAACGGGAAAGGAAACTCCGACTCGGTCGTTGTAACGTCTGGTTTAAATTAGGCCCCAGGTCTGTAAAGTATAAAGTATCAGCCTACAAACTGTCCCACTGCAGGGCAAAGGCCTCCATCATATCTATAGAAATCAAGTTATCGCTACTATGATGGGACTAGGCTTAAAGCGTGGTGCGCTTGCCAAATGCGGATTGGTGATCATAAACCCGAGCTATGTTCGAAATATTTGAAACATACTTTTCGCTCGACCCCGGGACCCCGAGATCACGGTCCGGTACTTAAACCACTAAACCAACAGGGCGTCCTGCCCTGAATTTGATATATTTCACATTTTCGCGAAGTGAGTCAACGGAACGCAGAATAACTGGATACAATTTAATTTAACCATGTCACAAGTTGTTCATTCTAGATGTCTAACTTAGCCAAAGTTTTCAGACGATACTTGAACTTTTAAGTATAAACTAAAATATCTAGCCACGATTAAACAAGATTTTGTGTGTCTGTGAAGTTCACAAGCTAATTTTGATATTAATTGTTCGAAAACTCGTGTCTCCAAAATCATAAGATAAAATAAAACATACAAGTTTTATCTTTTGTTATAAAAGTGTAAAAAAAAACGCATATTATGTTACCTAATTATAATTACTGGTTTAAGAAATTAACCCCGTGCCTGTCATATGCGCTGTGCCTCTTACGAGACGTTATTGTTGTAAGCTAGATGGACTGGCGATAATCGCGCCACGAAAGAAGTAGACCAAATAAATATAGATACCCAATATGAATATTACAAAACCTTCAAGACAAGAAACCGAAAGTGAAATATTGCGAGATATTTTAATAAAACTCATAAAATTGCCTTAATTAGCCTTTTAAGCCGTTAATCGGCCCAAAATTCCGCCCTTAAGCGATCACAGCAGAAAATGCAAGCGATTTAAGAAATGGAATTGTAATCTTTACGGTCGTTAGCCGAGAGAAAGCGCTCAAAACGGGCCTACAGGAATTATTCAAATATATTCATATGTTGGATGGAAGGCTACAGAAGAGGTACGAAGGCATATCCATATACATTTGAAGATAAATAATTCTATTAAACGACAGAAAGAAGTCGTACTAAATAATAGATTGAATGAAGAACGTTTACTTACGTTTATTTTTAGCTTATGAGAGAAAAAAATACTACTTTACGTCATAAAGTTTCCGAGATATTTGATTTTAAAATAAATGCGTTATTCTGTGACGTCATCGCCGTAGGAGTACTTCGCAACACTCGCGCGTAACGTGTCACTCACCCCTACCTTTAACAATAAAATTGTCCATTAAGCTACTGTTACACATGCTCAAAAGTAGCATGCTTTTTAAGCATGCTAAATATGAGCATGCTTTAACTGTCCACATTTACTATCAATAAGCATATTTTTGCTTGTTTAAAAATTAGCAAACCTGTTTACACGTGCTAAAGCACTCCGCCACACTCACCCGCACTACGTAACAGGTAGCATGCTTAAAAATCTACCGGCGCGTGATTTTTGAGCATGCTCAAAATTAGCATGCTTATTTGTAGCACGTAAATGTTAATAAGTAGCATTTGCTCAAATGTAGCATGCTTTAAGCATGAAAATAAGAATGTGTAATAGTACCTTTATAATTTGACGTGACGCGACGCGACTCAACGCGCACTTGCCAATTTTGAAAAATCTGTGAAGTAATGAATATTTTATTTTTTAAATTTAACCAAAACTACCTA
Source organism: Marasmia exigua (assembly GCA_019059595.1). Classification (NCBI taxonomy): domain Eukaryota; kingdom Metazoa; phylum Arthropoda; class Insecta; order Lepidoptera; family Crambidae; genus Marasmia; species Marasmia exigua. The sequence goes on along the minus strand of CM032475.1, from coordinate 12,160,483 downwards.
GTGAGTATGTATAAATACACACTCTATTTTTATTATAAATCTATAATTCAATCATATTACACTTTTATTGCACACAACTTAACATGACATGCCACGACGTAAAATATTTAACTCTATTAGAACATTAACTGAATTTCCATCAAAATACGAATTGGTACGTGAGTTTTTCTTCAGTTTGAACTGATTTGGAACAGTTTGATTGATAAGGGTAAAACCTTCATTTTACCAGTTGTGACTTCTATCAGAATATTTTGTGAAATTTAGGTGTGCAATCTAAAATAAAATAGGACAGAGATAGTCTGAAAGTATAAATTATCGAATATTTGGAAAACTATTTTTTTTTTCAAAATACTTTATAGTGTGAATATTTTATGGAGTTATGGTAAGAGATCGACCCGTTTAGTGGTTTGAGCGCCGGTTGAGACACAAGGTTTGACGGTTTGATTCCCGCACCAATACAAATGTTTGTTGATGAAACAGTTATTTGTTTTGGATCGAGGTGTTGTTCCTAGTTTCCATATTACAAGGGCAAACCTTAGTTTGGGACCAGACAATGTATGTGATGTTGTCTCAAATAACTGAAAATGTCTCGACAGCGTTTGTTTATTTTGAAATCTGGTCTAAGATATACTTGTTGTTTAAATGCCGAGTTGGTAAATAATCCCAAAGCACCCCCCCTCCTAAATATAATTTGTACGCGTTCCTTTTAGTTACCGGATTCCAACTTCATGCTTCCCAACTTTTCAATATCGAGATTGATCGCAGAATTTCGTTTATCAATGGCAAAGAAAAAGACTGGAGAAGCTTTAAAACCAAAATTAGATGAGAATGAACTGGAGTAACCCCAGGGGTCATGAAAATGAAGGGCGTAAGTTCATTTCCCTCAAGGCCGAAACTTTTTGAATCCATCTGTTTTTTTCTGCTCCCGAGGGACACGAAAAGGAACCAAGTTAGCGGACCTAGCTTTCGATCTTCCATTTTTATTTCGTCTTGTCTGATTTACTTTAAATATTAAGTCAGGTCGTGAAACTTTCCCGCTTTACCCACTTTGAACTTTATGATGTGTAATAACATTAACTTAAGTAGCTCCTTGGCATAAACGTTAGTAAGTAAAGCTTGTGAGAAATTAAGTGTGGGGATGTAAGGAGCACATTTGACCTACATTACAAAACCGACTTCATTTATGAAGTCATTAGCAAATCAGGTAACTGTCGGCTATTCTCAACCCGTTAATTATTCTCCTCTGCGAGAACATTTGGGTCCGCTGCATCATCAATCAATCTATTCATTTAATTAACTAGAAATGATTTCTGGGGAAACTTTGAATTTAACATGCCAGTTCTGTTCGAAAGCAACTTTTCTTAAAGAATGAAGAACTTAATTAAGACCCCAAACGAATTATTGCCGATTAGCTATTCTGACTTTCTAACCTTAATGAACTTAATCCTACTGCGCATTAAGTATACATATTCAAAATTTGGAATTTATTTGCCTAAACTGACAACTTGCTATTTTGGAATATTTTTATAAAGTAATTTAAACATTTTGGAGATAATATTTACTAATGATATTAATATAATATTTCACAACATAACATACATTGATCTAACTCCGAGATAAGTAGCTCAAGCACCTGTGTCACGGATATTATAACATAGAACATACTAATATTTACTAATCTCGCCAATATTTTTTTTATTGCGAAAGATAGGCAGATGAGCATGCGACCCGCTTAATGGTAAATGGTAACCGCCGCTCATAGACATCAACAATGCCGGAGCATAGTCATGCCGTGCCTGCCTAAGGTGAAAGAAGAACTCTTTTCAAACCTCGTTTAAAAAAGGACATGAAAAAGGCTTGACACGCTGTCGCTGACTCATTTTTGACGACTATATAATTCAAAAGCTAACGTGTGTCAATTAAAAAAAAAGTTCACCCTATAAACTGAACTAAAAAGGCCTCCATCATAGAATTCAAGTCATCGCTACTATGATGGGGTTAGGCTTTATCACCACGCTTGCCTAATGCGGATTGACAAACCCGAGCTATGTTCGAAAAACTCGAAACACACTTTTTGCTCGACCCGGAAATCGAACCCAAGATCCCGAGATCATGTCCCCGGTACTTAAACCACTAGAGGTCGTCAAAAAAAACATACATAAATTATTTTTGTATTATGTGGTGGAAAAAATCATAACACGATCCATTTTTTATCAAGTCATAAAAAAATCGTCTTCATCCCAGCGTTTCATTCCTACTTACTTAGATTGTTTTTTCAGAGCCCATGGTACGATTAAATCATAACCTAGAATATATGTTTAGGAGTTAATAGTCTCTGGCCTTCTCTGCCAGCTGCCTTTGCAGGTTGGAAAAAAAAATATGATAGTAACATAAAGAATTTAAAAGGAAAGCTATCATCGCTGGTAAGGCTGTACAATATTACAAGTAATAAATATTACTTTCCCGCCCACGCGCCCTTTACAAGTTTATCAAAATACAAGTAACTTAACTTGTAAAGGGTAACTACAAGTAACTAAAACTTCGTGCCACGCGTGCGGCGATGCGGTGGACACGGCGCAACATACCCTAGCGGTATGTGCGCCGTGGGCACCGCAACGTGATGCATTGGTGGCGAAGGTCGGCCAGGACCTCTCACTGGCTAGTATAGCGAGAGCTATACTAGTGAGTGACGAGGCCTGGAAGGCTTTCGCTGCCTTTTGCGAGCACGTGATGGCAGCGAAGGAGGCGGCGGAGCGCGAGCGAGAGGCGGATCCTCTCGCCCCCGCGCTTCGCAAGGCACGTAGAGGGAGGAGACGACGCGAATACTTGCGTCTCCTTCCCCTGCGAGGAGCAGGTCCGCTGGTGCGTGGGGCTGTAACCCCGCCACCGGCATTGCACGGACCTCCTCCTACGCCTGGTGGGGACGGCACAGCTCTCCCGGCTGTCCCCACTCCCTCCCCCGACCTCGGGGGAGGAAGCGCCGCCGTGTAGGCGGACTTCCGTCCGGGAGAGGTCGTGGTGCCAGGTTTCGTACCTCACCCCACGACCTCTCCCATTATGGACGATGAGGGAGAGCCCCAGGAGTTTTAGTCGGTATACCCCCGCCTTCTGCGGGGGGGAGTCCGACATAACCCATCCGTTTACAGACGGATGGGTATGCATAACGCATTTCTCCTAAGTCACAAAAAAAAAAAAAAAGTAACTAAAACTTAACGGCGAAGCAAAAAGGAGGGTTATTATTGTGACCTGTATGTATGGTTATTCATCTGTTCCCTCATAACTTCTAAACTAGTTATCATATTTGAATAAATGAGGTGTTTTTAGAAGCGTCTTGATTGTCTTCTGGTTATAGGTAAAATGACGTTAAAATGAATATAGCGCTCTCTAGGGGACTTAGAGCAAAGACCTAAATAATGCTTGACGGTACCGTGTGAGGTATCAAATAAAAGATCGTTTTTAGCACATTTCAAATATATAATTTGATTAACGCTACTAAAAATATGTTCAATAAAAAACAAAAGGTTAAAAACTAAAACCCGACTATTAATTTTAGCAGAGACAATTTTCTTGTTTCGTACGCTTTTTAGAGCGTGGTTTTTGGCAGTCGGTTTTAGTCTCTAAACTTTATTTTTTAGCCATTTTAAAACCACAAAGCATAAGTGACAGAAGGTGACATCAATGACAATTTATGCGTGGTCCACTTTATCCAGTATATAATACTACTCTTTGGTCCACTTGGCCAATTATACAAACATTATACTGTTTTATTTACGATGGAAGTAAAAAAATCTAGTTCTATATTTGTTTGTTTATAGGGGTATAAAAATTGGCTGCGAACTTCTATTGCAGTATCTGGCAATATTTCAATAAAAAATGTGCGAATAAAACCGCAGGAAACATAGAAGTCCTTGTAATTGGAAACTGGAGGTCTGTTACCAAATTTTCAAGCGCTGCAATTGAATTCGTACGATAGTTAAAGTGGGCCATTCATTGTACTGGTATGAATGTATATATTCAGCCGAATAGCTCGATGTATTGAGGAATAGACTGAATGAGTGAGCAATTTTTTTTTATAGAATAGCCAATCGGGATGACCTCACTCCGCCTGATGGTAAGCGGCCGTGAAATCCAAATATGAGGCTGACAGGCACAAAAGAACTAACAAAGTACTCATTGAGTCTGCCATACTCACCCTGATGGCCTGCTGAGATGCCGCTTCACGTCCCGCCTAAAAGACTGTATGAAGGAGGAAACACATGAGCTGGGAGGGCATTCCATGTCTTGATGGCTCGGGGAAGGAACGAGGAGCCTACCCTCTTGGTGCGCACCGCCATTGTCTGGATGGTATGCGGATGGCAACGCTGTCCAGCACGTGTTGTTCGGAAGTGGAAAGGGCCTCACCTTTCCACTGGGATAAGTTGAAATAACTCATCAGAGCATTCCTTATTATAGAGGCGCTAGAGAACACTTAGGCTGGCAATGTCTCTACGTAGCTGAAGAGGTTTCCCTAGAACCTAGACAGTCCCTAGACTTAGTCACCTCATAATCTCCAACAATACGTATAGCACGTCGCTGCAACCTATCGAGAGCCTCCAGCAAGTACTTAGTAGAACCAACCCAGAGATGGCAGCAATATTCCACACACGGGTGAACCTGTGCCTTGTATAAGAGATAAAGCTGCGCCGGAGTAAAATACCGTCTCACTCTGTTCAGAATCCCGAGTTTACGGGAAGCGTGTTGCATTTGTGTTAGAAAGTAATGAAAACAGTCAATACTCATAGCTTAACAAGCCACAGTACGTTCAGTCAGCAAGAGTTTTACAAAGGTGAGAATAACAACTGACATCAACTCAATACAGTGTACAGAATAGAGTTGCATTATTATCAATGATCGGTGTAGGTACAGCTATTTGAGTTCATTGACCGTAAACATAGATGTTAATATGGACATGCCCCGGGATTCTTATAATAAAATATAAAATAATACAATACAAGTGTGTATTATGTAAACTTGCGAGCGCGCGTTTGTAACTGTTTACTTACAGTTTGTTCCTTCATTTCTTTCTAATGTACGTATCTTGAATTTCGAAAGAACAAATTGATTTTTTAATAAACATGGTATCACAAAGCGTTTATGGATAAGTTCGTAAGGCTGATGTTAATGCTCGTATGCACTCGTATAAACGAAAATAACTGTTAATAGTTACAGAAAAATAAAAATCTATTTTAATGAATTATTTTTCAGTTTATTTTCAATATTCCCAAAAACGTCCTTAGTGCGAAAAGGGGGGCGAATTTTGCTCCCTAATACCGTGAATCAGTAACATTATTTCCAACATGAATAAAGTATATTTTTAATCCCGGGATTCCGGGCTTGTCATATTATTTGAAAAAATCACAAGTACCAAAAATAGCTCTACCTACTCCAATCATTGATTATTATGTAGTATAGGAATAGTGAAATATAGAGGTAACAAGATAATACTCAGGTTCTACATAAGCTATAATTTTAAACAAAGTAGAAAAATACACTCACAGGCACCATAGCGCCCATAGGCCCATAGCGTATTTTTCATAAAAAGTTGCTCACATTCTCGGTTTCTTTAATCATATTTAGAAGATACTGTATGATTAACGTAGATAAATATAGCAGCCAAACACAAAATACCTATGTTCATCACACGAATATTTTTTCGGAGTTAAACTCGAACCCACGAGACGTCAGTAGACCGAGTGTGGGTCACTAAGACATAATTTTATTTTTTGACAATTAATTGATAATCAATCTTAAACACCAGCCCACATAATAATATCCTCCAACCAATTACGGCTACGGCAGTCAGTTGTAATGATCAGCCACGTACCTACGCAGGAAATATAATATTATTATAGTGCTCAAGTGTGTGCGGAAAAACACAACGTCGCTTTAAAGTGCGACTCACTAACCACTGCGCCACCGAGGTAGTCCACATAGCCCTAGTAGAATACACCTTATCGGAAAGATAAAGTAAAGTAAAGTGTCAGCCTATAAACTGTCCCACTGCAGGGCAAAGGCCTCCATCATAGAAATCAAGTTATCGCTACTATGATGGGATTAGGCTTAATCACCACGCTTGCCAAATGCGGATTGGTGAGCACAAACCCGAGCTATGTTCGAAAAATTCGAAACATACTTTTCGCTCGACCCGGGAATTGAACCCAGGACCCCGAGATCACGGCCCGGTACTTAACCCACTAGACCATCAGGGAATCGGAAAGATACGGTACAGCTATATATCTACTAGCTGTGTCCAGTGGACACTGCCAAGACTACCTATAGGCAATCACCAGCTTGATGATTTCCCGAGTATGTGATAATTTGAATACGTATTTTTACTCAGTCGGTAATGAACGTTTATGACGTAGATCATCAGCCTATATACCCCACTAGACCATCAGGAATCGAAAATACGGTACAGCTATATATCTACTAGCTGTGTCCAGTGGACACTGCCCACCATGATCTCCCAAGGTGGATCGCCGGTTTGCACTACGTATGTTTGAGGACAGTCCGAAGTAACAAACCGTCCTTATCAGACAGTAGTAAAGTATCAGCCTATATACTATCCCACTGCAAGGCAAAGGCCTCCATCATAGAAATCAAGTTATCGCTACTATGATGGAATTTGGCTTAATTATCACGCTTGCCAGATGCGGAACGGTGATCACAAACCCGAGCTATGTTCGAAAAATTCGAAACATACTTTTTGGCTCAACCCGGGGATCGATCCCAGGACCCCGATATCACGGCCCGGTACTTAAACTACTTGACCAACAGGGCGTATCAGACAGTAGTAGCACAAAATGTATAAACACAAAAGGCCTTAGCTGACATTGATATCGAAGAATTTATTTATCAACGTATTAGGCAGATATTGAATGGGTTCTCCCAAGGACACACGCAGAAAGGACTATATAGGAGTCTAAGTGCAGAAACAGAAGTCCAATTTACATAACATAACGGTCTATAACAAAATTGTCCCATACCTCCTCGAGAATATACCTATCGCATTCAATTGACTGCCTCGGTGGCGCAGTAGTAGTGTGACCCACTACGCGCTTTAAAGTGACAGCTGCGCAAGAGGTCCCGAGTTCTATGCCCGGGACCAATAATTTGTACCTAAGTTTTCGGTAAGAAATTCTTAGTGGCAGCCCGGAGACTGGTTGTTGGTGGTCTTGTATCCCCGTGCCTCGCTAAGCACGTTAAGATGTTGGTCCCTCACCGGTCGTGTCACGGTAGTGTCCCATCGGAATATGAGGGTAAGGGAATAAATAGAGAGTGCACTTGTATTTGCGCACACTCTTGAGCTCTATAATATATCCTGCGTACGTGGCTGATTGTTGAGATTGGCCGCCGTGGCCGTAATCGGTTAGAGGATATTATCTCTGAAATGTTCCATTCCCGTTGTTTTCTTACAGTAACAGTAAATTGTCTAAACACTTATCGCTTACCTTAACGTTAACGCGCCATTACACCACGTATGTAAATGATACTTTTATGTACATACGACGCAATTTTCTTGATTATACACGATGTTTTATCTAATGATCATCTAAAGGCGAGCGTACATGGTGGTCCGGAACGCACCTATTTTTAAACATGTTTTTTCCTACTATTTTTGATACGCACTATAATAGCATAGTTAGCGAGTGTAGTGTAGTTTTTTATGTGATAGGGTGGTACCACAAAATGGTAAACTCCCCTTCCAGTCGACGTTAAATAGATATTAATCACACTAATTCAGGTTAAGACAAAATCCCACAGATCAATGACCTTTAAATTTGAGCTAGTTGTTATTTAATTAACAGTGGTGCAAGTGACAACTATAATATGTTTGCTGACTTTAATTTTTTTTATTTTATAATAAAACCTTTGAATTTAATCTGAGTAAGGTATAAACCAAACTAGAGGGATAGGAGTAGTTAAATCTTGGTATTTTCGGGATGTAATATTTTTTTATCATCATCGTCAGCCCATTTAAGTCCCCACTGCTGGGGCACGGGCCTCCCTCAATCATATGAGGGGTAATTGCCATACTCACCACACTTGGCAGACGGGATTTTTTTATACCATAAGTCATTAAAATCTCATCTTGGTAATGTTTTACTTGAAAAAATTTTTGGGACCTTCTCAATCGTTACTACTGGTGGCTAACATAGCTAAGTCATCATCATCATCAGCAACCCACACTTGTCCACTGCTGGACATAGGTCTCCCCTAATGCACGCCACTTCTCCCGATTTTCGGCCACTCTCATCCAGCCCACACCAGCCAGCCTTCGAATGTCATCATCCCATCTTGTCGCAGGGCGTCCTACACTACGCTTACCGAGTCGCGGTCTCCACTCAAGGACTTTACGGCCCCAACGGCTGTCAGTTCTGCGGCTAATATGACCAGCCCACTGCCACTTCAGTTTGCTAATTCGGTGGGCTATGTCGGTGACTCTGGTTCTCTGTCGGATTACATCATTTCTGATGCGGTCCTTCAGAGATACTCCGAGCATAGCCCTTTCCATAGCTCTTTGAGCGACTTTGAACCGGTGGACTAGTCCAGCCGTTCTAGTAAGTATACAAGTATTATTAGTATTTTATATATTATTAATATCAAATTTTCAGAACAGTCTTAATTTTCTTCCTCATCCCGTTCGTCTAAACCCATCTTTAGGTACGGCTAAAGCACCCCATAAAGGACACAATGTTCTCCCTGTTTTAATGGGTTATAGTTCATATCTGGGGACATTTTCAGGGATTCTTCCGAGTTTTTGATAGTTATAATGATGATTATGGAACGTAAAAGAAAATCAGCGTCATCACGTTACAAGGAAATTACTTTTATCTCGCCTCATATGTGACGTGGAGCCTTGAACTCTCTCTTATCCAGAGAACGAGGGTGCGGGCGGTTTATTTCACTTCGAAGTTTCCGCCCTGGGCGTCCATTTAGTGGGAAGTACTTCCTTATGGCATTTATGGGGTTTCGACTATCTGAAACATCCGATCGTTTCTGTCTATTAATGCGTGTTGAACGGTTTGACGCAACTAAGCTTAAGACGGTTAATCGACTGGCGTTTGTCGATATGTGCATGATTGTTGCCAAGTTTTATTCTTTAATAAGTATAAATGCCTACTGCCTACATTGCGTGCTAAATATGCTACAGCCAACACGTCTCATAATTAGCTAGAATTAACTGTCGCTTTTGATCAAAAGGGATGCACGGGCAGAGAAAGAGAGATTCAGTCGTGAATCCCATTTCGCTGTAGGCTCTCAGGCTACGCACATAGGAAGGCGCGTACAGTGACCATGGCGTGGTCTAGCATTAGATATGACAAGGACAAATTATAAGTAAAGTATCATCTTTACATTGTCCTACTGCAGGTCAAATGCCTCCTTCATAGAAATCAAGTCTATCACGCTTGCCCAATGTGCATTGGTAATGACAAACCCGCGCTGTTTTAAAAATTCGAAACATAATTTTTGCTCGACCCGGGAATAAAACCCCGGACCCTAATATAATGGCCTGGTAAGAGTATTTATATGAGTACGATATTCAATTATAGAACGATACATGTAATAAGAAATAACATTCATTTTCATCTTTTCCTCATAATCTGCGGATAAGCCCTGTTGGTTTAGTGGTTCTCTAACCACTAAACCAGTGGTTCTCTAACCACTAAACCAACAGGGCGTATCCACAGATTATGAGGAAAAGATGAAAATGAATGTTATTTCTTATTGCATGTATCGTTCTATAATTGAATATCGTTTGATTTCGTAAAATGTTTCCTGCAGTAATAAACTAATATAGTGAGATCGTTCCGAAGAATGAAACCGGAGGCTTATATTATCTCCCAAATTATCTGATATGCTCCGATGCTCATAAAAATGACAAGATCTAGACTACGGTTTAGATCGAAGTGCGTACGTACGTCCTTACTAGTCCCGTACTGATATATAGCTGTATTACTCAGGCTAAGGGACGACGGGCTGGCTGACTTGTGCGGTACTATCGTTCTTATCTTATCAATGGTGTCGAGATTAAAAATAACCCTGTACTGCATATTTGTTTTGAGTTCCTCTATAGGCTTCGGTGGTTTTTACGGTATAGGTGAAGTAATCACTAACCCATAAAAAACAATACTTGTCAAATAATCCAAGTTTCGCACTCAGTTGTTCAACTGTGAAGTGTGATATCTATGCTATTACCAAATCGGTTATTAACTTGGCAATCGGTTGTATTTTCATGCAATGGCATATTTCAATATTCAACAATCGATCGCCAAGATAATTTTACAGACTTGGTAACATAGATCTCACAAGTTTTCACGGTAGAACAACTGAGTGCGAGACTTGGATTTTTTTGACAAGTTTTGTTTTTTATCATTTCATATCATTTCATTTTGTAGTCCACATACTTTTTTCTTTCCGGTACCTTCATCTTCAACTGCAAACGTAACTTTGTAATCCGATACATTTATATGAGATTACAAAGTTATTGATGCATTTATAAAACTGGCTCATAACTACAAAAATAACAATTCCCATGATTAATACACTAAATTCTATTTGTATTCTAAATTTGAAGCGTCTATGTCAGTTAGAAGTGCCTTAGACTTTTGATGATCGGTGAGTCAGTCAGTCAGTGACAAAATACAAAAACTTTAACAAGTTGTCATTTTTAAAATACTTGTTCAAATTGACTAAAATTTTAAATATACCGTGTTTATACAATTCCTGATTAGTTACTGAAAATTCAGCTTCTAGTTTAATCCACAACGAAATTATAGGGGGGTCGAAATGCTTCGAGAAAAGGATGGTAGCCGTGCCGCTTTTTTTGCTCGACTAGGCAGGGGCACTGCCGTGCCCCCAGATACTTATAGAGAATACTTACCTAACGCGCTACCTACCTTAGTTGTAATTTTAAGTACACACCTCAACAGTGTCTCGGGATATTGCGAAAATGATAGTTTTAACATTAAGCACAAATACATATATATAACTCAAAAACTCCAATACCGATTTATTTATTTTTTTCATTACAATAATGATACATTATCCTCTGTTAAGAATATTGGTATTACTTCTGAAAAACGTTATGCCTGCGGGATAACATCAATCATTCCAGGTCCGCCACGCTGTGAAGAGGTAAGCTTAATGCCCTAAAAATTAATTAAAACATGAACAAGGTAAGCTATTGTTATCTTGCTATTGAGGTATTGTAATGTTCTAACTGAGTTTATGACTAAATCCAGCAAAGAATAACCCATTTCAAACCGCGGAGCAAGAAACTGTAACGTTCTTTGCGTTTCATACAAGTTTTTAGAAGTTTGTATGAAGCACATTTTTTGCGACCGTTTCTTGCTCTGCGTTTTAAAATTGGTTATTTTAGTAGCGGTGGGCGATTATGAATGATCGGCATAATTGATTTATTTTGAACTACAAACGTTAATAATCGATTATGAAATTAGTAACTAATATGTTTTCATAATCGAATGATCTTACTAATTAGTACTACTAATCGTGTTTTATGAAGTCAATTGACACTTTGACAGTTGCTCCGCCACTTTAGTAGTAGGAGGTTGTTCTTTCCAATGTTAACATAATTTTAAAAATCTCAATAAAGAGATTCAGCAACTCGCTTCACCGTCCAATTTCAACGAGAAACGTATCTCCTTAATTAATCACTTGACATTGGCAAATTTGTGTCTACTAATTTAGTAACTACTAACCGTTATAATCCAGATATCTCGAGACATTTTCATAATCGAATGATATCATCACTATATCTCATAATCGCTCACGGCAAATTTTTAGTGGATTTGGTCATAAACTCAGTTAAATCATTACATTAGCTCGCTAGCAAGACAACAAAATGTACCCTTTTTATATATTTTTTTATTTACCTTTTAGGGCCATCAACTTACCCCTTAACAGTGTGGCCCGCCTAGAATAATTGATGTTTTCCCGTAGGAATGAGAAGTTTTCTCGATGTAACTATAGACTTTCTTAATAGCGGAAAATTCATCATATGTCATTGTAAATTTTGAAATCTATAACGTAGTTTTTGAGTTATATAATATTTATACACATAATGTTAAAACGATATTTTTAGACATCCGGGAAATCAATACTGGGGAAAGGAGGGTTTCCAAGGTTGGTAGCGCACTTTTGAATCCACTGGTTTCGCGGGTGTCCATGGCTACGGCAATCGATTTCCATCAGGTGATCCGACTGCTCGTCAGCCACCTATCACTTAAAAAAGACATAGTTAAGGTGTGTAATTGGTAAATATTTTTGTTAAGTACTGTTTTTATTTTAATAAGTGTTTGCTGAGTCGATAAAAAAGAGCTACCATTCTCAACCTTTTAGAAAATTTATCTAAAAACAGTATAATCTAGTTAAGTGGCTATTTGAAAAGCTAGCTTAGGTACTCCATTTCTTATTTGTTAAGTGCCAGACATAAGATTAATTTAAATTGGTTTTTTATTTTTAATTCTCTATCAGAAACTTCTCAAGATGAAACATGGTTTTCAAATACCTATACTGTATTTAATTTAACTGATGAATATATTCGTTCGTGTAGTCATTCTGCCTGATTTATGATATTCTGTCACTGAATTCACATCTACATGGCACGTGAGAATCCCGCTAACTAGATGTGTGTACCTAACTCTTTACTGAAACGACTCAGTTATCCGACTCAGCCTAATGATATACTGTTCCGAATCTTTGACGTTCGCTCCGAAAGTATCATTCGACTCAAATGGATCTCGAGTTTGAGTGAACTGAATGATCCGAATAAGCTGAATGATCTGATGAGCCGAATGATCCGTATGAGCTGAATGATTCAAGTGAGCCGAATGATCCGATGAGCCGAATGATCCGTATGAGCTGAATGATCCGAGTGAGCCGAATGAGCGGATCTTTGAGAGTTGTTCCAAATGAAGCGTTTCACTATTCCGCATCTCTGCACTGATCCAGATGCAAATGTTCCAATCTTTTGAAAGATACGTCTTTGCCAAGTCTACTGCTAACACACCTAACACTATTAAGACACGCACTAGAGCTTTAATAATTATCATCATAACACAGCTCTGTATTTAGGCTTAAGGTGAAGGGAACCTCTCTGATAAGTAGAAGGCTTGAATGATGAACTCAATGGTTATAATGGTATTTGCCCCGATAAGTCCTTGCCTTTCTTTGATATAGCTTCCAGGACTAAACTTGCATTCGAAGAAGCTTATGAGTTTGTCAAATATTCTCTTGGGCAGGGCACACTAGCGATGCCAAGTGATTGAAATTGTTAGCAACTAAACTGGATATCTTTTTAACAATTTCGATGCTTCAGCCTCTCGAAAAGAACTTATATTATTTTTTTAATACTTACACTTAACGTTTTAGTCTGCTTTTGTATTACTGTTTGAATTACCGGCAAAACGGCCACTTATGGCTTTAATCCAAATTTCGAGTACAAGAACAGACCAAAAAGTAGTGTTAATACTACAGTATAAATATTTGCTTAGAGATTTGGAGTTCCGAAATTGTTTAAAATAGATCCGGATTAGTAGTTAACAATTTAATTCGATTGGCGTGGCTAGTTAGGGGTACCCGTCGCCTTCAGAAATAGGAAAACTAGTTCGTTTATACAGTGTCTCTATTAGAAATATTGCTACCATCATCAGTGTGCGGTATGTCGCAGTAAAAAGAAAATAGATAGAAAATATTCAGGGGCACCTATGGGTAAATGACAGAGGCACTATGCATAAAATTACTAACATAACTGGAATGTACAACAACGCATACAACAAAGGTGTAGAACAGTACGATTTGTGAGAGAGAGGAGAATGAGACAATAATGAGATGTTTAGATGCAGCAATTCATAAAACCAATTACATATTTACTAATTATTAAAAACATTAATAAATCATATTCATAAAATATCTTAAAAGAGAATAAAGTTTTGCAGCCTTGAACAGGTGGTGGCAAATTATTCCAGCATAAACATATTGCTAACATAATGCATGTCTAAATGTTTGCCACTTTGATCGGTCCCTAGCCATGTACAGTAAGTAAGTAACAGTGAGGTGTATAAGGGCAGCTCCTACTTTTTAGACAAAGCACCTTGATAACTCGGTAAATGAAGTTTAGTAGAACGCCAGGCCAATTAGAGTGACAATTCACGCAAGACAGCTGGCAGGAACTGGATAATTCAGCATTGATTACTACAAACAAACAGTGTTACGCTATCCAACAATTAGTCAATATAGACTTTTTAATACTATTCAAATTAGAAAATTATGCTGAATCTAGCCACCTTTACCAAATGCATGTCCATGGTTTTTGCGAGATTGCATATCTAAAGTGCAGCTACCTTAAATTACTTAGCTAAAACATGTGTATAACATGTAATAAAAAAATCTTTTACTTTTAAAACAGACATTTCTATTTCTACTACCGCGCGTAGTAATACTATGGAATCAGCTACCAACAATGGTGTTTCCAAACAGATACGACCTGGTGATCTTCAATAAAAGAGCTTATTCCTCCCTTAAGAGCCGGATACGCATCCGTGATGCCCCGTGTGTCGAAGATGTCCATGGGCGGCGGTAATCTCTCCCCATCATGTGAGCCGTCTGCACGTTTGTCTCCCATAATTAAAAAAAAATCTATCGCATTTTAATCGCGTTTTCCAATAGTTTTGGAACTTACTGCATTTTAACTTGTGAACGGTGGCACTTTAGTCAATTATTATCACTATACGCATTAACATCTGCTCGAATCCCGATAAGATACTCGTACTTACCATTAGATATGCGCAAGAGCAATAATAATCATAAAGCAGCCCCGTACCCAGGCCCAAGTTGCTATATTGGATGCTCACTAAACTAATTTCTCGCCCTCAAACTTAATCCATCTCTAACGACTACCATTATGGCGCCCGATAGAAACTACTGCGCCAGGTTATGACGAAAATTATGTGAACGGAGATCGTTTATAACTAGAAACAAGTTACTTACTATGTGCAACCCGGGTGAAATAGTCTATTTTATAATCTTTTGAACTTTAAAAGTTGAGTAAATGGCAATACTTTTTACGTATGTTTAGATAGATGATGACGGGGTGAAAAAGTCGCTCTTGTAACTACACTTTTTTTTTGTACACCCAGGGAAAATGCGTTACGCATATCCGTCCGCCTTGGGGCAGACGGGTAATGTCGGAGCCCGCCTAGACGGCGGGGACGGAGGACGCTGTTTTATTTTTTTGTAATTGATTTATTAGAAAATAATTTATCTATTTTATTTTGAGGCGGAAAGTGAGAAAATAGTAGAAAAGTATTTTCTGGATTTGACTCCACCAGCTATCACATGAACCCGAATGGTTCTGTCGGCGAACTCCCCGTCCACGATACGTTCTGTCAGCGAATTCGCGACTAGTTCTTAGGTGAAAGGTTCTGTCGGGGAACTCCCTATAGATGAAAAGTTCTGTCGGAGAACAGTTCTTAGATGAAAGGATAAGTACTCCCCGTCGACGATACGTTCTGTCGGCGAATAGTTCTTAGATGAAAGGTTCTGTCTGGGAACTCCCCATAGATGAAAAGTTCTGTCGGAGAATAGTTCTTAGATGAAAGGTTCTGTCAGCGTAAGTACTCCCCGTAGACGATACGTTCTGTTGGTGAATAGTTCTTAGGTGAAAGGTTCTGTCTGGGAACTCCCCATAGATGAAAAGTTCTGTCGGAGAATAGTTCTTAGATGAAAGGTTCTGTCAGCGTAAGTACTCCCCGTTGACGATACGTTCTGTCGGAGAATAGTTCCATAGGTGAAAGATACTGTCGGCAACATTTTGCCGGTGACGAAACGTTATGTCGAAGAAAAGCCAAACAGCGAAATGACTGTCTGAGAAACGTTTCAGATTCATATTTTAGAAAAGCATCAAGAGTTACAAATAGTCTTTTGCCATGAGTTTTTACTAGATTTTCAGGTATGTGTATAAGTCTTGTTGCAGTTTCCCTATAGTTTCTTATTTTGAAGTTAAAACATTAATGAAGATAAAATAGTGTATGAAACTGCACATAGCTCGGTATTAAAACACTCGCGAATGCTGTTAATGTTTTTTAAAATCTCTCTCGTGTTTTAATAACCCTAATTATGTGACAGTCACATAAACTACTATTACGTAATAAAATTGAAAAAGTATTTTTTATAGCTAGTATTATTGTACGTCAGAGACGTAGTCAACTCTACCAATGTCAAGTGAGTAGTGACACATATCAGGAATTGAATTGACCGGTGATTTGAGTTGTTAAGTTTTCTGTTTCGAATATCACCACATATAACAAAACAAAACGTAAACATAGAGAGCACAGTATTAAATGGGAGGTTCATTTTAATTTATTTTACGGTCTTGGTTAATATCATTACACAGGTTGTACATAGATAGTTTATATATGAGGAAAAGGATAAGGTCAAAAGGCAAGTGAAGTTGATAGGACGGGGAATTTTGGGGCTAGGACGTCATATGATGAGGTAGAATACTCTCAGCAGTTAAAGAAAATGTATTCAGGTGTACCAGCGTAGCAAAGGTTCGCTGTCTTTCACACGAATCTTGTTTGAAAATACTGGAGTACAAGCGTGGCCAATACGCAGACGGCAGATTGTAGACCTTATAAAGGATTTACTTTTTGGGCAATACGGACGGAGTTTTGATTGACATGTGCGTCTGTGTGTTTAAGAAAAAACATTTTAATAAAATTTGGCTATGATAGTTAGTTGAAAAGTGACTAATTCATTTTAATTATTTTTCTTTTCACTTTACTTACTTCATTAAAAAATATATATCTACTACGTTCACTTTGGCGAACGACAAATCGTTTTCATTACAAAATCTAAAAGCACGTCTATTCCGGTTTGCAGCATAAGAAATGAATTAGTTTTTTCCTTTTAATCCTCATTTTTACCTTCCTCATATAAAAATGAAACACATTGAGTTTCACATTTTTCCCAGTCGATAGCAGTATTTTTCAAGGAGGGTCATGAAATGAATCACAAACGACTCTCTTAGCATTTTTTAATTAATCGGTTTTCCGATGTCTTTTCTACTTTAGAATCAGTATTATTGCCGGTGTTTATATTAGATATAGGTACGTGAATTTGAAACAACTCCTTGCTATGAAAGGAAAGGAAAGCTCTTGATTTCAGTCGCAAAAACCGTCAAAGCATAACTACATTGATTTAACTTTTGACCGTGGGAGAGCCACGGTTCGCCATGAATATGCTGCCTTGACTAGAGTGATACCACGGTCTCGTAGCAAACCGGCATGATGCAACACCTGCGCTATGTTTTGCCGAGTGAGTAATGATTCTAGGAGGCCCATCAAGATGAGAGGGGAGCTTTATTTTTCGTAGTTATTGTTCAGTATATTCGCTCTCCTCAGCCTGATGGTAAGCAAGAGAAGAGCCCAAGTTGCAATTACAACGAAAGCGATGTCAAGGTATCACCTCCGTTGGCACCGCCATACTAGCACGCGAGAGGCTTCTTCACGTTCTTCGTCTTGAAGGAATCCATATTGTAGAAAGGAAATTATGGCGGAAATGTCTATATTTTTTTGAAACATCATAATTATAACTAAGGTATTGGGAAGTCCCAACACGATAACGTAGACCACACATAATACGGTATTAAGACGCTTCATTTTACATAGCTGGATACTGTGTTACATAGTTACTACAAGTATGTGTCCTGTACATCAGTAACTGGCGAGTTTCTTGTTGCTTCAAAGCCTGGGTTTCGTTTTCCTACTGCAACTCCTCCACTTCGCACGGTCTTAGGTATCTATGTACAACGAAGACAATGATAAATAAAACCATTTTTCATGAAAATACGTCTAATGAGTCAAAGTGGTTTGTGAAAAATGAATCACAATATCGAAGGTGGACTTCCAGAGTCCTGCATCATGGTCCAAACGTACCCTGGCACCGCAGCGACAACTTTGGACGTAACTAGGAATTACACGCTAAGATGAGAATCATGTCTGTCTAAAAAAATACTATTCACTTTTCTCTAGTCTTTAGGGAAGTACTTCAGCCAACAGCGAAATCCGTACGCAATAGAAATTTTCTTTCGAACCGTTTAATACAAATTGTCGGTATTTAAACGACATAATTTGTAATGACTTTAATAACATACCTTTATATCTGTCTGAATTAGTGTTGTGGAACTACCGATAATTTCCCTATCAACAGTTGACCTCAAAAATCATTCAGACTATCGATAGTACTATCGATATTCTTGCTATTGGTCAAAACTATCGATAGATTAAAATGCGATAGTATCGATAGCATTTGTGTTTTATTCAACAGAATTTATCAAATACTATCGATACTATAGATAGTTTTGTACTATCGATAATCAACTATGTTTCAATAGTATTGCTGCCTGATTAAATGTGTATCGGACACTCTATCAATACTATCGGCACATATATTATAATACTAGGTATTGGACATTAAACAATCGATAGTATTAGCGTTATAAATAGTATTGATCTAATTTTACTATCGATACTAATAACAACCAGCTATAGTATCAATAGACTATCGATACTATTGATTTTACTTTTACTATCGATAGTCTATCAAGAGTGGACTATCGATAAGCAACACTAGTCTGAACAAAAGTAAAAAACTAAATCTTGTTACCTGTATTCCGCTCCTGGAGAAACAGTATTCCACGTCGGAGGTAATCTAGATGTTTCTCTGCTTAGCGACCACGACGCTTAGACAATAACATTCCTGTTTAGGACCGCCTAACAGTGCGGTGACGATTAAAGCTGTACTTACCGCATTTTAGTTTGCTTCTAACGAGCACTGTCTGTCTGTTTTCTTAGTTTTTATGGGTTTTGTTTGTGTAAATTAATGGATATTAAAGGTACTGAGATTTTTGAACCTTAAATTTGGGTTTTACTTGCAAAGCAAGCCATGATTTCTTTCTTTCCTACAGAAAAAAAAACAACCCAAATTGAAACGGATTTTTGAAGAAAAAAAATATATTGCCAGTAATTTTTTTTCTACAGTTTTGCTTCATGGATAACTTGTCTATGTTATATGTAATTTTTCTTCTTCGACTAATATGAAAAAGCAGATTAATTCCTGGGTCTATCTTCGCAAAAATTTAAGTAAAACATGTTAAAACTAAAAGTCTGTACCAACCCAAGTTTAAGCTCTGTGTTTAATTATGTTCTTACACATATTTTCGTAAAATAAATATCTTAATCTTAAGTGTTTTTGGACCAATTACAAAAATTCATATTTCTTCTTTAGGATGAAGAAAGTTGAAATTTAACATGCTAAGGCGTGTAAATTCCGTTTTGCAAAGCAATCACTTTAGAGCCCAGGGAACGCATAAACCATGACATGTTTCAGAATTTGGGGAGTCTGGAAATTATAATGAAGCGACTGCCGTCTGATTTTCGCAACCCTTGAACAGGAGTTCCAGATTGTAGCATCTCGGCACACACGATAAGGATTATCTATAAGACCTACTGTTATCTCTGTCACGTACGCTACGTCAGCAGACCTTACCACGTATGTGATAAGAGATGACGTCAGTCATCTCTAGTATATAAGCCTTAGAGATGTTCTCTCATCATGCCATTTGCATTATCAGTAATAAACCAGTTACATATACAAGACCTGGTGCATCATTTCTTCCGGGCCACCAGCTGCCTCCCGGCGGACTGGTGGCCTACCAACAATATCTTCGGTTACCCGGCATCATAATCATGGGTACACGTTTTGAGAAAATATCCGAAAGTTTTTCCCTCACTATCGGACTAATAGTAAAAATACGCACATTATTTGAAAAATGTAAAGGATCATACTCGAATTCGAACCATGACCTTACACAAGGAAGGCGTGTTCTTATCCACTGAGCTAGTATCGCTCAAATTATAAACACCGTTACATATCAAGGAAAATGTTCACAATCAGGCTGATATCCCATGCCTCTCCGAGATACGTCACACTGTCACTGAGGGCTGGCATCGCGTGGAATGATGGATGAATGGCGAAACATTAATTTAAAACTTACGCGGCGACCTACTCTCAAATTGTATTGGAATTTTGAAAGGTCATGTGCTAGATGCTGCTAATAGCCGCCCTTATTTGGCACGTGACGAAATTCGGAACTATTCGTGTTTTTGATATTTTTCCTAAGAAAAAACTGTACAACGCACCCTGTCAATATCAGTAAAGTGATTTATGGTCCTAGTCGCAATTTACCTTGACTGCTAAATTTGTTATTAAATGTAAATGATTTTATTGGAACGATGGCGCATTTGGTAGTGACCCTGCCTCTTATGCCAAAGATCGGGTGTTCGATTATGTTATATGATAAATATTCGACTGCCTTGGTGGCGCAGTGGTTAGTGGGTCGCACTTTAAAGTAACGGCTGCGCAAGAGGTTCGATCCCCAGGTCGGGTCAAAATTTTGTAACTAAGTTTTCTTTAAGAAATTTTTAGTGGCAGCCCGGAGTCTGGAAGTTGGCGGTCTTGTACCCCGTGCCTAGGTAAAGCACGTTAAGCCGTTGGTCCTGCAGCCCAATCCCCCTCTGGTCATGTCACATTAGTGTCCCATCGATATATGAGTGTAAGGGAATAAGAGAGTGCACTTTTGTTTGTGCACACACTTGAGCACTATAATATATCCTGCGTACGTGGCTGATCGTTGAGATTGCACGCCGTAGCCGTAATCGGATTGGAGGATATTATTATGATAAATATTTCTTCAGCCCTGGGTCATTTTTAGTGTACTGTAAATGATAGTCTGTCTAAGATATGAAATGATCGAATACACACCATGTTTTTTTTTTAATATCGAAAATAAGAAATGTCTGCTCCTCTCTATGCCAATTTGCAATGCCTACCAAGGCGCATATGTTCTTTGTTGATTGTGTAATGTTACAACATACATAGTCATATGTAATGTTAATAATATAATAAAAAAAATCAATGCAACGTGATTACCTTTCTTAAACTATATTTGAGTCGATTTTTTAAGATTTTTTACTTCTAGACGAACGAATAATATAAATAGGCTAAATTATTCAAGAAATCGGTTTTATTTACCTAAAACATTTTGCGCTGGTACTATTGGGACTGGCACAGAGTAATAAGATTCATGTGTTTGATCAATGTTCGTTTAGTGATCCCTTAAATGTATTAAAGATACATACGAGTATTCGATTTATAAACAAATACCTTAATAAAAGTCAAACATTTGATTTGCATTGTAAATAACAATAATTCATTAAATATTGATCGATTTCATCGCAAATGAATTCCGAAAATACTGAAATTCAAAACATTGGCACAATTCAGTTTACATTGAAACAACACCCTGCGTGTTACCGAAGATATTCAATATCTATATAATATAAATTTACATATAAACCTACTACTAAGCTTGCATATCTTATGTAAGATACGATCTGCGGGTTTCCCTCACCCAATCTACAGTGTTTTTATGGCCCCAACGTGATAGGGGAACGCCTATCGTTTGGGGAAAAGATTACCCCTAAATTGCCACCTATTTAAATATACGACTCGTGCGTCATGATAACAAACGTAATTATTATGTAAGGCTGTATGACAGTTTGCCAATTCACCTTCGGAAAAAAAAACATTTTTTTTTCTTTGAATAAGTAGTGGGAATATGTTTGTACGAATAAGTTCACAGGGATAAAAAATACTATGTAAAATGTATGGTGAGAATATTGATAGGGAAAAAACATCCCAAACTTCAGCTTCTTCCTCTGGACTGTATCCAGCGAAAGGCAGTTAGAATTATCGACAACCAGGACGGCAGTTCTCGTACAATCAACATTAATGTCAAATTAAAGATTAGTATGGACGAATGTATAAAATTTCTAAATCTTCAATGTCGAATGCACGAGAAAAAGCCTCTCGTTTCATTGCGACTCTTGACGCAACGCTCGATCCTTTGTCACCACGTAGAGATGTAGCATCACTGTGTCTTTTATTGCATCTACAATGAGGTCTGTTCCGAGGAGTATTTCGGTCTTATTCCAGCTGCAATTTTTCACCATCATGCTTCACCCCAAAACTCCAAATTCCATCCTCATTCACCGGATAGATTTTATTCCACCATGTGCGTATTTCACAGCACTTCCTACCCCGCGTAGTAAAACTATAGAATCAGCTACCAACTATAGTGTTTCCGAACAGATGTGAACTGGTGATCTTTAAGAAAAGAGCTTATACCTCCCTTAAGTTCTGTGATGCCTCATGTGTTGCAGATGTCCATGGGCGGCGGTAATCGCTTACCATCAGGTGGGCCGTCTGCTCGTTTATCAGGCATAATGCAAACTCTAAGTCTTACTCTTCAGTCTAAGTTATCGAATGTATATTTAACTATAAATATTACAAAGAAAGTTTCTCTGGACGATTTTAAAAGCCTTGCAACTTGAAGATATTCTAAAATTGGTGATTTTACATACATTTTTCGAGTGGTGTGATGTGGACAAGTTGCTATGGACTTAACGATTTCACTAAGAGTGGTCTAGAATTTTATAAACACTTCTACGGTGTTTAATTATATAAATGTGACTTTGACTGAAATCGATAAATCCACAGGTACTCAACTATTTATCTTTAATCGAATCAAATTAAAAAAAAAATTGCATATGTGCACAACACTTACAATTCACCATACATTGAAATAATTTAAAGCAATTAAAAACTATGTAATTTATTTTACATAAGGTTTGCAAATTACTCTCACAAAGAACATAGTCGTTTACACAATGAATAGCATTAAAATATATTATACATAATACTACCTCACTATTAAACAAAGAACTGAATGTTATAAATAGACATAAGAGTTTTAGCAAAATGGGTAGTCTTAAAAGCGTGAAACCACAGCAGCTTTAGAAACCATTTCACATGGCAGAATTAATGCGAGAACAAAATATATTCTAGACAAATCGGCTCACGGTATTAACTATTTACATACAAATACGTTAGCGAATTAATTTCAAAGTTTCCCTGTATTTGAAAACAGGCGGTTACTGTCTATAAATTTAGTTTGCCTATCAAAGTAGGCCGCTTTTCACATGTCAGTTTAGATCAAAACCTCTCGACTGTGAAAGTGCTGTGAAACTAATTATCTCAATATGACTCCAGCCAATGTTTATTAATTGACGGATCAAATCGAAATATATTTTGGTTGAAAGACGTAATGAAACGGAACAGAACATTCACTAAAATCACTCAGACGAGTGAACCGTTTCAAATTTAATTGGGCTAAATGAAAACGGCAAAGATACCTTTTACATTACGAGTAATTTTAAAAATAAAATGAGAATGAATGAGAAAATGCTGGTACGATCACTATGTCCCTAAAAACAAAATAAAATGTACACAAGTTTTTTGTTCGTTATTTGTGTTGTAAAAAATCAGTTATTATATTTTTCAAAAGGAATACTGCTGTCACCTAATCAATCACCATAATGATGCGTGGTGATGCGTCATTTCAAATATTTTAAATTTTTTGGTATATTAACAAATGCGTATTCATCTTAGAACGTCAATGTGTCAGAAGTTGTATGAATGTAACATTATTATTGCCTATTTAACTATATTATCATTATATATTATTCTATACCGCATCTATCATGCGGAGTGCTTTAAGGAAATGTTTGATCCCTGTAGCTGAATTCTTAGCATCGAACCGCACGCAAGCGATTGTCATTCAATCCCCATCATCTCGACGGATGGATGGCGGTCTAATACTGCGCGTTTCTCGCGGAACCACGTACCTCAGTTCAGTAGAACGGTTTGGCTACGGGAATATTTCCTGATGGTTACGACTTAGGTACTTTCAAGAGGAGAGCGTAGGTACTCTTTTTTTTTCTTCCTCTCTGATTTCGCGGATGTTCATGGGCGGCGTTGATTACTTTCCATCAAGTGACTCGCTTGCTCGTTTGACGCCTCTAGCATAAAAAAAATTTCTGGTCGATAAAATAAATTAAGACTGATAGATACAATCGTTCGATCGGATCGTGGTTCAGGCGTGGTAAGAGTTTCTACCATTAGCTCGGCGGAAATAATCGCGAGAAAACCTGCACGTTTCGGATACTTTCTGAAACGTATAACCATGATTCAGTTGATCAGACGGCAGTCGTTTCATTACAATTACCAGACTTCACAAATCCTGAACCCTGGGCTCCACTGCGACAGCTTAGCAACCAAGAACTACATACTAAGATGAGAAGGACTACAACCACTCTCATCATTTCAGCTAATAGATGTCCACTACTGGACATAGGCCTCCCCCAATGTTCTCCACACAGATCGGCCCTGTGCCGCCCGCATTCAATGGATTCCCGCGATCTTCACCAGATCATCGGTCCACCTTGTGGGGGGCCTGCCACGGCTGCGACTTCCTGTACGTTGCCTCCACCCGAGGACCTTTCCGCCTCAACGGCCGTCTGTTCTCCTCGCTATGTGCCCTGCCCATTGCCACTTGAGGCATGCAATCCTTTGGGCTATGTCTGTGACTTAAGTTCTCCTGCGGATCTCATAATTTCTGATACGATCACGCAGGGAGACTCCAAACATAGCCCTCTCCATTGCTCTCTGGGTGACTTTGAGCCTCCTTAATCTGCACATTGTAAGCGGCCACGTTTCGGTTCCTTATGTCATCACTGGCAACACACACATTGAAGACTTTCGTCTTGAGACACTGCGGTAGATGAGCCGAAAATATGCTGCGTAGCTTCCCGAACGCTGCCCAGCCGAGTTGGATTCGTCGATAGACCTCTTTCTTTCTTTTTACAACCACTCTAGTAATCACCCTACACAACCTACATTTTACAAAGCTCATCTTAGAAGCAAATAAAAATATATTAAAAATACTGTCATTGCTGCGAGCCGTAAATACATTTTGTCACAGTGTATGTTAAAAATACTCAAAAAATAATATAAGACTTACTAGGTACTGCAAGAACAACCAAAATATTTTTGTTGCTTTTATTTCATTTCACGAGATCCCGAACCAGGTGGCTGAGTTTTTTGTTGCACAAAAAGAGCAAATTACTAGTGGTGCAAGTATAAATTGAAAGTGTATTTTGAATGGTGGACTCGTTTCAACGCTTTGACTTGCCAATCTTTTCAGTGAGGATAATGTGGCGGGGTACATTCAGAACTCCGTACGTATCCTATTTGAACGAGTGCAGGTTGATATGCATAGAAACGATCCATTCGAAATACGAGCGAAACTGCAGGAGGAAATACAAGGAAATGGGTTTATGTCACAAACCTTCCCTTTCATTGTGAAACTGTGGAATACATCAGACATTTTAATGAGAGGCTGTTTGGATAATATAATTCAATTATCTTTTTACTTCTATAAGACAAATTACGTACAAAAACATTAATAGTATAAGTATTTATATAGATAATATATAGATTCTCAAATTGTTAACAAAACAAACGGTTAACCAAAACTCATAGAAGTTATAATCTGGTTATGAAAAGGCATAAAGAGAATATAAAAAACGCGTAGCTACAATTTTTTATGTACTTTTTTTGAGTAAGGGCCTCGTTCACCATCTCTGAGTAAAGTTAGTATCTCTGAGTAGGCTACTCGTCGATTAAAGTGAACAGTATTTTTTTTAATAATTTCACCATCTCCGAGGAACGATAATTAATGGGTAAAGTGCCATGTAACTTACTAGTAGCTTCGACTATTGAGTAAAAGATTTTATTGACAATTATGTCAATGGCCTCGTTGCATATCTTCTTCGTCTTTCCAATACAAAATTGGAAATTCTTAGTGTCAGTCCGGAATCTGGAAGTTGGCGGTATTGTACCCACATGCCTCGGAAAGCACGTTAAGCCGTTGGTCCTGAGTCCAATCGCTTTTCGGTCATGTCACGCTGGTGTCCCATTGGAATATGAGGGTAAGGGAGTAGAGAGAGCGCTTGTGTTTGCGCACACACTTAAGCACTATAAACATTATTCAATACAAAGAATTCCTAGAACTAGGGTTTTTAATGTGTGTGTTGATTATTTTTTAGAACTAGACGATCACGATTTTTTTGCAAGATTTTGCGTATTCAATTACAATGCATGCAGAGAACCACGCATAATTTAATAAAACAAGAAAAAAATTATTGATATCATCCAACCGATTACGGCTACGTCAGCCAATCGTAACGATCAGCCACGTACGCAGGATATATTATAGTGTTCAAGTGTGTGCGCAAACACAAGTGCACTCGCTATTCCCTTACTCTCGTATTAGTAATAATAACCAAAACCCAAAGGTAAGCGACAAAAATCAGTGTAGGTGATACTTATTGTAATACAGTTGAACTTTACCTTACTATTTACTTTACTTTACCATACATACATTCAAACCTATGTAGTAATTACTTTAAGTTGATTATTAGGAATCAAGCAGTTTCATCATGCCTCAAATATGCTTGCAATAATAAACACACGAGAAGAATAAAAATAAAGTTTAAAAACTAAAAACCGACTACCAAAAACACGCTCTAAAAAGTACGAAACAAGAAAATTGTCTCTGCTGAAATTATTACGCCGTATTGCCGTGGTCATATGCCGCATTGATATTATTTTATTTTTATAATGAATCTGTTTAAGTGCAGCAATTTCAGCAGAGACAATTTTCTTGTTTCGTACTTTTTAGAGCGTGTTTTTGGTAGTCGGGTTTAAGTTTTTAAACTTTATTTTTATTAAACATATTTTTAGTTATGTAAATAAAATTACATATGTGAAATGTGCTAAAAAAGCTATTTCATTTGATACCCCACACGGTCCCGTCAAGCATTTTTTTTTAGTTTCTTTATCTAAGTCCCCTAGATGGTGCTGTACTCAATTTAATGTGACGTCATGTCGCTTATATTGTTACAGATTGTCTTGTCAAAACAATCAAGACGCTTCTAACGACACCTCATTTGTTCAAATATGATAACTAGTTTAGAAGTTATGAGGGAACAGATGAACAACCATACATACATACAGGTCAAAATCATAACCCTCCTTTTTGCTTTGCCGTAGTCGGGCTAAAAATACCGCGTGATTTGTTTTTGACGTAAATAACTAGCGCCATTTTAACGTCGCTGTCAGAATTGCGTGAACTAAATAATAAGAATGAATGATTAAAGCGAGTCAATCTTTTAACCGTCGAGTAGCTAATCGGAACTTCATTTTCGTATGTGAAATTGAGAAAACTTACTTCTTACTTTTAATTACTGAGTACTGTTAATCGGAAAGTAACTAATCAGAACTTTACTCAGAGATGGTGAACGTAAGTATCACTAATATTTTGACTATTCAATTAATGTCAACACGATCATTTGCCATCGTTAAAAATAAAAAAGCTAAAAAAAATACGTTTTAATGCGCATATTGTAGATTAAATTTTCATCGATACTTTACACTCAAATATTACGCCCAAATCTGATCTACAAGAATGCTTTACTAGGAAAACATCTAGAAAATCAAAACATGAAACAGAGACCAAGAACAGTGGCAAACAGGAACATGAAACAAAAATGCAACAAACTCTGCTAAGAGCTCTAATTCCGCATCGCCGCGAAGTCCTTGTTCAGTTTAATTAAATTATATTCATCAAAACTACGCAAAGTTAACCTCCAATTAGACATACAGCACTACACTGCTACTTGCAAGTCTTACAACATTAAACAAAGGAAGGGGCGTCAGAGTGCACACAGCGTTTGACAAATGCACCAACAGCGACGCGGGTTCTACAAACGTTCTAATGACGCTGGTTTCAAAAATGCGCCAACAATGACGCGGGTTCTACATACGCGCTAATGATACTGGTTCTGCAAACGCGCTAGTGACGCTGATTCTACGCACGCGCTAACGATACTTATTCTACAAATGCGCTAATAACTATGTTTCTACAAACGCGTTAATGACGCTGTTTCTACAAACTCTCTAATGACCCTGGTTTTACAAACGCGCTAATGACACTGGCCGTCAAACACGCTAATGACGCTGATTCTACAAACGCGCTAATGACACTGGTTCTACAAACGTGCCAATGACACCGGTTTTACAGATGCGCTTTTTATATACATAGTTCACTCAGGTATCCAAAACGCAACGCAACGTGGCGCCAAAAAAAAATCCACGCCTACAGGTATGGTCATGGCCTTCCCAGTAAAAAAACACAGTCGTTGTATCGGAGCTAAGGGTACAAGTGTTGTATTCAGTCTGGGAACCAGTAATGGATTAATCGTTAGAATAATTATCTCCATCCGTATTTTGTGAAACTTACTTTCCGAGAAATTTCTCAAATTGCGGATGGAGACATTTTTTCACGATGTTTTACCACTTTACCACTGAAATAGGATTATACGATTTTCAAAACTCAAACCAAATGGTTAGATTTGAAAAATCCATGCTTGGATTCTGAACTGCTCCTTCTGTTTGGAAAGTACTCGTTCTTATCCACTGAGCTATCATCGATTGGTACCTAGGAGCTGTGGATGCTACAGGAATGACACGCTGACGACAACACGAGTAGACAGAGCGTCATTGACTAGTTGCTTTTTTATGTGATAGGCAGACGACCTCTGCAACACGTTGCGATAGTGTTATTATAGAGCGCTGACAACTTTAGTCTTAAATCGCGAAAATTGTGTGTGATCGGTGCATTTAAAAGCAACGTATGTAGAACGCATAGTCACAAAACTCATTTGAATAATTCAAAGCAATTTAATTCGCGCCAGTGGCGTGTAAGTCGGAAGCGACACTCATTTTCTAATGCAATATACGCCAACTCCAAAGATTTTATGAAGTGGGAAGCCTTTAATTCGCTTTCGAGTACTTACAAATGCGAAGTCCACAATTTGCATACTAAATTGTAAACCAAATAGAGGCCGGGTACACTGTAGAAACGTTTGCGTCTGATAAAGCCAGTTGCTTCTCAGTGTGAAGTCGTTTACATAGCTAACTTTACTTAAGTTAGGAAGATAAAAATGCAACTATCTGCTTGCTCCTCGCGTTTTGTAGTGAAATTCAGATCGCTCTACAGGAATTGAAGAAGCAATTTAATCTTTTTACGAATGAAACTAAGAGTTTTGGCTTGAGGTATATTTAGGTGCGGCTCGTTTGTTGCTCATCAAAATGGTTGCGCTTCGAGAAATACCTCAATCTCACGCTTTTATTGTTTGCAGCTAAAACCGCATAACTGGCGTGACATATTTATAATCTAAACTGGAATGTCCCGGATATTGCAAGAGATGTTGAAAATGGAGTTTGAAATTAATTATATGGCAAATAAAAAAATGTCATTGTTAAGAATGCATCCATTTAACAACACAAAAATACCTTCACTACGTATTTGAATTGATGCCTACGATATATCTAAAATCCCACAAAATAAGTTTGAATATTTCGAAATTAAACCGAAATACAGGGACGTCAGTCATGGCGTTAACGTATCAATTAATTTTATGTTTTTTTTTATTCTTTTAAAAAAAACTTGTTTAATTTACGTGGACTGGGCCGGCCATTTATGTCGCATATCGGATGAGCTTTGGGTCCAAAAAGCCACAGAATGAATGCCCCAAAATGTGAAACGTCCCCGCGGTAGACTGAGGTCACGATATGGCGAGATAAACTCGACGGGTTTTTAAAAGACTGGCCCACAGCAGCCCAGAACCGGAAGAGGTGGAAAAAGGGCTCACAAGCAGTAATAACTAGTTAGGTATCTTAGTTAAGTTGGCGTAGCGAGCCATAGTAAATCTTAGCCTCCGATAATAAAAGCCTCCATCTCGGTTGGTTTTGCGCCACTACCTGCCAGCCATCCACCAAGAATCCGCGCAAATCTTTATCGACCTCATCTTTCCAGTGGTATCGTGGACGGCCGACTGGCCTTTGCTCACTAGGACCTCCCAGGTACGCTCTCTTTACTAGCGCGATTTTCTCCCATTCTCGCCAATGATGGAATAAATATTAATAATTTTCAAAAGTCGCCATTTCTATGAGCACAACACGTAAGGCGAATTGCCGTTTCGGGGGCCTAAGATCCACTTCAGGTCACTGAGCGTAGTAAGTAAATAAATACGTGGGAATGATAAGAAGATACAACGAAAAACAAGAAGAAACTAAATAGGAAGGTATAAAATGGATCCTATTTGCATAATATTGATAGATATCACTTAGGTAAATGCAAAATTCAACCTAAATAATAATTATATCTTTATATTTTCCTCGGTTCTTATTATACAAAAATACTCGTATATTCCTTCCTTATGGAACCAAGTCATTTATCGAGGGTCTTAAAAATTTACGCATTTCATTCTTAAGTCACACGCACACGAACAGCGGAGCATAAATCACTCCGATAGTAAGGAAGTTAACCTTCTAATGGAGAAAGTCGTATATGAAACTATATCGATTTAGCACATCAGAGGTAAGGTGCAACTTCTGTAGATTATCAGTTATCGAGCTGGACTGTCATTTTTCTTGACTTGCAATCCCAGTTTGCATGTTTCTCAGCGGGTAGTATTTTCGAGAAATCGCCTTTGTTACAACTTCCCTATGTTACTGTCACCTATCGCCCCAAGCATCACGTAGCGGATCGAAAAAGTGATCGTGCATTCATGTGATCTTCACTTCGGATCTTTCCGGTCAGAGAAAGGGATTATGTATGATTATCCTTGTACAATCAGTCCCATTACACTAACGACATATTAATCCGAGTCGCATAGTAAATAGCCGGTTTTATCACCCAATTTATCCGATAACAGCAGAAATGAAAATAGTTTGAATAGAATAACCGTGAAGATTTACAGGGAAAATTTAATCTTCTACTCTTTCGAGTGATGTAGTATTATTAGATATTATATAATAATAATAATTCTACTATGTATAATACAGTATGTATAATAATAATTCTGTAAAATTAATTAATTATTTACTCTTACAATTTCAATTTCCCCTATGTTGCTAACTTTTCTATAAGAATGTTGTGAATACTTGTAAGGGCTTACATATATATCCCTAATTGTTATATGCTACTATGTAAACGTTTGTATGTAAAGCTGTAAGTATTCCTAATAAATAAATAAATAAATAAATATTATGTTTATGGATTATATTTTCTTGCAAACATTGTTATTATCTTGGTAATCTACTGTGAGAAAATGCTTGTTATTTACCTTTCATGTTGCTTGTAAAAGTATAAACGCTTTACTTAATTTTTAATCATGGAACAGAGTTTTGTCTTTATAATCTCAACGTTTTTTTCCCGGTTGCAGTCAAAGCCCTGGCTTTGAAGCTTGGGTAGGCTTGTACCATAATGAAGGATTTGATAAGTCTGTTAATTACAATGAAGGGACTACTGTCTGACCTTTCCACAGCTTAGGTAGGGAAACCAGACCTTATGGATATTATATAAAGCAATGAAGTCAATCTAACGTGTAAAATAATATTGCTAATCAAACTTATGTGTAATGATTGAAACGTGTAGCAAAATAATACATCGGAACCCCTATCTTTTTCTTCTCGTGTCGATGCAGATAATTTTATATTTTCCTAGCCCAATATTCCGCCACGCGAACTGCACTGTCGGTAAGCCTGCAAAAGTTCGCCATACGTGCTCCCCCTTGACTACAATATATGTAAACCTATTTTCACTTGCTCACTCTCTCCCATCATGGGAAAAATATAAGTATTTTTTTTACAAATCTATATTAGAAACAATAGGGTAGTTAAAAGGCTGTATTTTGGGTGTGTATTTTTTTAAGTGACTTATGTACGCTCTCCGAATTAGGTATCAGATTGATCTGTTTGATTTGGGTCTTGGTCGTGCTCCTTTCCAAAAAAGGGGATAAAAGTATGGCACATTTCAAATTTTAATCTAGCCGCCTACGAGCTTTTTTTTATATGAGAGGTGGCAGACGAGCAGACGGATCACCTGATGGTAAGCAATTCCGCCGCCCATGGACACCCGCAACAGCAGTGGAGTCACAATTGCGCTGCCAACCTTTTCCCCTTCCCCCCCCATTGGGCCTCCGGTAACCTCACTCACACGGCGAAACACAGTGGAGTACAAACCTAAGTTAATTCTAAATTTTACAGTTAGCACAAATGGACTCAAACCATTCAAGTTGAATCCATCCTTTTGAAATATTTTTAATGCTCTCCCAAAATAATAGACGAAAGAAATAAAGAATTCAAACAACATTACTGACTAGGAAAGACTTGTGTTATATATAAGGATCAGAATAGATATTACAACACTCAAACACTAAAATACACTGGTAAGGTTTGATACCCATCAAACCAACAATCCTTGTAACTAATCCATAATAATCATGAGTTACTTACCTAGAATTTAATTCAATAGGCCTGGGGGACAACATGGATCAAATCTGTGCTTGAAATGAAAATTCTTAAACAACTAAGCTTCAGGAAAAACTTACTTCATAGTGAAACAAAGTCTGACGACCCTGAGTTCAACCACCGCAAAATGCGTTTTTCTTTTGCCTTTCCATCAAAAAGTAATTTCCAGTATGTGCAATCTCGATAAATGCACTCTCTCATACTTTGCCGTAATGTCTCCCGCCTCCCTCCATTTCTCTTGTTTACGACATTAACCATGAGACACGTATGAAATATTAGTTGTAATGTCCAAGTGAGAAAGTTTTCTTGTACGAACATTGAAAACGTACGTTTTAAGTTGTTTCGTGTGCAGGCGGAATAGAATTGCGTTATTACACAATACCGTTTTCATGTACACTTTAAGGCAGCTGTTCTTAAAGTTTCCAACTTTTCTGAATTGCCTAGGGTGTGTATGTGGATACTGAGAGATATACCTAAGTTTCAGCATGTAGGATTCACAGTACAAAATCAAATGACGCCTGGTCTGGTACCCACCTTTTCGATACTTACTTAGTCTATTTTATATTTATATATTAGGCAAGTAGAATTGTAAACAAAAATTCGTAAATGTTTTAAGCTTACGCTTGTGATTCAAGCCTAAACTTATTAGAGTATTTATAATGCACCATTCCTTTCAATGTATTGTAGACTTATTCGTCTTAAATAGTTCTACACAAGAAAATCAAAAGAAAAATTGTAATAATAGTAAGGTATTATAACAGAATAGATATACAGATGTACTTACAACTTTATGATGATTTGTTTTGTCTTATCTATAACCTCTGCTTTCCTGTAAATAGAATAAAGATAAATACCAGACGTAAATTACAATGGATAACCAAAGGTCTCAGAAATAGTTGCTCAACTAAAAAGATATTACGATATAAATACTACTCAACTAGAACTGTCGTAGATCGAGATAAATATTTGAACTATAATAAAATATTGAAAAAATGCACCTTTTCTTCAAAGAAGATAAGTAATAGAAAATACATTTTTAAAAGTAAAACTGTAGGAAGAGCTACATGTACAGTTATTAAAAATGAAACGACATGTATACGGGGTAAAAAATACATAAATGAAATAATAAATAATGATATAGAAATAAAATGTCCAGTAAGTATTGCTTCAGCATTTAATAAATACTTTATATCTCTTACTAATACCCCAAATAGTAAAAAAGAAAATACATGTAATACATTTTTGCCCAATACCATATTTTTAAACCCAGTTAATCAAAATTATGTAATCAAATTAATAAGTAGCCTAAACAATACCCGATCTGAAGGGTTTGATTCAATATCGACAGAAATATTAAAATTATGTAAAGAACAAATTAGCCCCATACTTACATATCTAATAAATTACTCCCTAGAATCTGGTCAATTTCCTCAAAAACTTAAAACATCCGTCGTTAAACCACTACACAAAAAAGGCGACACTACAGATATGGGAAATTACCGGCCCATCACTCTTTTATCAGTATTTTCTAAGATATTTGAAAGGGTCATGCATGACCAATTAAACAGCTTCTTTGAAAAATATAAAACTATAAATAAACTACAAAATGGCTTCCGTAAAAATAAATCTACCACACATGCAGCTTTTAATTTAATACATGATATACTTCAAAATACTTGTAATAAAAACTTTGCGTCTGTTTTATTCCTCGATATGTCGAAAGCTTTCGACCTTGTATCCCATAACCTTCTGCTTAACAAACTAGATCAAAATGGTATCAGAGGACCCGCACAAAACTGGATAAAGTCATACTTAGAATCTAGATCGCAATATGTCGAAATAAACCAGCTAAGCAAAATAGGCACCAAGCCCACTATTCAAACCTTTAGATCCGATCTTCAAAAAAATTGTTACGGTGTTCCTCAAGGTAGCATATTAGGGCCTCTACTGTTTCTCTTGTATATAAACGACTTACCTGAAACTATAATTCACAAGACAATACTGTTTGCTGACGATGTTTCAATAATAGTTACCACAAATAAAACATCCACTCCACAACAACACGAAATAGATATCCTCAATACACTAAAGATAATTATAAATTGGTTAAATAAAAATAATCTTAAACTAAATATAAACAAAACACAACTAATGAATTTCAACAATTTAAAAAAACACCAAATAAAGATAGACTTAGACGGACAAATTATTAAAAGCGCAAATAACGTTACGTTCTTGGGTCTGATCATTAACGAAAAATTCAATTGGAAAGAACACATAGAAAGGGTAAGTACAAAAATAAACAGGTTCTCATTCGCGTTGTAGAAACTGACTAAAGTAGCTAGCATAAATACTGCACTTACAGCATATTTCGCATATGTCGAATCTGTTTTACGGTACGGTTTACTTATCTGGGGAAATGGCACAGATATGCAATCAGTTTTCATTGCACAAAAAAGATGTATACGCTCCATATGTAACATTAAACCAGACATATCCTGTAGGCCTTACTTCAAAGCATTAAACATACTCCCCCTACCATGCCTCTACATACTGGAAATATGTAACTTTGTTATCCAAAATAAAGACTTTTTCCTACTAGCCAAGAACAAAACCGAAAGAAGTCTTAGGCACGCAAACAATTTAGCTGTCAATATCGCCCCCAACACAACTCGTTTTTTAAAAAATTGTTATAGCATGTGCATTAAGATATTTAATAAAATCCCTGAGAGAATAAAAATGCTCCCTACTAATAAATTTAAAACTTTTTTGCGTCATTGGTTATTAGAACAGTCGTTTTATTCAGTTGATGAGTTTCTTACTGTTCTTACTTATAACAGTAAAAAATCCTAACTGTAATCGATACAGAAAATTCCAATGCCTACACATTCTCTAGTATTAAGAAAAATAGTCTGTTTGTATATAGTTTTGACATTAGTTTAAACTGGTAATTTATATTTCTTAAATTATTAATTACTATGATTAACTATTCGCATGTCTTAAAATAAGGCTAAATAGGCATAAGTACGATAATATTTTCTGTTTAACACCTACTTTATGTAACCACCCTGTTTATAGCGAATAAATTATTTGATATTTGATATTTGAAACATAATGAATAAATAAATTTCATATAACGTCTCATTCATTAATCTGATTCAGTACTTAGTGAATTATGCACTTCTGCTACAGATATCAGACAACAGAAATTACAATTGATAATATAATTTACTTAAATACATAATACATTACACTCAGATTGAACAAACAAAAGTGTTCATCACACGAATGTTTGTCCAATGTTGATCCCTATCAAACCCACGATCTTTGTCGTAAGAGGCAGGAAGAAGAAATAGAATAGGTAGGTACTCGTATTATCAGGAAGGAACCTACATGAATTTGTCAAACCATTATTAGCTTTTAGAGATTATTTTTATGAAATAGGGAGCGGATGAGCAGGCGTATCGCCTGATAGTGATCGCCACCGCCCATGGACACCTAAAACCAAAGAAGCCTGCTGCCTGCGCTGTCGGGCTTACAGGGAGTTGCCACACCTGGCGGATTGCGTGCGTTTTCAAAGCGGAGCGACGACGACGCTGCGTTCACGCCGCGGATGTCGGAACGGGTTCGCCAGTGTGTTTCTGCGTGGCGGCCACAAAAAAACAATGGCATTCAGACTTATCTCCACTGTGAATCCGTCGCGCATCCGTTGCGCATTCGCGGCAGTTGCGAGGTTGTTTCTGCATCGTCGCTTCGCTCGTGGCAACTCCCTTAAGAAGGTGTACGCTCTTTTCTTGAAGAATTGCAAGTAGTATTGGTCGTCTACAGTTTTGTCGTAGCTAAGTTATTCTTAATATGGTGTTGTATTTTTTATTAAATCCTACAGTAAATAAAATACTTTTGATGCCTGCAATTTCACATAACTGAAACCAAAGTGCACAAGCAAGACTGAATTTTTTTCTCAAATATCTCTTTTCATTAGTATCTGTACATGGAAATATTCTGGGTGTGTTTTGTATCACTGAAAAACACACTCGTACTTTTCATCCTACCTTGCTTTGAGTGCGTATCGGTATTTGGTACAGAAATATCACTGAAAGTAGGTAGTGCTGCTAAAGCGATCAGCTGTTTGACTATCGATATTTTATGTTGGTATTCAATGACTTTGTAATGACCAAGTCTTTGAATACCAACATAAACAACAGGCAACAGGTCTAATGAGACCTGTTGCCCTGTATGGATCAAAATACTGGGCCGTTAAGAAGACGGATAAAAGACGATTGCATGCGACAGAGATGAAAATGTTAAGATAGATGTGTGGTGTGACGAGAATAGACAAGATAAGGAATGAGTCTATTAGAGGAAAAATGAAAGTGTCCCCCATCATTGATAAATTGAAGGCAAATCGTCTTTCCTGGTATGGCCATGTAATGAGAAGAGCGGAAAGAACATGTAACTAAAAAACTCATGAGTTTAAATGTAAGTAGGTGGAGGAACAGAAAGTGCCGAAAAATTGATGGATGGATTGTGTGAAGAATAGCATGATGGAAAAAGGGGTGGATGATTCGATGACGAATGACAAGGACGTATGGAAAAGTAAGACATACTGCGTCGACCCCAGATAACCTGGGAAAAGGGCAGAAGGATGATGATGATTCAAAGATGTTGACTTACATAGATTTAATATACATTTACTAAGATTAACACCTATAGCATATTCTTCAAACATACTTTCTGACTTCCCGGTTTCATTACATTAATGCAATATTTTTCCGTTCATTTAACGAGATTCCTATTTGTTTGTATTTTAGCCAAGCACTCGAATCCGCCCAAAAAAAATGGCTCTGATCTGACCTAGATGAAAACTCTTATTATCGAAGTTCAAGGCTCACTTTGTGTCGCTGCGCCAACCTTAGTTAGTCAGTTAAAAAAAAACTTGAAATTTGACCAAAAAAATGTATAAAAGAAAGTAAATCTTCAAGCCCCATAAAACGTTCTGAAGAGCTTAAAAACAAATAAGATTTTTGAAGTTTTTGAATCGGTATGTTTTCAAGGCAGACTAAAAGTTACTTTTATTTATATTATTCCAAATTCATAATTGTTCAATTTTAGAAAAACTCAATAGTAAATATCAAATTCCTTTTATGTATGAATAGGATTTTCAATTCCGATATATCGTTGGCACTAATAAGTACCTAATGAAATAGGTTTTTTTTATAATCATATGGATATTTTATCGATATTCTTCTATCGACTTACGACAGTAATAGTCACATTGCAATGTGCTGTTTGAGTGCCGATGCTTATTTATAGAGTGCTAGTGTGATGAGTACAAACTAGGTGAGATTCGTTAGTGCACCTACTAAAGTGAATGAGCATAAAGAAGAGACGTGCTTCCGTTCCATTTTTGCTGTCGTCGAATACTTTGAAAATGCAGCAGTCCTGTTTTATGTTTAGCATCGTCAGCCATTTGTGAAAGCTACGTACTTTGACCAGCCAAAATGCTACTACAGCAAGCTGTACCTTTAATAAGTACAATACTTGCAGCTACTTCATTTGTAGAAACATGTTATTACATCTGTGGGGTTTCCGACCGCGATTGCGCGAAGATGGACAACCCAGGGGTTTTAGTTAGGGTTTGAGTCCCACAGACCACCTTGTTCCCTACATGTAGCAAGGTGACGGCCATGATGGTTTCCCCTGGGAAAAAAAATGATATTACATGGTAGAACTACCCTTTATCTGCACGAAGCGATTCGTTTCCACATTTATAATGCGGATGGGTAAGAAATGGAACTCCCTGCCGAGGTCTGTTTTTCCTGACCACTATAGTCTGGACATATTTAAGGCAAGAGTGAACAGGCATCTTTTAGGCAAACGCTTATCATCCTAGACCTCATCGTCGCTTTCCATTAGGTGCGATTGTGGTCAAGCGTTAGCCTATTGTTCACAAAAAAACAGCTCATTTTTCTTCACTGTTGAATTATTCTGCTACGCACAGCATGGTGAAATGTTGTAGAATAATAGTTAATATAAAAAATATAAATAAATTAATTTCAGATACGTGACGACCCGTTTGGATTAGTGGTAGTGAATGCTGCCTCTGGTGCAAGGGTTGCGAGTCCGATCCCCGTACAGTACAAACATTTATGTGCATGAACATGTCTGTTTCTATTGGTCTGGGTGTTTCTATGTTAATGTATAAGTATGTATTTACAAAAGAAAAGTATTATATGTATATATTTGTAATACCGCTGTTTTTTCTGATATCTGTAACACAGGTGCTTGAGCTACCTATCTCGGAGGCAGATCAATGTTGGTGATGTTTTGAAATATTTAATTTATATTTATACGTACATCGATCTGTTAATTTTCAAGACATGAATGTTTGTCCAATGATAATCGAACCTATGACCAAGATCACTATCAAATGGACAATCGTGTCAATCATAAAATCCACCAATGTACCTTAATTTCTAAATCACCTTCTAATTTTTATGTCGAATCATGAATTTACATTTAGTATGGAACAGCAGATTGATTTTTTCTTGTATTTTTAATCTAACTTGCTAAAAGGTTCTATCTAGTTAAAAGCTTGCTTCATTCAGGATGTCTATTAATAAAAAAAAATACATGACGTTTTATATGACGACAACGTTACCACAACAAACACATACCAACAGAACGCCAGGAGCCCTAGGGCTCGTGACATCATCATCATCATCATCATCAGTCTATCGCAGTCCACTGCTGGATATAGGCCTCTCCAATTGTTCGCCAATGTGATCTATCCATGGCTTCTCGCATCCAGCTCTTACCAGCCATCCTGCGCAGATCGTCCCCCCACCTAGCCAGAGGGCGCCCTACATTACGTTTGCCAAGACGCGGTCTCCACTCTAGAACTCGTTTACCCCATCGGTTGTAGGTTCTGCGGCTAATATGGCCAGCCCACTGCCACTTAAGCTTGCTAATCCGGTGAGCAATGTCGATGACTTTGGTTCTCTACCGGATCACCTCATTTCGGATTCGATCTCGGAGAGAGACGCCGAGCATTGCTCGTTCCATAGCCCGCTGAGCGACCTTTAACTTGTGGACCAGCCGTACCGTATGTGTCCACGTTTCGGCTCCGTATGTCATGACGTATGTCATGACGGTCACACTGATTGAAGACTTTCGTCTTTAGGCACTGTGGTATCGACGATACGAAGACACGACGTAGTTTTCCAAATGCTGCCCAACCTAACTGGATTCTCATATTCACCTCATCGTCGAAGTCGTTTTTACCCAATTGCAAAGTCTGCCCGAGGTATACGTGTTTTTGAACAGCTTCGAGGACGGCACCGTGAATTGTAACCGGTTCCGGTAGAACATCATACGACATAATATTATATTACTAAAACATAGGTTTTTTTATGGATTTCATGCAACATCCGCCATGTTGTTTCAAACCGAAAATCCCGAGAATTGGGCTCCTGTTACCCAGATTGTGGGCTAAAAAACCTACGCACACTACGCGCGCAGGTCACATGCAGTGATCTCAGCGTGATTTGGCATGAAACAGACAGAGTCTATACTGAACGTGTGAGGGAGAGACACGATACGATAAACCTAGTGCGTAAATCAAGGAACTCTCCAACATTAATCACAGCTATAGCCCGCCTACTGTATCTATTTATTTTGTTTAGTCACGCTGGACATACATCCCTACATCTGTCATATTATACAGTCTCCATACTCGCGACCCCATAATCTCCCGCTGTGCAAAGCGCGCTTCTTAGATCCTCTTCATCCTTGAACTGTTGGCAAGAACCGACCCCCGTCGTGTAATAAAGAACAAAGGTTCTAAAGTAACATTTATTAGCCCATAATTGCATTCGCAGAGTTGCTGCTAAGACGAAAAAGAAAAGTGAACGCCGAAAACAATTTGCAACTCCCGTTAGCGAACAACTTTGTCTATAATTTCATATTTAATTTGTTTGGTGGGCGAATTTATGTATCAGTTTTATCGAAAGATTTATAGGCACAGCTTTGATATGACTCATCAATTATTATTCACAAATTGAGCCGCAATAAATTTTGAGGCTTTGAGGCTCAATTAAAGGGGGCTAAAAAGATGGCTCGCTAGTTGTTGCGTGTGTCTATGGGCGGCGGCAATTAGATATCGAATATTCTAAAGTCCTTAATTTTGGAGATTATTTTCCCGTCGCGATTTTGTCACTTGTTTACTTGATGATGACGCTTCAACTGCTGTGCAGTAGTCGCTTGTGGGCTCGCATGTGACTTACTTAGTCAGACAGAAAATGAAGTCACCGTGGTATAAAAACACCGTCTATTTTACCTCGTAAGTTACAACTATATAAAACTGATTACTTCTCAGTTAGACGATAGTATAAGTGTTAAACGTAGCGTGGCTGATCAATCAATTAAAACGTCGGGCACACTCGAGTAGCGACTGCACCTCTAATCGACGGGTTCACTAACTGAGCACCAACTTTGGATTGAGTAACATCCAGCGATGTGCTCAGTTCCAGGCTTAGGTTTGATTTAGAACTTTGATCTGAGGGCGAACAGTTGAGTAACGTCGCGAGAGGTCACCTAGGTGTATTTAAGTTGTTTGTTCAAGCTTTAGTTTTGGTACATTGTAGTGAGTGACGAATAGGGGTCTTTGTATGGCTAGATGAAAATATGAGGTACATGGTTTGCCGGGTGCTACCAGTTTTAAACAAGAACATTTCTAGTACCTAGTTATGAAAAGGATGTTATTGCCATTTAATTCATAAAAACGAACTTATAATTTATAATTTATTTTTGAGTTTCAGCAGTGGGACAGTTAAGACTAACAAAAAAAGTTTTGTGATTCCAATTTTGTATTAAGCTGAAGATTAAATTGATCTCAACATTTGAAAGTAAATTAACCCATAAGGAATTAACCTCTGCATTCTGCCTCACAAATTATAACAACACATGCACTAGATGTACCCATGTTTGTACTAAGCTACTATCTAAGTTCCTAGTTTAGTGTCTGACTAAATCAACTAAC
The DNA here is from genome assembly GCA_019059595.1 of Marasmia exigua. NCBI lineage: Eukaryota > Metazoa > Arthropoda > Insecta > Lepidoptera > Crambidae > Marasmia > Marasmia exigua. Next base: position 12,118,980 of record CM032475.1, on the reverse strand, counting down.
AACACCACGTTCAGCTTATGTAGGTACGAGACAATCTAAACTTACGTAATAACTTATTACTATGTACTTGCATGTAACGGTTTTGGTCACTGTGATATAAATTAAAATAAAGTTATTTATTACGAGCTACAAAATATCAGAAAATACAGGATACAAACCATTTCTGATCCTGATCACGAATGCACTCTTAAATACTTATATCGTAAATCAATGAAAAAAATTAATTAAATATGTATAATAATTTTTCACAACATCACACATTGATCTGACTCTGAAATAGATTACACAAGTACCTGTGTCACGGATATCAGAACCAACAGCGGAATTATACGTTTATACGTTACAAATATATACGTTTAACACCCAGACCAATACTAACAGACATGTTCATGCACACGAAATGTTTGTACTGTAGTGATCGAACCACAACCCTTGCACCAGACGCAACGTTGACTACCACTGATCCCAACGGGTAGTCAAATAACACATTTTAGAGACGAAAGACTCACATCCATCCTCAATTTTTCTAGAGTGAATCCATCCACGCAACATCCTGAGGCAAGATGCGATATCAGACCAAAAATAATTTCAGCAGACATTTTCTCATAAATTAGTCTACTTACCTATTTCATCATCATCATCAGTCAGCAACCCACACTCGTCCACTGCTGGACATAGGTCTCCCCTAATGCACGCCACTGCTCCCGATTTTCGGCCACTCTCATCCAGCCTACACCAGCCAGCCTTCGAATGTCGTCATCCCATCTTATCGCAGGGCGTCCTACACTACGCTTACCGTGTCGCGGTCTCCACTCAAGGACTTTACGGCTCCAACAGCTGTCAGTTCTGCGGCTAATATGACCAGCCCACTGCCACTTCAGTTTGCTAATTCGGTGGGCTATGTCGGTGACTCTGGTTCTCTACCTATTTGGTCATAACTTTTATCCCCAACTGTCCCTAGAGACTTAGATGATAGGAAAACTTACCTGTAAAAGCCTTAATATATCAAGTAGCCTTGTAGGTACATCATTAAAGGGTGTTCCAAGTGTTTGTGATGTGTAACAAAGGGCCGCCCTCTGTCCGTCACGTTCGACGGTTTACGGACAAAAGTGTGTGGCTAGCCAATTATTGCGTCAGCTATACTACGGCTATCTGGCTTTCGATAAATACGGGAGTCAGTTCGTCTCTACGATAAGAAATACAAATTGAAATGTTGCACTTCTAGTGCAAGATTAGAATTGTATTTTATGTGCAAGTTAAGATCGTGTGATGATTTTTTTTTAAGCTAGAGGCGGACAAACGAGCAAGCGAGTCACCTGATGGAAAGTAATCATCGCCGCCCATGAACAACCGCGAAATCAGAGAGATCGCTAATGTGTTGCCGGCCTTTTTAAAAAAGAGTACGCTCTTCTCTTGAAGGTCCCTAAGTCGTAGCCGTCCGGAAATACTCCTGCAGCCAAACCGTTCCACAGAACTGAGGTACGTGGAAGAAAGTTTAGTTAGTTTTAAAAAAACGCACAGTATTAGACCGCCATCCATCGATGATGATGATGAATCATACACTAACATAACGAGCATATTTTTTTTACACATAAAAGTCATATTATAGTTATCGAATATTAAGCATTCATATTCATTTATTCACATAATTTGTAACAGTGGTACATGGCAGGTACATAGTTGAGAAGTTGTCTTAGCTTGTTAACAAAGTAACCTTCACACGGTGTTTGTGAAGCGTCTGTATTTATTTACTAATATCTAAATTATTAATTACATTATATGAACATTATTAAGATATCAAATTAAAACCATTTTAAAATATCAATGAAAAGCAATGTCAAAAGATTAATTTCAGTTACACAACATAAATTAAAATAAATAAATAAACAACAAGAAATAAATGATTGTAGGCTTAATCTAAAGTTTGTCGTCAAAATATTCGTTCAAACTATAGTATGCTTTACTGGTTAACAGTTTTTTTAGAGCGTTGTCAAATGTATTTTCTTGGAGAGCTTTGATTGTATTCGGCAAGTGGTTAAATAAGTTTATAGCCATAAAGTATGGTCCATTTTTATGTAATGTTAGACGTGATTGAAGCAATAGTAAGTTATTTTCACGGCGTGATCCTTTTTTCCCCGGTAGGTCACCAATTTTTTTAAAGTAATGGGGGTTTTTTTACTAGACGGCATAATTCAAATATGTACAAACTAGATACTATAAGCACTTTCAGCTTAGGAAACAACGGCCTACACGAGTCCTCTGGCGCAGTCAGTGTTATGATCCTAAGACAACGTTTCTGTAAAATAAGAACAGCTTGTACATTAGTAGCATTTCCCCACAATTCATTCATTATCTAGGTATACATCATTTCATAATTGGCGCAAATGCACATTTAGAAGTGATCCTTTATTGATATCTTTGGGTGAAATGCCACCGGCCCTTTGGCCCTTTTGGTGGCTGGGGTTAGCCAAAGTCTCTCGTCGGTGGTACTTTATGCACACAGGTAAAGTGGGGTCTTTCTTCTGAGTTGACCGCTGCTAGCTAAACCCACTAAACCCCATGGGTCTTCTCCTTCAATGCGTCATGGGTGGGAGGCTCACAAGAACACAGAGGCGACCACCAATGACCACCACACTTCTTGGGGGCAGAGGACCTGGAGCATGGCCTCTGTGGGCGTCACAGCAAGGCCCTCTTTAGTATTTGTGGGTTCAATAACTACTCTAGCCGACTATTGTGTGATGAATACTTATGTTTGTTCAGTGATGACACTTCGCCGCCAAGTAATTTATACTTTTTGTGGCGAATAAGAGACATTTTTCAAAAAGTGAGCAACAAATACTTTAACTAAAGTACTAACCATTTTTTAGTTAATTTTATGTAATAATTGTAGTAATTATTAAGTAATAGTAACAATAATCTCCGAAACTGCTAAAAGTAGCCACTTTTAGCAATTATGGAGTTTATTGTTACTTTTAAGAAAAAGAACATTAAATAGGGGAAAGGGGTCCGCAAAAATGGTAAGACCTTTCCTGTTTAGAGGCAGTGTGGTTCCGGGCAGAGTAGAATAGGCCACCTTCACTCTTACGCGAGGTGTCCGTAAAAGGCTGACTAAGGTAAAGGCTGCTGGCATGGATCATCAGCACCCGAGAAGGAAAACTCTGCATTTATATCAGAACCCTCGCCACAACCCGTCTGCCAAGCGTGGTGAGTAATGGCATTGAGGGAGGCCCGTGCCCAGCAGTGTGGGACTTAAAAATGGGCGTGATGATGATGATTGATGAACTTGTCGAATATTAAGCATTGTCTAGGTATACATCATTTCATCATTGGCGCAATGGCACATTTAGAAGTGACCCTTTTTTTGGTATCTTTGGGTGAAATGCCACCGGCCCTCTGGGTAAGGCCAAAGTCTCCACCGTGGTCGGCGGGACTTTATGCACACAGGTAGGGTGGGACACTACGTAGGCCTCGTAATCAAAAAACTTGTAAATATTTCTGTTTAGTGTTCATTAATTCATTTCTGGCTTTGTGTTTTATCGTTACGGTTTGTCACATTTTCTCTACTTTGCGTATTTGGATACGAGGAGGGAGAATGTGGCAAACCGACCTCTTTAAGTTAATTATTTTATTTTCGTTTTTGTTTTGTTTCTAAATTTGACGTTTCATACTGTCATTGATTTAGTTTTGGGTGCAAACGGTACGTAAATATATAATTATATATATTTTATTTCTATATTTTATTATTTTATTGCTATTTTTACTCCATTCCCTCACTCGCTAACAATTTGGTCCAAATGATAACTACTGGTGATGCTAGTGGACTGTATAATTACTGGAGAATGATTTAAGCACGATTTAAATAGTAAATTCTGTATTATTTGGAGATAAATGTATACGAAGCGATGTTTATGTGACACAATCAGTTGCCAATTTTTTTTTGGAAACCAGCACGTCTAAATGTAGAGAAAAATAACTTAAATAAGGTTGCATCTCAGCCAGTCGCCAACATATGGGGCTCCGGTATATTGGCGACTGGCCGTGGTACGACCTCGTTTTTATAATTATTTGTTTTTATGTTTTTGACGGGCGCATCTGTCTTGTGAGTGTGTCAATAAGAGGATAGTTTTGTTCATATTTGTTTTCATCATTTTAATTATAAACCGTACAAGCCTCACTCATTAGTATCCATCATTATCATATACAGTCCATCAGCATCATGCAAGCATCACCACTAGTTATCGCCTTTTTTCTGAGTTCAACCGATGTTAGCTAAATGCCGTCCAGAAGCTTACCCACTAAACCCATAGGTCTTCTCCTTCAATGCGTCAAGGGTGGGAGGCTCACAAGAACACAGACGCGACCACCACACTTCTTCAGGGCAGAGAACCTGGAGCATGGCCTCTGTCGGCGTCACAGCAAGGCCCTCTTTAGTATTTGTGAGTTCAATAACTACTCTAGTCGACTATTGTGTGATGAATACTTGTGTTTGTTCAGTGGTGACACTGCGCTGCCAAGTGATTTATACTGATTGTGGCGAATAAGAGATATTTTTCAAAAAGTGTGCAACAAATACTTTTTTAGTTAATTTTATGTAATAATTATAGTAGTAATATTAAGTAATAAGTGACAATAATCTCCGAAACTGCTAAAAGTAGCCACTTTTAGCAATTATGGAGTTTATTGTTACTTTTAAGAAAAAAACATTAAATAGGGGAAGGGGTCGCAAAAAATGGTAATACTTTCCTTTTTGAGCCGTGTGGTTCCGGCAGAGTAGAATAGGCCACCCTCACTCTTACCGAGGTGTCGTAAAAGGCGACTAAGGTAAAGCTGCTGGCATGATCATCAGCACCCAGAGAAGGAAAACTCTGCATTTATATCAAAACCCTCGCCAACCCGTCTGCCAAGCGTGGTGAGTATGGCAATTACCCCTCATGTGATTGAGGGAGGCCCGTGCCCCAGCAGTGGGGACTTAAATGGGCTGATGATGATGATGATGATGACTTTCCTTAAAGTATTTGTTGCTCTTTTTTAAATGTCTCCTATTCGCCACAATCAATATAAATCACTTGGTGGCACTAGTATCATCGCGGTGTCGCCTTAAATGTATACATTTAATTACTACTTCTTGTTCCTTTGTAGATTCTAATACCCATATTACAAGCGAAAACTTTTTACTTTGGGTCAGGTTCATTGATGTAAGTGCTGTTCTCGGATATTCTTTATTTAATTTTAATTATGTCACTCACAATTCAACTCAATAATATATCACTTGATTCATTTGTATACGAAAGATGTGATTTTTATAGCACCAACCATTTGTCGGCGCCAAAATTAACATTTCTCTTCACACTTGTCTACGTTGAACAAACCCATTTCCGAGCCGTATGTCCCCGAATTCAATGGTTCGTTAGGACCGATCCTTGCACGCTATAGGAACATCCCTACGTATTCAAGGCGAAGTCAATCAATTTGTTGTGCTCAGTTGACCCGTGATAATGTACTGGGCTCTTATTGTATGTGTCTTTTGATGCTCTACATTACATCGGTTTTTGACAATTGGAGCAAATATAGAAAAGCTTTTACACAAACAAGACATCTTAGTCCACATTGAGAGACCTACGAGATTAAATAGTTGCTGTCCTATACCTTGTGGTAATCACAATGTATGTTGAGGATGAATATTTTTTTTTATTTATTGCAAGGAACCAACAAACAAGTTTACAATAGGCTTAAGCTAATACAAAAATAATCGACTTAATTAATAATTGCAAACCCAACAGCGATGGTTACATTATTCTTAAATATCATTAAAAAATCACCTTAGAGACCCGTATAATAAAATAATAAAGTAGATAACAAAAAGTTAAAATAGGAATACGTGTGAAGTGCGTGCGTGTGATGTTAGAAAGTAAATAAATAGGTAAGTAAATAAGTAAGCGTGGAGCATATTTGTGTAATATGAGGCGCCTACCTAGCGTCTGTGGCAGCGGCACTATAAGGAGAATAAGAGACTTCGCTAGGGGACGGTCAGCATTGAAACACACTGTTTCAGAGCACAACTTTATATTTTTCAAGAAAACACCCTATCACCATGACACTTAAAATCACACTAAATAAAAATATGAATATCAAAAGAAGACTGATCAGAATGATGGGCCGTTAAGAAGACGGATGAAAAAGATTGCATATGACAGAAATGATAATGTCAAGATGGATGTGTGGCGTGGCGAAAATGGATAAGATAAGGAATGAGTATATTAGAGGTAGTACCAAAATGACACCCATCAATAAGAAACTCAAGGAAAATCATTTGTCCGGGTACGGGCATGTAATGAGAAAAGATGAAGAGCTCATATCAAAAAGAGTGATTAGTATAAATGGTATGAATGCTAGTCGGTAGAGGCTTAAAAAGAAATGGATGGATTGGGTAAAGAATTTGTTATTACGAGTATGACTTGAAAAAATAGTGGATGGATCAATGACGAATAACAGGGACGTATCGGAGAAAAAAAACATTCTAGGTTGATCCCAGATAACCTAGAAACAGGGCAGGAAAATAATGAAGATACAATTAGAACTGATCATCAGCAAGCATTGTGTTTATTATTTAAAATACTTTGTACCCAATGTAGCATGCAATAAAGATATTGAAATCGAAGCAATCTCGTTATTTCCTGCATTATGTCCACACGATGATGATATCCAGGTGTATTTTTGAGCACTAAGGTTCCAAGCATGTTCGCTGAAGTTTTTGAAGCAAATTATGTGAAAACGTGTTTGTTGTTTAGTTAGTTATTCGTTAAATACCACATAATTTGGGTGTTTAGTAGAGATCAAAACTTCCAAATACTTCCGGAAATATTCCCACAAAACTTCCGAAGTTTTGGAACTTTTCAAGTCAGTTTTAAGCGTTAAGAATCAAACAATTAACTCTCTAAATGTTAAAATGTATTACTTTTACACAACATGTCATGAAATTATAATTAAAATTGTAAAGATAATTATTTACAATTTAAAATCTTAGAAAACCATCCAATGTTCTTGAAGTTTTCGAAATTCTGTCTTTTTCCAGAATATTTCCGTCCTAAAGAAAACTTCCCTGGAAAATATCATCTGTAGTGTTGAGGCAGTGTTTCAACATGTTATGTACTGTCAGGGCGGAGGACGCGAAGCCGATTCCACTTTACCGTACTCTGATCGAGATAGCCGTGGCAGCCTAGACGCTCGCCAGTAATTTATGTCTACCCACGTACGGATGAACAAAATTTCGACTCAGTGCAATGTATGGACACTGCTGGTAAACCTATGAATTCATTTATAAATTTACCAGTATGGCGCAAGTAGAAACATATGACTTGCAATCTTTATCTACAGTCTACTAACTGCTAGATCTTTATCTATAACCTATGTACCAATACAATTTTTAGTATAATGATCAACATCAGCATCAGCCTAATATCGGTTTCTTTAGGACAAATATGAATGGGCGTCTTTTAGGCAAACGCAACACAACCTAGACCTCATCGACGCTTTTCATCAGGTGAACATTTACATCCCTTTACCCACGTTTTCTACCAATCATTCTGAGTATAACTTTTGGAAATTTGCATACAAAAATATCAAATTTTTCATACAAAGTTGGTCACGTGACTTGGTCAATTGGTATGAGGAGTCGATAGATTTTCCGACCAATTTCGAAAGGTAGTTTAACAAATGTTGTTCAGAATGGTTCAGTTGCGATGCAATTACGATTCGTACGAAAAGTTGTTGATAGAATTGGCCTTCGAAGTATAAAAAAATGCCTAATTTATAGATAAAAAATTTCGGAACAGTGGAAGTAAACGCTGCCTCTGGTCTAAGGGTTGTGGGTTTGATCCCCGCACAGTACAAACATTTGTGCGCAGAACATGTATGTTTTCTATGTAAGTAAGTAAATAAGTAAAATATATGTATTTACAAAAGAAAAGTATTGAATGTATGTATTTGTAATTCTACTGTTGATTCTGATATCCGTAACCCGTGTTACTTGAACTGTCTATTTCGGAGTGAGATTAATGTATGTGATGTCGTTTAATATTATAATTAAAAAAAATAATTGGAATTCACTTATTTAACTTAACTTATTATCCTGTGTCTTCGAGCTGGGCAAAATGCGTCTAAGTTTGCGTTTACCTTGGCAATTCCAATCCAGAGAGTGTGGTCAATCCAGTTTCACTTGCGGTGCTTAATCTGCTGGTTGATCCAGGTTTTGTTGCAGCGTTCTAACAAATGTTCATAGGAGATTTTCTCTGCCTAGTAAACACCAAAAATTGAGCCAAGATAGCGGTTGAGCAAGACCTAAAGTCGGTACAAGATGGTTTTGGTGATGTTTCAAAACCTTAAAGCAGTACGGATTTGATATTGGACTCGAAAATCATGTGTATAATTCTTCGGATCAATTTCAGTGACTGCCACACAGACTATAGTGGGGAGTTGTAGAAGGTAGTTTGGACCTTGTCAATGCGCAAAGTGCTCCCAACTTCAGACACAACACTCTGGGTAGGGTTGTGCGTGAAGTTTAGAAAAAAAAATTATAAACCTATCCATAAAAAACTAGCGAAGAGCACTTTTAAAAAAAATACTGTTTTTAGTGAACAGAATAAATTAATGAGGCTATCATTCTTCAAACAATTTTTACGTGGGCATAACTAATTGTTCCATAAAAATGTTTCAAAGTAGATTTAGTAGGTACAAACTAAAATATCTGTTGCTTTTTCGTAACAAATTCGGCTTATAGTTACAAGTATATTCTCGAGGACTTGGGAACATCTGAAGATATAAGACATTCACAAAGACATTCTTTATGTATAACGTTGTGAATGTTCTGTAAAGAATATTAGGAATTTCAATAGTAGCTAAAGGATAAAAAGATAGCAGAGTAGTGGAGGTCAATGATACATACATATATTTTGTATACAGAAAAAGCGATTATTGCTTATGGCCAATTCGACTAATTTTTATCCACGAATTAATCTATGGAGAATGCTACGAATCGTATGGTATAATGAGACAGGATCACTACCAAATGCGCCATTTGGCCAGATCACTACAGACAGAAGATAAAACAAAGGAAACATTATTAATTTCAATTATCAGTGGGCCGTTATCAGTAGACCGTGGGAGAGCTACGCTTCGGCATGAATGGGCCAGCTCGACCGGATGGATACCACGGCCTCACAGAAATCCGGCGTGAGCAGCACTGTGCTGTGTTTCGTTGCATGAGTAAGGGTAACGGAGACCCAATCCGGGGGAAAAGGGGTTTTAAGGTTGGTAGCGCACTTGTGACTTCTTTGGTGTAGCGAGTGTCTATGGGCGGCGGCAATCGCTTACCATCAGGCGATCCTATGGTAAGCGATTGCAGATTGTGGACGAGTACTATATTTACCTCTGACAAAAAGTCCAACTTGGCAAGTCCAACTTCCAGAAAGAGGTCTAACGAATAATCCAACATCATTGGGGAGATTATAGGCTGAAATGATGATGTTTATTTTTAATTTAGTTTTCCTATATTATGCCCATGGCTGCAATTATTTCACCTTTAATAAATACTACTGGTTAGGCGCATCGCCTACTCGTATGGCGTGGATGGACGTGGTGATTGTCTCACTCCTTGGTGCTGTTTGTGCTTCGGGCTAACACTCGTGCAGTCAAGTAGGGTACCTACGCGATGTGCCGCCTATTTTCCTATTACCAATTGTCTATTCCCTAATTTCATCTCTATAAAAACCAAAATTTTCTTTCGCTGTAATTTTTTATCAAGAATCATAACTACAATTTAGCTGCAGTGGATTAGGCTACTAAATTAGGTAGCTACTCGTTGTCTGTTTCGATTGCATAGTTGGAAAGTCATATTAAAATTTTCTCGGGAGTCGAGCGGCGACGGTCGGCTCGGTAATAATTTGAATTCCATTTAGATTCCCGTTATTATAATCTCAAAATACCTCTTATAAGGCTTTGGACTATTAAGGCCTGATTTGACCAATCTTTATCCGTATGCCGTCAGATTTGTATGGAATGAAATCGCTATGCCATAGACTAAGTGTCGGAATAAGGTTGGTCCAATCAGCCCTAAGTCTTATAGATTTAGCCTCTCAGATAATAGTTTACTAGCATTCATCCATGTATACATTATGGGGTAAACGAGTTCTAGAGTGGAGACCGCGTCTTGGCAAACGGAATGTAGGGCGCCCTGTGGCTAGGTTGGGGGACGATCTGCGCAGGATGGCTGGCAAGAGCTGGATGCGAGAAGCCATGGATAGATCACGGTGGCGAAACAATTGGAGAGGCCTACTGTCCAGCAGTGGACTGCGATAGGCTGGATGATGATTCATCCATGACTTCAGATTAGATAGTTAGTGTTTTCATTGTACTGCATTTCTAAAGGATCTTTTAATCTTTTTTAGAGAGAACTTATACTAAAATTACGTTTTTTTTAATGTCAAAGGTGGCATACGAGCAGACAGATCACCTGATGGTAAGCGATTGCCGCCGCCCATGGACACCCGCGACACCTGTGGAGTCACAAGTGTGTTGCCAACCTTTAAACCTCCCTTTCCCCTGGATCGGGCATCCGGTACCCTCACTCACACAGCTCAGTGCTGCTTAACGCCCGTTTTCTGTGAGGCCATGGTATCTCTCCGGTCGAGCCGGCCCATTCGTGCCGAAGCATGACGTGTGATGGGGACCAAAAACTAAACAATGAACTAAATCATTATATTTAGCCTTAAGTCCCGGTTGCATCTCAAGCTTTTGTTAACTTTTTGATTTAAACTTTCAACCGAAGTGTTATAAATATGTTTTACAATGTGTAACATGACAAGAATAACATGTTGCGATAAATTTATTCATAGCCATCCCAGGTTCTATATTTTGATATTCTAGTCTGGTCGTTCATACATTTTCTAATGTAAATGGAAGCAAACACAATGTTTTCCGCTGGCTTTATAAGATTAACTCAAACCGATCTATGTAAATATAGATTTTGGTCTGGTGCAGAGGAAGGACGCAGTGGAAAAAATCAGCTAGAGTATCTAAATAATATGTTGTATTTAACAGGTTTAAAAAAGTTTACACGGTATCTTGGTCAGATGGAAACAGTTAAACATGACATATTATTTGGATACTCTAGTGGCTATTATGACCAAGATACCGTGTATACTTTATTAAACCTTTTAAATACAACAAATTAATTGGATACTATAGCGGCTATTATTACGACTCTTTTCCACTGCGTCCTTACCCTGCACTAGAAGGTTATGGGCCCAGTCCATGATTCCTCAGGAATCTGATTGTTAGAGAATGAGTAGGCGAGAGATTTTTAAGATATATCGCTGTAGAGACATTTTGCTTATTCAAAACATAGTTAAATAATGCATTTTTTTTTATAAAAACAGTACTTTTTAGAGCCCCTTTACCAGTACAACTTGTATATGTGGTTAAAGGAACATAAAATTAAATGGACTTTTAAAAATATGATAGAAATTAACTCATCATCGCTGCAATTCTCAGGATCTCCATCCATCATTATGACAGGTTTTATTATTCTTTAGCATTCCGTTATTTGAAATGATTACGAACAAATAAATATATTTCTGATAGCTACAATGAAGAGCTCGTTCCTTTTTGTAATGGAGCTATTTCATGTTAACGATATTATTTTCCCATCTCCACTGAATTCGGCGTGAGACGCGATCAATCTTGTCGCAAGATTTTGTATTGGCATTTTGCTACCTACTGATATTGTTTCAAGGTAGCATAGGGAGTTAGGTTCATTTCTTTTTGCGAGTTAATTTGAACTTACAAACACATCAATGATACTTCAATTTCGCTTATGAGCACATTGTAAATACCGTGAATACGCAGAAGTAACAGAATACCGAAAAAGAATTATGCGCTAACGGAATCTTAACGCAGATTAAATGTAACAGGGTTAAGGAAAATTGTCTTTATCATGCTTAAGTAGGGAGTAAAGAGAGCACAAGAGTTCATTCAGAGACTGTTGAAATCTCAGCTTTTTCCTCCGGTAAAATTTAGAAAATGAAAACGCGGTATTTGCAAATTAGCTACTCATAAAAGGTATTTATTATGCAATTAGGAGCCGACGAGGCTTTTACTTGATTCTATTTGCTCCAGTTTTCGCAAATGCTTAGTTGTAATAACAAATAATCGAAAAATATATCAACCATAAAGATAAATGCCTATTTTTATTTACTTTCACGTCACAATAATCCGAAAGAATACCTGACACGTTATCAGTAAAATACTGGGACACAAACGATTCCTTTTTCATGCAGAAACAAACACCAGCGAACAGTATGGTAAAAAAAGCGTTAGTGTGTACAAAAGATTGTTTGTCGTACGAAAAAATGAAAAAATATTTTGTATGTACAGTAACAGTGATAAAAAATTGTGATTGAATGTATGGTGTAAATAATAGATGTTAATAAAATATTGATTGTTCTTTGTTAAGGTGGAGGAATAAAGATAAATGGATAACATTTCAAAATTGCTAAGGTCTGAAACAAAAAATACCAATTCTTTGTTTACTTTTCCGCTGCTCGAATATATACTTATTCATTTTTTATATTGCTTATTTACTGAGAAAAAAATTTAAAACTAAAAAACGTAAGATGACGTCATCGGACGGCAGAATGTGATATATTTCTTTGCTTAGCACATTATAGTTTTAAATTTACGAAATGCCAAACCCATGACATGTAACTGTCAAAAAAAAAGACAACTTGTCAACGTGTAATGTATGAATGACGTTGACAATGTTGACACTAGTATTATTTACCTTTGACAGTAGTACCTTTTTTTATTAAAACAATGATAAGCAAAGGAATATCGCTGTATTCAGCCGTCCGATGACGTCATTTGGCGCTTACGTCTATTTAGAATAAAAAGAATTTCAATAATTATTTTATGCATGAAAATGGACAAATTTTGAAAAAAGAAAAAATATGGGTCTGTTCATTTTATGTCTATTTTCATATAAAAAAACAATATGGACATGTTAAAAATATGAAATGTTGTCCATTATTTATTAATAGATGTACAAGGAAATAAAAGGAACTGTATGTAATAGTACCATTATATTCTATTATTGGGGTTACTAAGTAGGTATAGAATACTGAAAAAGTATAGTAAAAATTATAGTATACCAAGTATAGGCTACATTGTTAGCGCGGAAAAAAAACATTACCATTTATTATTTCATTTCGGAGTCAGCGAAGTTAGCAAATCCTTTAGCAGTTAATTTAGTAGTTTCGCCCGCATTACCTAAAGAAGGACATTGAAGATGGCCAGTTCCAAGTTCAGTGGCTAACCAAAATTACTTCTAACGAAGATAATACTCAAGTTTGACTTTGTAATTTGATACAAACCCGGTGGGCCCTTGAGACTAAATGCAAGAGCCATCCCTAAGTTTAGCAAGTATTTGCTTGATTAAATTGTTCTATAGTGATAAATTAGTTATCTAGCCTTGATAAATAAACAATAACAATAATTGTGGACTGTGAAGTGTATGACACTTAGTGATTGTAATCAAGTCGCTTATACTCTTCATACAGGGTGTATCTGTGAACATTTACATCCCTTTAACTACTGGTTCTATCAACCATCCTGAGCAACATTTGTTCTATAAATTTTGGAAATTCGCATAAAAGAGGTTCAACTTCTCATACAAAGTCGGTCACGTGACTTGGTCATTTTATATGGAAAGTCGAAAAATTTTCGACTAATTTCGAAAAGTCATAGAACAAATCCTGTTCAGAATGATTGGTAGAACACGTGGTTAAAGGGATGTAAATGTCCACAGATACACCCTGTATAAGTCAAAAAAATTAAACGTTAAATTCGTGGCTCATTGCTCTCTAGTATTGGACTGGCTCACGTCTCTGAAAGGCCTTTCATTCTTGTAAATAATGGCCATTTATTTACAAGAATTTGTTATTTTTATTATAGGATTGGAAGATTGTTACAGTTAGCACACATTACATACCGGACACAAAAAATTAATTACACATTTTGGAAGTAAAACCACCTTGAACCTCTTCAACTACGTAGAGACATCGATCGCTTAACTATCTTTTACCGTCTATGTAAATTATACCCCATGCATTTATCCCTATCAAAACCATACTAACTCCAACGAGCGGTGGAGGTGCCAATGGCAGTGCCGGCACAGGGACCCCCGTCCCTGTTGCCGGCTGGCCACCTCCACGGAGAGGACGAAGAGTTCTCCGCCGAACTCGTCCTCTCCTTGCTCGAAGCGGGCCTGCGAGGGGGTTAATCTCGGGCTCCCGCTCCGCCGCCTCCTTCTGCGCCACCACTTCTTCGCAGAAGTGGGCGAAGGCCGACCACGCCCCCTCGTCATCCAGCATAGCTTCAACTATGCTGGGCAACTAGAGGCCATGTCCGGCCCCCACGACCAGCGCGGACCGCTGTTGGTCGAAGGACGGGCACACCACCAACGTGTGGTGCGCCACGTCAAAATACATAGGGCAACCTTGTAGTATGCGCGTAGCCGCTGCTACGAGTCATACTTCGCTCGTAGTCACGTAGCAGCGCGCAGAGTAAATTTGCGCATCGCGGTGAATGCTCTGAAGAGCTTTTCTCCCTCATTCCACCTTCCCTTCTCTGTCACAGAACTACTCGCGTCGGACAACGTTGTCACCGCTTCACAATGGAAAACATTCCATCACGGACTAAAACCTTTGTATTTCTGCCGCACCATCAAGAATTGCAACTCGCTGCCGGCGCATGTATTTCCTTTTTCCTACTATATGGATTCCTGCAAACGAAGCGTGAAGAAACATCTGGCGGGCCAGAATGGCGGTGCAAACGGAGGTGATGCCTTGACATTGCTTCTGTTGTAATTGCAACGTGGGCTCTTCTCTTGCTTACCATCAGGCTGAGGAGAGCCAATATACTGTGTCACTATATAAAAAAAAACACTATAGAACAGTTGCTGAGGCGTGCAATACCAACTCTCGGTGCTCAGACGGTAGAGATTGCCAAAACGTGATTCAGCATCAATACAGTTGCAAATTTGTCGATCACCGATGCCAAAAGCAGCAAGTGTGCTGTGTCCACTGAGTCACCTGATACATCAGACAGGGAACACATTGGCAGTACCTTTCAAAACCCCATGTCATAGTTGGACACGTAGTTCAACTGCAATACGGTATTTGACTATTTTGTTTTTATTTTTGTAATCAAAAGACCTCTCAATGATAAAAACATCGTTGAAAGAATTACTTGATTCTCATTTAAACTACCTGAGATATCACAACTTTAAAATCACATTATTTTGGGCAAACCCAAAACGCTCCATACAAATGGCTACTGGCATGTGACGTCACACGCTTGTATTTTGTATGCATTTCATTTTAATTTTATATGGTAGCTATATCAAATGTTTCGTTTATGTCAATGGTTCTTTTATAAAAGTTGGTGCAAATTGTATGGGTTATTCAATGGTATAATTATTTTTTAATAGTTTCATACTTTTAAAATGGACTTGCCCACGAATCTTTGAATGACCATAAAACCGGCTAGACGTTATATTTTTAATTGAGAATTTTTGCTATTGGCACATGTCTACCTATATTTTGATAAAATATTTATATTTTGTAAAATCTCGAGCTTAGTCAATTACCCTATTAACTACAGTAAGTAATTAATAACTTGGTCATAAACTCGATGCACAAATTTGTCACAAGGGGGTTTTAAAGGTTGGCAGCGCACTTGTGACTCCACTCGTGTCGCGGGTGTCGCTTACCATCAGGTGATCCGTCTGCTAATCTGCCACCTATGACATAAAAAAAATTACAATTCTTTCTAATTATACTATAACGATCAATCTTAATTTTTGTTTACCTATTTTTTTTTCTTTTTTTATGATATTGGTGGCAGACGAGCCGACGGATCACCTGATGGTAAGCAATTACCGCCACCCATGGACACCTGCAACACCAGTGGTGTCAGTGCGCTGCTTACCTTTTGACCCCCCTTCCCCTGGATTTGGCCTCCGGTACCCTCACTCACACACTACTTGTACTAAAACCAAAAATGTTTTTCTGAGGTGAATTTGCGGACTTTAAATATCTATATTTTTTATTCACTCTATATAATGATCAAAAAACGAAAATATCAATCGGGTAATATTAATTTAAAAAACTAAAATGGCTAAGTAACAATTTTTAAAATACACCGTTATAATCCCCACAGATTTTAAACCAAGAAGATTCAACTACTTTAAATAAGTTCTAAAAGAGTTGGTCTCTCTATACCAGTCTATCAAATTTCGTTAGACGGCGTTCCTGGTTCTAATTAAACTTACTTTTAGCTAGGCAAAGTTTCCTTGCCGTGGCAAAGCAGGACGATGAAAAACAAATTAAATTAGAAAAATAAAATAAAAATTTCAGGCTTTGATCACTCGTTCGAAGAACTTTCGAATAGAGACTTACTTATTTATTTTTCTTGCAGTTAAATATTTTTTTCGTACTAGGGAAACCCAAGTTATTTTTGACTTTTTAGGGTTCCGTAGCCAAGTAGAAAAAAGCGGAAGATTTGTCATGTCTGTCGGTCCGTCTGTCCATATGTCACAGCCACTTTTTTCCGAAACCATGAGAACTATACTATTGAAACTGGGTAAATAGATGTATTTTGTTAACCGCATTACGATTTTTACACAAAAAAAGGTTAAAAAAAAATTAAAAAAAATAAGGAATTTTGTTAGTAAACTATAGGCTTCACTTTATTGTAGGAAAGAAAAATCTTAATTCAGAAAGTACGATATGCTTTCACGGGATGACTTCTTTACCGTAATAGTGTTGGTTATCCAACTGTGTCAGAAGCAGCCGGGGGGCTTGAAACCTTAACATCTGGGCTTAAGGCTGGGTATTGGAAAACCAGCATACATCACTCGTCTACTCGTAGTAGTAGCCTATAAACTGTCCCACTTCAGGGCAAGACCTCCATCGTAGAAATCAAGTTATCGCTACTATGATGGGATTAGGCTTAATCACCACGCTTGCCAAATGCGGATTGGTGATCACAAACCCGAGCTATGTCCGAAAAATTCGAAACATACTTTCGCTCGACCCGGGAATCGAACCCAGGACCCCGAGATCACAGCCCGGTACTTAAACCACCAGCAACGTAGCGTCCTCGTGGGCGTCTACTCGTGCATCGTCATAAATGCGACGTAAAAAATAAATAAAATATGTTTTGCAATTAAAACTAGCATCTTAATTTTGAAAATTAGATACACTAAAAAAAGAACGTGCTCTTTTTTTATGCGACAAACGAGCAAGCAATGATAATGGCATTAACATCTGTGACATCAGATCAGGTCAGTAATGCGTTGCCGGCCTTCAAGAAAGCAGTATGCTAAGATGACTTGACTGCCTCAGTGGCGCAGTGGTTATTGGGTCGCACTTTAAAGCGACGACTGCGCAAGAGGTCCCGGGTCCGATACCCGGGTCGGGCCAAAAATTTGTACCTAAGTTTTTAGTAAGAAATTCTTTGTGGCAGCGGAGTCTGGAAGTTGGAGGCCTTGTACCCCCGTGCCTCGGAAAGGACGTTAAGCTGTTGGTTGGTCGGTCGTGCCACAGTCGTGTCCCGTCGGAATATAGGGAATAAATAGTGCACTTCTGATTGCGCACACATCGTCATCATCGTCAGCCCATTTAAGTCTCCACTGCTGGGGCACGGGCCTCCCTCAATCACATGAGGGGTAATTGCCATACTCACCACGCTTGGCAGACGGGTTGGCGAGGGTTTAGATATAAATGCAGAGTTTTCCTTCTCTGGGTGCTGATGATCATGCCAGCAGCTTTACCTTAGTCGCCTTTTACGACACCTCGGTAAGAGTGAGGGTGGCCTATTCTACTCTGCCGGGGACCACAGGGCACACACTTGAGCACTATAATATATCCTGCGCACGTGACTGATCGTTGAGATTGGCCGCCGTAGTCGTAATTGGTTGGAGGATATTATTATTATGCTAAGTTAGCCGTCGGGAAACGCTGCTGCAGCCAAACCGTTCCACAAAAATGACTTGCTGACTCGAAATAAAAAAAAATAAACATATTAATAATATTACGTTTTTTTATAAAATATTGCCCAAGCATATTACTTATTGACAAACCCATAAGGTCGGAGTGATTCTACATTGCGCGGGAAGGGTTGGCTATTCATCAAAAGGATTTTGACTAAGCTGGGAAAATATGAACTGGAGTTTATTATGTTTTCGTCCCATATGTTGCCAGTTATAATGAAACACATGTACATACCTACCTGAATTTGGCCTTTTACTGCTCTTCAACTACTCGAGTATGATGACGAATTTCATATCCTTTTGCGACATACTAATATTTTAAAATAAAGAATTGTAACTGATGTTCCGGTATTTATACCCGACTACGGCGATGCAAAAAGGAGGGTTATGATTTTGACATGTATGTATGTATGTATGGTTATTCATCTGTTCCCTCATAACTACCAAACTAGTTTATATATTTGAACAAATGAGGTGTCGTTAGAAGCGTCTTGATTGTTTTTTGGCTATAGGCTTCATGACGTCACGTTGAATTGACTACAGTGTCCTCTAGGGGACTTAGAGTAAGGAACTAAAAAATAATTTTGCTTGACGGTACCGTGTGGGGTATCAAATGAAAGAGTTTTTATTTACATAACTAAAAATATGTTAAATAAAATAAAATTTAAAAACTAAAACCCGACTGCCAAAAAAACACGCACTAAAAAGTACGAAACAAGAAACACGATATTTATTATGTGAAACAACATTGTGTACTCACATATTTGGCTCGACGTTTCGGCTACGTTACAGCAGCCGTGGTCACGAGCGGACTCTTGATACATTATAGTTATAATGCAACTCGAAAATCTAAAAAACTACGAAACAAGAAAATTGCCTCTGCCGAAATTATTATGCCATATCGCCGTGGTGGTATGCCACGTACTGTAGCAAAACAATTTGATTATAATAATAATATAAAATCAATTTGGCATACGACCACGGCGATACGGCATAATAATTTCAGCAGAGACAATTTCTTGTTTCGTAGTTTTTAGAGCGTGTTTTTTTGGTAGTCGGGTTCTAGTTTTTAAAATTTATTTTTATTCGTTGAAATTATAACACACCTTTTTGTTAGAGAATTATGTTGTAAATAAAAAAAAATGTGTTCTATTTGAGAATTTCTCTTCAGAATAACTTCAAATCACATCGTTATAGAATCAATTTGAAGCATCTACTCAGAATAATAAATTACGTTTGTCTCTGCGATGTTGCAAACCATTGTTATCGTTTCATTGCATTTATCATTTTATCTAGACTTTATTGAGATTACCATAAAATACTATTTACATATCTACAAATTATTTTCAAAAAGTGAGCTAGTTTTCATTTATTACATCGATGCTTATCTTCACTTGCCATCTATAATATTAAAAAACGTAATTTATAAACTTAACTTATTATTTGTGCCGAATCGCAGATGTTACAGTACTATTACTGATAGTTATTGATTACCGCCAAAAGCGGCTACTTTTAGCGTGAAAAAAATTTTCGCGTACAAAAACGGACCCAAAATTTGTGCATGGTTATTTAATAAATAGTATAAGTGTTTGCCGAGAGGTTGTAACCCCGAAATTGTTTAAAATAGATCCGGTTTAGTAGCATAAAATTAAAATCGATTGGCGTCGCTAGTGTGCCCTACCCGTCACCTTAAAGTGCGACCCACCAACCACTGCGCTACCGAGGCAGTCAATCACTGATATTTACTTACTCAATAACTCATAACATACTCGTATATTTCAAAAAGAAGAAGTATAAAATCAAAATCACTCCTTGCTCAAGTGCCCATGAAACCGGATCATTATTCAAACATGGCTTTTTAAATGCGTAGACGGCAAATTTCTATATGGTCGTCGATTTTCACTTTTTTTGCCCCAAATCCGAAATGTAACGCACTTTCCATTAGGTTGTGTGAGGGGCTAAATGAAAAAGGCACTCATGTAGTAAATGGGTCACATTATAGCGTCATGTGTCTTGTGAATTACCTACTGGGTAAAAGTTTGATTTATGTTTGCCGTTCTGCTAATTTACCTAGTCGTTCAACGTCATCCTAGCGTATAGTTCCCGATTGCGTCCAAAACTGTCCTTTTGGAGCCCGGGGCTTAGACGCTTTCAAGATTTGGGGAGTCAGGTAAGAGGGCAGTAGCTGCGCTGTGCGTAACGCCCTCTTGGTCTAGTGGTTTAAGTACAGGGCCCTGATCTCGGGGTCCTGGGTTCGATTCCCGGGTCGAGCAAAAAGTATTTATTTATTTAAAACGAGTTACGTATGACAATTACACAGGTATTCTTATGCCATAATCATTGTAACATAAACCAGCGTTGATTTTACTGTACACTGATGTTCGTCGTCGGATGCTTTTAAACAAAGTTCGTACGGCTCGAAATAAAATCTATCTATCACGAATACAACAAACATAAACAGAAGGCTGATCATAAAAATTATACAATAATTTATCTAATTTAGACACAGACGTGGTTATTTTCACCAATCATATATATTGTATGTTTCGTATTTTTCGAACATTCTCGGGTTTGTGATCACCAATCCGCATTAGGCAAGCGTGGTGATTAAGCCTAATCCCATCATAGTAGCGATAACTTGATTTCTATGATGGAGGCCATTGCCCTGCAGTGGGACAGTACATAGAATGATACTTTACTATTGCCGTCTGACCTTCGCAAACCTTTTGACAGGGGAACCAGGCCAACACGTTTCAGAAACTATTCAAAACGTACAGGTTTCCTCATGATGTTTTCCCCTCACCGCCGAGCTAATGGTAGAAATACGCACATAGACTTGAAAAATCCAGAGGTGCAAGCTCGGATTTGAATCACGACCCCCCGCATGGAAGACGCGTTCTTGTCGCCTGAGATACCATCGCTCAATTTACCTAGTCGTTATTTCTCTGAAGTTGAAAGGTTCCGTGACACTTTTTTTTTTGTTATAGGTGGCAGACGAGCAGACGGATTACGGTAAGCTTACCGCAATAGCTTGCCGCCGCCCATGGAGGTGTTATTGGGCCTAGTCTAATGTCTAGCCAAGGCTCGATATGAGATCTGATAACTTTTTACAATGCGATTGATAAATAAGTGTTTGGTTTGGTAACAATAACCGTGTGGTCCCGGCAGAGTAGAATAGGCCACCCTCAATAGCCGTGTGGTCCCGGCAGAGTAGAATAGGCCACCCTCACTAGCCGTCTGGTCCCGGCAGAGTAGAATAGGCCACCCTCACTAGCCGTGTGGTCCCGGCAGAGTAGAATAGGCCACCCTCACTCTTACCGAGGTGTCGTAAAAGGCGACTAAGCTAAAGCTGCTGGCATGATATCAGCACCCAGAGAAGGAAAACTCAGCATTTATATCAAAACCCTCGCCAACCCGTCTGCTAAGCGTGGAGATAGGGCAATCACCCCTCAAGTAATTGAGGGAGGCCCGTGCCCCAGCAGTGGGGACTTAAATGGGCTGATGATGATGATTATGATGATTGGTAACAAAATCAAAATCCTAAATATTTAATTTATTTTTTCATTTTATAGCGTTATCTTTTAACTGTAACTATTCAATCAGAGCCAAGTTATTCATATTAATAGGATGATCTACCAAAATAATTTAATCCAAACGGATATTCGCGGATATAATAAGAAAATGTAACTCGTAATTAGTAAGATGTCCAATTTTCGACGAATTTCCTTAGCGTTTAAATAAGTAATCAAGGTGAATGTGAGCCGGCTTATGCCATATAACCTTAGCGAAATGAAATTTAACATCATTCACTTCAACGAATGTACTTCATCGAGTTACTGGAATATACAACCTTATACGAAAAGTAAATTTAAAACCTGTTGGAAACAATTGGCCTGGCATGACTCATATTGGAGCAAGAATGGTGAGCAGCAAATATAACTGGGTAATTTTATATATTTATATGGGACTGCTAAGTTTTTTATCATCATCATCATCATCAGCCTATCGCAGTCCACTGCTGGACGTAGGTCTCTCCAATTGTTCGCCACTGTGATCTATCCATGGCTTCTCGCAGCTCTTTGATCTCGTAGAATGTTTATGGGCAGTGGTGACCCGCTTGCTCGTTTGCCACCTCTGGCATTTCATATCTTCTTAATACATATTGCACAACATCACACATTTTGATCTGACTCCGAGATAGGTAACTCAAGTACGTATGTTACAGATCATCATCATCATCGTTTCAGCGAATAGACGTCCACTGCTGGACATAGGCATCCCCCAATATTCTCCACACAGATCGGTCTTGTGCCGCCCGCATCCAATGGATTCCCGCAATCTTCACCAGATCGTCGCTTGTAGGAGGCCTGCCACGGCTGCCATGGATATTATGGATATCAGAACCAATAGCGAATTACAAATATATACATATAATACTTTTATTTTGTAAACACATACTTATAATACATAGAACGCCCTGTTGGTATAGTGGTTTAAGTACCGGGCCGTGATCTCAGGGTCCTGGGTTCGATTCCCGGGTCGAGCGAAAAGTATGTTTAGAATTTTTCGGCTCGGGTTTGTGATCACCAATCCGCATTTGTCAAGCGTGGTGATTAAGCCTTATCCTATCATAGTAGAGATAACTTGATTTCTATGATGGAGGCCTTTGCCCTGCAGTGGGACAGTTTATAGGCTGATTAAAAAAAATACATGGAAATCGCCCAGACATGTTCATGCACACAAATTATTTTACTGTGTGGGGATCGAACCCACAACCCTTACACCAGAGGCAGAATTAATTACCACTGATCCAAATGGGTCGTCGTAATACACAAAGTTACATAACTATATATGGGTGGCTCTTGTGATAGCCAAGTAATCAGTGGAAGAACAGAGGACGGCCGAAAAAGAGGTAGATGGATTGTGTGTAGAATGAAATTACGGAAAAAAGAGTGGATGATTCGATGACGAATGACAGAGCCGTATCTGAGGTAGGCCTCAGATAACCTGGAAACAGGCAGGAGGATGATGGTAGGTGGTTCTTAAAGGTCCCAATACGGGACGATTTGTCATTACTTTAGGATCTATCTCATGCAATAACGTAAACGATTGATAGGATCGTAAATGACATCCATACACGAAACGACTGGTTGTTACGATCAATACTTAACTGGTTCATTCTCGTTTACTTACGCGCATTAGAGTAAAATAGAATAGTAGTTAATCTTAAATGACACTTAAAACTCAAGAAGACATGCAATGATAAGAAATATTTTCAAATAAATATTGAGTTTTCCTAACCTAAAAATAAGGGTAATGGTATCAATCTTGCAACTTACTATTCTAATGCTAATGACTATGAAAGAAAGTGAAACACAATGATTTTAATGTGTTTTGTCTAAATTTTGAATGCGCCTTTAATCTCGACTTTCATCGCTTATTCAAGAAAACCATTCTTATAATGAAATTTCTCCTTTAATAGTCCACTAAATTTAGACAGGGTGAAACTGCGAAATCTCCGCTAATGGTGCGTAACCACGTAACTTAATGTTACGCGATTCCTCGTCGGCCGTACGTATATGTCGCAGATATCTAGTAAAATCAGAAATTTAAGCGGTCAGATTGTTAAGTCGATAAATGTAACGTTATTTGGTATATTAGTATAATTCCTAGATCAGATTATCGCCGCGCCATTAACCCTTTCTGCATGATTTAAATATTGACTACTAGAGAATGCCTCTTGGCATTAAATTTTCGTATTGTATCATTTTTCCGCAATAAAGTTTTAAATAAAATAAAACATCGGTAAGTTGAACAGGATTAATTTTATAAACATGGGATTAAAATGCTCTGCTGGACATATATATTCTCAAGGACTTCCAAACTAATAGGTCGTGCGCCACCTGCATAAAAGGGATTCTTGCAATTTTCACTAGGTCGTCGGTTCATTTTGTCCACTCGGGGCCTACCACCGCTGGAACTCCCGGTACCCGGCCTTCATTTTCCCCAACGGCTGTCATCCCTCACATTATTTTGCTATCTGCAACTTGAGGTTCGCAATCCTTTTGCTTTTATCGAAAAATATACGATGATAATATGGGAGCTAGTCAATGCTACATAATCGTATTGATAAATCAATTACCAAAAACTTGATTTACGTTAAGTGAGTAACTCATTCCGTTATCCCTTTTCTACCATCGAGAGAGTAGGCGAACTAAGGGGTAACATTCCTTCTTGGTGAATATTCGTCGATTGTGTACAAAGCTCCTTCGTGACGCGCACTGCCAAGGAATGGAACGCCATGCCAACGTCTGTTTTCACCAGTAATTACAACCCCAATATTTTTAAAGCTAGTGTGAATAGACTACTTTTGGTTAAACTCGCTCCATCGTAGGTTTCTTGTCAACTCTAGAGTTTAGTGCGAAAACAAAAGCAAACCCTTCTTCAAAAAAAAAGTGACGCTAACTGAATCCAAAATTCACCTACATATTCAGTAGATGTCGGCGTTGAAGTAACGAACTAAGAGTCGGTTTGACAAACCTTATTTCGATACTAAATCTATTGTATAGCGCTGTCATTCAACACAAATCCTACGTTATACACTAGATTTATCCACGGAAAAAGATTGGCCGAATCGAGCTTTAGGCTGATTTCACTAAATATCTGCGACATATTACGAGTTCAGATAAGTTTCTAAGTCCCTTCCTTACGCTCTTGTACGATTGTGTATTGAAAAGTTTTAATATCGCATACACAAATGTAAATTTGGTACACCAAATTTACATATCTTTTTCAAATAAGTATTCGTATATTTTGACTTTGACTGCCTCGTTGGCGAAGTGGGTAGTGCGTCGCAATTTAAAGCGAGGGCTGCACTTGGGGTCCGGGTTCTATCCCCGGGTTTGGGCCAAAATTTGTACCTGAGCTTTTCTGTTGAGAAAATCTTAGTGTCAGCCCGGAGTCTGGAAGTTAGCGGTCATGTACCGCCTTGTCTCGGAAAGCACGTTAAGCCTAGGCCTGCCTAGGTCTTGCACCCAATCTCTCTCCAGTCGTGTCACACTGGTGTCCCATCGGAATATGAGGGCAAGGGAATAGAGAGTGCAATTGTGTGTGCTCAGCCCATTAGTACTACAGGCTCTCGGTAGCTTTACGATAAGGTCAGGCCTGATAATGGAGTGCCATTGTGAACTGAACAAGGTAGGACTCCATAACAAACTGACCCTACAATTGATCAAAGGACATAGCGGCAGCGGAAGAAACGACGCAGCTGACCTACTTGCAAGAAGAGGATCCGATATAGTCCCAGTGGGACCAGAACCGATCCTCCCTCTTCCTCATAACTGGTTCATCATCATCATCATCATCAGCCCATTTAAGTCCCCACTGCTGGGGCACGGGCCTCCCTCAATCACATGAGGGGTAATTGCCATACTCACCACGCTTGGCAGACGGGTTGGCGAGGGTTTTGATATAAATGCAGAGTTTACCTTCTCTGGGTGCTGATGATCATGCCAGCAGCTTTACCTTAGTCGCCTTTTACGACACCTCGGTAAGAGTGAGGGTGGCCTATTCTACTCTGCCGGGACCACACGAACACACATCATAACTGGTTGAAAGGTAGAATTCTAGATCATACTAAATCTCTGCACAATAGCTATTGGAGCAGTCTGGAGGCATGCAGACAGGCGAAACTAACCCTACTGAAATTGGATCACCGTCTCTCCAGACAATTCTTACAACTAAATAAGCCAAACCTTCGTTTATTGACTAGTGCTCTAACGGGGCATGGCAGTTTTAACAGACATCTGTTCAATATAGGTGTTACGAACAGCCCTCTATGCAGAGCATGCATGGAGAAGGAAGAAACAGCCGCTCATGTACTGTTAGAGTGCATAAGGATGGCCAGCAACCGGGCACACTACCTGGGAAACCCAGGCAGTCTCCAGAAAATCTTCAGGCTCTGATAGGTTTCCTTGAAAAACTCGGCTGGTTGGAATGAAACCCGCCGACTTCACCTTCCGCACGCGAAATGGGCACAACTGCTGCCTGATTGCGGAAAAGCCCGCACGACGAAGAAGAAGAAGTGTGCTAAGCCCCTTGGCTGATCGTTGAGATTGGCCGCCTTAGCCGAAATCGGTTGGAGGATTATTTTTTTTTGGGATAGGATCACCTGATGGTAAGCGATTACCGCCGGCCATGGACACCTGCAACACCAGATGAGTCACAAGTGCGCTGCCGAACAATTTCGTTCTTTGAAAGTAACTTTAAAAAAATATTAGTGGTAATCTAAAACCTTATTGCAAATATGGTTGACAACGGACATTGTAAAGAATAAGTATAGAAAGACACACCTCAGGTTACATTCTGTTCAATATTTACACGTTATGTACAATTCTGGTTCAATAACAATAGGGAATTTGCCTATTGTTATTGAACCAAAGTTTGCGACAGATCAGAATCGATTGAATAAATTTGACAGATCATCGATCAGATACATCGATGTGTGGCTTACATAGCACATATCATGCTTCGATAGAATGTTTCATGTCATCATTTGTTGACAAAAATAACCTTGGTTATTTTGTGAATTTAATGCTTGCTGTGGACATGTGTGTGCTATAGGAGTGCTTTTGGGTGTGTTGTTAAAATATTCCTTACTTTTACAGCAACGTGTGTATCAAGCTTAAAAGCTTTTACAGTTAAATTCCTCGTAAACAAACCACTAACAGGTGAACACTCGACACAATTCCTTCAGATAAAATCCACCAGCGAATTGGGACCAAAGAAATAACATTGAAAGGATTACGCTTACATAATGGTGTAAGCCTAAATTCGGATTTTGTCTCCTACAGAGGTTTTTGTGGCCATTTTATTGTACTCTGTTTCGCAGATACGTCTCAGGTTTTTTTTATTAAATTAGGCCTCTTCTTGGCTTGACACCGAAAAAAAAATCAGCTGAACCAGTTTAGTATATTCATTACTCTGGCTTTAAAAAAATATGTCATAGTGGGGTAAACAAATGAATGCAGGGCATTCTCGGCAGTGCGCATCACGAACGAGAGATAATTTGTACAGTTGGTTTACCAATCCAGCCGACACAACAATTTCAAAAGAAATTTTCAAAGCTTTAGAATATTCGGAAAGGCCTGACACCGTCTAATTTGGCCGGACACGTAACCAAAAAGCCTGACTATATCAGGTTATATCTGGTAACCCTATTCGGACTCATGATTTGAACATATCCCAACAACTAAATACCTTAATTTGCAGAGGAGTATTACATGTTAATTAGATAGACATTTGCAATTTACTACATTACGCTAATACAACTGGGCTATATTAATCTTATTTACCCGTAAGGTATCTAATTGAAATTGCTTTATGGCCGAATTAGGTATGCATTCAATTTGCTTTGTCCGTTGATTTATTTGTTACCTGACAGCTTCAATTGTGTGCTAATTGCCTTCAAACTGGTAATTACAAATAACATCTCGACTGATTGCTGTATGATATTATGATATCAATATTTTGAAATTAGCTGAACAAACCAATCAATCAGCTGTCCACAGCTGGGACGTATTTTTACTCCAAAGGTTATATACATTAGCCATCTTACTCAAATTATTTGACCACCGTGGTGTAGAATGTCCTTCACTAGATTTTCTTGCAACGTCACCAATTTCGCAGACGATTCGACTTTATCGTGCTGCCGGCGCTGATTTAAAAAAAAATGGACTCAAACGAAGCGTTACTAATAGACAATTAAGATTATGAACGTATCGTTTATCGTCATTATACATACAACAAAGACATTACTTGTAAATTACACACCCTTATATAGAACATTATATTAAAATTATTTATAAACTATTTATGTCGTCCATGTGTCACATTAGGGCTCACATAAAACCAGCGCCATGGCCTGGAGGTACTCTACCTAAAGCCATGACTGAAGCTGAGTGAGCTTCTTTTCACTGATTATCGCGAAACACCTCACACGCACACCTGTACGCAAATACTTAATGCCCGGCTTAAGCAGCCGTATTACTACTTTTTTTCCTTTCTTAATTTTTATCTCCTCTTATTCTTGTAATGTTGGTCGTTGTTTTAGTTTGTATTTGTTTCTTTTTCTGTTTTTTAAAATGTTGTATAATTATTCTTGTATCCGTTCATATCTGTAAAATGTGGTCATATTCTCGGCAGTAAGGAAAAACATCGTGTGGAAACCTGCACGTTTCGAATAGTTTCCCCGTACCCCGAGCTCCAGAGCGACATATTTGGACGCAACTGGGAATCACACGCTATGATGAAGAAGAAGCTATTTATTTAGCATAACGTTTTAATTTCAACAAAAATAACTAACATTGATCATGTTTGGTCCTGAGCAATAAATATCTATCTTAAAACGTGAACTAACTATCAATCTGTAGGTATCATACAAAAAGCGTCTACGTAAGCAAAAGCTCAGGAAAGCCAATTTCCCTTCGAAAGGAAATAGCTAACGCTAAGGCGGCTGTAGAGAATCAAGGGGAGTTAGTGTACGCCAATGAATATCAATTACAGTCCCACCAGAGTTCTTGGCATCCGAACACAATCCATGTCACACACACTGCATACGAGTATGTATCTACACGTAAAAAGTAAAAAGTACAAATAATCAACACTCGTGGATATAAGCTGTAAGGTGTGTCGTAAAACGGTTTTACATGTTACTGCATTGACTTACAATTCGAAGCGACGGTTATTCTTTATACAATTTTACTAAATTAATATTATAATACTTTCTTTCACATCAGCTAGGATTCACCATTTGCTTATTTTGTATGGTAAAAGTTTGTTGTTTGATTATATTTATAAAAAAATACCATTGATTTATATTACTAATTGGTATACTGACTGCACAGGCATATGTATGTACAGACATATACCTAGTTAATAGCTGTGTACTGTGCATCAAAGAGCAACTATGTATGAATCTACCTTTTGTTCATGTAAAATGAAATAAAAACCCAACTAGAATAATTTAACTTTTTCTTGGCAAAAGTACCTACAGTAAACACAACCGTTAAATTTTTCATTTTTACACCGGGACGCGTTATGCTTTAACCAGTTTTAGCATTCTATTTTACACCTCAATTTTTGTATTTCACTTTTAATTCTAGACTTGGCTTATGTTTTAAAAATGCTAAATGTTATATCCACAAAAATCCTTTCAGCGTTTACATGCACGGAAATGTACCGAGCGTTGTTATTTCTATCTCTAAAACTGCAAATATGAATTTTCTCAGAATAAAAGCAGATTTTTAAAGGTAACCCTTCATGATGTTGTGTTTTTGGTTGCTCCTTATCTAATGTTTATTTAGTAGTTAAATATTGGAAATCTCGTATTGATGAAGTAAACCATTCAATATTTTGCTAGCCAACACCTGACACATCACGACCTGGAGCCCTATTTTTGATTTACTCGCCTCGAGACGAGCGCACGATTTCTACTGATATTCCTTCGACATACGATATTCCGCATTTTTGAATCGTTCGTCTGCAAAGAGTGACCCCACCCACTCGTTGGTCGAGTGACTTAAAGCGAGAGGTAGAAGCAAAGTCAAAATAGTGCGACTGGTTTTGACTGCTGACACAATGTGGCATTTATAGTTTTTAGTGAGAAAAAAGCAAAGATTTTCATATTCAGCCAATAGTCTATGGTTTTTGCGTTCCTTTTGCAATGCGCTTACTATCGGTATTTATCTACTAAATCCCACTCGCAAATAAAGTTGACTACCTGACTGACTGATGTATCAACGCAGGGCCCCTAAACTAAAAGAGTTGAACTTGAACGTTCGAACGTTACCGTGGGAGAGCCACGGCTCGGCATGAATGATACCACGGGCTCAAAGAAAACCGGTAGCACTGTGCTGTGTTTCTCTGTAGTAACCTTTTTTCATTAGGCAGGTTATAATATGAGACTTAAACTTATCCAGCGATATGTTAATGACATTTTGTGGTAGCTTATTGAATATCTTAATACATAAGCCAACAAAGGTGATCATAAACCCGAGCTATGTTCGCAGAACTCGAAACATACTTTTTGCTCGTATCGAAAGGGGTATCGAACCCAGGACCCCGAGATCATGACCCGGTACTTAAACTATTAGATAAACAGGGCGTCTTTGATTTTTTTTTTTAGATCGTATTCTAAAAATGCACACTTTATCATGGTTTTCGGTAGCTTGCAATTAGTATCCAAGTCAAATTTATTTTCTTCGATCATATAATATATTTAACCAACTTCATTTCATTTTTCTTTTCTACGTATAAATATAAATTGGCAGCAGGCAAAGAACGTTGAATTTTTAATTCTGGAAACATGAAAACGTAGTACGATTGACGGCTGGCAAACTGGGTGAAACCATGAGTTTTATTCTTTGTTGTAACATACAGCTGTTCTACCTACACCTGCTTTTTTACTGGCGCTATGTTCTGTGAATGAGAAACTACCAATCACCGGGAGTTTTGTTTGGACCTGGTATGATCAGAAATGGTCAAAGTAAAATTCACACTAAAACTATAAAGGCGAAAGTTGGTTGTGAGTGTGTTTATGCAAAAGATGGATCTTTTTTTTTTCGACTGAGAATCGAACCCGGTACAAAAGGTACCGGGTTCAATTCCCAGTTTCCGGTAATGATTCCGAGTTAATGTTTAACCAGGCAAGGGATCATAAGAGACCACCAGATTTTGAACCTTGTGCAGTTGAGACAGGGTTGAAAACAAATGAAATAAATGATTAACTCTGGATATGAAAAAAATATATGTGTGGCTCCCGGCAGAATAGAATAGGCCACTCTCACTCTAACCGAGGTGTCGTAAAAGGCGACTAAGGTAAAGCTGCTGGCATGATCATCAGCACCCAGAGAAGGAAAACTCTGCATTCATATTAAAACCCTCGCCAACCCGTCTGCCAAGCGTGGTGAGTATGGCAATTACCCCTCATGTGATTGAGGGAGGCCCGTGCCCTAGCAGTGGGGACTTAAATGGGCTGATGATGATGATGATGATGATGATGACGTAGCTGAAGCACGTGTTGGTGTATGCTGTTTGGCGCATACAGGGATAATGTTGTACATTTTTTAATAATGACAGTTGACCTGATGGTAAGCGATTGCCGTAGCCCATGGACCAGTGGGGTCACCGTGCGCAGCCAACCTTAAAACTCCCGTATCCTCCTGCTTACAATAGGTATGCTTTGTACATTGTTGACATGCAAGTCAGTGGTATTATGCTTATAAGAATAATATGTCTAATGTATCAAGACGGAAATTAACACGATATTTATTGATACAACATTTTGTACTCCCATATTTTGCTCGACGTTTCGGCTACATTACAGCAGCCGTGGTCACGAGTGGACTGAGTACACAATGTTGTACCACATAATAAATATCGTGTTAATTCCCGTCTTGATATATTAGAGTTATAATACAACGCGAAAATCTACAAAACTAAGAATAATATGCATTCAAAAACTAACGGAACAAACGTAAATCGACAACTGCAAGCACAATCCGCTCCACAAAGCGATGAAAAAGAGCAAACTATTTGAGATTGCTTCAAAATGGACCGTGGAGTAATAATCGTGGAACTCTGTGCTTCGTTACGAGACGGCTCTTTTACTCTTTAGCATGCTATTAGCGAATCATAACTTACTTCTACTCCGTTTTGTGACTTAACTGCTCAATTTTTCATTTTAATAGATTGCTTTTCATTGTTGGCGTTTTTTAGCTCTGCCCGCTTCTTATTGCCTTCGTTTGTTCAAATTAAGCATTTAGCATTTTTTGTCTGGAGTTCCTTTTGTCACAGTTTTGAGGTTATTTTTCGCTGCCCAATTTTTGCTTTTTACTGTAAATGAGTGATTTTTGTATGATGATTTAATATTTTCATAAATATAACCCCTAAAACGATGTTGATTTGTAATTTTGTATTTAGTTGGGATCCAATTACTTTTTTAAAATTTAATTTAGGTGATCAAAGAGGTTACTTTGGCTGTGGACTTGATAAGTTAATATTACTTTCTGCTTGATGTTTTGACTGGGTTACAATATTATAGTCACAAGCGGGCTAAAGGTTCACATCGGCCTTTGCTGGGACTAAAAATCTATAAACTCTCTCATTTTCGTTTATTAAACTGTTACTAAATAAAATGGGGTAACTCCAACACAATATCAGAGAAATCGACTTCTTTAGCTGTAGGTTCCAAAAACTTTGCATTCTGTTAACTTATTTCTTGTACACATCTTCCAATTATTTGCTTATCCGTATTCAATAGCTAATAGAAGTAAATAAATGGAATTCATAACCTCAGTTCATCACTTATTGATTCCAACAAATTTACTTACAAAAGCAATAGCTATATTTTCTGTCACACACCACCTTTTAGGCGAGATGCGATTTCCGTTGCATCCGACCCGCAGCGTTCGGTTCTTTGAAGCGAAATCAGTGTTGCCAATTTTTCGACAGTTTCGCTATCGATAGTTGACCTCGAATATTGACGATTATATCGATGTGCCTAAAGATACTACATTAGTTTTGTTAGTGTAATACTTATTATCCTACATACATATTTCTACATCGCCTAATGGTTGACTGGTTGAGAATGCTGTTTAGCATCAAGTCCGCCAATTGTACTTTATTTTCTTGTGCAATAAAAGACTCCAACCGATTCGGCTACGGCGGCCGATCTTATCGATCAGCCTCGTACGCAAGATATATTTTGATGCCCAAGTGTGTCCGCAAACACAAGTGCACTCATTATTCTTTTACCCTCATATTTCGATGAGGCACCAAAGTGACACGAACGATCAGTGATCAGGCGCATTCCCAAGTATGGGAGTGTAAGACCGCAAACTTACAGACTTCGGGCTGACACTGAGAATTTCTCAACAGAAAAATTCAGGTTACAAATTTTAAGCTGGACCCTTAGATTAAATCAAGATTAATCTAAGGCCAGACACAGCAAAAATAATATCTGTTTCATCAACAAATATTTTGTGTTTCAACTATCGATTGTATTCATCCTTTTGTTAGTGCATATAATATTGAATCCTTACTTGTGTTGATAGTACTATCAAATATAGTATTATTGATTATATCGATCTAATTATTTTTGCTCAATTACTATCAATAGTGTATCGATAGACTTTCAATAGAGGAGCATTGAAAAGCAAAGCATTGCTAGAAGGAATATTTTTCAGTATTTGACTCTGATTCTGTCTAAAACATGCTCCGAATTGACATATGAAGCAAAACGATGGAACTGAATATGAGAACAGGGAAATCTGATGTGGAATTTGGAACAATCTCAGACTTAGCGGCCATATTTGAAAATGGCTCCTATCTATATCTAAATTGAGTTCCACATTTTAGGTTTAAAACTATATTAGGATTTTATAATTTGTCCATTTTTATTTAGCTATTGATCTCTAAAGTAATCCTCATAGAGTAAGGTACCTAATGTAAACATCAAGTTGTTTTCATATGAATCGATCGAGTGTTACGTAAGTAATGTTTTAAAGGGAATACTGGCCTCTTTTTTGTAACAATGTCTTTCGATAGATATTTAAGTATTTTTATAAATTAAAAAACTTTTTTTAAGAATATAAATTGAAAAAAAAGTCGCGTACTTCACTGTTTTGGAAGTGACATTATTGATCGCTTGATTTTATGAAAATATTTGGTGTGACCTTCGATATAGCCCTTACGTTCAATAAACACATTTCCGCTCTCACTTTTTATAGTTTCTTTAGTCGCTTTGAGTTTTTCTTACATAATTTACGTTATTTACAGAGTCCTGATGTCGTGAAACTGGTAAAAAACTCGTTGGAAATCAGTGCATTTGATTAAAATATTTACGAGGATGCTACAAATAATGTTAGAAGGTTCAAAAGGTTTGCTTTGTTATTACAAGCGGTTATATAGACACTCTCCCTTAAGGTGACGGGTGGAACACTAGCAACGCCAATCTATTTTAATTTTTAGCTACTAAACCGGATCTATTTTAAATAATTTCGGGGTTGTAATCTCTCGGCAAACACTTATACTATTCATTAAATAACCATGCACAAATGTTGGGTCCGTTTTTGTACGCGAAAAAATTGTCCACGCTAAAAGTGGCCACTTTATTAAAATAGATTATTTAAAATAGATCCGGTTTCGTAGCTTAACATTAAAAAAATTAAATAGAAAATATAACAAAACTTCGACACAACTAAAGCTCTTTCATTTGATTGAGGCAGTTGGAACAACAAATAGGTTATTCGTCATTTTCTGACGGCGGCCATCTTGGATTTGAAATTTTTTACAATTATAATATTCTGCTACTCAAGCCCTTTTATTTGATACCCATATTGTGGGAGTTGTGTTAAAATATAAAATCCAAATCTTTGTAACGGCGGCCATCTTGGATCGATTTTTATCCAACATAGCTAAGAACACTCCCTCCTTATTCATCTTTCAAACAAAAGAAACAAAATCAAAATCGGTCCATTTATTCAAGAGCTACGGGACAGACACACAGACACATACACACACACACAGACACGTCAAACTTATAACACCCCGTCGTTTTTGCGTCGGGGGTTGAAAATCGATTGACGTCGCTAGTGTGCCCTACCCAGCACCTTAATGAATACAACAAGTGGGTCTGAAAATGATCATGGACATGATAAAAATTATATAGCATTACCATATCGTACCCACTCTTGTAAAGATTAGAAGCTCTACGTAAGTCATGGACGAGTACATTTACGTTGAATAAAAAGTCTAACTTGGTAAGTCTAACTTTTTTTTTTATTAAGAGGCCAATGAGGATGACCTCACTCCGCGGCCGTGAAATTCAAATATGAGGTTGACAGGCACGAAAGAACTAACAAAGTACCCATTGAATCTGCCGTCCTCACCCTGATGGTCTGCTGAGATGCCTCTTCACGCCCCGCCTTAAAGACCTAAAAGAACTTCTAGAAAGAGGTCGATTGACGAATCCAACTCGGTTGGGCAGCGTTCGGAAAGAATATTTACGGATCATCTACAGCAGTGGCTCAAGACGAAGGTTTTTAAGAGACGATGTCTTTAATGCGTGTGTGTTGCTAGTGATGTCATACGGTACCAAAACATGGCCATTTAAGAATTCTTAATTATCACTCAGAGGGCAAAGGAGAGGGCTATGCTCAAAATCTCCTTGCGTGAATGTATCACTAATGATGAGATCCACAGGGGAACTAAGGTCACAGACTCAAGTGGCAATGGGCACAATATGCCCCATATTGTGAGGAGAACCGACGGCCACTTTGGCGGAATGGTCTTCGAGTGGAGGCCGCGTACAGAAAGTCACAGCCGTGGTATGCTAAGGTGGACCGATGATCTGGTGGAGAACATTGGGGGAGGCCTATGTCTAACAGTGTGCATCTATTGGCTGCATGAAATGATGGTGATGATGATAATAACAAGTTCTGGCTGGTATTGTTGGGGATCAACTCTCTTGAGGAAAACGGGAGTAAAGACCTCGCCTGCTATCGCAATACTGCTTAAATACCAGTGATAAAACCTGGGTAAATATGAATATAGGTACTCGGCTAAATATAAACATTTGTTTGCGAAAATACGGTGTGTTACGTTGGATTATCCAACTTATATACTTGTTCTGCTCGCCAATATTTGGAAGCAACACAGTATAAAGATACCCAGTAACAAGATATAGGACGTTATTATATTATAATACACGTAAAGACTCGCGGAAGACAGTAGACGTAAGTAAGTAAGTATTTTCATTCATTAAAATAAATGATATTTGACAGATAGGATGTTAAAGATTATAAGTAGGTTTAAGGAGAAGTAACTGCTATACTAAGAAGAATTCAAAAACAACCGACAAAAATGATAAAAATTTTGTTCAAATATAAATTGAAAGTGCAGCTGTTCACTGATTACCTAATTCCTATGTATAAAAATGTGTTAAGTATTGTCGCGTCGGGGGACTATTCTAATTAGCATTAGCTTAACGTTTCATTAAAGCGCACATTATTTTTATAGATAGCTAAGGAGTGGTCCTCCAACGCGACAATATTTAACCAATTCGGGCTGCGACATAAGCTGAGTGAGGGACATTTGTACTGACATCATAACACAATGTAATATTCATTTGGCACAGTCTGGACATGATTGAATATAAAAATATTTGTATTTTTAATTGTTTTCTGTTTTGTTTTCTATTTGTGCCAAATTGTATTCTGTTTACAACTGATGTATGTTCTGTGTTGTGATGTCTATAATAATAGATGTTTTCTTTCTTTCTTTAAGTTTTATGCGTATGCGGAGTTAGTTTTATTATTTTTGAACTTTTTAATTGATATTTTTTTTAATTGTTGGCCGGGGTTTTATATTTTTAATTCTTTTTTTATTTCTCGCTTTCAAAAGAGACGTACTATTTTTATTTAAGTACAAATCAGTTCCAGTTTTTCACAATTTTTTAGGAAGGTTAACATAAATTTGAATTGTTGTGGTTTACTACTCAAGCCTTTTCATTTGATACCTATATCGGGGGTTGTTATATAATATGTTAGTCTAACATTTTGTGCCGGCGGCCATCTTGGATCAATTTCTATTAAACATAGATAAGAAAACAACTGACTAATTCCTCTTTCAAACAAAAAAAACAAAATCAAAATCGGTTCATCCGTTCGGGTGCTACGATGCCATAGACAGACATATCCCACACACATATAGACACGTCCAACTTTTAACACCCCGTCGTTTTTTCGTCGGGGGTTAAAAGGAAGAACTGTTAACCGCGAGCCAAGTACTCGTGGCAGTCGGTGTCATTTTTCATTCCCGAAGTACACTTTGACTACGAATCAGGAGCTAGTAGGACTGGTAACTACAATGAAGTGACTGCCGTCTGACTTTCCCTTTAGACAGTAACTTTTATCAGAACAACTAAGTCATAATTAGGTACACGTTTTAGAAACTATCGGAAACTTCACGTTTTTTAGGGTTCTGTAGCCAAACGGCAAAAACGGGAACCATTATAGATTCGTCATGTCTGTGTGTCCGTCTGTCCGTCTGTCCGTCCGTCCGTCCGTCCGTCCGTCCCGTCGTCCGTCCGTCCTTAACTCACGAGCCACTTTTTTCCGAAACTACACTTTACACTCACTTTTTACGAATTATAGCTATTGAAACTTAGTTAATAGATGTATTTTGTTATTATATTTTTTTGGGTGTTCTAATTCCATAATAAAAGAAATATAAAAACAAAAAAAATATACTAGATACATTACCATGAAAAACTAACACAAAAAATTGGTTTGAAACTCGATCTAGCAAGTAGTTTTTTATACGTAATAACTGTAAAACCGCAAGTTACCTTCCATATATCTTAATATAGATTCGTCATGTCTGTGTGTCCGTCTGTCCGTCTGTCCGTCCGTCCGTCCGTCCGTCCGTCCGTCCGTCGTCCGTCCGTCCTTAACTCACAGCCACTTTTTTCCGAAACTACACTTTACACTCACTTTTTTACGAATTATACTATTGAAACTTAGTTAATAGATGTATTTTGTTATTATATTTTTTTGGGTGGTTCTAAATTCCATAATAAAAGAAATATAAAACAAAAAAAATATACTAGATACATTACCATGAAAACTAACACAAAAAATTGGTTTGAACTCGATCTAGCAAGTAGTTTTTTAATACGTAATAAACTGTAAACCGCAAGTTA
This sequence comes from Marasmia exigua, assembly GCA_019059595.1. Classification (NCBI taxonomy): domain Eukaryota; kingdom Metazoa; phylum Arthropoda; class Insecta; order Lepidoptera; family Crambidae; genus Marasmia; species Marasmia exigua. The sequence continues at coordinate 12,081,112 of CM032475.1, read as the reverse complement.
CCTTCCATATATCTTATTTGCTGCCACGGAGGCCGACTCGCACTTGGCTGGTTTTTTTAGGATGCTATAACTGCAATAACAGCATATTTTCCTAGACGTTTAATCAGTTTTAAGGATATGGGTTACTTATCTAGGGGAAATGGCATAGTGGTATTAAGCGTAGCAGATTACTGACTAATTACCCTAGAGTATAAATAGCCTGTACTGTTGTTCCAGGTCGCAGGTCAAAATAAGTATGATTTAGGTACATTTTTTTGCGAAAATATTTTAAACCTGTATATGGATACAAGAACCGAAACAGAATAATAAATGGGTGTCGTTATTTTAGCGCGTTTAAAATTTTAAATAACGTTACAAAATTGCTCTGCAAAACTCTGCATCGCTTCGGCTTAATATAGGTTAACGGTTAACAATGGTCTGTGCGATTTTTGTAGTTTTGCGATAAATAACGATCTTTGTGTGAATTTTCCAGTGTTTAAAAATCGGTTTATTCGACTTAATAATAGTGGTTAACTTACATTTCGCAGAAAACAGTATTAAAATATATTTTTAGCGGAGCCTAAAAAAAATGTATACATTTTTTATTCTGAAATTGCTTTTATTTTTTTTGGGATGAAATAAATGTTTCAAAAAGTGAATGTATTCTTTATATTATACAATGCAAGTGTTTAAAGAAAATATTCCTGAACCTGAGTGACTAGCAATAAACCCACAGCCTAAACTACTGACCCTAGAAACTTGAAATTTGTTTAGGGGGTTCCTTTAATAGTGAAAATGAGCACTAAAAAGGAGTTTTCACCCTTAAAGGGGTAAAAAGGGGTTAGAAGTTTGTATGAAAGTTGTCGTTATCTTCGATGTTAGGATTGTGAAGATTTGTATTTAGACTAATAATTGGAAATTAAAAATGTCTTATGAAAAGTCTTTTGGGAAATTACTCTTACAGGGCGTAAAGTAGGGGGAGAAACGCGGTATGGGGTTAAACAAATTTTGAATTCAAGAAAGTATCTTGATAATCATTTTTTGGGCTCCTATTATTAAATCAAAAACAATGTTTAACTATAGTCCTAGTCATATTGTTTATTGCTTTCATGTAGTACATTAGGTCTTAAAAGTATTTACAATAGTTCTCAACATGAACCCCGCAGGGGCACTGCAATGTAGATATCCTTTATAAGGTTACTATAAATTAAATTACTGACTGCCTCGGTGGCGCAGTGGTTAGTAGGGTCGCACTTTAAAGCGACGGCTGCGCAAGAGGTCCCGGGTTCGATCCCCGGGTCGGGCCAAAAATTGTACCTAAGTTTTCGGTAAGAAATTCTTAGTGGCAGCCTGGAGTCTGGAAGTTGGCGGTCTTGTACCCCCGTGCCTCGGAAAGGACGTTAAGCTATTCGCCCTGCGCCTTATCCCTCTCCGGTCGTGTCACAGTAGTGTCCCATCGGAATATGAGGGTAAGGGAATAGAGTGTGTACTTGTGTTTGCGCACACACATGAGCACTATAATATATCCTGCGTACGTGGCTGATCGTTGAGATTGGCCGCCGTAGCCGTAATCGGTTGGGATATTATTATTATTATTATAAATTAAATTATAATATAAAGACTAATTATAAAATCTCAGGTATTCAAGTGTTCCGCCCGAAAAACTCTTGAAGATTATAAAAACATTTTGACAATATGTCTTTAATTTTCTGTATAATAAGTGATCTTTACTTTCATTTTTTAAAATCCATTGTACGTACTTCTCCTAACTATATCCAATCGAGTGTCTAGAAATGCTAGTCTATCTTTATATCTCAAATTTCAAATCGAATATTGCTCTTGGGCCTGTTTGTACATATTTTTATTTCTCTGACATATTTACTTAATTCAAAAATATACATTGATGTTAAGGTTAATATGTTCTATGAAACCAAATATTTTCTGCAGCTTTCTCTTTCAGTGATTTTATCAATAATTCTCAAACATTTTTTTTAAAGAATGAATAGGCGATTTGCGTCTGTGCTACTACCCTAGAGTATGATGCCATAGACATCAACGTCCAGAAAAAAAATGCAACAAATGAAATATTTCAGGCGCCACTTTGCAAATTAATTTGGTAATGACGTAAACAGACTTACATTCGCCCGTTAATTCATCGGGAACCCAAATGATTTATCACGACAACCGCAACTCGTCATTTTGATGTCAGTTGACGATACACAAATGCGGGTCTTTTTGTTTAATATTTATTTGGGTTTGGTTATTGGTTTAACTGAAGCAGAAAAATGTATCATTATTCATCCCGCATTGAGAGGAATATGAACGGTAATATTAATTTGTCAGTATTTGTTTTCTGAGAGCCTAATATAGAATTATTCATGTTATTCATTTGTTTTCGTAACTCGCTGGTGATTAGTAATAAGATCATTGACATTTTTATTATGTTTTGAGATTAATGGTTTTTAGAAGAAGTAAATTCAGCAGCTTCTTCGCTCTGCCCATTGCCACTTGAGACATGCAATCCTTTGGGTTATGTTTGTGAACTTAGTTCTTTTGCGGATCTCAACGGCAACTTCTTCATTGTGATTATCAGATTTAGTAAATTCTTAATTATGGGCTGAGCGTATCTAAAGGCTTCAATGCGACGGATCTGAACGCAACCGGGAAAGATCGCTGAAATGATCAGCTTATGTTTGTCCATTGGTATAAGCCCGTACTATACCATATCGTTAAATTCGATGTCCAACTTTTTGTAGGTGTCCATATTCTATCAGTCGTTTTATGATAGTAGTCACATCAGTTATAGCCACTCCATTTGACATCAAAGAGTTCTACCGCAGCGTGTAATCAGTGGTTTACACTATAAAGGTAAAAGGTATGTATTGCGACTAAAGAGAGGTCTATGCAAGACGAGTCAAGCCCCACCTGAGTGCAAACCATGTGGCTCACCTCAGCTGTGACTGTGGACCTACAACGAGCTTACACTATTTATTCGCTCGCAATCCTTTTGTGTTCGTCACACCGACGATCGGTGAGCACAGTTGGACACGAGCAAGACGCTCGTTCGAGGAACGTAAGTACACACTAATCGAACTTTGACTTGGCTCGTGGTCCACTTCTGTTCGGCTGGGCTAACCTTTAGTTGCAACGCAGACTTCCCGGCTGTTTTCATTCACAATATAGTCACGTGCACGAACCCCATTTAAATATGAACCTTATTATTCCGTCTTAAGAGTCGATGATGTTGATGAGAAGTTTGCATTTCATTGCAGGCGTTGGCAAATGTTCGACGCACTTTTTATGGAACTCTTAGATTTTGTCACAATGACATCGGAATGAAGGACCAGAACTGAGGCTGTACAATTAATGTAGTCGCCGCAGTTATTTATTTCTGGCCAATTTGCGAGTATCTAGCGCAAATGAGTATTGAGATTAGGTATCAATTCTTTTAGCTACGAGGAGCTATGAATGTAAATAGTGTTATGACAACTAATTTAAACATTATAAAATATTAGTAAAAAAAGCAATTCAAAACGGTTTTTCCATCTTTTTCATAAATTGATTGACCAAATCGTTGATTGATTGCTAATGAGGTTCCCGATATGTTCCGTGCGTATTTATAGAAACTTTTACTTATCATTAAGTACGTAACTGTTAGGCTAACTTTCCCCAGCTAATTAAACTTGGAAGTTTCCCTAACGATTCGTTGTTCTTCCGACATTATCGGGAAAGCAAAAGTATAGGTAAAGAGAACACACATACAGCGCTAAGTATGATATGTAGTCAAGTTACACGTGTTTTCATTAAGTGCGCTTTGACGGATCCGTGGCGTCGCTATCGGTTTTTCATTGATTGTAATAAAATTGAGACAATAAACGAAAAATTGATCAAGACATTTAAAATGAAAAGGATTTGTGATTTTTCAAGCTTCATGTCACAATTATCTCTTACAAGGTTTAATTATTAGTGGCTACTTTTTTAAATCTTCCTCGAGGTGATTGTGACACGCCATTCATGGCGTGTGTAAAATACTTACTTATTTGTTATGAGCCCATTAGTCCCACCGCAGGGAAAAGTCCTCCCTACCCATTTTCCACCTCTCCTGGTCCTGGGCTGCTGTGGACCAGTCTCGAAAGAACTCATCGGGTTCATCTCGCCAACGTCGCCTCGGTCTGCCGCGGGGACAATAAATTCGTATAAAATAAGCTTGAAAGTAAATCCTTTTTATTTTAAAGTAGTGGCCTTCCCTCTTTTCGCTTCGGTAATTTAATTTTGAAACAAAACATTAGGAAATTGAATTTTTCTTTTTTGAGATTATATCTAGTAGGTAGCTATTTAATTGAAACTAAAAATGAGACAGTGGCAATATGCAGTGGCAAGTGGAAATGGGCAGGGCACATAGCGAAGAGAACTGACGGCCGTTGGGACGGGAAGGTCCTGAAATGGATGCCACGTACAGGAAGTCGCAGCCGTGACAGGGCCCGTTCACCGATACAGGGGTTGATTTAAAAAAATATGAAAGTCCTTAAACAATTTTCATGACTCTAGCATTAAATATGAGGAATTGTCCATACGGTGTATGGTTATACGGTGGTTATCGTTTAACCATTTAGAGGTTGAATAAAAATTCTGAAATGCCTTTCATTAATTTTGCATAAATTTTCATGACTCTAATACTAAATATGGCGAATCTTTCATACTACGTTTTAACCCGTTTTCACTCCTTTAGGAGTTGAATAAAAAAATGCTGAATATTTTAATTAATATAAAAAGCCCAAATATCAATTATCATGACTTTAGTTTTAAAAATAAACTATAAAACAAAATTCCATACGACGTTTTAACCCCTGTTCGCCCTTTTTAGGGGGTTAAATATAAAATATACTGAAAATATTGATAATAATTGTATATGAACAGTGCAAACACCAATTTTCACGACTCTAGCATTAAATGTGACGAATCTACCATACAACGTTTCAACCCCCATTTTACCTTATTGGGGGTTGAAGAAAAAAATGGCTGAATCACTTTTCTTTAACTTGTATGATGGGCCCAAATACCAATGATCATGACTCTAGCTTTAAAAATGACTAATCTTCCATACAATATGTTTACTCCGATTCCACCCCTTGGGGGTAGAGTTTGAAAAAAAACTAAAACCAGTAAATTTTTATTTTTGGAAATAAGCCTAATCCGCAATATGGACGTAGTTGAAAAATCCGCATAGCTGAAATGGAACTGGGCTGGCCATACTGTGAGAATACACCCGGAGAGATGGACCCATGTTGTCACGAAATGGCAGCCTGTAGGTGGCCGTCGCCCACGAGGCAGGCTGAAAAAAACATGGCGTGACGACTTGGGCTAGCCCAATACTCCCGTAACTGGCAAACGCTGGCAATGAATAGGGAGCAGTGGAGTATTAGGGGAGGCTTTTGGCCAGCAGTGGGACCATTTGAGCTAGAGAGAAAAAAAAGCCTGAACCAAATTTTTAACTAACATCAAAAATGACAGACTTTCATACTAACATTAAATTTTCGAAGAAAATTAAATACAAAGCCATAAAAATTAAGATCGATAAAAGTTATTACATACGCTGCCAAATAATTGGCGTGTTGATTTCAACATTATCAGATCACTGAAGCATAATTAAAATTTTATTGCTACAGCATAAAGAAAAATATTTAAAATTAAAATACTCGTAGGTAAGTGCAAAAGTATGGTACCACCATTAAAAATACAACTCAGCACGGTTGTTTTTATCGGATATTTCACGTTGTTTTTAACAAAAACGTACAGCTCTGCTGGGGCGGAAATATCGTCCCATCTGTCATAGGACCGCGACAGACGAGCCGCGTTTCAGATGCAAGCCCACCGCAAATTATGCAGTATGCAGTTTCTGTGGCAGCGAGTACTGCGATGTTCAGATGGAATAAATAGATGTGAGACGAGTCTTACCTATACGTTCATATTTCATAATGAAAAAGTAAATAACACACAGACGTTTTTTATGTGATAGGTGGCAGACTAGCAGATGGATCACCTAATGATGAGCGATTGTCGTCGCCCATGGTCATCCGCGACACCAGTGGAGTCACAAATGCGCTGCCAACCTTTGAACCCTCCTTTCCCCCGGATTGGATCTCCGGTACCCTCACTCACGCAGCGAAACACAGCACAGTGCTGCTTCACGCTGGTTTTCTGTGTGGCTGTGGTATCACTTCGGTTGTGCCAGCCACATGATTAAAGAGTGATGGGTGACGGGTGTAAGGGTGTTAACAAGCCAATAGATCACTCATTGATTGATGGCATTGATCAACGTCGATCAAAATCACAGATTTAAGTGCTCTGTGATCAAAATGTTTGTTCTAGTAAATATAGTAACTAAATTTGCAGACTGCAAAATGTTTTGTAACTAGTCCTCTTGACATTTTTGACTTAATAAAAATCCATGTGTGCAGAATTGTTCATACTATTACTTCAAACGACCCTGCTACAACTATTAAAAAATAATCTTTTTGATTAACGATTATACTGTACCTGGACTACTAAATCGCAGTAACATATAGTGGAGTAACAAAACATGAGAATTACCATTTATCATATCCTTTTTAGCAATTCACAGCGTACTAAGATTGTCCAAAACTTCAATACAATTTAATGTACCACAGGCCAGATTTTACATAAACCCATCATCATCATCAGCCTATCGCAGTCCACTGCTGGACGTAGGCCTCTCCAATTATTCGCCACTGTGATCTATGGCTTTTCGCATCCAGCTCTTGCCAGCCATCCTGCGCAGATCGTCCCCCCACCTAGCCAGGGGGCGCCCTACATAACCACATAAACACATACCTACTATAAAGTCGGTTTTATTCAAAACGTTTTTGGACTCTAAATAATAGGCTATAATGTGATGTCTATGTCATTATATTGTTTTAAACTTTCATGGTCACTAACATTAGAATAGTTATTTACGGGATTGCTACCATGTCGTACCTTATTTTTGAGTATCCGATATTTCGGCGCTGTTGCAAGTTACTCCGTGACCATGGCGCTTGCAACAGCGCCGAAATATCGGATACTCAAAAATAAGGTATGACATGGTAGCAATCCCGTAAATAACTATTCTATGTCATTACTTCGTTTTAATTGTAATAAGCCGGCGGCGCACTTGTAACTCTATGGTGTCATGTCCAGCGTTATTCACTTACCATCATTTTATCCAACTCCTCGTGTGCCCTCTATCTCATAAAAATACAGATTGATAGATAGATAGATATTCTTTATTGCACAAAAATAAAATACAAGCATGATACAACAGCAACAGACAGTACAATAAGGCGGTCTTATCGCTTGTAGCGATTTCTGCCAGATAACCTTTGGGTAGAGGAAAGAGATATCGTATTCGTAATAAGGAAAGGCAGTGCAAAGTAATTTAAGAGATGAAATTGAGAATGGCAGAAATATTAATTTATTTTTAATTATTTAATATATTTTATATATTACATAAATAATAATAAACACTTAATACATACCCAATAATATATACATAGATAATATATAACAAAAATTCAATAAAAAAATTTTTATAGATAGGTTTAAATGACCAGAGAGCACAGGTCTTAGGCTTGCGAAAGACAGACGGCTATCTACTTCATTGGAATTTCCAGACTCATGAATTTCTGGGTCTTGGTACAAACGTACCCCGGGCTCTATAGCGATGACTTTGGCCATAGCCAGGAATATCACACTGAGACGATTTGGACTGACTATAGTTGCTCAGTACATCAGTAGCATACTTAAAACATTTGGAAATCTCGCAAAATTAATTACGAGTCCCCACAAGACTACATGTATTGCTCTATTATAATGATAGTTCGTTCCAACTTTATCCGCGGAAACAAGTTTTAATTTGATTACTTCTTTTTCACGAGTCTAACAAGAGTTAGCACAAGTTTTTGTGGCTGCAGCACCGGTTAATGTTAACTAGTACGATATTACTAATTAGACTTTGAAACTGGAGATAAATTTAGTTCGGTGCGATGTTATTTTATTTCAATGTATTTTTTTACTTTGCAATTTAAGTTTTACCTGTAGTAGTTAGTGCTTTACGAGTGCTTTTGCTGGAAGATATGTGTAGTACGTTATTCTTATCTGATCCAAGAATGCCAGGAATCATAATTATTGAAATTAACAATCTAATTACACAAGGAAGTCTGACTGTATGAATGGAGTATTAAAACAAGGATTCTGAAAAGAGTAATTAGTGTAATACAAGGATAATGAGGAGTATTTAGTGTATTTTTCCTGCGAAAATATCTCGTAGGTAAACATCTGCACATTTGTTAGTTGGGTTTCCCTACAATACTGACCTTGTGACTGACCGGATGGCGCAATTGGTAGTGACCCTGCCTCTTACGCCAAAGGTCGTGGGTTCGATCCCCACCCTGGACAAACATTCGTGCGATAAACACTTGTGTTTGTTCGGTTTCTGGGTGTAATATAATGTATTTAAGTATATATTTGTGTTCCTCTGTTGCCTGATATCTGTAACACAAGTGCTTAAGCTACTTAGTACGGAATCAGATCAACGAATGAGATGTTGTTAGAATTATTATTATTGTTATTAATAAATAGTCCCAATCCAGCTCAATCCAGGGAAAAGGTGATTCAAACGTTGGCACATTTTCAACTCCATTGGTGTTGCGGGTGACCATCGGCGTCTATCTGCCGACCCGTTTGGAACAGTTGTAGTGAACGCTGCCTTATGTCCAAGGTGTATCGGTAAACACCTCTTTAACCGCCACTTCCACCAACCATACTAAAAAACGTTAGTTCTGTGGCTTTTTGAAATACGTTGAACATGTTTCGAATACCAATACAAAATGCCTAAGTCACGTGACTGACTTCGTATGAAAATTTTAAATAAAAAAAACCATAAGTAGTAGAACAAACGTTATTTCTGAATGTTAATCTTCTGATAATAATGGTTGGTTGATAATTATTATTCTAATAATGGTTGTTAGCTGTTTACCGATACACCTTGTATTATCATCATCCAACTCATCTCCACTTTTCACTGTTACATTGGTTATGGTTATGTACGGAGATCACACATATATTTTTATGCTTGTAAGGCATGATTTGAATGTCAATCAAACATCATTTTAAAACATAGAATATTTCATTTGTGACTTTAGGGTTCAAGTTAAACTTAATTTTACCTCAAAAAGCTTTTGAAATCCAAATTGATCTAGAAAATGACAAAGAAAAAACGTGCGGTCAACTTTGAAATTACGCGCAATATTTCCTGTCAGAAACCAAATTACTCCTGCCAAAGGCAAAAAAATGTAACTGGTTAAACGTCGACCTTTATTAACAAACAATTGATAAATGAAAACAAGATGGATGGAGCAACCTCTGGTAGGCTACAAGTAATTTCAACTGGCAACAGTGTCGCCACAGCTCTCCGACTCTCCGTCCCCTGTCCGCTTGATAAATTGACGTCCGCCATTGTGATGTATTAATATCAACCTAAACAGCAAGTTAACTTTCTTACTTCATTCGTATCTTTATCAAGATAAACGACCGATTTTTTTGCGCACCGGGTCCGTGCTGCTGAGTACTGATTGTGTCACGCTTGCAGAAATTGTTTTATCTCAATTCCCTAAGGTCTAATTGTAAACGGCATTTTACCATAAAAAACATAATATGGCAATTTGCTTTTTTTAAAAACTGTTTTCATAAGTTTTATACTTGAATATTAAAATAAATGTTTTTATTATATTTAGACCAATATAAACAGACATGTTCATGGACACAAATGTTTGTACTGTGCGGGGCTCGAACCGCAACCCTTGGACCTAAGGCAGCGTTCACTACCACTGTTCCAAACGGGTCGGCAGATAGACGCCGATGGTCACCCGCAACACCGATGGAGTTGAAAATGTGCCAACCTTTGAATCACCTTTTCCCTGGATTGAGCCGGATTGGGATTATTTATTGAAGGGAAACACAACTAACAAATGTGCAGATGTTTACCTACGAGATATTTTCGCAGGAAAATAACGCTAAATACTCTTCGTTATCCTTGTATTACACTAATTACTCTTTTCAGAATCCTTGTATTAATATTCCATTCATACAGTTAGACTTATTCATAATACAGTAACAAAACGGAGCAGAATAATTCAGCATATAAAAAAATCATGTTCGTTTTGCTAAAGTAAAGATAGATTTATCTGAATAAAGTTGCTTGTGAAATTTTTAAAAAATGTCACTCTTACCTACATTATAAAACATATTTTTAATGATAGGATTTTGAGGATTACGTAACCAAATAGCAAAAAACCGAAGCCTTATGGACTCCTTATATCTGTCATAGCTACTTTTTTAAAAATAATACGAACTATATTGTTGAAACTTGGTAAGTAGCTGTATTATGTGGATTCTATTGAAATTTACAAACGGAAATGGAATAAGCAATACATTTTTAAGGCTCTCCATAAAAGTAAAGTATCAGCCTATAAACTGTCCTACTGCAGGGCAAAGGCCTCCATCATAGAAATCAAGTTATCGCTACTATGATGGGATTAGGCTTAATTACCACGCTTGCCATCACCATCACCATTTTAACTCATCATCATGGATAAAGTAGAGAGGAGGCGTCACGCATTAAAAGGAGGTGAGGACTGACATCGCATTTGTGGAAAGGCTGTTTCATCTAGCAATGAACATAGAGAATTTTGTGGAGCCAACCTTCAGAACAGAAATAGTTCCAAGATAATTCTTTGAGAATTTCAATAGTGTCAAAAAAATGGCCTCTCGGTCAACGCAGTGTAAAACGCCCTAAGGCCAGATGGAGTAATATCTGCTCAAGATAGCTAGCATCTGATTGAGAGTATATTGTTTTAAACTTTCATGGTCACTAACAATCAAATCCAGTGATTCGAAAATATAGTAAATTTGTTATTTTGCGGTCAGATACTTAATCAAATAGCGAGTTAGTAATCAGTGGTACCGCAGGTGCGCGTACTAGAGACTGCTAAGGAGGGTAGACCGATTTGTCTGCTGGTAACAACTTAACCGCAAAAACTTCAGTTACTCCGTGACCATGGCGCTTGTTGCAGTGCCGAAATATCGGAAACTCCAAAATATATAAGTCCAGTAAATAATTATTCTAATGGGTGAGTAGTCAAAAATCGATAGGAGTGGCGAACATTTTAAAGAGCCTATGCCCAGCAGTGGACTGCAACAGGCTGATGGTGATGGTCTGGCAGAAATTGCTTCCAGTGACAAGAACGCTTAAATTGTACATGGAATGTCTGTTTACGAGTAACTTATAAGATTTGTGTGCTGTAACGAGTAGGTACATATTATCTGACTTTTTCAGCATCTTTTTCATAAACTCAAACTCAAATAATTCTTTATTTGCATAGGCTTGTACACAGCTCTTACAAATCGTCATTCATTTGAATGACTTAAAAATATATAAAAGTACTTGTGTACAATTTACACGTTAATACATATATATGTTGATAGATAAAATATACTAAAGAAATAAATAGACATAATGCAATTCTACCACCGACTCGGAAAGTTGTTTTTGGTCGAGAAGATCCGGCAAGAAACTCGCCAGTTACTCTTTTTAATCGCAAATGCACAGCAGTGAAATAGTAGCAACACCTGATTATTGTTTTCACAAGTAGCGCAAAAATGGCTAAGCAAGACAAACGATGGACACCGCTAAGCTTGACTATGTCTAATTTTATCTCGACAGTTGTCAGCAGCCAAGCCTCGGACCCTTGTCTTTGTGATAAATCGCAAAACTGATGCGTTTTGGTTCTTATGGATGTGGTCGAATTGCGTAATTAGATATATTCTTTCTTTGTCTGTAAAGGTGGGTCCAGACTTGTTACATTTCATTACAACGGGCCGTTTGTCATGCTATATGTCGAGGACTTATCAAACTTAATGAGGGTCTATAGGTTTTAGATTTTCGCGTTGCATTATAACTATAATTTATCAAGACGGGAATTAACACGATATTTATTATGTGATACAACATTGTGTACTCACATCATCAGCCGTGGTCACGAGCTGGACGGTCGCGGAAGTGGAGCGGTCAGTCCGCTCGTGACCACAGCTGCTGTAACGTAGCCGAAACGTCGAGCAAAATATGTGAGTACACAATGTTGTATCACATAATAAATATCGTGTTAGTTCCCGTCTAGATAAATTATAGTTAATGAGGGTGTGTTGACAGGTATGGTACCGTTTCAGATTTTAGATATTATACATGACACGTACACCAATCCGCATTTGGCAAGCGTGGTGATTAAGCCTAATCACATCATAATAGCGATGACTTGATTTCTATGATGGAGGCCTTTGCCCTGCAGTAGGACAGTTATAGGCTGATACTTTACTTTACTTTACTTTACATGACACGTAGGTACTATTTTTGGGAATCTAGAAAATTGGAACTGCGACTAGAACTACAATAACATCTTAGCATGATATCAATATCATCATCATAATTTCAGCAAATAGTCGCCCACTCCTGGACAGAATCCTCCCCCAATGATCTCCACACAGATCGGTCCTGTGCCACCCGCATCCAAAGAATTACCTCGACCATTCACCAAAATCGTCGGTTCATCTTGTAACAGGCCTGCCACGGCTACGGCTGTGACTCCCTGTCTCCACTCGATGTCAATATATGAAATGAGTGGCCTCTCTTCGTTTCGGGACGCTAGTTCTACTTCATAACAATAGATGGCGCTAGGTGTCGATTACATCGCGCAAGCGTTTCGTGTTTTCGTATTACCTATAACCGTCGTTAGATAGACAGATTTCAATTTTAGAATCTAATATCTAATAATAATATATTATCTTGATAATCCCACTAGACATTAAACTTAAGTAACGACTGTAGTTATACAAAAAATAATGTACACAGGACAAAATGCGGTTATTTTTATATGTAGTACATACTCGTAGTAGCATATACTCACAGCTTGACGTTCCGACCGCGTTACAACGGTCGTGGTCACAAGCGGACTGGAGGTGCACGGCGTCGTCTGCTACGCCCAGCTTGTGAATCTTCGGATACCCTCTCATTACACTGGTACTAAATAAAATGTCAGTGAGATCACTCCGACACACTACACTCACAGTATCCGGGTTGGAAGTAATTTGAAGCGGCATATTGCGAGGTTTACATTTGCCAATCACTGGGTGCCATTACGAGTATGTATTTACATAAAAAAAATTACGCCTTTTATCCCCTGTACAGTCAGCGTCAGATCAAGTTACCCCCCTGCAGTGGAAAAATAGCACTTGTGCTCCAGACATAAGAACGGTCCAAAGGTCAACGAGGGTAACTCGCCGTGTGTACATTAAATTATTTGTGTAATGCAACGCGAAGTTTAAAATCCTATAAAGAATGTAGTTATATTAAAAAAAAATAAACAAAATCTTTATCATTATAATAAGATACGAATATATCGTAATGATTATATTATCTGTGGATACGAATTAAGAAATAATCAAGAATTGGTTGAATTAATATGTGTAGAGGTCATGCGTCTGCCCACCTCTCAAAAAATATCAAATTTATTAGAGTTGTTTAGCATCGCGTGTTAAAATGGCAGATATTGAAATAATTGTTATGGTTATTCGGATTATCCATTTTAGTTTAAGCATAGTAATAAACAATATTTTCAAAAGTTATTGAGAAACTCAAAATACTTTAGTTAGAGTCAAACATTGTTTGTAAATTAATCGAAACACATTTTTGGGCGCGATAGAATATTTCTGAAGCTAAATAAAGAGTCTATTCTTTTGAAAGAGAGCCCTTTGCGGATTCGAATTAAATTTTAATTTGAACCAGAATAATATTTTTAAATGTTTTGGTCCTGTGTTTTTATTTCTATAAGTACCTACTTTTATTTGGGCTACATTTTCTGGCTCATATTTAGGTTTAGAAATAATGTAATCCTATATTTAATTTATAAATTAGAGTGGCTTTGTAAGTGGATTATTTTGTTCATAATTTTGTATATTAAACACTTTTTTTTTAAATAAAAGACTACTTTGCGAATGATATCTTTCTCAATTAACTTCTTTACTCTTACTTCTTTATTTATGTAAAATATTGAAATAATATTCTTAACACAATAATATTGTTGCTTGAAATGAAGATAATAGTAGGTATTAATGGAAAAAGGTTATTAAGTTATTGCTCTTCAACAAAGCTAAATGAAAAACACTTGTCTGAAAAAATTATAACATCAAAATCAGTTACTAAAAAAACTTCACAGTTTTTATTTGTAACAAAATTACCTTTGAGTTTCGGTAAACGAGTATTTTATTCTATAGTTTACTAAAATAATTATTATGTACAAGTAAGATCCCAATTTGTATTGAATCAGTTTATCTACCTTCGGAGAGCCACGCTTGCTGAAGGAGAGCTACGTTTCAGTATAAATGAGTCGGCTCGACCCGAGTGTCCATGGCGGCAATCGCTTACCATATAAAAAACCTTTTGTCGAAATCTATTCGTTTGCTTTTTGAATAAGCTCTAAATACTTACCAGTAGGTATACTTTTGGGAGATGCCTAGCAGTAGACGTCTATTGACTGAAATAAGCCAGTTCTTTTAGCATGCTGAGTAATAATTAGGAATTCAACCGTCAAGTAGAAAACCCTAACTCTTTAAAGCCTAAAACTGCCGGCGTTTTCGAGATTCCGACAAACAGTATAATATTTTGAGGAAAATATTCATGTGGAGACGTTGATATTATGAGCGTACAAATGCACATTCATTTGCCAGTACAAAATGGTACGATGAGCACAAGTACGGCCACGACTTGTCGGCACAGTATAAAAGTTTGGTAACACAACTCCGACTGACGTGACTTCCTCGGTGGTGCAGTGGCATGCACACTTTATTCCTATTCCATATTCAATTCTTAGTATTACCGGGTGCTGGGAGCCTAATGACCTCTACAACAGGTATGTAATACCTATCACGGGCGTCAGTTTCACACAAACCACATATACTGTTTGTACTTAAAATGCCGATGTTACTTAAATTGTAATCATTTTTTTTGTGATGAGAAAATAAAGAAAGATTAGATAGATTAGACACTTTAAAGCGACGGCTGCACTTGAGATTCTGGGTTCGATCCACGGCTCGGGTCAAAAAATTTAGCGGTCTTTTAACTCTATGCCTCGTTAAGCACGTTAAGCCGTTGCGCCTGAACTGGCCGATGACCGAAGAGGGATCATATCATATCACTTTGGTGTATTATCAAAGTAATAGGGGAAAGTTATAAAGAGTGTCTGCCATGGAAAGACGGTGAACCGCAACACTGTCCATCAACAGCCACGACCACTCTGCCAAGACTACTCGACTAAGAGGAAGAAGAAGAAGAACAAAGAATACTCTTGTGTTTGCGCACACACTTGAGCACTATAATATTCTGTATCGTTGAGATCGGCCGCCGTAGCCGAATCAGTTGGAGGATATTAGTAACACAACTTAACCTATGTAACGTTGACAACTTTAACCATGCCAATCTATGTGATATGCATATAAAGACACACGACAAAATATTGTGAGGAAACCTACACTTCTCGAATAGTTTCTCAAAATAATAGTTCTGAAAGTGTAACCGTGATCTATTTGGTCTGATTCCCCTAAGAGTTTAATTACCAGTCTTCCCGAGTCCTGGATCGTAGTTCAAGCTTACCCCGGGCTTTCAAGGGAAACCTTTGGATGCAATTAAGGAATTACACGCTAAGATGCGAGATGGTCATGAATGGGCTGGAGTGATGACTTGTGCCTCCACTGTTGTCGCACACACAAGTGCACTCACTATTCCCTTACCCTCATATTTTCGATGGGACACCAGTGTGACACGACCGAAGAGGGTTCAGGCGCAGGATCAACGGCTTAACGTGCTTTCCGAGGCACAGGGGTACAAAGATCGCCAACTTCCAGACTCCGGGCTGACACTGATAAATAATTTCTTAACAGAAAAACTCAGCTACAAATTTTGGCCCGACCCTGGGATCGAACCAAAGACCCCAAGCGCAGCCGTCGCTTTAAGTGCGACCCACTAACCACTGCGCCACCGAGGCAGTCAACTACATAGACAACAACATACTGTTATCCTTGATATATTTGAAATAATGTAGATATCGTCTAAGCTGATCGTCGCGCCTCTCCTCCTCATACACGCATACATGAAAATTTCAAATATGGAAAATGAAATTATAATTGGTCGTTCATTAGTCTGTGATTCGTTGTTGGAGTGGTGGTAAAATGTAGAAGCACGCATCGTTCGATTTCAAAAGAACCGTCAGATGGGGCGTATTATTAGACAATCTGTCCCTAAAAATCAGGAAGGAGCCAGATACGCACGCTTTGAACGAAAGGCTGTCGTAAAACAGACAATGATCCACTTTGCCTGAGCGGAATGTGATCAAAATGTTTAAAGCATAATTTAGTTAGTCTTTCATATATTTGTTTTCGTATGTTGTCTGATATCTGTGACAGTATGGAACCAGGTCCATGATGAGATGTTGTTGTATTTATGTAATAACCATAAATTTCCATTTACAAGGTCACCAGAATGTTTTAGTCAAAATTATCTTTGTGTTGCTACTATGTTGTGTTTTACTGTGGTTTGTGGTGTTGTCACAATAAATGTTTTGACACATGAATGTCGTTTTCGCCATTAGGCGGAGTTCGCGCCCTATTGTCTACCGTTACGTGTGTAGTAAGTACAGTTGGCCATTACCGTAAGTCTCGTTGAAATATCACCCTTAACACCAACACGTAAGATACAAAAGCATTCCACATTAATTCCCTACCTAGCATTAGGAGAGGATGTATTCAATTAAATAGGCCCACACTCTTAGTTTCGTGGAGAGCTGTTTCGCTAAATTAGATTTACTAAAATACGACTAGTGGTTTACAAAGGACATAAATTATGTGCGTATATATTTTAACGAGTTCGTGTGTGGTTTTTATGCATTTATTGTACCATACCACTGTACCGCATCCGCGTTTAACAGCGATGTCCAATTACATTACTTCATTTATATCTGAAATACTTTGGTTCGAGAATATTTATTTCTGAAATACTTTGCTTTGGTGAAATATAACAAGTTCTGCGACTGTGACAATGTGTGGTAAAATGTCGGTTTTATACAAACTCATCACCCGATATAACTACTCTCTTATATGCAATAAAAATGTGACGCAGAAGGTCTCGAGTTTGATTCTCTGTCAGGTTAATAACTGACCCCTCTAAATTGTCTTAGTTTTGGGTGCGCTATCATAATCTAGTAGGCATAGATTGCCGTCTAATCTTTATAAAGCTAAAGACTTCCAAAGGTTTACTTACCTCTATAACCGACTTAAAAAAAAGGAGGTTCTCAATTCGACATGTATATATTTTTAATATTGCAATTATTCAAAAAGTTAGTTTATTGATCGATCAACACGGATTGGGAGTTTGGTTTCACCGGTTCAAGGGACCCAATAATAGCCTAATCTGGTCAATCAACCACTGGTCCCTTGATGGACTCGACATACAGTCCTGTTAATTATGCAGGTCGGTCAACATTCGTATGTTTTGATAAAAGTTTACATATTTTATTTTAAACTTTATCTTATAGATACTTACTACATATTGCACTCTGGTTACGTTGTACTTGTATGTTTACTTGATGGTCATCATTGGTTTATATTTTAAGGGATGTATTTAAAGTTCACTTACTTTATTGACTGTTACCATTATATATTGTAACTTTAAATAGTTTTTCTTTTAGTTCTTTTGAGAAATTTCCTCATAATTAACAAAAATCCAATTAAAGACATGCTTTTTGAAGTTCTTTTTTTAAAAGTGCCTATCCAAAACTGATGTAATTTTTTCACCCATGTGAGAACCGGTGGAAAAAAAATTAAAAGAATAAAATGTAATTACATAACTTGCCGGGGTCATGGTGACAGCGGTTACGTAGATGAAGGGTTGGCCTAAACTGGTTTAATGATAAAAGTTATATTTTCGTAACTTAAACCACATCGATATTTTTGCAAGCTACGAATCCACTAATCTCTCTGCGGTAGTTTCCATCCTCGCCCGGGAGAAACTCTCAGAGCGGGAACGCGGGCTATAGGACGAACCTTTTTAAGTCACCGCGAACCCGCTCAGGGCAAAAGAGGCTCGCCAGCCTCTCTACAAACTCCGGTCCAACGGACCTAGGGCTTCTCCCACGGCCCACCAAACACTGCCCCCCGAATGGCACCCACACTGCTGGCTGCAGTGCAAACAACATCGGGAGACGGACTGCGAGAACCCTTCCCCACCCATACACTGCTGGCTGCAGTGCAGAGTGGGTTGGGGAAATAAAACCCGCAGGCTTTAAAGCGAAGCCGCCGCGAAACTCAACTCCTCTGGATACCGAGCCTGGAAAGTTGGCAACACCGTCCAACTATCAGGGCCCCGTGGCTCGAAGACTCGACGCTGGACTCCGAACAAGGCCTTTCGTCCACTCCGCCCGAAGGCGCTCCACTCTGGTGGGGCCCACGTCAAAACGCAATCACGTGTGAGGTGACGCCGGACAGGGCCCCCGGGCCCAGAACAAAAGAGACCACAGGAGAGGGGTTTCCCCAAACCGTGAGGCCGGTCCCAGGCCCCGAGGGGGCTCAACTGGGGGTCGACAAAACGACTCCAGGATCCCTCCTGTGTGTGTGCAGCTGTTAGCCGCCGGGTAGCAATGGGCGATGCCGATTACTACCCGCCGTTGCCCAAGGACGCCAGGACCCTTTCGGTAGCAGCTCCAAATAGAGCAAAAATACTACCGAAAGGGCCACACGAGGAGGCCGCCGCAATGTAGTCCCCAGCTGGGTAAAGACCCCCAAGTTCTTCCATTGATCCCTTTCATTGGGTAGGGATCAATGGAATAACTTAGGGTAGGAAATACTTGTAAAAATTGTCACACAATCTTTTTTGGGCCTACCTCGTAGCACAGATATTATAATCCCGTAGTCACCGTCCATCGTTCGGTCGATATAATATTATTGAGTATTGAAAATCAGTGGTTTTTATGTTAACCAGCTGTTTTAAAAGTCAATTTACTCCACTTTTAATGTCTAATATAAGATACGAAAACTATGGCCACTTTTATAGTAGCCATAGTTTTCGTCCATGCTCGTTCAGCTTTCGGTTTGCGATTCACTTTAGTGAATCAAAAACAACCACGTCAGAGGTTCTCTTTGACAATTGTTAATCGAAATAACAACCCCACCGATCAAAAACAGAATAGACAGATAGTTGACCGACTGTAAATAAGGTCGTAAGCCGTAAATCAGCACATTTACGACACTGAATTCTGGCGATGCACCGAGGAAAACAGACTATTTAACACTAGTCACAAATTGGCCATCAGACGAACAATTCACGGAACAAATTGGGAAACATTGGCGAATCGACGTTTCCATTGTGTGTAATTTTTGCGATGACCACGCGAACATTGAGTTTGTACGCGTTATTGTTAATAGTAAAAAACGGTCATTTATTACTTCGACTAAACTCAACTTTGAACCAAACCAGTCAGTCGGTTATGCATTATCTGCCTCCATTCAGAATACATAAGGTAGAAAATAGCAGTGGAGTTAATTTCATTGGCGATGATCTTGCTCTTTGCTTTGCACTGAACTCTAAGAGTTGAGAATAAGCTTACGATGGAGCGAGCCAGTAGTCTATTCACTCAAGCTTTAAACATTTTGTGGTTGTAGTCATTTGGAAAATCCTCATTCTATGTAATCTCCACGCCTTGCTGATGTAGTAGTACAAGATTGGTTCAAGAAAGATGACCGCAAATGGCCAGCGTCTACGCATGTAATCTCACGAAGAAAGAACTCAAGACAAAAAACATTTTCAATTAAATATAGAATGTGTTTAGTCCAAGTCCTTATAATGTGTCAAATTGAGAATGAGCCACTTCTTCATGAGATTACATGTGTAGACGAGCGACATTTGTGGTCATCTTTCGTAAACCGACCTGTAATAATGGGGTCATGAAGGTACTTTTTTATTGTCATCAAACGTAAATAAATATTATGTACACTTGAGCTAAAACATAATTCTGACTCTTATCGCATCCTTAAAATAGAAAATGACCATAAAAAAAAATATTTTTCGTTTTTTTTTAACTTTCGTTTTCGTTTGTATTCGTTTGTTTGTTTTAACATGGGCACTACGCCTAAGTGTGTTAAAACAAGTGAGGCAAACCAAACAATGACGAAAACATTATTTCCACTATAACGTACATATCAGATATCGGCGAAGGCCAATCATCACATCCTTTGTGGCTAAATGGGGAGGCGGAACTACAAACGCGGGGATGTTGGCAAGTCACTAAAGTGCTTACGCAGTGAGTCGAGTATAATTGATAGTGTGTAATGTACTCTGTAATTTGGATTCTAAGGCTTCCCATTATTTGACTAATCGGTGAATATACATAATTGTTTCTCATTTGATGAAGGTCGTGCTATCTAATGGAGAATGCGGGATTGAGATTTGACGGTTTAATTAAGTAATAAGCTTGATATAAGTGATTTATTGGAATTAGGGGGTTGATTACCATTTTTTTAGCCGTTTTTTTAGCCGACGATGATTATTTATTTTAAAGGATTCTCTTTTTAGTGGATAATCTTACTGATGATAACTCATCGGGGAACAGGACATCAAATAAAAAGCAAAGCCTCCATAGACTTCGCGTACACTCCGTGTAGTGATGCGATGCAGTTATTATCTGAGTTCTCTTGAGTGACTCGAAAAAAAATATATGTTTGAAAAAAAAATCGAAAACCCTTTTATGGCTTTTTTGTTCGTCTACTGTCTAATTCTGCCAGAACCATTTTTCAAGGGAATACATAAAGTGATTAAGCTTGAAATTAATGATCGTTTACATTAATTTCAAGCTTAATCACTTTATGCGTGGAAAGAGTGGCACGAACAAAATTCTATTTCCTTCTCACCTCTCTCCATCTTATCCCTTGCAATGAGCTTCTATTAAGCAATAGTATCTCAAGGAAAGTAGTCTTACCTGATCCTATGAGGTGCACAATGCCTTTTTGCATTAAGAGTACCTACTGTGCTCGCGCAGCGGTACGTGCTGTGCCTTGTTATTTGATCCTACAGGGATAAAGGCTTTGCTTTGGAACACGTGGCGTATTGTGTACCTAGTGGACCTGATGCGTACGCTGCAGCGTTTGCATTACACACACCAACAGAATACATAATAGTACCTACGTAACCCACCGCGGAAGTCGGGAACGCAAAACCGGCAACACTCACAGTGTTGCCAATATAGCACATTTGGTGTGTCAATCTAGTATTTTTTTTAGTATATGATAGGTGGCAGACGAGCAGAAGAATTGCCTGACGGTAAGCGATTGCCGCCGCCCATGGACACCCGCGACACCAGTGGAGTCACATGTGCATTACCAACCTTTAAACTTTAAATTTTTGTAACGTTGTGCTTGTTTTTTATCCATCATAGCGCTTTTTTAGCACTATGATGGATAAAAAACAAGCACAACAGTGTCTAATTACCGAAAGACCAACCAAGAGATTGAAGAGGAAGAGAAGAAGAAACATTATGTGGGAGATAAGATCATCCCGACTAAGCTGGCTTGGACTAGTGAAGAAAATGGAAGATGATCGATAGGCCAGAAGCGATTATCTGGGACGACCAAGACGCCGTCCTAAGGGTTATCCGAGAAACCGGTGGAGGAACGAAGTTAAAAAAGTAACCATGGTCAACATGTGTTTTTTGAACAATAGTTAGCTTGATTAATAGTTATATTACAAGTAATTACGTCACTGTGACGCTGTCATTTTGATCAGATTAAGCTATTACTTAGACAGCTAACTACAGTTAATTTAACCAAAAGGTTAGTAAAGTATTTCAACAATCATGCTTTATTTGTGATACTATGCTGGCCACACTGGCAACGTTTGTTGGTCTCTCTCTCGGCGAGTGCGGGCAAACTTTAGCGATTAGTTGCGAATTAGTGTAATTCTGTGACGATACCTGGAAGAGGGGAATTGGGATACCCGGATCATCTACGCTTGGTTCGTTGTCAAAAGGTATCTTAGGATATTTTAGGCACAAAGCACTCTCCAGCAATAATTCAGCGAACGAATTATTTATGCACCGCGCCGTATTGCAATCTTTAGTGATTTACTTTAATAGGTATAGCAAAGTTGTTAGGCAATAAAATTATGTATTAATAATTATTAATACATAATATTAATCATAAATTTATCCGTTGATTTTAAATTAAAGTCCTGCTGCATAAGGCGACGACGACCCATTGCATTTCGGACCGGCCTCCAATCCACCCAAACACCTTAGTGGTTAAAGGAGTCTTAATATGCCCCTCCCGTAGCCCCCACTGTTAGGAAAAGACGTCCACAATTTGTCCTTGATAACCGGGTAGACGCGATCACCGTCATCATGTAACAGGCTGAACAACTCTCGACAAATAACACACCAAGTCCGCCGAGGTACCGTCCTCGCCGGCAAGACTCTCGCCTGTTCCCCCTAGAAGTAGTCAGTCCCTTTTTAGTAAACGGTACGTGTCGGGCCGATTCAGTCTCCAAAATTACGTTCGTTGGTCCTGTCACAGCAACGCCCTGAGCCGTGGTCCTAGCTCCGCTAGGAGGCGCCCTCAGGCTGTTGCTTTAAAGTCTTAGGGTGCGAGTCTTCTGCTCCCTACAAGTCCAGGTGACTCCAATCAAATCTAAAACATGCACACATAGGTTGACAAAACCGACCGACTGACAAAAAACTCCGGACCAGCGGCATATTAAACGCAAAAAAGGTACAGTTGCCTGCAAAAAGATGTATACAATTTAGTAGTAGGTATAATAGATCTTTCTGACTCGACAGCCATCTGATTTGTACTTTCTTACACGTAAGGTGCCTATAGTATGTTGTGACAAGGTACAAAATGTTTATATTTTTCTAATATGTTATTTCCTAAATAAAATAAATTAACAATTTAAAGCTATTTACATATAAAACGACTTAAAAAGCACAACTCAACAGACAGACTAATCTCCTAATGCAATCAGATTAACTTAAGTCTGGACCCTAACATAAAATACAATTTCAATTGTATTGCTTGCCCTTTGCGAGCTTCAGATGAATGGCAAAAGTCTGGTGAATGTTTATTTTTTACTCATCAAATAACTACAGTATGAAACTTAAGCAAAGTGCACTGACTTGTTCCAAAATAACCTGGAATATTTTTGATAATTTTAGCAAACGTTCTCTCTTTAGGCCCCTTTTACGGATATGTGGCACCAACAATAGATTTTTATTGATTGTAATGAAATGAAGACAATAATTAATAAAAAATGTTTAAGACATTTAAAGTAAAAAAGGATTGGTGATTTTTATATTTTTCACATTACATCCTTATTTCATTCATACGATATTCATGTCACAATCATCTCCAGCATGATTTACAAAAAAAGTGACTACTATATACTCCTTTCGCTTTAACATGATATCGGTGACAGCAGGACGGAGTAATACGTGAGTTACTCGTTAAAAAGAGACTAACGCGAAAAATGTATAGATTTTGACATCTGTTACCCATTTTCATGCAAAAGGAGTATAAAAACTAAAATCACAATAGGCCCAACCAACTCACAGGTTGTCATCAGTTGAGCGACCGAGATATCGCTAAAACGACGTCGTCGAGACTGATCTGCGCTGAGCTCCAGGTCAATCACTTCTTTCGGAGACCAAGACTCTATTTGGGTCACTAAGCCAGTGGAGTAAGTCAGTAGTAACCCATCAGGTATATAGCATCATCATCATCCTCCATGCCCTTTTCCCAGGTTAACTGGGGTCGGCGCAGTATGACTTCCTTTTCCATACGTCCCTGTCACTTGTCATCGAATCATCCACCCCGTTTCCCATCATGTCATTCTTCACACAATCCATCCATCTCGTTTTCGGCCGTCCTCTGTTCCTCCACCCACTAACATTTACACTAATCACTCTTTTGGTTACATGTTCTTCCCCTTTTCTCATTACATGGCCAAACCAGGAAAGACGATTTGCCATCAATTTATCAATGATGGGGGCCACTTTCATAATTCATCAGGTATATAGCATGCCGGCTACTAAATCAAACTGCCTATAACTAACAACAGAGCGAGGTTCTATTTCATACAATGAACATTCGCAGCAAGCGGAGCGGGCATGTCGCAGCTGCCGTAGTATTTAAGAGGATCGCAAGGATTGCGGGAACTCCGATTACACTGAACCACCCCAATCCGCACCTGACCAAACACAGGTTACTTAAATGGAGACCGTTAATAAACACACCGAGCGTCCTATTTTAGAATACGTAAGGCTCTATCATAATATGAGATGCAGTTTGTCTCGTCTTTTTATCTTTGTGCAGATAATCTTGTTAAAAAAACGCAAGGACTCGCGGCAGAGACAGTAGAGTATTTCATTCATTAATAGTTTTACTAACGAATGAAGTAACTGTTAACACTTGTGAAGTTTGGTGTCATATTTCATTCATAATTAATTAATGAGTAACTTTTCCGTTTAATGCCAGTCTTTGCGTTTAATAGGTACTCGTGACTACTACAAAACTCAGTCATCGTAACCAATATGTATGTAACTTTTAAAATATAAGTGTAATATTGTATAATTATACTCGCAGCAGCAGCTTATAGTAGGGTCAAAATAATAGGTCACATTTGACACTTCATCAAAATTCGTCAACGTAACCTTGTAACAACGGCCAATGAATTTAAAAAATATTTCTATGTTAAAATAGTACAATTTCTTACCTTTTTAAAATTATGTTTGCATTTATTTATTGCAATAAAGACATTAACGATAATGACACAATGTACTTTCTCTTTTAAACTATTTATAAACTTCTTTATTACTATTTCTTTCTAGTTGGTATCGGTGACTCGCTTGCTCGTTTGCCTCCCTTTCTGATAAAAAATAATAATAATTGAAACGTTGATACAATTTTGTATCTGTCAGCCCATTTTCTTTTTAAGGTTTAAAGATGTTCCCCGAATAATCGAACGATTACAATGTTTACTTGTGTAGGAATTTGCAACCATAAATAAAAAGCCATATTTGAATTAAAATAAAACGTATTTGTCTGTTGTTTAAAAATATAAATAGAATAATAACTTGGTAAACAGAAAATCACATATTGCACACAGTATAAGTATTTCGATTTTGTAGAAAAAGAAATATACTGGCCGCGGATCGATATCTAGGATCAACTCACTTTATCATTTTCAATAATTTCGAATCACATTTCTCCAAATAAAATTACTAAATAACTTCTTATCCATTACTTTGATTCACGTTTGTTTGAAGTACATATCGATTAAAATAATAGGTTACATTTGATGTTTCTTTCATGGGGAGTCATCTCTATGAGAGGAACATCAAATGTGACCTGTTATTTTGGCTCAACTTGTAATTCTGTTCACTTATACTTAATAATTCCACACACAGACATTAGACATTAGGAGAAGGACGCTTTTTTCTTCCTCCCAGCAATTTGTCTGTACCGTATCTACTCGTATTTATACGTTTGGCTCATAATGTAGGATTTGGCTAGCCTGGTAATTACTATTTACTTACTTGGTACTTGTAAGTACACAACAAAGTGCAGCATAGTGTGAAATTATTAAATGATAATATTACTGTGGAAGAGCCACGCTTCGGCATGAATGATCCGGCTCGACCAAAGTGATACCACGGCCTCACAGAAAACCGGCGTGAAGCAGCATTGTGTTCTTCGCTGGGTGAGTGAAGGTACAGGAGGCCCAATCCAGGGGAAAGGGGCGGTAAAGGTTTGCGCACTTGTGACTTCACTGGTGTCGCAGCTGTCTATGGGCGGCGGCAATCGCTTACCATTAGGTGATCCGTCTGCTCGTCTGCCACCTATCATAAAACATAAAACAAAACAGATTTAGCTGCGTTGACCCAGAAAATTTTCTATTTTTCTTGTTAGTTATCCCATTCTAAGTGAACTCTTAGCGTATGCTCTTATTATCACTAATAGTAGGTATAAGACAAAATCGTTTGCTTTATCAATCCCTATGTAAACATATACATTTCGAACTACGCAACAGATACTGTTAATATAATAATAATAATAAATAGATGATTTATTTTTCCTTTCACTAGACAATGTTTATTCTATTACATAATACCTATATAGTGGTTGTACATTACGAAATCTGTGACACCAGGCCCTCTACGTGGCCGCTTACAATGTGCCGATTAAGGAGGCTCCAAGTCACCCAGAGAGTAATGGAGAGGGCTATGCTCGGTCTCCCTGCGTGATCGTATCAGAAAGGATTGCATGCCTCAAGTGGCAATGAGCAGGGCACATAGCGAGGAGAACAGACGGCCGTTTGGGCGGAAAGGCCCTCGAGTGGAGGCCACGTACAGGAAGTCGCAGCCGTGGCAGGCCCTCCACAAGGTGGACCGACGATCTGGTGAAGATCGCGGGAATCCATTGGATGCGGGCGGCACAGGACCGATCTGTGTGGAGAACATTGGGGGGGGCTATGTCCAGCAGTGGACGTCTATTGGCTTAAATGATGATGATGATCACGAAGCCAGGGCAGGTCGCTAGTAGGAAACAAAGGTCTTTAAACCCAATAACATTGTATTATCATTATTATTTGATAGAAATGGGGTGAGTGTTGTGTCTCATAGCCACTGCGACCAGTAGATGATCTATTGTGGCAGCCCCATAACCTATTATAGCACTTCATGTAGCTCCAGTTCCAGGATAAACCCGAGAACGGAGCTAAAAGGGCTTTGATCTCGTCTGCCGAGATCATGTGTGCTCATAGGTGCCGGCTTCTGCAGCGGTGCAGCGCTATGTACCCAATAACATTGTAGTGATTTGCGTTTCCAACATTTAAACACTAAACAGGAAGGAACTAAACAGGATCATGGTTACATAATATCATTGTCTTTACAATAGGCGATATGTGAGGAACCAGAGTTCACAGAAATCTTTGTACAATTAAAAAAAATATCAAAGTGAGACGTGAGATCATTTCTCATAGTTCAGTTGTTCAATGCTATGATATATTCTCTGACTCTCTTGCCAACATCACAAGAGCACTGCACAGTTGCAATTAAATGAGAAAATATATATGAAACTATATCTAGATGTAAAATTGTAAATTGTAGTACCATTCTCTCTTCCCTGTTTTTCTTATATTGCATGTGGTAGTTTACCTATAAGAGATTGTACAATTAGCTCGAATCCCATCATGTATTTAAGTTAAAAGTATTATTTTAACAAACGTTGGTAGACACAACAATCAATAAATAAATGCTATTGAACTATAAAGCTAGAATATATATTTACCTGAATGAACAGTGAACACCTTCCGTTCAAGGATACCGGCAGACGTTTCGAAGTATTATTAAACTCATAGTTACATTTCAGCTACAAAAGTAAAGCTAGCCATATATCATTTTTATAGCTTGTTACGTCACATAGTTGCGGATATATCACACGTCATAATCTCAAGAGGGAGCTATAATTCTTGATTTCCTAGGAGAGCTAAGAAATACCGTCTCGGACCCTAGATACAATGATCTAACACTAAGCTATTTAGCTGACGCTAACGCGGAAACAAGGATTGTTTTACTTAAGGTGACGCATAGACGCATAGAGTAGTTAGCCTACTTCACTTTTAATTTATTAATTTAAAAAAAAAATGTCAAATCATAGATTGGTTTTCTAATACCGTAATTAAAAAAAATAAAGTCAATTACGCGTTTACTTTGACGTTGGCGGCATTTTTAAAGTGATAATACGGGTTTTGTTGAAAATGGATAAAATCGAACAAAGAGCAGTGATTAAGTTTCTGTATATTAAAGGGTTGAAGAGTTCTAAGATTTTTAAAGAAATGCAGTTCGTTTTAGGTGTTAGTGCTCCATCGTATGCAACGGTAAAGAACTGGGTAGTAG
Source organism: Marasmia exigua (assembly GCA_019059595.1). Lineage (NCBI taxonomy): Eukaryota > Metazoa > Arthropoda > Insecta > Lepidoptera > Crambidae > Marasmia > Marasmia exigua. The sequence goes on along the minus strand of CM032475.1, from coordinate 12,053,039 downwards.
AATTTAAAAGTATAGACATTCAAGATGAACATCGCCCTGGTCGCCCAAAAAGTGTCACAACATCGGAAATAATCACAAAAGTGCATGATATGGTTATATCAGACCGGAAATTAAAATTATCCGAAATAGCTGGCATCCTAGGCATTTCTAAAGAAAGGACACATCACATCTTGAGCGAAGAATTAGAGATGAAAAAATTATTGGCAAGGTGGGTGCCGTGATTGCTCACGGTTGATCAGAAAAGAATTCGCATGCAAATGTCGCAAGAATGTTTGGATCGTTTTAAGAGGGATACGACCGATTTTATGCGGCGATTTATAACTACCGATGAGACATGGGTCCACCATTATACACCCGAAACAAAAAATCAGTCAAAGCAGTGGACTGAAGCAGGAACTTCAGCTCCAAAAGACAGTGAAATCTGCTGGAAAAGTGATGGCATCAGTCTTTTGGGACGCGAAGGGAATTTTGATGATCGATTACCTTCCAAAGGGCAAAACCATTACTAGTGATTATTACGCTAACCTACTGGACAAATTTCAAGGGTGTATTCTTGAAAAATGGCTAGGCTTGGCCATTTTTCAGAAAAAAATCATCTTTCATCAAGACAATGCTCGCGTTCACACGTTTGTCACTGCTATGGCGGAATTTAACGAATTTCATTATGATTTGCTTCCACATCCGCCTTATTCGTCAGATCTAGCCCCGTCAGACTTTCACCTATTCCCTAAGCTCAAAACTTATCTAGGAGGACATAAATTTGAGACTGACGACGAGGCTAAATCTGCTGTAAACAGCTATTTTTCAGACCTCGAAGAAAATCATTTTAAGGATGATATAAAGGCTTTAGAGCATCGATGGAATAAATGCATAGAGCTTCTGGGAGACTTTGTAGAAAAAAAAATATTGGTGACGAAAAAAATTTTTTTTTATTCTTAGGCTAAGCTCTTTTCATCCCGCCCTCGTAACTAACGCCGCCAGCGGATTTTTATTAACTGTGGCAATTATGAGATTTAAAAAAAAGTGCAACGGTGAATCCTCACAGGAAAATATTAATAATTTTTTAAGATGTATTTGAGTAATATTTACTTCGTACAAGTAAAATGTATTCTTATTATTGCCTAAAGTGGCCACTTTTAGCAATTACAAAAAATAGGACACAAATTTGTCTCAAAAATTCGTATGTACTTCCTTTTATGGATTAAGCGTTGGATTTCTTAAAAAAATATCTCAAAATCCACAAATATTACAATTAGGTACATCGACTTTTGGACAGACCGGTCTTTAAACGGACCATGGTTTTAACGCGATGGCTTTGCGTAATAGGGAATATCACGTTGCAATGATGATTTTAGACTGATTACTATAACTGATTGGTGGCGAGGAGCTAATAAAAAGTAAGCTTCACAGTCTAGCCCATCGACGCAAAATAGTTTGCTTGTCTATTGTTTACAGGCTGTACTTAGGGGAGTGTGCTGTTGAGCTGCATGAACTCATTCCGCCATCCCCTTTATTCCATCGAGAGAGCAGAGGAACTGGGGGATATCATCCCTTCATGGTGAATATTCCCCAATTGCATACAAAGCGCTTTTCCTCCTCCTTCGTGATGCGTATTGCCAAGGAGTGGAACGCCCTGCCAGCGTCTGTTTTTAACCCCCGACGCTAAAACTACGGGGTGTAAGTTTGACGTGTCTGTGTGTGTGTGTCTGTGTGTCTGTCTATGACATCGTAGCTCCCGAACAAATGAACCGATTTTGATTTTGTTTGTTTTTGTTTGAAAGATGAATAAGGAGGGAGTGTGTATGTTGGATAAAAATCGATCCAAGATGGCCGCCGTCACAAAGATTTGGATTTTATGTTTTAACACAACTTCCACAATATAGGTATCATATAAAAGGGCTTGATATATTAATTGTGAAATATTTCAAATCCAAGATGGCCGCCGTCAGAAAATGACGAATAACCTATTTGTTGTTCCAACTGCCTCAATATTGGTATTAATTGAAAGAGCTTTAGTTGTGTCGGGGTTTCTTTTTAATTTTCCTCTTAACTGTAGAGTTCAGTGTGAAGCCAAGAGAAAACCCATCTTCAATAAAAAAAAAGACTGGCAGGTTAGGTAAGGCCTTCAACCAAGTTATAACAAAAGGCCGTTATTAAACAAACGAAACTCTGTGTTTTGAACTATTCGCGGAATCCTCGCGGGCCCTGTCAAGCGGCGTCTATACAAATACATCACTCTTTGGGTAGGTGCCTCTTGGTGAAGCGACTTGAGTCAAATTTTCCGACTCAAGTATTACACTCGAGTGGACAGTGTCATATAACCTTAAAGTAGGAAAAGAGGGCGAATGAAATGACACAATCACAATAAAGGAGATTTAAGCAAAGTGGAATTGGGTCTATGAAACTTGTTATAACACCTGTGTATCAAATTGTGTTTGAAACAAATAAATATTTTTTCTGTTTTTGTAGGAATAGGAAAGCAGATCCTGTCTTAGGACGAGCTGTTGAAGGAAACACTTGAGTGGTTCTCAACATAATCGAGTCATTTTATGGATGAGTATCCAATCGTTATATAATGATACCAACATCAAAACTGCTGCAGGCTGCACTCAAAACAAAAATAGTATGTAGTTTAGCTTCGTGGGTAACGGCAATATATTTGTATACAACATGTGCGGATAAAGAATGGGATCAGAAATGGCGGCGCATCTATTCACTTCTCGCTCGCACACTATTTGCGTCTATACTCGCACCCCACGGAGGTGCGAGTATAGACGCAAATAGTGTGCGAGCGAGAAGTGAATAGATGCGCCGCCATTTCTGATCCCATTCTTTATCCGCACGGGTCGTAAGTAGTTTATTTAGTATAGTTTTTTAAAATTGTGTTTATCAACTCACTCCACCTAATTTTAAATCGCAATCTAAAGTTATACCCGTACTCAGCTCATATCATCCCGTTCCAATACACAATGTTAAAAGGGGCTAGCACGAACTTTATTACGGGACTATCCTTGGTTAGCGATTAGTGATAAGGGTAAATTGAAGTAAGTGGACTAAGTAGATGGCAGACTAGCAGACGGATCAACTGGTGGTAAGCGATTGCGGCGGCGCAATCGCTTACGCAAGATGCGCATTTACATTACGTATGGGCGGCCGCCCATGGACACCCGCGACACCAGTGGAGTCACAAGTGCGCTGTCAACCTTAAATCCCTTTCCTCCGGATTGGGCCTCCGGTACCCTCGCTAAAGCGGCAAATCACAGTACAGTGCTGCTTCACGCCGGTTCGCTGTGACTTGTGACTTGTATTTATGACTTTATTTGGTCTGGGTCTCCTGTTCATGGATTACAAAGGTGAAATGACAACGGATTCAATGTAATTCCCAGATTAGCTAGATTCTCAATCGTGATCCAGCTGCTAGGTCTCAGCGTACCCAAGGGTTCTTAACAAGGTGCGTAACTTTTGAGTTAGGAATTAGGAATACCCTTATTTTATTATTGCTACAATAGCAATATTTTGCAATTTATTCTTAAGTAAATAATGCACTTAAAAATGTCATCGTTTACAGGATTTGTCGGTACCCAAGTTGATCACTCAGGACCGCACCCACAGGACACCCTGTTGGTCTAGTGGCTTAAGTACCGGGCCATGATCGCAGGGTCCTGGTACGATTCTCGAGCGAAAAGTATGTTTCGAATTTTTCGTACATAGCTCGGATTTGTCATCACCAATCCGCATTCGGCAAGCGCAGTGATTTTTTTATAGAAAGGCCAATCAGGATGACCTCACTCCGCCTGATGGTAAGCGGCCGTGAAATCCACATATGAGGTTGACATGCACAAAAGAACTAACAGCCGCTTAACGCCCCGCCTATAAGACCCCGGATTGTATGAAGGAGAAAACACATGAGCTGGGAGGGCCTTCCATGTCTGGATGGCTCGGGGCGGGGAAGGAACGGGGAGCCAAACCTCTTGGTGCGCTCCGCTATTGTCTGGATGGTATGCGGATGGCAACGCTGTCTAGCACGTGTTGTTCAGAAATGGAAAGGGATTATCCTAATCCCATCATAGTAGCGATAACTTGATTTCTTTATTGGAGGCCTTTGCCCTGCAGTAGGAAAGTTCATAGGCTGATACTATACTTTTATAGTTTATGATGATCACTTGAGTCTATCCAATAAAATTTGACTCAGGCCACATCACTACTACCTCCCGACGTTGATGGATTGCACCCTAAACAAGCGAACTACGTTTGTTTCAAAACAACCACCCTGTATCTTTAATGAATTAACATTTTTGCCGATCTATCAATTAAATGCTTTCACAATTTATATATGTCGCAGTCGGATTGTATAATCCGCCGTATTACATTACGGCTAGCTGTTATCAAAAACAGGGCCGATTTCGCGCGCGGTTCAACTATTGGCCGGGTTGTCATTGCGATACGTTCTACTACAAGGTGGCCCACGTTTAGCTTCATCGCATTACTACTTAAATTTTAAGATGACATTGCTAACAACACAAAACACTGTTTAAAATAAAAATAAATCATAGGATAGGTATTTAATCACGTAAATTATCACGTTTAATTCACTTCATAACTTCTCAATTCAGCAACTCAATTTCTGTATCAAAAGCCATTGTTGTTTTTTACGTCAGGTATCACCACTAGTGTCGAAAGACCGGAACTAAAAACATTCAAAGAGGCGGCTAATCTCTCGCTTTATTATATTACGAGTATGGCTAGCCGTAAATGAATAAATGACGTAATGCGCCGAATACATTCTGGCTCTTTTTTATTCAGCCGCATTCAATCCGTCTAACGTTGAACCGCCCCATTTCAGTACGTCCCTGTTTATTGACAACAGCTAGTCGTAATGTAATACGGCGGATTATACAATCTGACTGCGACATATACATTATCAATCAAACCTACGAATTGCATTTTTTGTGAATATCCATCCTAATTGGGATTGATTGATTGAGACAACAACATCACATACAGTGTCCTAGTCCCAAAGTAAGGTTTTCCCTTATACTATGGAAACCAGAAAACCACAAACACCCAAAACCATCACAAAAATATGATTCATCAACAAACATTTATTGTGCTAGTGCGGGAATCGAACCCGCGACCCTTGCGTCTCAATCGGCGTACAAACCGCTGGTCGACAAATATAGGGGGTCGACAAATCGATATTCATGTTGCAAATTTTTTTCCAGAGATTGAATGAATGAATGAATGAATATACTTTTATTGTACTCAAAACAGTATGAAAACTTAAAACTAGTTATTCTTGAGCTATGCTTTAGCTTTAAGATTACTGAACACTTTGTATAATTGTGATTTTTTTTCATTTAGTTTCATATGATATTATAACTTAATATTACAGACACAATCACATAGACAGAAAGTATATTGGGTAAATATCCTGGACACGTTTTAGGAAATCAGCACATAGGCCTAAAAACGATTACATATTTCTATAACAATTGAACCATCTCGAATTAGAGGGCCTATTCCCGACTACTCGACATTCAAGTCGAATTAAAAGATTTCATACATTTGTCTGTACAAATCTTAAACTTGACTTCAAAGTCTCGAGAATAGGCCCTCAGGATGATTCTATTTTAACAAGCTTATTTCTACCTTGCATGACAAGAAAAAGTAGGCCGTATCCGTGACCAACATAGACAAAAAATCTCGGGGAGTATCTAAACTGTGGAAAGTTCGAAATGATTATGTCTTGAATGAATGAGCCTATCGCATAAATTGTGTGCCTGTATTTTGCGTCTCTGACCTTGAAAATAAGAATAGACGTAAGAACGATGATAAATTATGCGCGTAATTACAGTGACAAAATCTTCGGGTAAAGTATAGGAAAGAGAAACTATGTACAACTCAAAGTGAGTAATTAGTATGACGTAACAATAAAAGATTAGGCGTAAATTTATATCTTCTATTCTAAATTACACGATACACGATAGGTACAGTCTTCTTCAACTTATAATGATCTCTCAAATTTGATGAGAAGAGGCGTCCTGGACGTAGGAAAAAATCGTGGTTGCGAAACATACGGGATACCGGTACGTGGACCGGGATTACCAGCGTAGAAGAACTTTTCCGTCTCGTGAAAGATAAAGAGAATTTCAAGAAACTGGCAGGCCAACCTTCAAAACTGAAGAGGCACAAGAAGAAGAAGAATTCTAAATTAAGTCAAATGTTAAGCAGCTTCCTTAATACGCTATACATTCTTAATAATTTATGAGATAAATTTAAAAGATGAACAGAACACAGCAAACATTTTGCTTACCAAGAAATCGGCGGCGTCTGTAAAATTATATTTCAATTTCAAATTAAACGAGCAATCATCGTCTTTGCATTTTCAAATTAACTTGTTTGCAAGTGCTTAATGAACGATTACAAAAGTGATTGACCTTACCTGGCCTCAGTGTTGTGACAGCTAAGATATTTAGTACCAAAAGGGAAAGTTTGGACGAACAATAAGGTTGGTTTAAGATTGAACACGTACGTCCGTGCTTGCGACCACCCCTTTTCTTCTATTTTGACTAGAAGGAGAATTGACTAGAATAAAAGGCGTTTATGAATGTGTCACAGATGCGTGTAACATTTACTCTAAAATCCAGTCCAATCCAGCCAATCCGCATGGCTTAATCCGGGGGAAAAGTGGGTTTGAACTTTGGTAGCGCACTTTTGAGTCCACTGCTGATGCCATTTTTGTCCAAGGGTGCCACCAATCACATAAAAAAGTCAGTGTTATTAAACGCTACTAAATTCGTGGTGAATTATTCGCTACTTTTGGGCAAGGTCTGAAATACATTGACCATATCTGAATAGCGTTGCTCATCCCTGATTCTTCCTCAGCCTTGACCTCTGAGAATACATACGTCTACAATATTAACAATGTGGTATTAAGAAGTAGGCCCCAAAAAATTATTAGCCGCTATTATAACGTCAATGGCTCCCTCGCAATATTAAAATGTCTCCTTTCTCGGCCTTTTTCATTAGGTACAATGAGTAGGATGTTATTAATAACGTAAAAACTCCCAGCATGACCACATATTTCATTCTTAAGTGTACATTAAAATGTAAACAACCCCAGGCGACGATATTCTTTGCTGTTACTTTAATATACAACATGACAAGGTTTTTATGTGATCCTTTTATAAGCGGGGTAACTTAGAATGGCATTTTGCGTCAGTCAATCTTAGCATCTTAAGTAAAGGCGTACAAAAGAACGAAAATGTGTTTAGCAAAATAGGTCTAATTAAAAACAAAACCTCGCTTATATTTCAGCGGAATACAAGACGAAAGAAGTTGGGAGAGAATAAAATGCTTGCTTTTGTCCGATTGTTCAGTTTTTGTTTTGGTTTTTGATGATTCAAGCCACCGAAAGTCAAATTAGAGATTTTTTTTTCCTTTGTTACTTCGGTATCAATTTCTATTCATTGCGCTACGTAAAACGGCTCTAGTAAATATTTTTATGAAGAGTTTAATTCAACACATTTATACATAAATATCAATTTAATTGTATGATATTTAAATGCATGGAGTTATTAAAACAACGTCACATTGGTGACGTTGCATGCATGTTCACTCTTTCAGTATTCTTCCATCATTATATGCCCTGATATTACTTATAAACATCATAGAAATGATAAATCTCACTTTTTCATCGCCCAAAGGTATTTCGTTAAGACTTCTTAACACAGCATAACAATCACTTTACGAGAGTAATCAAGTTTGTAATGTGAAATCGAAAATATAATGGATGTTTAATATTTTAAGAATTAAAAGATGCCTTGCCTCCAGGGCCCTTTAAAATTTTAATCTAAATCATGTTAAGAAAGAAACTTCATTTATTTGTATACTCAAAAATTTAAAAGAAAAATCGTTTATTTTTTTCTATTTTTTCTTTAAAATTAGTACATTGGCCTTATATTGTACAAGCAATAACAATTTACTAACATAATTATACAATTTTACTTCTGATAGGATCAAATATTATCAAGTTGAGCACAGTACATGCAACAAAACAATTAGCCAATATTATTAAAGATGAAATTTTGATTAGTTTTTACTAGTAAATATTACTTCTTTTTATTTATCAATTCACAAAAAAGGGCCAACATCCACTGTAATAAATGTTTTTAATGTTTTGTATTATAATTTGTTCTCTAAATTTAAGGTGACGGGTAGGGCACACTAGCGACGCCAATCGATTTTAATTTTTAGCTTCTAAACCTGACTAAACGTCTTTAACAGTAAACGAGAACCTCGTAAATAGTCCCATATTTTGACGTATCTTATTTCATTGCTTTATTATTATTACATTGGGATTACATTCGTTTTTCAAATTGTTCTTCGCCGAAGCCAAATTGCTTTGTTCAGTGGTATTGTGACGTATAATATTGCCTCGGTGGCTCAGTGACTAGTGGGTCGCACTCTAAAATTATGGGTACCCTAAAGGTCTCGGGTTCATTTCGTCGGGCCTAGAGACACTATAGGCGAAAGTGGTCCAAGAGCTGCCATGGATTATAGTAATGCCAATCGTGTTTTTTTTTCTAATAAAAAAATAGACTTAATGAAAATCTACCCTAGTATTTTTTTAAATGACATAGGACCTGAGTTTTTTTGGTTTAAAGACTTTCAATCTGTTGGCGGTTTTGTAACCCCGTGCCCCCATGTGTTGCGGAAAGCACGTTAAATTGTTGGTCCTGAACCCAATCACTATCCGGTAGTATCACACACTGTTTACCATCAGATATTGAGAGTAAGGGAATAAAGAGTGTACTTGTGTTTGCGCTGACACTTGTGCACTATGAAAATATCCTGCTTGACAGTGGTTGATTGCCAATATCGGCCGCCATAGTCGAAAATCGATCCAAGAACATTATTATTAAATAGGCATGTTCAAGTGTTGTCTGATTCCAAGCAGAATGTGACAAAATTGATCCAATCCATCTGCCATTCGCTGAATTGGTCCGGCACCGACTGATTCCAACGACATAAAATCGCCCAACCGTTTTCGCGTCGAAAAAATACAAAAGAGGAAAATATGATTTCGCACAACAGAAAAATGCTTGCGTTTCCTGTTGTCTGAAATCAAGAACCAGAACTAAATGCCCAATAACTGTTCTGTTGTCGCTGGCGTGCGCGTATGTGCCCGACCATTCGTGACGCAACAAAATGCTGGAATTATTTTTTCCAGTAGCTACAGAGGCTTAACAAAATCCGCATTATACTTATCCTTGAAGCATAACGAGTACGAGTTCAGTACAACAATGCGTTCAGGATGCTGATGGGGCTGCCTCGGTGTTGCAGTGCTTCGGGGATGTTTGCTGAGTGGCGTGTAGACTGTTTTTACACGACCCTACGGAAGCGATGTGCATCCTTAGTGAGCAGGGTCCGAGGCAGCCACAACATCCTGCAAATGTTCGCGCTTAGGTTTGACTGTCAGTACATCAACCATGTGTCGATGGTTAATGTACTGACTAATGAGCAAATTATTAAAACAATAAAACAGTAGGTAGTATATATCTCACGACTCTAATTGTAATTGTAATATATTCAATAAATTAATTTTAAATTGTAATTTCACATCCTAATTTAATTGTATTTTAAATTTTGACAATTGTGTAATGTAATGTAATTATGAAATTAATCTTGTTTATTAATGTTATCTTATCCACAATATGACCTATGGCTGAAATAAATGAATTCTATTCTCTTCTATATTCTATAACGTTTTGAGAATAAACATGACGATGTTATGCTTTTTTTTCAGTTCTATCAGCTACATAATTTTGCCTACTGTCTGTTTTATATTATAAGAAACAACAATGTGCAGTGAAGAATAATAAGAACAAGAATATATTTATTGTCTCTTTAAAACACATTTTAACATAGTAAATAGAAACAATTATAAAGATACAAGTATGCATGCATGCATGATGAGTCAAAAGGAAGGAGCTCAGCTGATGTTGCCAGGAGCATGTGACCATGTGTCATGTGAAGAGTAAAGCTTGTTTTCAGCTATTCTATATTGTTAATTAAAATATAAAAAGAACATGTTGTTTTTTTTTATGAAATATGATATTTCACCATCATTATGAACCGAGAGGTTCACCTATTACATATTAACTTTTGTTCAATTAACCTGCGTTAGAGTCAACAACACGTTGGGAACAAAAAACCCCTATAGAATATTCAGAGGTACAATCGTCCCAACACCGGAATTAAGATGGGCCGAATTGCCCACTATCAAATGAGAAATAGTGGAAATGGTCCCTGGTCCCAGTTTTGGACTGGGACGAATTGCCCCCTAACCCACTCACCTGCCCTCTGAGATGTTGTTTGAAGGCATACGTTAATACTTGATTGACAGTCATGATATTGTAATTACAATTTATGGTGCGCTGCTACATTTTAAAAAACAAGAAAAAGAATCACGACAAAGACATTACGGTGTGTTGAAAGGCATTACGGTGTATTGAATAACGCACTTGATATGATTCAATCTTATTTGTCTGATAGAATTCAAAGGGTTAATGTTAATGGAATCGACTCTTCTGGCGCTCCTCTATTAATGGGTGTGCCCCAAGGCTCAATATTGGGGCCTTTGTTGTTCTTAATATACGTAAATGACCTTCCATACTTTACGAAAGATCTATGTGAGATAGTGTTATTTGCTGACGACACTTCCTTGATTTTTAAGGTTGATAGATATAAAGAATCAATTGACGACGTAAATGATACTCTCTCGCAGGTATTGCACTGGTTTACGACTAACAATTTACTGCTTAACTCAAAGAAAACTAAATGTGTAAAATTCACCATGCCAAATGTAAGGCAGGTCGATACTAGTATTAAGATGAACAATGAATCTATTCAAATCATTAATTCCACAGTTTTTCTCGGTATAACTATAGATGCGAAATTGCAGTGGAGTCCCCATATTGCTGCCTTGGCAGGAAGACTAAGTTCCGCTGCATATGCAGTAAGAAAAATTAGGCGTCTGACTGATATCGAGACGGCAAGGCTGGTATATTTCAGCTATTTCCACAGTGTGATGTCATATGGTTTATTGTTGTGGGGGTCTGCTGCTGACATAAAAACTATTTTTGTATTACAGAAAAGGGCCATCCGCGCTATATACAGCCTTAGATCACGTGACTCACTTAGAGAAATATTTAAAGAAATTAATATTTTAACCGTGGCTTCCCAATTTATCCTCGACTGCATTATGTATGTACGTAAGAACTTGCACACTTTTCCAAAAAAGTCCGATAGTCATAGTCTTAACACTAGAAATAAACATAGGCTTGCCGTCCCGGTTCTCAGACTACATAAAATCGGTAATTCATTTGTTGGCTTAAGTATTAAGATATTTAATAAGATACCACAAAATGTCATTAACCTATCACTGGATAAGTTTAAGTCTCATATCAAAACCTGCCTAATGAAGAAAGGTTACTATAGTGTACAAGACTATTTAAATGATAAGGATTCTTGGTCATGTTAATTGATTAATATTTTGAGTTGTTATTCATAGTAGTCTATTAACCTTCATAATTGTATTTTTTTCTCTTCTCAATTGAAACTCTGTAACAACATCAATATTTGAAAAGAGTAACTACTGAGTTTCTTGCTGGTGTCTTCTCAGTAGAAATCGACATTCCGAACCAGCGGTAGATATTTTGTACCTATTTTGACATTCATAAGTGTTCTGTGTGGACCTAAATTGAATAAAGAATTTTTTATTTTATTTTATTTTATTTATTTTAGACAGCAAGAAGAAGTTAAATAACAATGTGAGGATAATTTTGTCAGTGTCAATGGAAAAGTGGGTAGTCCTGTCGAAATTAGTTAATGTCACAGTTACTAGATAAAACTCTTTAACGTTTTAACGACCTACGAATTCGTCGAAACCTCTCTTATCTAAAACTGAAGTTTTAGGTAGGTTTCCAGTAGACATGAGCGAGGATGCGGACCAATAGGTAGAATCGCTCGCTTTATTTACCTGGCTCCAGTCAGTGATGCGATTGTATAGGCTCATTCCAATCGCACTCATCTTTGGTAGTAACGCAGCCTTATAGCCTTTGGTCACGCAATAACTCATTAGGCAGTATCCTTATCTTAGCGTGTATTTCTCAGTTGCGTCCAAAGCTGTCGCTCAGAAACCCGGGGTACGCTTGGACCATGATTAAAGATTTGGGGAGTGTAGTAATTACAATGAAGCGACTGCCGTCTGACCTTCACAACTCTTTAACAGGGGAACCAGACCAACAATATCACGGTTACACATATATTTGAAAAATCCACCCGGGGTACGCTTGGACCATGATTGAAGATTTGGGGAGTGTAGTAAATACAATGAAGCGACTGCCGTCTGACCTTCACAACTCTTTAACAGGGGAACCAGACCAACAATATCACGGTTACACATATATTTGAAAAATCCAGAGTTGCATGCTCGGATTCGAACCCGGTCCCCTCGTATGGAAGGCGCGTTCTGAACCGCTGAGCTACCATCGCTCTCACAGTAATGTACATTTATTGAGATTTTTTGAACTTAAAATGTTTGAATTTCTGTCACACCCATAGAGCCAAGTGAGCATAAAGAATACAAGCGATATGATGTTACGCTTACAACTTTCACTTCACTATTATACTTTTTGTGTTCCATTCAAATTCTAACATGTAAAATATCCATTCTATTTATAAATCTGTTCAAGTATCAACATGTCGCTGTCACGTTACAAACCAATTCAAAATATTTTGCATATTCATAAGAAAGTATTTCATTTTGAAGATCATGTATTTATTTAACAGATGTGGAACCCGCTCTATTGTCATAAAGATGTAATATTACTTAAGACTTCACATGACAGCCACTAGCGCCATAATTCCACAAAAAATATCGTTATATTAAAAAAAACACTCTTCGTATTTGTTACGTCAGCTCAGTAATGGATGTGCCCTGTGACTAGGGGGGTTTAGAATACCGCCCAGGTATTCCCGGCCTGTCGTAAGAGGCGACTAATAGAGCCTTCGGAGTACGCGAGCATAACCACTATTGGGGAGTGGCTTGCTCAGTATACGACTCCGCGGGGGACGTCGTGATTGGGTGTTGCGCTGAGATGGGTACCCCAGGGGTTTCGGTTAGGGTGTCTTCAACACAGACTACCACACACCATCTTGATCCCTACATGTGACAAGGTGAAGGCCATGATGGTTTCCCCAGGGAAAAAAAGCTCGGTGATGGATGGGGGAAAACATAGTGAGGTAAATTTCAGGTTTCGCATAGTTTCTCAAATTGTAAATTCTCATTCTTGAGATAATGAATTTGAACGTGAAACCATGATACAGTAATTCTCACTGATTCCTCTTTCTAGGTTAGACGGCAATTGTTCCAATGTAATTAGGTACTAGATAGAGCAAATCCTAGATTATAGTCAAAAGGATTAACCGCTATGATTTGTACCTATTTTCATACTGAATATCTTTTTATGACCGTAGATGTGTATGTTCCCGTAATTATTACAAGTTTGTAAACGGAGGGTTCTAAAAGGGATGTAAGTATAATGGCATTGAAATATCCTTTTCAGCAACTAAGTGGGTTATAGCTGAATATAACAATAGAAAAATGCTTGTATTAATTTTAGGATTGGGTGTGAGTAATAGTGTGAGGTGATAATTAGGAAATACAGTTCTTTTTTGTTTGTTTTTATCAAATTGTATTACTATTATGAACTCTACTTCTCTAGTTTGGTGGTAAAATTACTTTAACACCAGAGTAGAGTTCAGCTTTGTCAAAATGTGAAGTAAAAATATTTTTATAAATTTCGAAGTTTGCCAGAGACTCACTCACATTCACTCAATATAATACCAGTCTTGTAAAAAAAAATAACGAATATGTTGAAATCTCTTATTCCACTTCATTGTGGACAGCTTGAATATAGGCGCACAAAACGTAACAATTAATTAGATTTAAAAAACAGCTTCAATTTTTTTAAAATTATTATGCTTTTTAATTACTAAGGCGTAAATGTACTCGTAATAATAAACGAAAAATACATAACTTTGTCTATCCATCAATGCTTTGTGTAGAGGGGCTTCCCGGGACGTCCAATACACCTCCGCATTCCTAAAGAGAGTTTTCAGTGAAAATATGTGTTTATTCTAGAATAAATGTATAATGTAAAGAAAAACTATGTATTTATACAATATAAGATTTGAAACTTTCGCGTTGCATTATATAATAATTAATGTACACGGGACAAAACGCGGTTGTTTTTATATGTAAGTACATATAGTAGCATATACTCACAGCTTGACGTTTCAACCGCGTTACAACGGTCGCGGTCACAAGCAGGACCGAAGAGTCCGCATGTACTTACATATAAAAATAACCGCGATTTTGTCCCGTTTACATTATTTATTTGTATAAATACATAGTTCTTAATTTACATTATAAGAGATAAGCGCGCAGACGGCTCACCTGATGGTAAGTGATTATCGCCATCCATAAACATCTACAACACATTGGAAAAGTAAAAAGAAAAATTGGAACAGTACTCAAGAATTTCTGCATTAAGACTGTGTATACTCCATTATGTCGAATATCAAAACAATTGCGATCATCAAAAGATGTCATACTTTTTCAGACTCCAGGTGTTGACCTTTTCAGACTCCGATTGAGATCAAGAAGTATAAGACTTTCGAAGAAGATGGATTTAAAATATCATCGATATGGAATCCAGTAATTAAAAAGTACAAACCCCGTGCTAGGCGATTACTAACGCAAACAAACACCGATAATGTTAGTGTAGTGTGTCGGAGTAGCTTCACTGACAAATCATCATCATCATCATCATCGTCAGCCCATTTAAGTCCCCACTGCTGGGGCACGGGCCTCCCTCAATCACGTGAGGGGTAATTGCCATACTCCCCACGCTTGGCAGACGGGTTGGCGAGGGTTTTGATATAAATGCAGAGTTTTCCTTCTCTGGGTGCTGATGATCATGCCAGCAGCTTTACCTTAGTCGCCTTTTATGACACCTCAGTAAGAGTGAGGGTGGCCTATTCTACTCTGCCGGGGACCACACGGCTCACACATAATTGAGTGCAATATTTTATGTTTGAGCGTTAAACAATAAGACTATAAAGGCAATTCATTATGCTATACGAGGAGTTACCTCGTCTTAGCGTGTAATTCCCGGTTGAGTCTAAAGCTGTCGCTCTGTACCCAGGGAACGCCTAGACCACGATTCAGGATTTGGGGAGTCTAGAAATGCAGTGAAGCGACAGTCGTCTGACCTTCGCAACCCTTTTAACAGGGGAACCAGACCAACTGAATCATGATTATCAAGATGTTTTCCCACACCGCTGAGCTAATGGTAGAAATACACACGTAGATTTGGAACATTTTCATTATGTTCTAACGCCCTGTTGGTCTAGTGGTTTAAGTACCGGGTCGTGATTTCGGGGTCCTGGGTTCGATTCCCGGGTCGAGCGAAAAGTATGTTTCGAGTTTTTCGAACATAGCTTGGGTTTGTGATCACCAATCCACATTTGGTAAGCGTGGTGATAAAGCCCAATCCCATCATAGTAGTGATGACTTGATGTCTATGATGGAGGCCTTTGCCCTGCAGTAGCGCAGTATATAGGCTGATACTTTATACTATGATATAACTGCAGTATAAAAATCATGCAAGACTTAAAAGGTTTTAAAGAGTGCCGCTACGGCGATTTGGTAAAGATATTCCGAAACAGTGCATTTCTTTTTTTTTTGTTTATTGTGAATACGATAACATACAGACGTGAGGCCTACGTCTATATGTTAGTTCAGAGGTGAGGGCTACGCCAGATCAATGGTCGCTAACAACAGAGACGGACGTAATAACGTAATGAATCCTTTCCTTATTTTATGACAAGGTAACAAACCGATGGTTTCCTCAAAAAAACACCTGCCACAAATGTAGCTAATTAAGAAGTAACATCATTCTTTCAATTTTAGCCTACCAGTTATCTAATAGGTACTACCCGTATTAATTTCGCCCGCCCAGATGTGTGCTGTAACAACATTGAGCACGGTCCCTCGGCAAACACAGCAACTTACAATATCCGTAGCTGGCAAGCATGGACGGCGCTTACGGTCCCTAGGTGCCTCTGTTCCAATGGCCGGCCTGAGCACACCTGCCGGACATTATCCCGGATAGTGTTGTCCTGATACAAATTAAACCAATCGAGTTTTTTCAATATCGATTGATTGATTCCTGAGTGAAAAGTCTCGAGTAAAGGAATTCATCTAAGTCACCATGAGTTTCGTAGCTGGGCAAGCACTATAGCACTTAATGCGTGGTCACATAGGAACCCGGGGGCGCGGCGGTCGAACGGGCATTTTGTATGTGAGCATTTAGATAATACGTCATAATTATGATTGATATTTTTGCGATACCTTGCCCACGATCTTTCAACTGCTGGTTTGAGTACACCTGTCAGTTGTTACCTAGGACAATGTTGCGGCTGGATCCAGATATTATTTAATATGACGAAGCTTTAGGAATATTCAAATTGTTCTATCAATAAGTTGATTTTAATGAGATCTTCTATAGAAAAAATCAGTACAGACAGTTTGTGACGATCTCTCATCTGGGTGACAACGTCGACGACTCGTGTTCATTCGGACATTATGTCAATCGATTATTTTTCCGATTTCGCTCGTGTAACATTAGTACGTGGTAGCAAGACATTACCCCGGGAAGCACGTGTTCACGACTTAGAGAATTTGCCGTAGTCAGGGATTGCGAAGATGACGGTGTCGAAATCTGAGAGATTTTCAAGTCATAATGGTCGACATTCCAGCTATCATAGCCACGCGTCAAATGCTTTTACTCGACACAAAAAACTTAATATGAAGTTAAAATTTTATTTATATTACCTGCCTAAACGATACCAATTTAGGTTGAGTAAAGCTATCATTATCTTTTAAGCTGCTTTTATATAAAATCACTAGACTGCGCCTGCGGCGTTACTCACGCAGTTTAAGTCTCTATTAGAAAAGTCTTCACACCTGTTAGGGGTTGTAAGTTTATAAGTCACTTTTTTATTCAAAACCCGTGCCCAAACATCAATTTCAAGTTTCTTACTTTATTAATTAGTAAAATCCCATACTCCATTTCACCTCCTATTTCACCCCTTCAAAAGATTAATTTCCAAAAACGTTGAAGTGAATTTCTGTTTATTTCAAATTATACGTATAAGTACAATTTTTTACTTTCCTAACATCAAAGATGACGGATTTCCATACAAACTTCAAACCCCCTTTTCAGCCCCTTAAAGATTAAATTTACAAAAATGTTAACACAATTTGTTCTTGGTTTAAAATAAGGAAAACGTATAGCGATTTTCAAGATAAACCCCCATACTGGCATTTCATCTCCTAATTTACCCCCTTTAAGGGTGATTTTCTAAAAACATGAGTTGAGTTACTTTTTATTTCAAATTATTAGTCTCAATACAAATTTTCACATTTGTAACATCAGGGATGGCGGACTTCCACACAAACTTTTAACTCCCTTTTTACCCTTACCCTTAAGGGTTGAATTTTCAAAAATCTCTTCTTAGTGCTCTCTTTCACTATTAAAGCAACTCCCTTCACAAATTTCAAGTTTCTAGGGTCAGTAGTTTGGGCCCATTCTAGTCACTCAGCTTCTCCTTTTATATGTCGGGGGAAAGTCAGGAGCTTCCCCTGGATCATCAGTTTGGGCGTACATTATTTTATTTAGTGAGTGGTAGTTACACAATAAAACCAGAGCTCTCAATCTCAGTTTGTATTCATATTTGGCGTAATTACAACTTTTATACGATTCAGATACTAATTACTTCCCAAACAATAATTCTAGACATACTGTGCTCTATCTCGCCACCAAACCATGGTCCTTCCTACCGTCTCGGCATACGGACCGAATCTTGGGAGACGCTCATTTACCTTGGGCTCTTTCCCCAGTGGGTTTCTTCACTCCCTACAAAGTCTATGTCCTGTCTCTTCTCATTGTCACTTCGTTCTAGACTCACTAGCATGCACTACCTGGCTCGGAAACACGCAATGTTTCCGGCGTGCGCTTCGACGATTCGCTCGCTACCGCGTTCCAAACTTAACTGCCGACCGCCTGCCGAATACATCCAAGCGTAGCTAGCTAGTAGGTTGCTACTTGGCTTCCCTCGACTCCAACATGTATAATAATCATGCATCTACCTCCAAGAGTGACCCTGCTAGTAATCAGTTCTGTCCTGATCCCAACTTCGGTTGGTATTAGGCAGAAACGGTTACCGCGGGGCACGGTTTTTCCTGGACAATGGCGGGTAGTAATTCATCCGACGGACCGGCCCTGGCGTGCGACCGCGCCGAAGCGCACTTCGCTACAGGGCCTACATTGTCGCGCCGAGGGTATGAGGACCGGCGTCTTCGCGTCCTGACCTGACGGTGCACTAGGGCCCGTGAAAGTGGGTTAAACCATCGCACAGCGAGGTTCCAGGCGCCATTTTGTCTTCGAACCTGGGGATGTTGTGTCCGGATCCGCCCGCGCGGGTTGCGTGGCGGTTTTCCGGCAGGGCACTTTGACGTCGGCACCCCCCAGGATGGAGCGCCTTCAGGCGCAGTGGCCGCAAGGCCCACATTTGGAGACCTGCACTGCAAGGTCGCTGCCAGCGGATTGCGGTGGCAGGTCGGAGTTTTTTCGTCGCGGATTTTCCCGGCTCCGCAGCCAGCGGAATCGCTTACTGCGACCTGTTTGTATTGGAAGCCTGCGGGTTTGTCCCTAACTCGCACTGCACTGCAACCAGCAGTGTACGTGCGGGAAGGGGTACCCGCAGTCCTCCTCTCGATGGTACTTGCACTGCAGCCAGCAGTGTGGGTGCTGCCCGGGAGGTTGAGCGGGAGAGAAGCCGAGTTGGCGAGCCTCTTCGCCCTGACCAGGCGACGGATAAAGCGTCCGTGGCAGTCCTCATCCCGGTCTGAGTGTTTCCTGGGCGAGGGATGGAAACGCCCCAGTGTTTTTAGTGGGTATGCCTCCAGACGGTTTCTGATCAGCAAAGACCCAACCCGGAGGAGAGCCCCTCTCAGCGTGCATAAGGTGCATTTTCGCTGGGTCATCAAAAAAAAGGGGATACAAACGCGCCTTCCATAATGGGGTCGTGGATCAAGCATGTACCTCTAGATTTTTCAGATCTATACGCATATTTCTACCTTTAGGTGGACGGTAACGACAAACTTTGTGAGAAAACCTGCATTTTTTAGATAGTTTCTCCATATTGTGGATATGTACAATATTTGAGTTAATGATTCTGAACGTGTAGCCGTGATCCACTTGGTTCCCCTGTCTAAGGGTTGCAAAGATTAGACGGCAGACGCTTCATAGTAATTGAATCACCATACTTCCCAAATCCTGGATCATAGAGCAAACGTACACCAGGCTCCGAAGTGACAGCTTTGGACGCAACTGGGAACTACACGCTATGATTAAGAGGATTATTTTATAGAAAATTATACAAGGTATTCCCTTATACAATATTTTGAAAATAATGTTGAATATAAAAATACCTACAAAAAGTTTTAGTAAGGTAAAAAGTTACCCCCAACCGAAATTCTTACAACTTTTCTCCATTCCTCCTAAAAACCTGAATGAAACGACCCGAAAGATGTTATTGTATACCGATATATATTACGGTATTGAACCATTGTTTCCCAACTTTTGGTAAGATTGAACTTCAGGAAAGTTACATTTATTGACGTAAACATCGTTTTATCTATCATGAACTTGTTTGTCGGTTGGGAGCAAACGCATATAAGATTAACACGCTCGTGTAAGTAGGGGATACTAAGATGAATTTTGAGTCACAACTCATCTATATCACAACTTGTAAGAGGTAAGTTGTAACAATTTCTGGCATTCTATGTCACAACTTGTTAACAGGTGACTTCAATCGGTTTCCGGGAAATGATGGCCACGCCCACATATAAAATGAAATAAAATAATTAAATACATACAACGTTTCATACATTGACCTAATTTTATAAGGATCAGGGAACACGGACTTCGGCAAAGAACTACTATGTTTCTCAAGTTAGACAGCTACATACTTTCGGTATAATATTTATTTTAATGTTATTTGACGACCCGTTTGGAACAGTGGTAGTAAACGCTGCCTTTGGTCCAAGGGTTGCGGGTTCAATCCCCGCACTGTACAAACATTTGTATGCACGAACATGTCTGTTTGTATTGGTCTGGGTGTTTTCTATGTATTATAAGTATGTATTTACAAAAGAAAAGTATTATATGTATTTGTAATCCCACTGTTGATTCTGATATCCGTAACACAGGTGCTTGAGCTACCTATCTCGGAGCCAGATTTATGTATGTGATGTAGTGAAATAACTCGACGCGTTCTTTAAAGAAACCCTTTTTCCACCTCCCCTGGTCCACCGCAGCTCAGGACCGGGACAGGTGGAAAAAGGTAGGGAGGGTGTAGACACTATAGGCTCATAATAATAATGAATTATTCCCTGTTGCGTCCAAAGCTGTAGCTTCTAAGCTCCCGGGGTACGCTTGGACGTCGATTCACAATTCGGGAAGTCTAGTAATTACTATGAAGCGACTGCCATCTCACCTCCGCAGCCCTTTAGCAGGGAAAGCATTTTCGATACAAACAACCTATAAAAACCTTCAAAATAATTGTTTACATTGGTGAAAATTTACAAAACGCTTAGGCACTTACTGTATACAAAAACATTTTAATACACATCAGAGACCCAAAGTTCTTTAAAACATGCTATATAAAGAGAGACAGAATTAATGTTAGGCTATGCGATAAGAGAAAACTTGTTATAAAGAGGCTCTGTATACATTTTGTATATGGTAAACAGCTCCATAAAACAAGGCTTTATCAGTTTCGAAACCTCGTGGCGATACCACAAATTGCCACAAGTATCTTACTGTTTGCACAAAACTTTAGCGCCGTTGCTCGAAGGTATTTTAAAAATTTGATACACAATGTGCTCTTTCTCAGTGAGCTTGAGTACGTCTGTTTTTACTCAACAACTTTGATATTGTAAACTTTGCCTACTCACACAAAGTTTAGTGTAAACGTGAACAAAGGTTTCTAAAAATTCCTTAAAGGAAGTCTGGTATAAACACCTAACAATTTTACTTTGATACGTACCTACTCTCCAATATAACAAGAGATTATCTGGAAGATTTTGCATTAATAAAAGTCACCTTCTTTGTAAGGTAGAATACCTCTTTACATTACCTAATGTTGTGGGCAGTACGGAAAGAAACTTCAAAATTGGAATACGAAAACTCTTTTAAGCTCTAAACAGATGAAGTTTTCTTTATATTATAGCGGACAAAAGAGCAGACGGCACACCTGATGGTGAGTGATCACCGCCGCTCATGGACATCTGCAACACCCGAGGTATCACATATGCGTTGCCGGCTCTTAAGGATGAAATAAGCCATTTCATTTTCCCATTTCATATCTGGTACGTATGTTAATACAGCAACTCCAATTCATACCAACGATTTGAGATGGCTGCAGTCAATCAGTAATCTCAAAGTAAAATGTCATTGAAAAACATTAACCCAGAAAGATACTCTCATGCATAAATCATTTTTCGATAAAATATTTATCATCAAAATTTATTCATCCATTAAAGAATTAAATCCGAATATTTTGTGTCACTGTTTCATAAATATGACGAACATGGACAACGAAATCCGACGCTATGTCCACGGAAATAAATAATTGTTTGTCCATTCCGCTGACCTACTTCT
The DNA here is from genome assembly GCA_019059595.1 of Marasmia exigua. Lineage (NCBI taxonomy): Eukaryota > Metazoa > Arthropoda > Insecta > Lepidoptera > Crambidae > Marasmia > Marasmia exigua. Next base: position 12,031,179 of record CM032475.1, on the reverse strand, counting down.
TACACAACATACATTAATTGCCTCAAATGTAGTGTTGTGTGATTCTGCGTCATTTACGAGAGAGCCTTAATTATGATTCTGTAAACATTTATTATGGTTGTAAGAGATCAAATCTCTTAGGAAAAATACGCACAAAAGGCCTTTGCAACTTGGTTTATGGAACAATTCAGTCAAATACAAAGAGAAAACATTTGTCTTAGGGTCATAGTCTTTCGGGAATTAAGGCCTTTTTACTGCACTACTAATTGGAATACTAATTAAAAAAACAATTTATTTATATAGGTACCATAAACTCTAGGTCCATACCTTATACAAATAACAAAGACACGGGCCTTTATTTGCTAGTAGTTAAATTGTTGGTTTGCTTGTTTACCTATATATAGTTATCGTTCTCCACGTACCAAAATTACTTTTCTTACATTAATTTAATCATCTGTTTTCTTGCTAACTTAACAAAACCGCCACTAGTCTAAGCTAAATGCTAATACTTACCATTATAAATACACTCAAAATCATCATCATCCTCTTGCCCTTTTCCCAGGTTATCTTGGGTCAGCGCAGTATGTTTTCCTTTTCCATACGTACCTGTCATTCGTCATCGAATCATCCACACCTTTTTCCATCATGTCATTCTTCACACAATCCATCCATCTCTTTTTCGGCCGTCCTCTTTTCCCACTTACATTTAAACTCATAATTTTTTGGTAACATGTTCTTCCCATACCAGGAAAGACGATTTGCCTTCAATTTATCAATGATGGGGGCCACTTTCATACTTCCTCTAATATACTCAAACCTTATCTTGTCCATTCTCGTCACTCCACACATCCATCTTAAAATTCTCATCTCTGTCGCATGCAATCGTCTTTCATCCGTCTTCTTAACGGCAACAGGTCTAATGACGGATTTGTAAAATTTGCACTTCAGTTTTAGAGGCATCCGTGGATCGCATGTTGTTGCCGTGACCTGTCGCCATCATCCATGCTGAGTTGATTCGATGCTTAACTTCCCTGTCAGTTTCACCGTCGCCCTGACCCGAGGTACCGAAAGTTGGAACAAACCGGTAAGGACATTCCAGCAAGAGTTATGGGTATCGGACTAGAGAGACTGCCGAAGTCACAGAACAATAACTGAGAAATAAAAATAACTTAAAGGTAAATAAAAAGGAAAGTTAAAGCAACGTAGGTCCCCGTGGCAGCTGGATCGCGATGAAACTTGTCTGGGCGAGGTAGCTGCCAGCCTAGCTCTCCCGTGACTTCGACTAGACGCTTAGCTAAGTCACGGAAGAAGGAGAGAGCTTCGAAACCCCACGGGCCCAGTGTTTCAACATTGAAAGCTACAAAGTGGTAGGCAAGGGATGAGAGACATTCCGTCTGGTCTATTCCATCATCACGTGAAATGCCATTCGACTCCATGTTTGTAGGCACATTGATGGTGGCAAGCGGCCGACGGATAATGTCGTTTAATGAGAAATGCCTGGAGAGACGGCCGGCACTTTTTACACAGGAGAGCCCGTGGTGCCCCAAGGCGCTAAGTGGTGCCACAGAGACATTTGTGTGGGATACAAACCTAAACACGAAGCCATCAGGGCGCCCACGTTGGCCGGCGGGTAACGGGTCCTCCTCAAAACTGCTCTGAGTCACACAAGATCGGCGTTGGTGCCGTTGTTGATCAAAGGATTTTATATGAATTGTCATTGAATTTTGTCCCAGCATGATTTCTGAGCTCCTGGGGGTAAACTGTCATGGATAAAGATTTCACATTTATTGAAATTTAAAACCAGGGCAGTTGGACAATTTGTTTTATTAATATCTGAGAAATCTGACAGGATTGTTTCTGCTTCATCCCCTAGGGTCCCATCAACCAATTAACAAACGTTGAATTTAGAGGCCAAATTTTGCACTACTGGGTTTATGGCTAGACTGAAAATGGCAGGTCCGAGCTGGTCACCTTGCTGGCAGCCGTTGGCTTTGTAAAGGAGACTTTGAAAACATAATTTCAATCGCACTAAATCTATGAAATCCAAAAACAATAACATTAAGTTTTAAGAAAAATAAACTTAGGTATAAGTATCAAAACTGTTTTACTGAGAATAATTTAAAGCAGTTATGTGGTTCATAAATTTTAGTTTTTTAATATTACATTGTTCTGAATTTCGAAAATGGTTCATTGAATTATATCTGAGCCAAAACAAAGTGCGTCACCTCGAGCCATGGTATCTATTTCCTCAAAAATAATGTGTTTTTGTAGCGCAGCGCACGCTTCAGTAGTGGCCAAAAATTTATGTCGCGAATCCAAACATTTATTACTTTCCTGGCAAACATCCGCACCTCTTCGTATTCTATTGCCCAAAACATCTGGTTTGTAAACCTGCTTTGCGAAAACATTATTTCTGTTATGCACATTTCATGATGTGTTATGTTCCCTTTGTTATGTTTTATTTTCCTTTACCTGAAGGTTGTCTGCGAGAAATTGGTTTTAGCGATGAAACCGCTGAATTTTATACTAAATATTTACCATCTAGTGCTACTAAAACGTTTCATTTAATTTTATCAAAAATCAATTCTTTAACATCTAAAATTATACTTTATACATTACTATCTAATCTGAAATTATTTTTTTATACAGGCTCAAAATATTGGATTTCCTCAGTCTGATAGTAAGCAATAGAGGAGCCCAAATTGCAATTACAACGGAAGCAATGTCAAGGCATCACCTCCGTTGGCACCGCCATACTGACCCGCAAGATCCTTTTTGAGACTTCGTTTGAAGGAATCCATATTGTAGGAAGGAGGAAATACATGCGCCGGCAACGAGTTCCATTTCCAAATTTCCAAGTTTTGTATATGTTGCAATATACTCAGTAATGTTTTATACATTATAAAGCACCTAACCGTATTTTTGATAATACGTGCTCGCTTCAACGGTGTTTACAATAGTAGTTTTTACGTGCATGCTTGTTGTTTAATCACGCATTTTGGTCAACCACAGAACGTTGAAAAGACAAAAAAATTGATTTACTTTTTAATATTGTAACCAAATTGGAAGGTTTCCTTGATACATTAAAATGTTTCATTGAAAAACGAGCATAAACGTGAGTACATGGACGTGGAACATCCACGACTTACCACCACATCAGTATAATAAAAAAATCAACTCGTTAAATGTTGAAAAGTTTTAGACAGAATCGTTCTTTAGATAAACAGACTTTTTGACTTTTTAATGTCAGCTTAATCTTTGAAGTAATTTTGAATTCAAATTCTATTTACAACTTGGTTTAACCTTTGATTATAAGGTGAAACTTTTAATTTGGGTCCAAACTAAAAAACAGACTAAATCAAGTAGAAATCTGTTTGAACATGCGTCAAAGGACATAATTGGGACGAGATTAAGTTTTTGAAAAGGGTGGAAGTGAATGTCACGAGTTATATGCATCTGATTACAGAATATAGCACAGGGTTGTCATCAAGTTTAAAGAGTTAAAGAGTTATTACTCGAAACTTAAATTCAAGACATTGTCAAATTAAGTTTTCAGGTTTCGCCAACCTTTTTTATATAATATGCTGGGATATATACAATATTGGGATTTAGTTGATATTTTATAGCAATCTTTTGCGATTTATTCTTAAGTAAATAACACACTTAAAAATTTCATCTCGTGTTCAGGCGGGACTCGAACCCACACCTTCCACAATCCGGGTGAATGTACTACCAATTATACCACTGAACGCGTTACTAAGTCGACGAAATTTGTAAGTGCTTGATTCGACATGAGCTGTCGATAGTCTCATCAATATTGTAGGTATATTTACAATATCCAGTAGAAATATTATTACAAATATTTGACCACCAGTTAAGATGAGACTGCTTAATCAATAGTTGATATTTTATAGCAATCTTTTGCGATTTATTCTTAAGTAAATAACACACTTAAAAATTTCATCTCGTGTTCAGGCGGGACTCGAACCCACACCTTCCACAATCCGGGTGAATGTACTACCAATAATAAATAATAGAATAAATCGCAAAAGATTGCTATAAAATATCAACTATTGATTAAGCAGTCTCATCTTAACTGGTGGTCAAATATTTGTAATAATATTTCCACTGGATATTGTAAATATACCTACAATATTGATGAGACTATCGACAGCTCATGTCGAATCAAGCACTTACAGATTTCGTCGACTTAGTAACGCGTTCAGTGGTATAATTGGTAGTACATTCACCCGGATTGTGGAAGGTGTGGGTTCGAGTCCCGCCTGAACACGAGATGAAATTTTTAAGTGTGTTATTTACTTAAGAATATTGGGATTTTCTCAAAAAAATTATTACTTAACGAACATTTATTGTAAAGATACTTAAACAAATTGAATTACCCATAAAAACGCACGAAAGTGTGGCATATTATTAAGACAGTACGGAAAAATGAAATAAAAATAAATTATTTTTATTATAATCTTCATCTTCACTATCTCTAATGCCAGAATCTGAGTCGCTCACTTGTATAATAAAGTTTTTCACCACTCTAGTAATTATTCCGTCCAGTTTTGCACATGTTTTAGATTTAAGGCAACGGGTAGCCCTAACTAGCGACACCATTCGTTTTTTATTGTTAGCTACTAAACCGGATCTATTTTAAACAATTTTGTGGTTACATCCTTTCGGCAAACACTAATACTATTTATTAATTAACCATGCACAAATGTTGGGTCCGTTTTTGTACGCGAAAAATTGATTACCGCCAAAAGCGGCCACTTTTGGCGTGAATCAATTTTCCCCGTACAAATGTTGGGTCCGCATTTGTGCGTGGTTATTTAATAAATAGTATAAGTGTTTGCCGAGAGGTTTTAACCCCGAATTTGTTTAAAATAGATCCGTTTTAGTAGCTAACAATTAAAATCGATTGGCGTCGCTAGTGTGCCCTACCCGTAACCTTAAGACGATATTATGCGAAACATTTCCTCAGGAAAAATGTCAAGTGATATTGTGAAGTCACTCAATAAAACGGGGGTGTTTAGCGGTTTATCGACGTACGGATTCTGCCAAGACAACTCTAACGAAATCGCAGGTTTTAAGACTCTATTAGGTCCAAGCAAGTTTTTTTACAAGACAATTTTATTTTATTTTATTTTATTTATTTAGGTTTACTTACAGTTTACATATTAACTCTAACTTAAATAAAAGAAGATATAACATACTTGCTTAATATATAAACCTATTACAAGTAAACTCCACTTGTTTGTTTAAAACTATGTGTGCGGATAAAACATTAGACTTATGACTATTTTATAATTTAAGGTGAGAGCTATTTTGTGCTTAAAATTAATTTACGTACTTTATTTACTGTATCATGGAAGACGTCAACTTGGCTACTGTGGTGATTTAGAATCTTAGAAAGGCGAGGAATGGCAGAGTTGGCACCAAAGACTGTGCGGCGGAGGGGAGGGCAAAGGGGCGTTATAGGTTTTCGAGGGACTCTACGAGGTACTCTTAGGCTAAATAGTGAGAGTAGGGAAGGACAGTCTATTTTACTAGTGAGCACTTTATGCAGGAACGTTATATCTAAAAGGTCCCGTCTTTTCTCTAGTGTAATCATTTTAAAGTATTTGAGCCTATCCTCGTAAGCTCTTATTTTCTTAGCTATTCCCTCGGAAAACGCCAAGTGCCACATAAATCTTTTTTGAATACGCTCCAGCCTGAGCATATTAGTTGCGTAGTGAGGGCGCCACACGATACTGCCATATTCTAGGATACTACGGACATATGTATTGTACAGTATAATCTTTGTTTGATTGTTTTTTAACATTTTCCCATTGCGTATAACAAATCCCAGCGCCTTGGATGCTTTGTTCGCTATTTTTTCGATATGGGGTACAAACGTGAGCTTTTGATCGAAGTAGACGCCTAGATCCCTGACTATATTGGTGGTTTCCAACGCAACGTTCTGTAAGTAGTATTGCGTCTGAAGAAAGTTCTGTTTACGCGTAAAGTGAACTTGCTGGCATTTTGATAAGTTGAGACTCATTGCGTTACGTTTACACCATTGGACTAATCTGTCCAGGTCCTCCTGAAGTTTTACAGCATCATTCTTGGAATCTATAACGCGACCCAACTTCAGATCATCGGCGTACAAAAAGCAGTTTGAATAGTTAAAGCAGTTTGGTAGATCATTTATGAACAAGTTAAATAGAACCGGTCCCAGGTGCGACCCTTGAGGCACCCCTGAGGATATGTCACGCTCGCTAGAGCTGTACCCATTGACGACCACATAAAATTTCCTATTATGCAGATAGGAGTTCAACCAGTTTAACACAGGCCCATCAAAACCTAAGCATTTTAACTTGTTAACAAGTACCCTGTGGCTAACTCTGTCGAAGGCTTTGCTAAAATCTGTGTATACTATATCAATTTGTTTTTGAGCATCTATGGAACGCGACAAAAAGTCTTCAAAACATACTAAGTTGGTACTGGTCGATCTAGCTTCAATGAACCCGTGCTGGTGCTCAGTAAAAATCTGTTTACAATGGTTTTGTATTTTAGGGCAAATAAGGGCTTCAAATATTTTTGCAAACACGCTCAGAAGGGAGATGGGACGGTACTCGCTAATACTAGCCTGATCACCACCTTTGTGAATTGGGACAACTTTAGCTACTTTCCATTTATGTGGAAAAATACCAGTTGCTAAGGTCAGACGGCAGTTACTTCATTGTATTGACCAGGCTCGCTAAATCCTGAATCATGGTCCAAGCATACCTGGGCTCCAGAGTGACAGCTTTGGACGCAACCGGGAAATGCGCTGAGATTAGATGATTCATTTTAAATTTCACAAACAAAAAGTGGTTGTACCTCAATAAATAAGAAAGTGCGTCTTCTCAACAGGTCGAATATGCAATAGGGTATTTGACTAAGCTCGAGATTTTACAAAATATAAATATTTTATCAAAATATAGGTAAATATGTGCCAATAGCAAAAATTCTCAATCAAAAATATAACGTCTAGCCGGTTTTATGGTCATTTAAAGATTCATAGGCAAGTCCATTTTAAAAGTATGAAATTTAAAAAAAAATATTATACCATTGAATAACCCATATAATTTACACCAACTATTATAATGGAACCATTGACATAAACGAAACATTTGATATAGCTACCATACACAATTCAAATGAAATGCATACAAAATACTTGCGTGTGACGTCACATCTCAGTAGCCATTTGTATGGAGCGTTTTGGGTTTGCCCAAAATAATGTGATTTTAAAGTTGTGATATCTCAGGTATTTTAAATGAGAATCAAGTAATTCTTTCAACGATGTTTCTATCATTGAGAGGTCTTTTGATTACACAAATGAAAAAAAATAGTCAAATACCGTAGTACCTACTTTTAACCCCAAAAGTCAATTTCCTAACATTTTTACAGCCCTGGCACACGAATACTGTTTCGCGGCGAATACTCGTGGATTAAAAGCCCGGGAACAAGTTGGTCTCCCGTTCGTTAATAAAGATTACCAAGTTAATTCCAAGCAACGAGCCGTGGGATCTTTTTGTTACCCACATATCGCCACACACATGTAGAAGCTTACGGCAGTGTGTTGAACAAGGATGGACACCGGTTAAGTGGAGTAAATACTGTCTGGGTGAAAAAAAGGCTGTTATGAGTATTTAAGTTTATTTTCGCCACCAACAGATATATACTGATTGTAATAAAATTAACACAATATATGTAAAAAATAACAAGACATTAAAAATAAAAAAAAAGATTTTCCAGCTCATTTTGCACACCCCTATCATTCACTATCAACAATCTGTAGCAAGTTTAAAAAAAAAACTGGCTACTATTAATTTAAATCTTGTTAGAGATGATTGGGACATGATTGCCAAATGTCTTGATCTATTTTTCATGACCATAATCTCACCTGGAAATGAATCGATGGAAAGTGACGATGAGGTCTAGGATGTAACGCGTTCTCCTAGAAGTTGCCTTTTCACTCTTGCCTTAAAGATTTTTTCTATGTAGGTGGCAGACGAGCAGATGGATCACCTGATAGTAACCAATTGCCGTCGCCCTCGCGACACCAGTGGAGTCACAAGTGCGCTGCCAACCTTTCCCCGGATTGGGCCTCCGGTACCCTCACTCAGGCAGCGAAACACAGCACAGTGCTGCTTCATGCCGGTTTTTTTTGAAGCCGTGGTATCAATCCGGTCGAGCCGGCCCATTCATGCCGAAGCGTGGCTCTTCCACGCTAAACAGATGTCCAGATTGTAGTGGTCCGGAAAAACAGACCTTGGCTATGAGTTCGATTCCTTAGTTGTCCGCATTAAAAACGTGGAATTGCCTTTAAAATTTGACAATAAAATCTAGCCTTTTGCTACGTGTGAGCTTGCGTATTTAGTGTAGTCAGCCTGCCAAGTAGCTGCACACAATGACTCGCACTGTGTGTACGTCACTTTACGAACAACTCGAACATGCGAGTTGGACCTGCTGTCCAACTCTGACGTACGAGAAGACAAGCCAAGTAGCTGTATACTGGCAACAGCTCGCACAGTTTAAATCAGTCTTAATACTCGTACTTGTTTATGATGATAGATTATAAGCTTCTGTGTTCCTAATAAGCGATAATTTTCTCTTAGGTACCTACTTATAATTACTTACAAAGAAAGAAGTAACAGCTTTTCCCCAAAGAAAACTGCATATTACCCAGGAAAGTTACTTGATAAACGACTTGTCCGGCCGACATTTTGGACGCTAGTTTGACTCATCCGTCACACATTTGTGGCTTTGGGACGACGTAACATCTCAACTTTTTCGGATATGTTTTTTGTAGAGGTCACGAAATAATGATGCGAAAATACATTTCACTGCCAAGTTCATCATGAAATGAATAAAAGAATATAAGTTCTACTACTGTAATCATAGCCTATACTTTGAATCACAAAGTCATTGTGTAATCCAGAAAATATTTTTGACGCCTTTTTATTTTTTGACGTGAAAGTCGATCGTTTACAAAAAAACTTATTAAAAGTTTAACAGTTTCATCTGATAATGATATCAAACTACATTAGAGGGTATGACGTTAGACATTCACCTTACTTACATTTCTGTAACCCCTTCTTTTTTTTCCCATGGGCAACCATCACGGCCGTCACCTTGTTAAATGTAGGGAACAAGGTGGTGTGTGGGACTCAAACCCTAAGTAATTAAAACCCCTGGGTGTCCATCTCCGCGCAATCGCGGTTGGAAACCCCACAGCCGGGACTAGACCGTACCGCTATTCACGCTAGCCGCTTCACCCCTATCTGGCGCAATACGGGCTGTGTTCAACGCTGTACGACCTACCAGGACACCTGGTAATGTTGCCCCCCGCGGAGTCGTATGCTGAGCAAGCCACTCCCCAGAAGTGGGTACGCTCACGTACTACGAAAGCCCGTTTAGCCCCTTATGACTTTGAAATTCACCGATTTAAAAAAAAAAGTGATATGCGGCAGACGAGCAGACGGATCACCTGATGGTTAGCGATTGCCGCCGCCCATAGACACTCGCGATACCAGTGGAGTCACAAGTTCGCTGCTAATCTTAAAACCCCCTTTCTTCCGGATTGGGCCTCCGATACCCTCACTCACGCAGTGAAACACAGCACAAAGCTGCTTCATACCGGTTTTCTATGAGTGATTTACCGGTTTTCGTGGTATCACTCCGGTCGAGCCGGCCCATTCATGCCAAAGCAAGGCTCTCCTACAGTAAAAATGACAATGTCACCGACTTTGTATTATTTTTTGCAAAAATTTCCAAAAATCAATAAATAAAATGTTGCCCAGATTAGTTGGTATTAACGTGCGATTCGTCCTGTGTTTCCCTGACGACTCCTATTTTCAAATTCTTATACCACGGAAGATCCTTTAGCATCCTTTTTATGGGAATCTCAGGCAAATGAAATTTAAAAACAATATTGAACTGGACAGAGATGCCTCGATATGCGACTTTCTAGTACCTACAAATGAAAAGAGTAGCACTGCGAAGGAGGGTAGATATATCTGCCAGTAACAACTTACCCGCAAAAAAACTCAGTTACTCCGTGACAATGGTGCTTGCAACAGCGCCGAAACTCAAAAATAAGTTATGTTAGTGACCATGAAAATTTAAAACAATGAAAAGAGGCCTGAACACCAGACGGGATATGCTCAAAACCAGAGCACCTGCGACTATCGCATACAATTACAGCGTTGGTGTCTTCACCAGCCCGACCTGTAACCGCACATCTAGCGCCAAGTAAACATACGCCAGCCACAGGTGAGTAATTCAGATGTGAATTTCGTGGCCGTCCTTAAATCTAATATACACTCCCTTGCAAAAAAAAACGAGCTCCTAAGCAAATAATCAATTTTGTTGTTATCATTAATTTGTTAAGTGATTTTAGGTAGTGATAACTTTATGGTTTTGTAAATTAATCACCAAGAAATGGTTATGTGAAATCTAGCGTAACTCTTTGACTGGATTGGTAAGAAAAATGTAAAAAATCGAAGCAGGGGTAATTTACCTGGCCTGTAAGTAAAAAATATTAGAATAGTTATTTACGAGATTGCTACCATGTCGTACCTTATTTTCCGTACATGTCGTACTCCGTGACCATGGCGCTTGCAACAGCGCCGAAATATCGGATACTCAAAAATAAGGTACGACATGGTAGCAATCCCGTAAATAACTATTCTAATGTTAGTGACCATGAAAGTTTAAAACAAAGTAAAAAATAGAAAACGAAATTTAATTGTAAAAAAAAAGATTTACTTCAAAAAATTGAATAGGTTAATATGGTGTGTTTTGCTGAAATCACAGCCCCGTTTTGCTAAAATCACAGCCTGGGAATGCTCTGTACGATCTAAAGGGTTATGGCTAGAGTCGGGTAAAAAGCGTCGCGGTCGCTACAAGTACGTAAAAAACTGACCTAATAATGTTTTATAGGAAAAAGTATACACACCCGATTGGAACAGTGGTAGTGAACGCTGCCTGTGATACAAGGGTTGCGGGTTCGATCCCCGCACAGTATAAACATTTGTGTGCATGAACATGTTTGTTTGTATTGGTGTGGGTGTTTGCTATGTATTATAAATATGTGTTTACAAAAGAAAAGTATTATATGTATATATTTGTAATCCCCCTGTTGATTATGATATCCGTAACACAGGTGCTTGAGCTACCTATCTCGGAGTCAGATCAATGTATGTGATGTTGTGAAATATTTATTTATATTTATTATTTATTAATAATATGACAGCCAATCTCAAAGATCAGCCACGTACGCAGGATATATTATAGTGCTCAAGTCAAGTGTGTGCGCAAACACAAGTGCACTCTCTATTCCCTTACCCTCATATTCCGATGGGACACCAGGGTGACACGACCTGGATTGGGCGCAGCACCAACGGCTTAACGTGCTTTCCTAGGCATGCCGGTACAAGATTGCCCACTTCCAGACTCCGAGCTGACACTAAGAATTTCTAACCGAAAAGTTAGCTACAAATTTTTAGCCTGACCCGGGGATTGAAACCGGGACCTCTTGCGCAGCCGTTGCTTTAAAGTGCGACCCACTAACCACTGCGTCACCGAGGCAGCCATGCAACATACTTCATACATAGACTGCTAAAATCATAACCGTTCCTTTTTGGCTTGGCCGTAGTCGGGTAAAAAGCGTCGCGGTCGCTGCAAGTAGGTAAAAAACTAACTAAATAAAAATCTTTAAGGGAAAAGTATTTAATACTTCTTTTCTAAAGGCCGGCAATGCATACACTGATGTTGTTCATGTGCTAACTGGCAACGCCAAACGTATGCTGTATTTATAAGTCTGATAAGCGCTGACCAGTAACATGAGCTATGGTATATCAGTGGATGGATAAGAATGCGTCTTATATACGGAGGGTCGTGGTTCGTATCCGAGCTTAGACAATTTTCATCCGAGCATATACCTCTGGATTCTTCTATGTGCGTATTCGTCTTTTCATGTATTACGACGGGAAAAGAGATTACATCAGGGGATCAATTATTAGTTCGTAATAAAATCAATTAATCACGGATGTATCTGAGAGTTGATGTTTTAAATTATTCAAATGAAGCGTTTCACTGTTCCGCATCTTTGCACTGATTCAGATGCAAATGTCTTTTGAAAGATACGTTTTTGCCAGGTCTGATCAGCGTTTCCCTAAATCTGGCCTAGTAGAAACAATCTGCATGAAAATACGCAGTTGCGTCAGCTATGCAAACTAAGCTAAAATGGATTAGCTATACTTTCCTTTTGCAACCCATACGATAATAATAATAATGTCCTCCAAACCAATACATTAGTTATGGCACCCAATGTCGGCGACCAGCCATCAACGCAGGACATTTTATAGAGCACAAGTGTTGGCGCAGACACAAGTGCTCTATTTCCTTACCCTGATATTTCGATGGGATCAGGCGCAGAACCAACGGCTTATCGTGTTTGTCTAGACACGGGGATACAAGAGCAAGACCACCAACTTCCAGGCTTCGGACTGACGCTGAGGATTTCTTAACAGAAAAACTCAGGTACAAATTTAGACCCAACCCGGGGATCGAACCGGGATCCCAAGCCCAGCCGTAGCTTTAAAGTGCAACCCACCCACTGCGCCAATGAGGAGTTACTTTTATATAGTACAAACATTTTAGAGGCACGGAAGTGATATCGTAAATTATTTTGTTTATGTCAGTAATCTAATAGCATTAATTGCAACTAAACCGCGAATGTCTGCTCAAATACAGCGTGTTTTATTGCCTCGTAAAACGAGTCAATAAAAATAATACTATCAAATGACACCACATTCTTTGTGAAAGTGATTGGGCAATAAGAAAAATAACAAAATGCCTAATTTATTGCTTGACACCGCTTCTTAACTTGGAAATTGTAGACCCCAAGTTCACATAAAATCTTCGTTAAATGTAACCGACCAAGCAAGTGATGGACGGGCCTCGCGCAATGTAGGTTTCCGTATGATGGATGTCACCTTAAATGAAATTGTATATTATACATATTGACGTGTAAAAAAAAATATTTTATGCAATTTGCGAATTTACCTACGATTGTACGAGATAAAAAATAATCTGTTACTTTTTTATTCTTTTTCACAAAAAGAAAATTGAGAAAAATTAACAAAAAAAATTTTAATCTCATCTTGCCGCAAAGTTTCAATACAAAATAAAATACTTTTTATCTCGAAAACTACTAAAAATCGCGGAACATAAGTTGGAGTATTTCAGATACCCCTTGTTGTGAGGCATCAACAATTTTTGCTTCACTGAAAATGGCTCGTTCTTTATAGACTTGTACCTATTTTATCCCTCATACTTACGTGTTCTGTGTAACCTTGAACAAATATTTTTTCATCTATTGCTTCTAAAGAGTACCTCGCTTTCTGGAATTCGCAACTATTAAGCTCAGGAACCAGACCAACTGGAATACACGTTCAAAATGACTTGTAATAAACCAAAGTGCCATTCTGCATTATTTCTAACACAATTGCAAAGTCAACATCGAGTGTTACCGTTTGAAATTCCCCCGTATTCCGGCGGAATGAAATATTGATTCGACTTTGAAGCGCCCACAAAACCCCATGATTGATAGCGTAGCTTTTTAGTTAGGTGTTCCTTCCTTATAAAGGTTGGGAACCTGTTTGGAAGCACCATGCGCTCATTCTGGCAAAACATTGTTTTGGAGTCGGTCCAACGATACTTGGTCTAGTGTATTGAGTACAAATTCGATACTTTGAAGATGATTATCGTGGGAAAAATAACTGTATGCGACAAATATAACGTATATTTTTCTAGTTATGATATTAGCGACAAGAAGTTTTACACGTCATGCTACTGTGCAATATAATACGGATATTGAAAAGTAGCTATGCACTTCATTTTTACTTCTTTTTTTTCTAAACATGATAAATCTAATTATTATTTCTTCTAGAGAGTTATGAATGGTTTGCCTGTCCTTGGTACATGTTCTCTATTGGGAATTTCGCATAGTGCATAGTGACATAAAGTTATATAAGTAAAAACCAATTTTTTCATTTTTTTGGAATATGGCGTCAAGGCTCAAGCATAGATTATTTCGAGAACGAATCCCCCCAAAAAGAAACCTTCTTTTAACCCCTTATGGAATAAATATACAAAAATACTTTCTTAGTGCTTCCTACGCTAAAAAAGCCCTTGCAAAATTTCAAGTTTGTAACCCTTAAGTAGTTTATGCCCTGCATTGAGAGATCAGTCAGTCAGTCAGCTTTCGCTAGATAATGTTAATGTTACCCGAACATTTTACACAGGTGCTACAAAAATCTCCGATTTCATCACACCATAACATACTGCGCGTCGATAAAAGAATGAATTTTGCATTACCAAGCTGAGCACTAGTAATGCAAGTGGAGCAAGGAAGACTCAATGCATCCGATATGAAATTTTTATCGAAACCCGTTTTCAGAGCGTAACACGTTTAGAATACAGGAAATTGTCTACCTCGGAAGTCAGTGTTCGTAAGTGGCGCACATAAAACCTGCGTCACGAACCGTAAAGAGGGCAATTTCTTGTCTACGAGAGTCTTAGACTGTATATGGAACTATACCGACGTGTTTTGAATGACTAGTAGTGAGACCAGTAGGAGTCAGATTTTGCAATATGATTCGAATTCTTTCCACGCGAGTGTTATCGTGCGTCCTTGTCACTCGTCCTCATTTTTAAAACCTTGACATTCGAAGAGCTAAATTAGACCTCACTTTCTTTTTTAAACTAGTATGAGGTCAAATCGATTGCCCTCAACTGCTGAGTAGAGTTAAATTCAGAGTACCCTCTAGATATCCTAGACACCCTATTATGAAACTTTTCAGTACTCCTTTCTTTAGATCTAAGCTGGGATCAAACTCTCCCGTATGTAGACTCATTAACTTGTATAACTTGATTAGCTCTAAATGTAGATATGAATGTGGATTGTAAATAGCTTAAGAATGTTTTTGAAAAAGAGCGAGTTAATTTTATAACATTTAGCTTAGATTAAATAGTTCTCCTGCGGGCAAGGAGAACTTCGGTCACGGACACGGACATAGCCCAAAGGATTGCATTTTTCAAGTGGCAATGGGCAGGGCACATAGCGAGGAGAACAGACGGTCGTTGGGGCGGAAAGGTCCTCGAGTGGAGGCAACGTACAGGAAGTCGCAGCCGCGGCAGCCCCCCCTCTAGGTGGACCGACGATCTGGTGAAGGTTGCGGAAATCCATTGGTTGCAAGCGGCACAGGATCAGTATATGTGGAGAACATTGGGGGAGGCCTATGTCCAGCAGTGGATGGCATGAAATGAAATGAAATATGAAATGAAATATTTATTTGCTTGCTAAGTGTTACATACAAATATTAGGTGTTTTTTAGTAAACAGGTACTTATAACTTAGCTACCTTGTTAGGTAATCGCAAATGTGAGGGCAGCTTTATCCTAATAACAATATTAATATAAAAATCTTAAATAAGTAGATACTAAAATAACAATCTGGTTATGACATAGACATTTTTTCTTTTATCTAATATACATAGGTTTATCTTTTTATTGTGTTAAATATTCATTTATAGTGTAGTAGCATTTTAAAATTAAGTGAGATCTAAGGTTTCTTGTAAATATTTTAAAGTTTTGTTCATTTTTAATATTAGGGGGTAATTTATTATAAATTTTTACTGCCATTTAATAAGGGCTGGTATTTAACATTGTTAATCTTGATTGTGGCAGGTAAAGTCTGTTCTTATGCCTAGTATTTATATTATGGGTGTCTCTGACTCTAATGAAGTTTTCTATATTTTTAAATGTAAATATGTAAATATCATAAATATATAATGAGGGTAAAGTAAGTAAGTTAAATTTTATAAAGTATGGTTTACAACTCTGGGTATTGTTTATCTGGGCTATTATCCTTACACATTTTTTTTGCATTATAAATAGGTCGTTTGCATTTGTACTATTTCCCCATAACATTATTCCGTACCTGAGATGCGAGTAGGCATATGCGTAATAAGCTGACAAAGCAGCTTCCCTGTTTGTGCTGTGTACCAGTTCGAAAAGAGCATAAGTAAATTTTGATAATTTGGACTTTACGTGTTGTACATGTTGTTTCCAGTTTAAATGCGTTTCTATTAACATACCTAAAAGCTTAAATGTATCAACTGATTCGATCTTTTTATTTTCAAAAGTTACGTTTATATCCAAGGGGATTTTATTGTATGGTCGGAATTGTATTATTTTTGTTTTAGTGTAATTAATTTTATGATTGTGATTATGTAGCCATATTGTGACTGAGCGTAATATCTCATTAAGAATAACATTAGTACTCATGGTATTATCACATTTTATTAAAATTGATAGGTCGTCAGCGAACAAAATGGGTAAGGTTGTATTATTTTTAATTATTTTTGGCAAATCATTAATATAAATGAGAAAAAGGACACAGCCAAGGACGCTTCCTTGAGGTATTGAGCACGTAAGTGACGTTTCTTGTGATACTACGGATTTAACTATGTTTTCCTGACGATTATAATATTCTAACTGAACTTTTTGTTTTCTATTTTGGAGATATGATTTAAACCACAAGTAGCTAGGGCCCCGAACACCTGATCCATACAATTTAGCCAGCAGGATGTCGTAATTTACACTTTCGTGGCTTTTGGCTGAAATGATGATGATGTAGTAAATTAATGTTGATTTTCTTTATTACTTATCTTTTGCATGCGTTGTTTACCTGTCGCTGGAAGTGCATTTAGTCTATTTTCATAAAATGTGTATATTTAAGCAAGTGAATGTAACTTTCGTTGATTAACCAATAAAATAAATAAATAAAATATATATTTGCGATGTCACTCGAGTTGAAGCAAACTTAATGAAGTCTCAGCCTGCAGCACAGTTTAAAGTGATGAAATCTACCGTCCCGATTTGAGGAATTTCACCTAAAATGCACGCGAGAGTTCACGTCGCGATGAGAGATTGTTTGGAACTTTCTTATCTGATTTTGGAAGTGTGAAATATGTTTGGAGTTGGTATATACTCAAGTTTTTCTTGTTTTGTGCTAAATAAACTCCACTGGTGAAAACGATCTGGCGAAGGTTGCGGGAATCCATTAGATGCGGGCGGCACAGGACCGATCTGTGTGGAGAACATTGGGGGAGGCCTAAATCCAGCAGTGGACGTCTATTGGCTGAAATGATGATGAAGAAACTCCAGCCATTCCATAATTATTAACTGTTTTTGACTTCTGACAGATTTTCTTGTTTCCAGAATTCGACTATGTCCTTAATTATTTATTTTTGATGTGATAGGTGGCAGACGATCAGACGGATCACCTGATGGTAAGCGATTGCCGGCGCCCACGGATACTCGTGACACCAATGGAGGCACAAGTGAGTTGCCAACCTTTAAACCCCCCTTCCCCAGATTGGGCCTTCGGTACCTTCACTCACGTAGCGAATCACAACACAGTGCTGCTTTACGCCGGTTTTCTGTGAGGCCCTGGTATCACTCCCGTTGTGCCGGCCCATTCGTACCGAAGCGTGGCTATCCCACGGTCGAGTGAACATTCAACAATAAGTACTATTTTGCTATGAATTTTTGAAGAATGGAATATGGCGTTTTTTATCTGTGATCGAACTTTCCAGACGTATTTATGATTGAATGGGTGAAATCCAACTTCTATCTACGAGTACTGACCAAACACCTTCACAAGCTTTGAGAAATAGTAACTGGTAGGTCACAATAGGTAGTATAGAGGTTGTATTAATAAACAGATACATATTTACATATTTATAATAAACATTTGTTACATACCTACTGGCGTACAGTTTCCCAAAGCGCTAGACATGTTTATTTATACATAAAATAAGTCTTATTACAAAATACTTATAAAGCAATGGATATCTTATTCAATTTATAGCAACTTTTGTGGAGTAACCATTTTCATAAACGCACTATTTCATATAGGTATCGAACAAAGCTATCTTGCGATGCGCACAAACTAGTGAGACTGACGTCACGCCTCGCGTCGCTGTTTGTATGGAGCGTTTTAGGAGTATTTATACTTAAAATAAGTCTTATTACTAAATACTAAATTATGTTGGTCAGAAAAATACTTATAAAAAAGTTTAATAAATAATAATACAAATAATTTTCAATAATCTTTCACAAATTAAATATATGTATAAATGAATTAACTAATTAGAAAAGTTTACATTTTATAAGTACATAATATCCTCCAACCGATTATGGCTACGGCGGCCAATCTCAACAATCAGCAACGTACGCAGGATATATTATAGTGCTCAAGTGTGTGCGCAAACACAAGTGCACTCTCTATTCCCTTACACTAGTATTCCGATGGGAGGACACCAGCGTGACACGACGGGAGAGGGATTGGGCACAGGACAAACGCTTAACGTGCTTTTTCGAGAGTACAAGACCGCCAACTTCCAGACTCCGGGCTGACACATTTCTTACCGAAATCTTAGGTACAAATTTTTGCCCCGACCAGGGGATATAACCTGGGACCTCTTGCGCAGCCGTCGTTTTAAAGTGCGACCCATTAACCACTGCGCCACCGAGGCAGCCATTATGAGTAGTATATGTACATAATGAGTAGGTAAACTGCCAGATGGTCCGATGCCATCAAGGCTCAAGCTGGTGTAGCGTGGTCCAGGAAAACTGACGACAGAAGAAAGTGGAGAGAAATTGTAGAGGCATATGCTCTGCAGTGGGCAAACACATGCTGCTGAAGAAGAAAGCAGTCCAGAGTCTGGAAGTTGGCGGTCTTGTACTCCCGTGCCTCGGAAAGTACCTTAAGCCGTTGGTCCTGCGCCCAATCCCTCTCTGGTCGTGTCACAGTAGTGTCCCATCGGAATATGAGGGTAAGGGAATAGAGAGTGCACTTGTGTTTGCGCACACCCTTGAGCACTATAATATATCTTGCGTACGTGGCTGATCGTTGGGATTGGCCGCCGTAGCCGTAATCGGTTGGAGGATATTGTTATTGTTATTCATCATCATCATTATCATCATTTCAGCCAATAGACGTCCACTGCTGGACATAGGCCTCCCCAAATGTTCTCCACACAGATTTATTTATTTATTTATAAACGGTAGACCAGGATTTACATTTCTTATGTATGTTTACATCAGTATGGTTACAGAGAAATCACTTATAGGTCTACACAGATAGAAATTAAGTAGAAGTATAACAGATATAAACTTAGAATATAAATGTGGATATTCAGCAAAACGAAACATTGATCGGTAGATCGGTAGATCTGATCGGTAATAGATCGGTCCTGTGCCGCCCGCATCCAATGGATTCCCGCGATCTTCACCAGATCGTCGGTCCACCTTGTGTGGGGCCTGCCACGGCAGCAACTTCCTGTACGTGGCCTTCATTCGAGGACCTTTCCGCCCCAATGGCCGTCTGTTCTCCTCGCTATGTGCCCTGCCCATTGCCACTTGAGGCATGCAATCGTTTGGGCTATGTCTGTGACCTTAGTTCTCCTGCGGATCTCATCATTTCTGATACGATCACGCAGGGAGACTCCGAGCATAGCCCTCTCCATTGCTCTTTGGGTGACTTTGAGCCTCCTTAATCGGCACATTGTAAGCGGCCACGTTTCGATTCCGTATGTCATCACTGGCAACACACACGCATTGAAGACTTTCGTCTTGAGACACTGCGGTAGATGGGTCGAAAATATGCTGCGTAGCTTCCCGAACGCTGCCCAGCCGAGTTGGATTCGTCGATCGACCTCTTTCTGGATTATTATTGATAACTATTTTGAAGTTCCTTTAAATAAAGGAACTTCAAAATAATAATGTACATGTTAACTATAATAATTAATGTAAGCTTGTTGTATGTCCACACTCGACACCCGAGGAGAGCAGCTTGGCTTGTGCTCGGCTGGTCTAGCGCAGACCCACCTCTCAGTTCTCATTTTTCCGGGTCACCTGATGGTCAGCAATTGCCGCTGTCCATGGACACCCGCGACACCAGTGTAATCACAAGTTTGCAATTTATAATGTTTTTGAATTAGCTTTACTTTTCCACTACCCTGAGGTTGTCTGGAAGAGATCGCTTTAGCTAAAAGACCGCCTACATTGTACTAGCATTAATACCATAGACTAAGATCTGTAAATTTTTGTGCATTAAAGTGTATCTTTCTATGTCTACTGACATATCGCAAATATGAATAACGCCCATCGAAACATTTTTGTCTTACTACTGGACAAACACCATTATTTATTGATCGTTTACATTCCGAAAACCACATCCTTAATAGGTGTCGTGAATGAAGACAGTTGGCGACGGACCTCCTTTTTGTGTATTCTTTTTTATATATTTGAAATTGTTCGTTTTTTATAAGATGTTCTTTTTTTATTGCTTTCTTTAGTCAGTGTAATTCAGAGTACCACAGGAAAGGTTGTTTTTAGTTAACGAAATATAAAGTTTGTGAATGTTTTATTGGTGTTTCACTGGCTGCCACCAAAGGTGAGTGAGTAGGCGCTAGGTTGGCGTCCTCATATTTCATCCTCGACAAAGACCATTGCTAAATGCATGCATGCAAGCATGCTAATGTTAGATTAACAAAGTAAGCAAGAAAATAAACAGTTTTTCCATATAAAATTGAATTTCCACCCGGCGACAACGCTTATTTTGTTGTTCTAACATGCTAAATGGACTTTATTCACGATACCTATTATGAGGCATTCAGGATGTAAACGATAAAAAATAAGGGTGTATATTACTACACTAGTTATTTTTTTATGTGGTAGGTGGCCGACGAGCAGATGGATCACCTGATGGTAAGCGATTGGCATTCGCGACACCAGTGAAGTCACAATTGCGCTGCCAACCTCACTTAATCCAACAATAGAAATGTCATAAACAATCTCAGAACAAAAACGAAGCCAATAAAACCGTCCGTCCCTATTAACGTTCGCTGAAACCCAAGCAAATGGATTCCATACTAGAGTCTGTTATAAGAATCAGCGTTATGGAACCAAATGCATTTCTCCTTGAAATATACGTGAGTGGAATGTCCCCAGTGTAAGCTGACTGGATCTCATTGGTCAACGTTCGTATGACGAAGCTTTTACCGTAAAATATTTTCTATAAAAATGTCCGCCATACCATTTTAAATTATTAGACCATTGTCGAGAATACTTGTATGAAATCGCTCGGTTAGAAATTGAATCAAGTACGAGCTGGTGGATTGTGTTGGATTAGATTTAGTATTAAAAAAGCAAAGCACAGTGAACGAATTGAATGTAGGATTTATTAATCGCTCAATTCCAATTCCTTCTACAGTAATTGGACAATTAATCTCGTTGATATTTGATTCTTGTGTTTCTTGGAGGTAAAAATGTTACGATCATAATATACTTGATTCTTATTATTCTTACGGTAAATTTTTACTCCCCCATTTTTACCCCAATGGCGTATTTTGTAGTGAATCCAAAAGTCGTTGGTTCGATTCGCTACATTTTCATTCGAGTTGTGAATATTTGTGTTAGTTCACTGTTAGGGTTTAATATAATTTATTTAAGTATTTTATTACATGTGGAGAATAGTAGCAAAAATGCCTCCTGTCCTAAGTAATTACTTACGACAAAACTTAAGTACATATCGACGGACCGGATGGCGCAATTGGTAGTGACCCTGCCTCTTAAGCCAAAGGTCGTGGGTTCGATCCCCACCCTGGACAAACATTCATGCGATGAACACTTGTGTTTTATCGGTGTCTGGGTGTAATATATGTATTTAAGTATATATTTGTGTTCCTCTGTTGTCTGATATCTGTAACACAAGTGCTTAAGCTACTTAGTACGAAATCAGGTCAAAGTATGAGATGTTGTGAGAATTATTATATTACATATTACTCACGTGCTTAAGCTACTTAGCGTACATTTAGGCCAATATGTTTATTACATGAGATATGAGAGACTTTTTAGTAGTAATTAGCTTCGTCTTTGAGTCTAGTCAGTGACATTACCCTGTTATTTTGGAATAAAGGTCCTAATTCTGATCTTTGGCTCTTAATCCTTATTGAAAGGGATCGATTGTAGCTTAGTATTGTAGTAGGAATCCGAGCATGCACCTCTTGATTTTTCAATCTATGTGCGTATTTCTTTACCTCGGTGGTGAGGGAAAACATCGTGAGGAAAGCTGCACGTTTAGGATACTTTCTAAAAACGTGCAATCATGTTTCATTTGCTCTGGATCCCTGTCAAAGGGTTGCGAAAGTCAGACGGCAGTTGCTTCATTGTAATTACAAGTCTACCCAAATCTCTGAATCATGGTCTAAGCTTACCCTGGGCTCCAAAGCGACAGCTTAGACGCAACCGAGAAATACACGCAAAGACGCGTGAAGCAGCACTGTGTTGTGTTTCGCTGCATGAGTGAGGGTACCGGGGTGAGAGGTTTAAAAGGTTGGCAGCGCACTTGTGACGCCACTGGTGTCGCGGTGGGCGGCGGCAATTGCTTACCATCAGGTGGTCCGTCTGTTTGTCTGCCACTTATCACATAAAAAAAAGATATGATGGGAGAATCGTTGAAAGGGGCTTTATGCTAAATTTGATGTAGGTATGTCATTTTCATACACAGCAGTTTGTAACCTATCTAAGCTAATAAAGGAAGAAATAGATGATGTAAAATATACGCACCATTGCTGATCCTTGCAACCCAAAACCATAAAAGCCACCAGATGACAGATCATCTGAATTTATATACCCAATTTCAACGGTTCGCTGTTCAGATGTAAAATTAGTACTGTGTATGCAGGCCGAGAGTTTTTTAGACTGTTTAGTGTCGAGTCTTGTTTTATTTGTTTAATAAATCGCATGCGGTACCAGGAAACGGTGCTCGGAACCGGGAAGCCAAACTGAAGCCGATCTTGCGCGTGCCCGACGTGACGTCACGTAATCCACATTACTGCGTTGAATGACTTCGGAGTTACGACTCTTTTCAGACGACGTTAAAAATGGTGGCCCCTTCAGCTATTCTTTCGCCATTATTCACAGAGCACAATCCGTTGAGTGTTAAGCACCCTTTTAATGCCTCCGTTAAGGGCGTAAGTACTTGTGTCATTGTGCTGAGCTTATCGCTACCTCAATTGAACGCGAAACCAACGCCCAATACACGACTTCATTAATGTTATATTGGCGTCGCACTATAGATCATTTTTCTTTGAAGAATAGATAAAAAAGTTTTTGATTTTTTTTATAGTGACACAGTATTATGTCTCTCCTCAGCCTAATGGTAAGCAAGAGAAGAGCCTTAGTTGCAATTACAACGAAAACGATGTCAGGCATCACCTCTGTTGGGACCGCTATACTGGCCCGCGAGATGCTTCTTCACGCTTCATTTGAAGGAAACCATATTGTGGGAAGGAGGAAATACATGCGCCGGCAACGAGTTCCATTTCTTGATGGTACGGCAGAAATAGGAACTGAAAATATTGCTTTAACCAAAAAAAACATATCAAAGGACATTGGTTAGAAATAGAAGATTTCCGTCAATTAATTTGTTTTACAAATACATTAAACAATGTCGTTAGGACAACAAGTCAAGGAGCGTCTTGAGTATCTGTGCAAATTAAAAATGTATTTCAATTTCACTAACGACGCTTTCGAAGATAGACGCATAACAATAATTATTATTTCCTGCGAGCACAATAATAGCATAGTGTAAAAATACCAGTAGGAAGGAAGACCAAAAATGAGAAGGAAAATAAACGTTTTGACGGGCGTGTCACTCCAGTAGCATTTTAAGTTGGAATTCAGAGTAACCGTAACTATGAGCGGTTTCAGAAGTATTATACGTTTTTTAACCCCCGACGCAAAAACGACGGGGTGTTATAAGTTTGCCGTATCTGTGTGTCTGTCTATGGCATCGTAGCTCCCGAACAAATGAACCGATTTTGATTTTTTTTTGTTTGAAAGCTGAATAAGCAGTGAGTGTTCTTAGCTATGTTGATTAAAAATCGATCCAAGATGGCCGCCGTCACAAAGATTTGGATTTTATGTTTTAACACAACTCCCACAATATGAGTATCATATAAAAGGGCTTGAGTAGCAGAATATATGAAAAATTTCAAATCCAAGATGGCCGCCGTCAGAAAATGACGAATAACCTATTTGTTGTTCCAACTGCCTCAATATAGGTATCAAATGAAAGAGCTTGTTTAGTGTGTCGGGTCGGGGTTTTTTAAATTTTAAATTATTTTTTTTTGTAAGTATGCAAGCGCATAGAAGCGCCTTGAGGAATACGCTCAACCCGTACAAGCATTTATTTTTTTATGGGATATTGGGCAGTTGAGCAGACGGATCACCTGATGGCAAGCGGTTACCGCCGCCCATGAACACTTTATTGCATTGATGCGCTTCTAAGCTCGAGTCGTCAAAATCCATGGTAATACAGACACGACACCACTACCGGTTCTAGCATGTTGACTAGAACCAGTTAACGGTAAACACGATCATGTACCTACACACGTCCCGTGTTTTTGAGCGCGTATGCTGAATCAACCGTAAACGCGCAGTTAAATCTGAAACTAACTATGTACTTTAGTAGATATTTTTTATAGCAATCTTTTGCAATTTATTCTTAAGTAAATAACACACTTAAAACAGCTCATGTCGAATCAAGCACTTACAAATTTCGTTGGCTCGATAACGCGTTCAGTGGTCTAATTGGTAGGACATTCACCCGGATTGTGGAAGGTGTGGGTTCGAGTCCCGCCTGAACACGAGGTGAAATTTTTAAGTGTGTTATTAACTATGTACTGTCCTACTGCAGGGCAAAAGCTTCCATCATATAAATCAAGTCATCGCAACTATAATGGCTTAGTCACCACGCTTGTTAAATGCTGATTGGTGATCACAAACCCAGCTATGTTCAAAATTTTCGGATCATAATTTTAACTTGACCCGGGAATCGAACCCAGGACCCCGAGCTCACGTCTCGGTGCTTAAACCGCTAGACCAACAGGGTGTTTGTTACCTTTGGGTTGAAAATGTTGTTCGTGGGAGCACGCGCGCTCAGTTAGATACCCTCTCAACCCTCTGATTGGCTTACAGTCCCCCATCTCAATCACTTCAGCCGTACCATTTGCGATAACATACTCGTAAATAAGCTAAGTCTGATTTTCATGTTTAGGGCCTTGTTCTCGTTATACGACCCTCGTCGAAGGCCGCGCGTGAAATGTGAGTACACACTTTCATAATAATATCCTCCAACCGATTACGGCTACGGCGACCAATCTCAACGATCAGCCATGTACGCAGGATATATTTTAGTGCTCAAGTGTGTGCACAAACACAAGTGCACTATCTATTCCCTTACACTCGTATTCGTGGGACACCAGCGTGACACGACTGGAGAGTGATTGGACGCAGGAACGGCTTAACGTGCTTTCCGAGGCACGGGGGTACAAGACCGCCAACTTCCAGACTCCGGGCTGACACTAAGTATTTCTTACCGAAAACTTAGGTACAAATTTTTGGCCCGACCCGGGGATCGAACCCGGGACCTCTTGCGCAGTCGTCGCTTTAAAGTGCGACCCACTAACCACTGCGCCACCGAGGCAGCCTTTTACACTACACTTTCATATAACGTCATTATCTATCCAATTAGTAATCTATTCTAACAATGACTACTAACAACGCATGTAGGACCGCACTACAGCGTCGCAGCACGGCGCTTTGCGGCTTGTTCCATAGCGTCAAAGTATAATTTGTATAAATTTGGATTGTACATATCGCATTTGGGCGGCGCAATAAACTGACCACTAGGGATGCTGTTGTATTATATAGACAAAGCTTTTTAAGCAATACTGGCTATATAGTTGTATGGTTTATAATTGAAATTCTATTTTGAATATTACTGATTGAAGTGTGTCACTTCTATAGAACTTTCTTTGTGCACTGTTTACATTCTAATAAATCTCTATTTATAATCAGTTTTCTCTATTCTTTCTAATAGATGCACACGACCTTCCGAAGTGGAGGATCTGAAGTAGGAAATAGACGCCGGGCTCCAGAGCGAAAGCTTGGGACGCAACCGGGACAAACGATGATGATGATAATGATTCATGAAATATTGTAGTGTGGTCATAAACCAAAAGTCAGGACCACTGGCAATCTTTATGCTACGATAATACCGTCGCTGTAAAATATTCGCGAAATTATTCGGTTTTCGGCAGCGAGTCATTAGCAAACATTTGTCATTTGCAAACTCTGGCTGACGTTTATCTCTCTACAATTGATGAACGGATGTTAGGCCACGTAATCAATTGTCCCCGGAGAATGATTGTTGCAAATTCTATCTGAAATTACATTTGGTATTAATTTATTTCATACGAAAATGTTTGAATCGATGACGTTTTGTTAATTGATTTATTTTGTTTTACAATTGTATAATTGTTCGAAGAAGATGAATAATAAACAATATTTGAAAAATTTCGTTGCGTTTTAAATACAAAATCTATAAACAAATGAGACTATCGACAGTTCATGTCGAATCAAGCAGTTACAAATTTTGTCGGCTTAATAACGCGTTCAGTGGTCTAATTGGTAGAACATTCACCCGGATTGTGGAAGGTGTGGGTTACGAGTCCCGCTTGAACACGAGATGAACTTTTTAAGTGCGTTATTTACTTAAAAATTAATTGCAAAATATTGCTATAAAAATATCAACCATCTATAATTCAAATCATTTAAATAAGTACTTAGATACTTTACACTTTCAATTTACCAGTTATTATAATATTTTTACTTCTGTAACTTACTTATAACGATTATTTGTATACTTAATAATGTAAACATTTAATTATCTGAGATTAAAAACGAATACGTATAAATAAAATAAAATAGTCAATGAGATAAATAAAAGAAAACTTTTAGTTGGTTTTCTTGTAATAATAAACTGAAAAACTGCTATATATTTATTATTAATAAGAACTCATAGGATAATCTACAAAGGAGGACAAGTAGTGCAGGATCGATCAAAGTGGCGTTCTCTTGTTTCGGAGGCCAAGACTCGCTTCGGGTCGCTGAGGCAGTGGAGTAAGTATAGTATAGGATAATCTAATATAAATATTAGGTACCTACTAAAGGTTTTTAAACAAAGGGATTAACAAATAAGTCAAAGCCACGAGGGCTTAAAATGAAAAGGGTGAATCGTTACGTTAAGCTATTGAGTTTTGATGACC
Source organism: Marasmia exigua (assembly GCA_019059595.1). Classification (NCBI taxonomy): domain Eukaryota; kingdom Metazoa; phylum Arthropoda; class Insecta; order Lepidoptera; family Crambidae; genus Marasmia; species Marasmia exigua. Next base: position 12,003,911 of record CM032475.1, on the reverse strand, counting down.
AAGGCCTTCTTTTTAATGTTTGCTTTATATTCCCGAATCACAAGTCAGTTTGTTTTGGTTTTCTGCTGGCTTATTTTGAGCAAAATGTTGGCCTATTGGGAAATCAAGTATTCCTAACAAGAAAAATAAATGCTTATTTTTCTTTCCGTAAAACAACGGAACACGCGACGAAGTCCAAATTATGATATTATTAGGTACCTAAGTTAATAAGCTCAAATACTCTAATCAAGAAATGGCGCAGTCGAAATGAAAAGTTAATCCTTCGTAATCGATTCTCAAAAAGGGTATGTTTCCTGTTTGTTAAATGTCGGAAAGTACGGAGTGTTTGTTTACAAAGTGTTTAAGCATGATTAATTATATTTCCCTTCTTTGTGGAACAATAAGGTTAAGTACAAAGACTTCTTGGGCGATGTACTCCAAGTAAATACTTAGCTAACTTACGGAAAACATCGGGACCCCATGGGTCCAGTGTTACAACTCCGATAGTTGCAAAATCATAAAGATCCAAGTATACGATGTTTAAGAGGTATAAAGTGCGGTCACGATATTGAATCGGGTCAGCGAAAGCAAATAATATCCGATAAGCTGCTTCGACAAATCGCCAAAGCAAGCAGCATATAACAACCTACACACAATAGTAAATTTTGTACTAAAACTACAATACGCTTTTGTAATAACATCTGAATGTAACCTTTTATTTATTTTCTTTTGTTAAGCTAATGAATATTTTATATGTACAAAGTGCAGCACTTTGTACATATAAAATATTCATTAGCTTTAAATTGGATCCAAATGATAACGTTTCTTTTATATTTAAATGTAATCAGTAGTTAAGTTAATTTGTTAAATTTTGACCTCAATTTAAAAAAAGACAAATGCGAGTCGGACTCACCCAGCGAGAACCTGAATTGTAAATAATTAAAGAATCAAATACAAATATTTTTAAGGATTTGTATTATAAATACGAATTAATGATAAGTACATCGTAAGAAATAAATAAAATTAAAATTGAAATGTATACATCAAGACCTTTCATATTTACGCGTAGCTTTAATTTTTCATCGCCCTTGTAAAAACGCAAATCGATAGCGTCTTCCCTCATCCATTTCCTGCATCCAGTAAAAATTGTTACTCCAGCTGGCTTAAAAGCGCCCAACAATTCGTTTGCTGAGACGCAGTCTCCATTACAGGACTCTTTTAAGCCAACTGTTGTTGATTCTGTGGCTAATATAGCCAGCATAATGCCACTTCAGCTAGATAATCCGGTGAGCTATGTCGGTGACTCTTATTGTCTGTCGGATTACCTTATTTCGGATTCGTTCTAAGAGAGAACGATGAGCATAGCCCATTCTATTTCTCTCCATTGACTTTGAGCCTTTTTAACTGGCCCATTTTAAGAGGCCCGCAGAAAGGTCCTCGAGTCGTAGCCGCGTATAGGAGGACGCAGCCCTCTACAAGGAAGACCGACGGTATTGTGATGGTCGCGGGAATCCTTAGATGCGGGTGGTATAGGACCAATCTGTGTGGAGATCATTAGGGGAGGCTAACGTCCAGCAGTAGACGTATATTGTTATATACGAAATAATGATGATAATGATGGACTACAATTTTATAAAAATGATGAGCTTTGTGACAAAAGTTAATTTATAATAAGGCCCAAAATTACGCCCTTTATTATGTCATGTAAATCACAAGTACCATTTCTGCTACACTAACCCATTAATCTATTTCGATGGCGCTCCAAAGGCTATTGTCAGCGGCACTGTCTTATCTCCACATAATACAAATAACAATTCATAAGAGGAAGTAATACGAGGTTGGTTATCAGATTGTAAATATTGATTGTAACATGAGCTGCTCGCTCACCCCACATTTTCTCATGGGGATTGTACATTTTCTTACCAAATCTTGAAAATGAAAAGGAATTAAGTGTTCTGACATTTTTACCGGGTTCAATCATGACGTTACATTTTTATGCTATTGATAATCATTGTATTCAGTCATACCTTAACATAGTGAAGTCTGAATGAAAATTTATAATGAAGATACTAAATATTATTCGATTTTAATTACTCTTCTAAATAGAAAATACGTATACATGTAACAGCTAATGTCACTTGAACTTGGTATTAATGCCGATTTTAATGGCCATTCTTGCAATCTCATGATGTAGAACATAATATAGTCCATTCAGTATTTGAAGGTGAATAGGACATTTCTATTTTGAAATTAAAAGTTAGACGCTCCTTTTAAACCTAACCGATATTTTTAAGAATCGAGAATATTTTCTTTGGAAATCTAATCGACTTTTTACTTGTTTGATTTTTAATTTTAATCAACATTTTATTTATGAATTTGAACTATCTGGATATGGAATACAATATGTAAATATTATTCGTGGTACGCACGCAATAATAACAAATAATTAAATAATATGCATCTTATTCATAAGAAAAATAGCATCACTCTCTTGACGTGTCGCAATCACCTTAATTAGCAAAAGAAATTACTAGTTCTTGGTCCCTAATGCAATCTATGCGGACATATTTTGCACGAGACAGTAATCGTGATTCGATGGTCGCCATACCGATTACTGATTTAATTGTTATCCATTTTTATTGGTAATTACTATTTGAGGTTCTTGTTCAGATTAATATTTGCTTTTTTAGAAAAATTAAAACACAAAAAAATTGATGATTTTTACCACTTAATAATTAAAATACATATAAAAATTTGTAGAAAGATGGATACATGATACGAAACAGTTGAACTGTCCTATTCACCTTCAGATACTAAATGGACTATAATGAATCTTGAGACTATTATGTCATGATGTGGTCTCTAATATTTATATAAAAATAACTGTTTTAATTTTTTGCTTTGTAAGCAGATGAAAAGTGGATCAACAGATTGGCGATCACCAGTGGAGTTAAGTGTGTACTGTCAGATTTTTATAAATACGCTACAAGAGTGTTAAGCCAAATAATAAGTCAATTTTCTTTTTAATACAGCTCAATAAAAGTACGTCTTGTTAGTTACACTATTTATATTTCAAGAACAGCTTGATCGATTTGGCTGAAAATTAGTGTAAAGGAAGTTTAGAACCGTTTGGAAACCAGGAGACGGACATGGGATACTTTATATCCCGAAAAATTACAGATTCTTGTGGGATGAACAAGCACTAATCTTGCCACGGACGAAAGATGGTATAAATACAGGGTGTATCTGTGGATATTTACATCCCTTTAACCACGTGTTCTACCAACCATTCTGAACAACATTTGTTCTACAACTTTTCCAAATTAGTCGAAAATTTTTTAAACTCCCCAAACAAAATGACCAAGTTACGTGACCGGCTTTGTACGAGAAGTTGAATTTTTTTTATGCGAATGTCCAAAAGTCATAGAACAAAATGTTGTTCAGAATGGTTGATAGAACACGTGGCTCATCATCATCAGCCCATTTAAGTCCCCACTGTTGGGGCACGGGCCTCCCTCGATCACATGAGGGGTAATTGCCATACTCACTACGCTTGGCAGGCGGGTTGGCGAGAGTTTTGATATAAATGCAGAGGTTTCCTTCTCTGGGTGCTGATGATCATGCCAGCAGCTTTACCTTAGTCGCCTTTTACGACACCTCGGTAAGAGTGAGGGTGGCTTATTCTACTCTGCCGGGGACCACGTGGTTAAAGGCAGGTAAATGTTTACAGATACACCCTGTATATACCTGAAAAAAACAATCGTATATTTTTGACACCAATAAAAGATACATTAATATAATGATCAAATCTCGATGAAAACCCAATTTCACTAAAAGGTATTTACAAGCTAAGTGACCAATACTAAAGTACTTCTAAATATATCGAGGTTCCGACAGGAAATGGGTCCCGGGTGCGTTAACGTCGCACATCAGAGCTCGTTCATGCGTGTAGATAGTAAATCCGGTGACCAGCGACTATTCCCTCTCGGGGCGATTGCGTTAACTCGCCCTTCGGGTGTACATACCTACATGTATGGGCTCAAATGACGATAAGACTTTTCTGTCCGGGGTTCCTACTGGAGAGGGCCATGGGGATGGGAAGCCTTAGTCTTCTTGTCGTCTTCCCGATGGACACGCATATTAAAGGTAGCGTTTCGAAGATTTACAGGATGCCTCTGGTCACCACTGGAGGAGAGCCCCACATAATTCATCCTCAAACATCCTATTTGGGTTCGCACTCACGACTACGTCGTTATCCACTGCTCAAATGATCTACCATCGCTCAAATGATTTCAATCGTTTATCATTTAGGAGAGATCATTTAAGAGTTTTTAAAAATAATATGCCACACTTCGGCATGAATGAGCCAGCTCGACCGGAGTGATAACACGGCCTCACAGAAAACCGGCGTGAAGCAGTACTGTGCTGTGTTTCGCTGCGTGAGTGAGGTACCGGAGGCTCAATCCAGGGGAAAGGGGGGTTAAAGTTTGGCAACGCACTTTTGACTCCACTGGTGTCGCGGGTGTCCATGGGCGACGGCAATTGCTTACCGTCAGGTGATCCGTCTGCGCGTTTGCCACCAATCACATAAAAAAATGTCAAGCAACTAGTTACACTATAGTATGATTGAGTGCAGTGGTTTACAGCTCTATTGGGACATAACAGGTTCCGTTCCAAACTCTTCATTCCCCCGCGCCCCACATAAAGTGGAAACTACAACACATCCTAAAACTTTATTAGTTGCTCCATATGATAGGGTCTAAATGATTAAATTTGATTAAGGAATCTGGCACAGACGTTCATTGGACTGCCACAAGTTAACCGCAGCGGAATAAGAAGTTTCTCTTAATTAAATGGTTAAGTCAAATGGTCCTGAATATTTGGGCAACAGCTTAATGAAACCACTTCACAGCAACGAATGTACGGCCCGAAGCAAATTGTTATTAAAGTCATGCAAGCTGCAATGCTGCAGCCAGCTATTGCAACCGTCCATATAGTACACTTCTAACAACCCTAAGCCTCGTAGTAGTAGGAATTGTGACACATTCTCCAAATATTCACATAACTGAATGACTTCGACTGACCAGATGGCGCAATTGGTAGTGACCCTGCCTCTTACGCCAAAGGTCGTGGTTTCGATCCCCACCCTGGACAAACATTTGTGCGATGAACACTTGTGTTTATTCGGTGTCTGGGTGTAATATATGTATTTAAGTATATATTTGTGTTCCTCTGTTGTCTGATATCTGTAACACAAGTGCTTAAGCTACTTAGTACGGAATCAGGTCAACGTATGAGATATTGTGAGAATTATTATAATTATTTATATTCACATAAGAAAAATAAAAGCAGCAAAAGCTGAGCTTGGACCTCATTAAGCACTTCTTTTTTTTATATGAGAGGTGGCAGACGAGCAGACGGATCACCTGATGGTAAGCAATTCCGCCGCCCATGGACAACCCCTTTAAGGGTTCAGTTTTAAAAAATCTCCTCTTAGTGCTCACTTTCACTATTAAAAGAACCCTCTGCCCAAATTTCAAGTTTCTAGGGTCAGTAGTTGGGACTGTGGGTGGATTCCTAGTGAGCGCCATGGGGGTCACCGGTGACCGACAAACAATAAATATTTATTTGTGTCTGGTTTGATGGCAGTCAATGTGTTACTACTTTTCACTCAGGTTCTCCTTTTATATTATAAAAATATAGATAGATCGATGATAGGCAGGCTACGGAACACCTGATGGTAAGCGATTATGTTTTTGAGCGGACAGCTATTTTTTTTTTAAAGTAGAGGTCCCTCAGTATAGTTGGTTCAAAGTTTTTTATTTGCAGCTAACGTTGTAACAAATGATTTTATAACATTAACTAGAGCACACACTTCACTGTAGATTATACAGTGTATAAATTATTACCTACTGTTATCAACCATTTCCGGTGCGGCTACGTCACAACCTTCTAACGCGCCATACTAGCGGATAGCGGGAAGCCTAATACCGGATGGCGGGAATTTAATATAATTTTATTTGATTTTTATAAGTCATATAATTTAGTTCAAATTAATAAGTATTAAAATAATAGTTTTTACCTTTCTAATTAATTATTATGTAATTAGATATATTTATTTCTAATTTATATTGCTAAATTCTAAATTTATAAGTAATTATTTTGACTATCTTAGTACGACGGATTTTTGTTATAAAAGCATGGCGTCAGCTCATTTCGTCATTCAATTCATGTCGATTTTATGTGTAAGGCGAAGCTCTGCCCGAATAAATACTTGTTCCAGTCTACGTCTACGTTATTTGGCCACCTGACCCACTTTCTGTAACAATTCAGAAGTGGGATCAGCCCAAATGTCCGGACCTTACAGCGGCGGTCTAGGCCATCGAAAACGGAGACACAACGAGTCGTCTGTTTCGGAGGATGAAGACACTATCAAGAAGCAGCAAAAAAACGACAATTTTTTTGTTTCTGGGGAAACAAAACGTCGCCGCGTTTCGTCGATGGATGCAGAATTAATACCCAAATTCAGACCTGAAGACAAAAACAGTCATGTTGTCGGGTGGCTGCACAAGATAGACCAGCTGGGTGATGTCTACGAGTGGAGTTGCGAAGATCGTCAGTACATTATGCAGTTACGCTTACGTGGATCGGCGAGAGATTGGTACAACGATTTGGACAGCTATGATCTTGATTGGGCAGGATGGAAAAATGCACTCCAATCCGCATTTCCCCGCTCAACTGACTTCGTGGACCGGTTGGAAGAAATGTTGACCAGGACAAAAGAAGATGCAGAAACAATGACAAAATATTACCACGATAAGCTATCACTACTAAAGAAATGCAATATTGTCGGTGAACATGCCATCTCCTGCATTATTCGTGGGCTACCTCCGGAATTGAGAGCGAACGCAAAGGCATACAAATGCGACGCGCCAGAGGAACTTTACTTTGGCTACTTATCGTCACTCGAGAACTTCAAACGGGTCGAGGCAACGTACACCGCAAGAAAATCTACGTGGAGAAGAGGCGACCGGAGCACATCAAGCGGAACTGTTTCTCAACGGGTGCAGTTACCGAAGACTTGCTACGCGTGCCGTCGGCCGGGGCACGAGGCTCGAGACTGCAGGAGCCTGCAGCGCTGCGACACATGCCAGCGTGCGGGTCACACCGCGGCTACGTGTTGGTTCGGTGCCGGGTCTTCGCGACAACAACCACAAAAGGTCAGAAGTATTTTGCATAAAGCTTATGACATCTATTTGGATTTATACAGGAAGCCAGTGACAGTAAATGGGTGTCCGTTAACAGCATACATAGATACGGGTAGTAAACTCAATGTACTTACATCTGAGTCTGCTGAGAAATTACTATTGCAAATCCAGCCTTCCAATATTATCATGAAAGGGTTCGGAGGTTCACATTCACTTTCACTGGGCACTGGTATAGTCACGGTTGAGGTAGATGAATTAATTGTAAAATGTAGCGTTGAGATAACGAATAGCGATCTACCAAACATAGACATTATACTTGGACAGCCGATGATCAATCAACCGAATGTAAGTTTAGTTACTACCGCAACGTCAGTTAATTTTTTGCCTACCCATCATTTATCGGATATTCAACTAAAAGGAAACGATTTTGTTTCAAAGTATCCCGTATTTTTAAAATATGATACCGTTATTCCAAGGCTAAGTTATGTGTATGCTGAAGTTTTTATAGATGGTAACGATTTTGATATGAGTGAGGGCACATTTTTGACCCGTACAGTTTGTTTTGAGCTTGGCTCTGTATTGTATGTGATTCCCCAAGCAGTTATTTATTCAAACCAGTGTTTATTGAAGGTAATTAACTTAGGGACGGAAGACATTACATGGTCAGCTAATCGACTAATAGCTAGGGCGGAACTCGCAGTTACTAGGCGGTACGACCAGGCGAGTGATGTTTTGATATTAAACGAACGTGATCAAAACAACTACAAAATAACTTTGTCAGATATAAACGTCGGTGAGCTAAGTGAGGGTGAGAACGCAAAGTTGTTAGATCTGTTGAATAGGTTTTCTCATTTGTTTGCTAAAGATACCTCTGATTTAGGTTGTACTAACTTGCTAAAAATGCGCATTTGCACTACAACAGATCAACCGGTACATTGTAAGCCATATAGACTTCCTTTTAAGGAAAATGATATTGTTCATGAAAAAATTCACGATCTTTTGAAAGCTGGGATCATTAGGGAATCTGTTTCTGACTACGCCAGTCCTGTGGTTCTTGTGAAAAAGAAAGGCGGCGATTATAGGATGTGTGTAGACTATAGGGCATTAAATGCACGCACCGTAAAAGATCGGTACCCTTTACCACACATTGAAGACCAGGTTAACAAGCTGGCCGGTAAGGCTCTGTTTACCACGTTAGACCTTGCCCAATCTTACCACCAGGTGCCCATTGAGGAGGAGTCCATTAGCAAAACTGCATTTGTTACCTCGTTTGGGCAATATGAGTATCTGAAAATGCCATTCGGACTAGCTAATGCTCCTGCAGTTTTCTCCCGTTTGATACAAATGGCTCTTGGCAGTGTAGGTGGGAAAATTGCCCTGTACCTTGACGATGTGATGATGATGATGATCCCTACGATAACGGTTGAGGAAGGGTTGGACCTCTTAGAAAAAGTTTTTCAGCTATTATCCCATGCTAATTTAAAATTAAACATCAACAAGTGCAGTTTTCTTAAGGATACAGCTAGTTATTTAGGCTACGATGTTAGTGAAGGGTCAATACAGCCTGGCCAAGCAAAAATTGAATGTGTAGCACAATATGAAAGACCCCGTAATATCCATGAAATCAGGCAGTTCATTGGGTTGACCTCTTATTTTCGAAAATTTATCCAAAATTTTGCCCAAATAGCTAGGCCGCTTACAGAACTAACAAGAAAGGGGGTAGATTGGCACTGGGGCCCTGAGCAGGAACAAGCATTTCAAACTTTAAAACAACGCTTGGTCGAGCGCCCGATATTATGTATCTATAATAAAGACTCCAGAACAGAGCTCCACACTGATGCTAGTAAGCTAGGGCTAGGGGGCATTCTCATGCAGGAACAGTCAGATGGTAGCTTAAAGCCTGTGTCTTATTTTAGTAGAGTCACTAGTAACGAAGAGAAGGTATATCATAGCTACGAACTCGAAACTCTTGCTGTAGTAGAGTCCCTCCGGCGTTTTCGAATTTACTTGACGGGAATTCCTGTAAAAGTCGTTACTGATTGCGCTGCCTTACGCACTACTCTTGTTAAAAAGGATTTGATACCACGTATAGCTCGTTGGTGGCTCACAATTCAAGATTTTGATCTAGAAATCGAATATAGACCAGGAGAGCGTATGAAGCACGTTGACGCCTTAAGCAGGAATCCCTCGCCAAGTACTGTGCTTATGATAGGTAATGCGGACTGGTTATTAACTTTACAAATGCAGGATGAGAGCATTCAAAATATCTTAACTCAGCTTAGGGAGCCTAACACAAACTCTGATATCCGAAATAATTATGTTGCTAAAGAAGGGGTATTGTACCGAAAAACATTAGCGGGGGAACGGTTTGTAATACCAAAATTAGCAAAATACGGGCTTTTACATAAGTTACATGACCAAATAGGACATCCAGGATTTGATAGGTGTGAAGCTGCTATAAAAGCTCAGTTTTGGTTCCCAAAAATGACGAGGTTCATACGGAAATACTTAAACTCTTGTTTGCATTGTGCATTTAGTAAGGGTAGTTACGGCAGAGTGGAAGGAGAGTTGCATCCCATTGAAAAAGCAGCAGTCCCCATGCACACATTGCATGCGGATCACTTGGGCCCCTTTGTAAAAACGCGTAGTAGGCATGCATATATTCTAGTTGTTATCGATTCTTTTACCAAGTTCGTATTCGCCAAGGCGGCTAAGAGCTGTAGCTCGGTAGAAACCATTACATTACTCAAAGATATTTTCACTCAATTTGGGAATCCAGTGAGAGTAATTACAGATAGGGGCAAAGCTTTTACCAGCCGGTACTTTAAACAATTTGGGGAAGAAGTGCAATTTAAGCACGTGATGAACGCAATAGCCAGTCCTCGATCCAATGGGCAAGTCGAACGAGTAAACCGCACTATAATAGATGGGTTGAACACAATGTCAGAAAGCGAGTGTAGCTGGGATATCAAACTACCTAATGTTATCTGGGGAATCAATAATACACCTAATGCCACCACCGGGACCTCACCTTTTAGCCTGATGTTTGGTCACTCAAACACGCGTTTTCCAGGGTATCCATCTGATGTACCTCAGGATCTCGACTCTCAGCAGCAAAACTTACAAACTAGAAGGGATAAGGCGAAAATACGCATTGATAGGAATATGAGTCTTATGAAAAGCAGGTTTGATCGCAAACACAAGAAATGTGTAAAATACAATATAGGTCAACTCGTACTGTGGAAAGGTGGCGTAGCCAGGGATGCCACGGCTAAAGTAACGAGGAAACTCGACGGACTGTACACTGGTCCATACAAAATATGCAAAGCGGATCATTCTTTAGATCGTTATACGATAGTTAGTATAAAGGGCATGAAGGGGTACAGGCGGTTCAGTGCTATAGTCAGAGGCGAGGTTTTGCGACCATATAAAAGTACCTGTTCTGACGATGATAGTTCGGGCAGCGATCACGAGGTAGATCGAGACGATTTGATAGACCTTTTAGAAGGCTAGGATGTGAATTAATTTCGTGCAATATTTTTTCATAGTAAAATTGTAACATGTACATTGTACATAGTATGTAAATATACAAGTACACTCTATACCCGTATAACGGAAGTTGTTTTATAAGTTTACATTATTGTGATCAAACAGAAAGCATTGGATGTTAGTGTAGTTATAATTATATACACATCATTATAATGCCAAATAATTTTAGTGTTTCAGGAATTATTTAATTCACAATTTTCTGACGATTGTACTTGTATCTTTATTGTGTATGAAAATTATTATAAATTATTAAAAGCAATTCCATTTATTCATTTGATTCACCTGAAAAATAACACAAAGTGCACAGGCATAAAATTAAAATATGTTATTATTATTTTGCATTGAAACGTCTACTGTCTGCTCTACTCGTCGCCGTAACACCATTGAAAAACCTAATGATATACCTACTTTCAATTTATATTTATCTTCTTTACTGTCTGATTGCTGGCTATGTGATTGTATGAATTGCGTGACTCTATATATAAACTGTGTGACTACGTGAACTGTGTGACTACGTGAACTGTGTGACTACGTGAACTGTGTGACTACGCGAACTGTGGGACTACGTGAACTGTGTGACTACGCGAACTGTGGGACTACGTGAACTGTGTGACTATGTAAAATGTGTGACTACGTGAACAGTTTAACATTTTTATATTAATCTAACGTTAACCTACTAAAATAAGGAGTAAAAATCGCTGTGGTTGTATCTACTGAAATACATTTTATGTATATAGCAGCTAAATTCGATAGTATTACAGCTCCTATTTATAGTGCATAAATAAGCACTAATGTATTAATATCCTTTAGAATTGGAGATTACTAAAACTGCCTACATTCCGGTTGCAAAAAGTAAATTACTTATATTATACAATAAAACAGACTACTCTCGTTTTTCTATTTTCAGATGGTGGATGCACGAGAGCAAAATGCTGATCGTCGTGGGACACGACCCATCCAGGATGGCCGAGTGTTATCAACCATTTCCGGTGCGGCTACGTCACAACCTTCTAACGCGCCATACTAGCGGATAGCGGGAAGCCTAATACCGGATGGCGGGAATTTAATATAATTTTATTTGATTTTTATAAGTCATATAATTTAGTTCAAATTAATAAGTATTAAAATAATAGTTTTTACCTTTCTAATTAATTATTATGTAATTAGATATATTTATTTCTAATTTGTATTGCTAAATTCTAAATTTATAAGTAATTATTTTGACTATCTTAGTACGACGGATTTTTGTTATAAAAGCATGGCGTCAGCTCATTTCGTCATTCAATTCATGTCGATTTTATGTGTAAGGCGAAGCTCTGCCCGAATAAATACTTGTTCCAGTCTACGTCTACGTTATTTGGCCACCTGACCCACTTTCTGTAACACTACATAAGTCATACATATTAAAATCAAATTTAAATAATTCATGCAACAATCATGTCAATTTAATAATTGTATTAGGAGATATTACATTTAAATTTAGAATTCAAAATGTTCAATAATGGAGTAAAAACATTTTTCAATCATTAACATGCGCAGTTTGTAAGTAAACTTGTTGTATCGTAATTCTTTCAACTCATCTGGTAAATTAATAAATATTTTTACACACATTTTATAACAGTTTATTCGGCAAATATCTGTTAAACTGTGTGGCATCACCAAGCAATTTGGGTGCCTTGGATTCAAAATACACAATTCGCTCCGATTTTTTAAAAATAGGGAGTTCTTTTTTAAGGTAGTGTTAGTACTTTCAGCTCCCTGAACAGACCTCTGCAGCTGGTCATTTGCGATACGTCACAGATTGCTTGTATACACCGTTTTTAGCTAAAAGCTTTATTTATAGTTCAATGTATTCATAATTTAAGTAATTGCTCCAAAGCACATTTCAAATTAATTTGGTTTGAAACCATTATAGTACTATTGAGACTTGTTAGAGTGCCCCTGCGCCTAAGTTTTACTAGGCAATTAGTTACGCACTTGTATTTAGAAAGCGAGGATAACACAAATATGTCCCTAGAGCATCACTTACTCCAATTTCATATGCTTCAAATAGAGGTTTGTTCTCTGTAGGTCAGTGATTAACATTACGATTTTCGAACTTTAATGTCTTAATTACTTTTTGAGGTGTGCTCATGAAACATAGACCACATATTGTGTATCAACAAAAAAAGGTGATTAAGTATCTCTTAAAAACTCAAGTAAATGTTTTGAAGTAATTATATATATATATTTAAGTTATTATAATATAAAAAAGAAGGATTGCACCACCTTCCCCGCTTCTATCTAATGTCCTTTACCTGAAGGTTGTCTGGTAGAAATCGCTCCTAAAGATAAGACCGCCTATATTGTACATTGTAGATACAATCATGTATCAATATACGAGTAGTAGCTTTTAAGTGTTATATGCTGTGAAATAAAGAGTAAAAGGATAAAGTACAATTGGCGGACTTAATGCTATACAGAATTCTCTACCTATCAACCACTAAGCGATGCAGAAATATCTATGACGGCTAAATAAATATATATCCATAAACATACATGTGAGTAATATTGTATAATATGACTAAACATGCATATTATTGTATAATATAATAAACCGACTTAAACTATAACTGAAGCAGTATTGTGCTGTGTTTCACTGCGTTAGCGAGGGTACCGGAGGTCCGATCCGGGGGAAAGATCGGCAGCGCACTTGTGACTCCACGGGTGTCGCGGGTGTCCATGGGCGGCGCCAATCACTTACCATCAGGTGATCCGTCTGCTCTTCTGCCACCTATCATATAAAAATAATAATAATTAAGAAATACAAGATCAAATTAAGAGATGGACCACGTAACAATAGTACCAATAGTAACTATAATTTATCAAGACGGGAATTAACACGATATTTATTATGCGATACAACATTGTGTACTCAAATATTTTGCACGACGTTTCGGCTACGTTACAGCAGCCGCGAGTCCGTGTGTGAGTCCGCTCGTGACCATGGCTGCTGTAACGTAGCCGAAACGTCGAGCAAAATAATAAATGTCGTGTTTATTCCCGTTTTGATAAATTATATTCAATTCAATTCAAACGTTTATTGCAATCATGTTGTACATTACAGGTATTGATTGATATGTTTAGTTCAAACATGAACCCTGATAGGGTATCGCAATATTGACATACTATAAATAAATTATAAAATTACATAACACATAAGGATAGTTATAATGCAACGCGAAAGTCTAAAAAACTAGTACCAATAGTAGCTTCTATCACAGGAGTCACTAAAGCAATTTTGTGCGTCCTGTGAAAAGTTCGATGTAAGTCGACTTTTATCAAGTCGACTTATATCGAATTTGATTTTCTTCTTGGTACTATATCACAAAAAATCCTCTATTTTTCTGTCTGATCACACAGAAAAATAGAGGATTTATTTATTAATATACTAAATCTGTCAAAATACACCTTCATTACCCTTCAAAAAGCAGTTATCCTAAACACGTGCAGAATAGTACGGACACAATAATAAGATAACAAACCTTCATCTTTGCTTGGCCAAAAGCCCGCAACTATGTAAACGTTCCCTTCAAAAGGAGAATTTATTTATATATTAAACCACCATCATAATTAATCGATATATCTATAAAGGAGTCAAAAGTGGCTTCAAATGGTTCGTATTAAAATACACGAGATGCTATCAGCCAGTTCTTATAACTTGAAATTGGCTTTACACGCATTCTTGATCTCGAATAGTTTAGTAACCCTGTACAGCGATTCTATTTATATAATTGTTGAGCATGTCGCCAAAAGGCTATTCAGAATTTCCAATAGGTAAGTAAATAATCCCCTAGCAGTACATACAGGGAGGCATTTCTAATTTTAAGGGACAACAAAGTTCACAATAGACGTACACAGTATAAGCAAACACATCAAAGCACAGACAGGGCCAGATAATCCAGAGATCGAGTATAAATATTTGCGGTGGAATTGAGAAGCAAATACGATCGCTCGGGAGCCGAGTATCTCTCGCCAACCTTTTTAATATTTACACCATACGTTTTAAATCAGTTTACATGTCTGCGTTGAAGTATTGGAAAATATTCAGATCTTTTTTGGTGATTCTTACTCATAATTCCACTTTTAATCTAAAATATTGAGCTTAAGTGTATTATTATCGTCAATTAAAAGTCTTGTTCAAGTAATTAAATGAACACGATGCAGTAAAAAGTTTATCTTTTTAGTGACTGTCTTTAATGTAAGAGTGAAAATTATTAATAAATTATTACATTCGTAATAACCTTAGTCTAATAAATTGTCCTTGCTCTCTGTCTAATAAAAACTTTTATACCTCAATATATCTTATAATTTTATATCTTGAAATACGATACTAAAGTACACCTCGGTGGCGCAGTCGTTAGTTGGTCGCACTTTAAAGCGACGGCTGCCCTAGAGGTCCCGGCTTCAATCCCCGGGTCGGGCCAAAAAATTGTACCTAAGTTTTCGGTAAGAAATTCTTAGTGACAGCCCCGAATCTGGAAGTTGGCGGTCTTGTACCCCCGTGCCTCGGAAAACACGTTAAGCTGTTGGTCCTGCGCCCGATCCCTCTCCAGTCGTGTCACAGTAGGTGTCCCATCGGAATATGAGGGTAAGGGAATAGAGAGTGCACTTGAGCACTATAATATATCCTGCGTACATGGCTGATCGTTGAGATTGGCCGCCGTAGCCGTTATCGGTTGGGATGTTATTATTATAACATACATATTTTTATAGCTCTAAAACATAGATAGAGAATTTTTTGATGGTAAGTAATCATCGCCGTTCACGGACATCTGCGAAATCCAAGAGATAGCTGATGCGTTTCCGGTCTTTAAGAAATGAGTACGCTTTTCTCTTGAAGGTCCCTATGTCGTAGCCATCGGGAAATACTGCTGCAAAAAAACAGTTCCATAAAAATGGATTACATTACGTGGTGGAAAGTTCCGCGAGAAACGCACAGCACTAGGCCATCAATCTAGATGAGGAGAATGTAATGACAATCGCTTGCGTGTGGTTTGTTGTAACAATTCAGCTGCAGGGAGTTGACTGAACAGTTCTTCAGAGCACTCTCCATTGTAAATGCGGTAAAGAATGCTGAGGAAAGCTATATCTTACCGCAGAGGTAGGAATCAAGCCGACTAGAAAAAGTTAACTCGTTGACAATTCGAGCTGACCTTCGTTGTATGCGGTTAAATGGAAGAAGTTGGTACTGAGGTACGCCAGCCTACAGATGGGAACAGTATTCCATATGGGGCCGAACTTGTGCCTTACAAAACTGTAAACGATGCCCTGGAGTGAATACTGCCCCGCTCTGTTAAGTGCACTTAGTTTCTTAGAAGCTATTTTAGCTTTGTCTTTCAGATGACCACGAAACTAGACATCGCTCGAAATATCGACATCAAGAATCCCGATAGAAGGCTTGAGATCAAGGGAGTGCCTTAAAAACTGATTGGAACTAAAAAGGGACTTTGATGACCGTGGGAGAGCCAAGCTTCGGCATGAATGGGCCGGCTCGACTGGAGTGATACCACGGCCTCACAGAAAACTGTCGTGAAGCAGCACTGTGCTGTGTTTCGCTGCGTGAGTGAGGGTACCGGAGGCCCAATCCGGGGGATAGGGGGGGGTTTAAAGGTTAGGAGCGCACTTGTGACTCCACTGGTGTCGCGAGTGTCCATGTGCGGCGGCAAATGCTTACCATCAGGTGATCCGTCTGTTCGTCTGCCTACCTATAACATAAAAAAAAAACTTATGTAATCATTCTGTTGCAGGGGTTAAAACGAACTAAATTGTGTCTGGGGTAGGTTGTTTGAAACATGATTTAATGTCTTCTACTTAGATAGATAGATTTACTAACTGTACAATTGTGCTTATGTCAAACTAAACAAAAATTTTTGAAGCATGTTTCATGCCCCGTTTTTTTTTTCAAATAAGTATTACGATTACATGTTAACTAACACAGCTTGCTATGAATCGTATTTATACAAATTACACTATGTTCGACACATAAAACACGTAATAAACATCCTCCTCGTTTTATTTGTGTTATGATAAATTAGTATCTGATTAAAACTATAATATTACAGCGTATTTTGGTAGAAAAAGCAATTTATTTGTAGCGCATTAACCATGACATATTAGATAGGACAAGCCAATTATAACACAGGGCCGAAAGCTGCGTTTATATTTCATAGGTAACGGTAGAACCGCGTACTCTTCGGGCCTCTCTGGGCCTGCCCTCCCAGAGGTCTTGTTAAATAAATGAGTTTTAAATTTCCCTGCGTATTTTGAGGTAGGTATGCTATTAATAATTTGCGTCAATCGATACTTTTACCTTTGCGTAGGTAGCAAAATTATACGGCTAGTTATTTCTAAAAAAATAAAAATAACTTGAGGGAACAATGCGGCAACTTAAAGATTATTTTGAAAATGGATTTATCATTTGTCGACGACAGGTTAACACTTAAGGATTTGACGAATAAATCTTTTTCTTTTCTTGACGATTCGACCAGAATTTGACGGTATTTCATGGAACGTGAATCTTTCGTCATCCTAGAAAGATTAAATTTTATGGCAACCAGGTCCCACCAGAATACCAGCGCTGCTGCGGCATCGCAGATAATGCCGTAGCAGCAAATGCTGAGGCTGGGACCTGATTGGCCACTCCCTTCACTTATTCCTTACAAAATGTAATATCCACCATCTAATGTTTCCGCTGTTGTATGTCATTCTGTATTATTGTATATTTTTTGTGGCCAATAAATGTATTTAGATGCGATGCACAGTGCTGCTTCACACCGGTAACATAAATAACTTAAATTGTACACTAAACATCTATAATATCTGCCTAGCTTTGAAATGTTGTGTGTTTTGCAATAAAGAGCATTTATCTATCTACCCCCCCATGGAAGTGTTTAAAATGTCGGCAACAAAATTTCGGCCACATTGCTTCGCTGAATTGCGATGGAAATTATTTGGAAAAAGTAACTCAAAGCCTTTAAATCTCCAGTATCTGTAACTAAATCATGGAATTAAAAGTATTTTATTTAGGATTTGTAAGATGTTATTGTAAGACCGTACTGTAAAATGATTAGGCAGATTGCCATTTGGAGACTACGCGCTTTTCGAACGCGCGCAAATGGTGAGGAAAACGCGCACCACTCGCAACGACAATTCGTACCAAAGACCATGTCTTGATATGCGCAAAATCTATAAATAAAGACGTAGCTCTACTAACGATAAGTCTTACAGGTAAACCGAAAGGACAAAATATTTGCGCAAATCAACCGATATCCAGTGCTATCTCTTAGAACAGATTAGGACTATTTACTAAAACAAAACGTACGACAAAACTAGGGAATGAACTATCGCCTGCGGTATTTTCGCACCTTTACGACCTGCAAACCTTCAAGAAAAGAGCGTATTCCTTTTTAAAAGGTCGGCAGCGCACTTGTGACTCCTCTGGTGCAGGTGTCCATGGGCGGCGTTAATCGCTTACTAAGGTAAGGTGATCCGTTTGCTCGTCTGCCCCGTATTTCTTTTTTTTTTAAATCGACGTGAAGGTAGGCACTTTTATCACTATGCAAATGAAAATATGCCCTCTTTTTCAATTTCGTTACGCAATTTGAGCATTTTCACAGATTCCTCTTATTGAAGGCAAAATAAGCTCCTATAAAACATATTATTTAGGTTTGTAGATTCGAGGATTAGGTCAAATTGTTATACTCCTGACGGTTGCTTCATATTACGAGTATTCTTGGAAGGTGAGCTATAATCTCAAGCTAGACTATCCTTGCCAAATTCCGGGTCGGCCAGTTTACTAGAGGTATTCAACTGTATAACGGATAAAACTGAGATGTAAGAAAACCGTTGGCTTCGCAAATTTTCACTCGCAATTTTCGTTTTTACAATTCTATTATTTCAATTGCAGAAAGTAGTCCTCCAGTAAGTTATTACCAAATCACGTAGAATGGACCAAATGGGAGTCCAAGTGCGAAATCAGGAGTCCACCTTGCAGGTATTTGCCGATTCCTGAACTAAATACAAAAAAGTTTTTAGTTGAATATATTTTATACACAGTCTGTTTTTTTTTCCAATGCGCGTATTTCTACCATTTGCACCTGTTCTCAATTGTTGAGAAAATATTGTGTACCTACGTGTAAGTTATGACCCATTTGGTCTAGCTTTTACTAGCGTTACGAAGATGAGACAGCAGAAGCTTAAATAAAATTACCAGACTCACCCAATCCTGTATCCAAGTGTAGTCTCCAAAGCGATGGATTGGATGCAACCAGTATGCAATGTATGGCTATAATGATGATCTTTTTACTGTCTGATTTTTCAAGGAAAAGGGAGGCTTCGTTTCCATCCATTTCATATGAAAACCCAAGCGAGGCACGTCTTGATGTTAAGAGATCGCCGTCCGCGCCATCAAAAAACATCAAAGGACATCCGCTACTCCAGAAGGAATGTACGTTGCCGGCCTTTGAACCAAAAGCGGAATTACAAATATATATATTTATTACTTTTCTTTTGTAAATACATACTTATAATACATATATAATACCCAGACCAACCAAGACAAACAGAACTGTTCATGCACTCAAATGCTTGTACTGTGCGGGGACCGAACCCGCAACCCTTTAACCAAAGGCAGCGTTCACTACCACTGTTCCAAACGGGTCGTCGATAATTTCGACGACGACGAATTTCGTCGATAATTATTGATCCTTCATACATTTGAACCCATTTTGCTACAAGCACATGTATTTGTATGTTGATACATTATAATTTTACCGCGTATACCGGATACCTTTTGACAAAATGTGTCAATATTCAGGTCATTGTCATGTCACAAAATAAAGTAAATTTTATTTAAATATCAGGACGAAATTTGCACTTTATATTAATAAGCAATTTAAACATTTATGAATTTATCTTCTTTCTTATACTTACCTTTGAAAATCTCCATATATTAAGCTTACTATGATGCATGATTTCAATACGTATTAATAAATCTTTATTTCAACAAGTCACCCTAAAAAAGTAGGGTAAAACTGTATACAGAACATTATTTCCAACAAAGCATTTATTTTCAGCGTTCTTATTGTTGAAATGTACCTAAATATGCCTTTGTCAGTCATTGTACTCTACCCGTTCTCGTTCAAAATCTCCATTGAGATAAATCACCTAGCGACGTCAACTTAGTTACTCACCAATAAAATCTGAGTGCGAAAGTCTGTTTATATCCCAACGAAGAAGACATATCAATCAGTATTAAAGAAAGTCACGTCTAAAATAAATAAGGAAGTCAGGAAGTCGGAATTCACAGTTCGTAAAACCCGGAATTTTGTCGCAATGGCTTTTATAAATTTTCTATACCACAGTTATTGGCCGATAAAGCAAGGATGCGGCCATTGGACCGATGTAATGTACTTATTATACAGTTGTCCTTGTCTTTCATTAGTACTAATGCTGTGTTTACAACCCGTATCGAACGTTTATACCAACCAATAATTGTTTTTATTGGCCGAATTTAACTGCGGATCTGCGTAATTGTATAGATTCGCGAGATGCCGACCACTTTATGTTGTATCAGACAATGAACAGAGTTAATGTTATTCAAATGAATTCGATCTGCAATTTGGCAGAGATATCGGGAAAGAAAATATCTAAAATAATACATTTTTTATAACCAAATGTTTACGTTATTTTCATAACTATAATCGGGCTTTGAGTTTCATTTCGCATTTGTCATCTTTTTTCATCTTTACAATAAAATTGTGTCCACCCGAAAGTAAATTTTACTTATGAAATGGAAAAAAATCGATCGTTGGTTTTCTTAGGGCCGCTTTATTGATCCGTTCTTTTTCGTTTCTTTTGGTTAAATTAACTATTGTTAACTGTCTAACCAATAGTCAAAGTGAATGCGTCAAAGTGACGATTCCTTGTATTATACCTATTGGTTTAGCTAACTATTGCTCATAAAACACATTTGGGGGATATTTTATCATTGGTTACTTTTTTAACCATTAGTTTAGTTTAACTACGGCTTAAAAAATCGACCTTTAGATGTACTTACTAAAATAAAATATGGCGGTACATTAGGTCACTCAGTTTACCGCAAACTAACACACACACAGACAAGTACCTACATACCTCTTCACATCATCATCCTCGGGATCTTCAATCTGTATTAACGTCATTAACCAATGGAGCTCATAATCTGTGTGACCCTGAATACCTGCAGTCAGAGCTTGCTCATGTTCAGAACGTACTATAATGGCATGGTTGAAAGGTGTCACAGCAAACAAGAAGGCAACGTAGAAGAGAGAAAAATGTCCTGAAATTAATCGGCAGGCATCATTTCTTCCTTATATTAAAGGCGTAACTGATAAAATTGGAAAGGTATTTAGAAACTTCTCCGTAAGGACTGTATATACAAGACTACAAAGACTGTAGACTATAAAGACTGTAGATATTAGTATCAAAGCGTCTGCGATCACCGAAGTTTCAGGCTCCGGGAGTGTATAAAATTGATTGCAGCCAAGGTCTGTTTTTCCGGACCAATACAATCTGAACATCTTTAAGGCAAGAGTGAACAGGCATCTTCTAGGCAAACGCGTTACATCCTAGACCTTATCGTCACTTTCCATCAGGTAAGCTTGTAGTCAAGCGTTAGCCTACAGTTCATAAAAAATAAAAGCTGTGGTAGCTCGTATATTGAACAAACAAAGCGGAAAATCGCAGAATGAGTCCAAGAATACAACTGTAAAAATCAGGCAAATTAATAATCGGCGGTAGTAGAACATCTGCTGGAAAGCGGTGTTAATAGTTGAATGGAATTTCATGCCCCTAAAAATGTCTCCACTGATCGTCACTATCACACGGGAGTTGTACAAGAAATAAAGAAATACTAGAATTTCAATCGGGGGGCTTAAATTATCATCGGCGTGGAATCTATTGATTAAAAAATGTAAACCTCGCAATTTCCCGCTTCAAATAATTTCCAACCCGGAAACTGTGAGTGTGGTCGGAGTAACTTCACTGATATTTTATTTAGTGACGAGTGTAAATTGTTTGTTTATTTTCGTTGTATTTAGCCCCGATATATGAATTCTAGTTCAAAGTTAAAAAAGTAAAATTATGTAAAATAACATTTGATTTAGGTTTTTTACGATATAAGTATTTGCTTTTCCTTTCCATTACTCCAACTCTTAGAATTCTGCACTTTTATTATCAATTTTCAGACTGATAGTTCATATTTGAAGGATATCCAACTTGAGTGGGTCACTTTTCACAAAAGAAATAAGCAATATCTCACTTTTCTCGACGTAAAAAATATATCTTCTTGTCTGTGAAGGACAACCACTTACAAAAACCATTAGTCATAGCTGCCCCATGAACCGCGATCCCCCTAATGATAAAATGTCATACTCTGGCTGGAATGGGTCAATGGGGCGTTTAATCATGGTTAAAGTTTTTATATTTCCGAAAATTGCACCCCATGAATTTGAACACACCCATTTTGGCTATACTAAAAAACCCTCCATTTCGTATTATATTTGTGTGAAGCAATTGTATTTTAAGATATGTTATGTATATCGTGGTGAAGTAATAGATTTATTTTTCTTTTTGTGTTGACTCAAAAAGTTCATTTATTTTGATACGACTATAAATAACGTGATAGTTTTATTTAATCTAAGCTTTAACTGAGCAAAATGGTTTAAAAAATGATGTAAAAAGTTAAAAATATAAAAAAAAACGCCTTGTCTTCATAGTAACTAAGTATTCTTGAATAATTTAATCATCTTCAACGTCAGCAGCAGTTACTGTAATTTAATCAGGCATTTTCCATTCCGCTCCGTCTAGCTGGAATTACATCAACTGCTGCTTCAAACCCGGCCGCTAAATAAAATATTTTAATTACCATTCTAAAGTCAGTCAGCCAGTCCCAAGCAGACCAGGTGTAAACCAATGTTACTCTTACCTTTTTCCTTGATACACTAAAATAACAACTGTGCTATCGTTTAGGTAAAAGTTTCACAGCTATAAAAATAAGTAACACGATAAAAGCGGAAGCTTTCGAACCTGCAGGGCAGTTTACAGCGAACGATAAAGGCACTACTATCGCTGTTCACCTAGAAGTTTGTACACATCGGAAATTTCTCCCCAGGCAACCTGCATGCCGACGTTTCCCTTTACCGAAAAACGAGCGATAAATGTTTGTGCATAAATTTGAGAAGCTCATCCACCGGCGCAGTTTACGACGTGGGTTCCCACGTGACCTATCACCACCTTTCATATAGGCACAAATAATTTTCGAGTCAACACAGGTTAGCGAAGTAGCAATAAACGGTCCTTTTGTTTTGGCGCCCAACGTGGGACTCAACCCAAAATAAGGTTAAGTCATGTTCTTGAAATTCATATACACAGGTCAAATTTATTTATGCAAAAATAAGTTGCCAATAGATACACTCAAATCTTTTCAAAATGTGTATAAACTAAAAAGCTTTTAAGTATACCTAAGCATTGGAAACTAAAAATGTGTTTGATTGCATTCATTTTTCTGTCTAAAAGAATATGAGACAATATTTAATAGCATGGGCTACTTTTCTTCATTTCCATAACACCTGTCAACTAAAAATGCTGAAATGGTCCCGCGGGCTACCAGCGTTTCTCATTACGGCAAACAAGTGATAAATGTGTAAACAGGATGCTTGTCTGAAGCATGTTGTGTGGCTCATGGTTGGTTTTTATATTGCAGACAGGAACGACTTAAGTACAAAGTAAGTAGGAACGATTTAAGTAGGGAAGGGAAGTAATTGTTTGGTAAAATTATTTACTCTTACTGTATGCCTAACGTATTCAAATACCTATCATCTTGCAATTAATTAAATTCATGCAAATTGAAATCTGATTTTAATTAAGCCTTTTGTTGAATAGGTATTGTCAACATTACTTACGTTTTTTGATAAAAGTATTTTCATTTATTATCCTTTGTGTGACCTCATATACGCATAAAGCTATTCAGTTTAACATGGGTAGCAAAGGAGACAATAAACATTACTTGTTATTGGCGCCCAAACGTGGAGCTGGCACTTTTGTTAATGCCGAAGGCAAACAAAAGTTAATCAAATGTAAAACTGAGTTACTGTTCATTATGTTCGTGGATAAATTAGCAAAATTTACCACACTGGAATGAGTGAAATTAAAGTAAGGGCTCAAAACATCGGTACAAGATATCAAAAATAGAACAACAGATAAATAATCTAAATGTTACCGATTGTTATACGATATGATGTTGCTGGTTCCACCCACACTTTTGTAATAAGAGTTGTCGCTGTACCAAGTAGGTGTTATTTACTAATAGTGGAATAAAAGCAGAAGCAGAGCAAAGAGATTCTAACCACATAGCCAAATCGTTTTAATACATTTCAAAATTGAAGAATGGAATTTGTTTCAATTATTGTTCTTTATTTTTTGAGTGTATTACAGCGCAT
This sequence comes from Marasmia exigua, assembly GCA_019059595.1. Taxonomy (NCBI): domain Eukaryota; kingdom Metazoa; phylum Arthropoda; class Insecta; order Lepidoptera; family Crambidae; genus Marasmia; species Marasmia exigua. The sequence goes on along the minus strand of CM032475.1, from coordinate 11,979,655 downwards.
ACTGGATTTATCTAGTATAAAAATAAATAGTAAAAAAGCGAAAAAATGGAACGTTACAGCAACATCCAAGCAAACGCAGGTCAGTAACGTCTACAATAAACATTTTCTTTATTATTGGCGCCCAACGTGGGACTAGCACTTTCGCTAAAACTCCGGCTTCTAGTAAAAGTTAATCAAACGTGAATTTCACTTACTGGCCAGGGGTCGTTCGTTTTGAAGGACCATTACATTGGCGATGGAGTGACCCATCAATTTAGCTCTACGCCGACCGCACGCGGTCGCCGGGACTGCGGCCGACATGTGAAACGTTTTATTACGGTTCAGGAAAAACCGCTACAATAACGCAGCTTGAGAGTACTTCACTAAGACCCACCATACTGGAGACGTATAACTTGGAGGTGCCTTGTCTTGTTGAGAACTTTTGAAATGTGTGAAAAGTTAATAAACCCATACATTATGACTCAGCACTTACTTAAGTGCCACTAGGGCGGGGACTAGTTCAAATGAATAATTTGGAATTTTAAGGGTGGATTATAACCGTATAAGCTATTAACAGTTTTCTGAGTATTATGGTCAGATTAAGAGTTACTTCTTAAATAACTGTTGAAATGTTCCAAATTAGATTCACACTTCCAGCTGAGTTGATTTTTTTTTTTAATGTATTCAATTTATTTAGTCAATTAATCACAAGAAAAATTTCAACCGAAGAAACTTTGTCCTTAATTTATTATGTGACTGAACGTTGATAAAGTTTTCAACAATTGATAAATACCAAAACGATCAAGCGTGGAAATCCCAAATCAATAAGTAATACAAAGCTTATGAACTGTTCAAATTAAAAACTTTCAATGATTTAAATGAATTTCAGTTTATATTGATTTTTAACCGCTCTTAGCTCTTATCTAGACAACATTAGTTCTTTATTTAACAATGTTCAAATACAATCTACACTTGATATTCTATCAAACACACAAAATGAGCGTCCTGTGTATCGTACTGGCTGGTTCTCTCCAGCTATACAATAAAGGCAAGCTGTGAAGGAAGGCCCGGTCATCTCTAGGAGACATGTGACCCATGGGATATCACTTCCCATTTAGCGCACCACAAAGCGGCTTTCGGGAGATTGACTGCACCGAGAAAGGCTTACTTTATAAAGAAAACTATATCTACAAGTAACTTCTACCAGAGTAACTACTAGTTAGAGAGAGTACTTACCTTAGCTACATTAAAGTTAGGTATTCAACACAAGTGACGTGGTGAAAGGCTCCGAGCTTTGACCCCATGTCACTCGCCCACCCATGGACAGATAAGGGAGAGTCCCAGGAGTTTTAGTCGGTATGCCTTAGGAAAAGCCGTCGCCAGAGGAGAGTCCGACATAACCCATCCGTTTACAGACGGATGGGTATGCGTAACGCATTTTTCCTGGGTCAAAAAAAAAGTATTCAACACAAGAAGATTTATTGTGCAAATATTTGGCGACACATTTTTTTTTATTTTGTTTTTTTATGACAACCTGATGATGAGCGATTTCCGCCGCCCATGGACACTTGCGCCACTAGTGTAGACACATACACAGCACAGTGTTGCTTCACGCCGGTTTTCTGTGAGGCCATGTTGTCACCCCGGTTGAGCCGGCCTATTCATGCCAAAGCGTGGCTTTCCCACGGTAAAATTAAAAAACAATGTTTTAACCCTTAATTACTTGCATGGAGTCAACGCATTTTTGGATCAAAAAATGAAGCACTTGGCGCAGCCCGATTCCCTCCGTCCTCCCGCTAGTTTCATAAAACGCGTCTTAGTTTGTATTTTAATAGCGGTCAAGTCACGGGAGTGTGAAAAAAAAATCATTAACTTATATATTTCAATACATAATAAAAACTACTCATACTATTTTAGGTCATCTATGACCCCATGCGAGCAGTTGTGAAACATTCTTTGTGTGAGTAATTAAGGGTAACAACCTACGGCTTTTGCCAAAGATAATTTAACAGTACTTTTAGTTGATCAAAATCAAACTAAGTTCTCAATCCCAACTAAATGACATAAAGGATATAAAAATGTCCGTGAGAAAAATTCCAACTTCGCGCGTCATAACCGAGTCTCCAGCGATTTATTGCTCCGCGAAAATCAGCAGTTAATATTAACGCCTAGTGCTTCTAACATTATCTCTAGGGGATCGTACTGAACTGAAGAATTGGGATGTTTTAAAATTGCTTTGAGTCTTATTGTGAGCGAGCTTTGCTTCAAGACAATTCAAAGTTAATTTTTATTAATTTTACTCTAGGTACAGTCGGAGTATAAATGTAAATTTTTGCTTGCACGCAAAGAATCAATTATACCAACATACCGGTACAAAAGGCAGCTCATTTTCGATGTCTTGCTAAAATGTCTTATTACGCTTACACATTTTATCATGAAATATTTTTAATGTCTCTCAGGCATCATAGTCAGAATCCTGAGAGACTTTAAAAAATGGCATTGATATCCCTGAACATATTTTTTCAACATTGTATTATATCATCATCATCATTTCAGCCAATAGAGGTCCACTGCTGGACATAGGCATCCGCCAATGGATTCCCGCGATCTTCACCAGATCGTCGGTCCACCTTGTGGGGGGCCTGCCACGGCTGCAACTTCCTGTGCGGGGCCTCCACTTGAGGACCTTTCCGCCCCAACGGCCGTCTGTTCTCCTTGCTTGCTTGCTATTGTATATGTTGTATTATATATAATTGCAGCTTACACTCACACACACAGCTAGCCACGCGCCGCTTACGCACTACCACACAGCTTCGCTCGCACTTACACACACACAGCCACGCGTCGCTTACGCACCACCACTCAGCTTCGCTCGCGCATGCGAGTATGTACTTGTCGGCTTAAGTTTGCTAATTTAAAATATTATGCATACCTACCCATTTAACTTTCTGTTAAAACATTATTGTGATATCGAATTTTGTTTCTTTGTAATTACAATACTCAATTGATAACTTAGCTATAGGAAGAGCGAGGCCACCTGACACAAGTATCTGCGCACACTTAATAGGTGGTCTCAGTCACTCGCAGCAAAATGTGTAAATTGTGATTGTCAATAAAGATTTCTTTTCATTTTCATATAATAATATAATTAATAATGTAATCGTCAAACCATTATGTAGGTTTTACTTCATCGGCTGTTTTAAATTATCTCTACATAAAAAGGAATCAATAAGCAAATTTGAAGCGACTGAACTATTAGAGTTAAGCATAATTTTCTGTGTTAAAGGCATTTTTCTGACAAATTTGCAAAAGGTTTGCTGCGAGCACCAAACGAATAAATTTAAAAACTGACGAACCTTTTTGTTCTTCGCCCATACTTTTAGAAAGGGAACCCGTAGCTTCAAATCATTTGACCTGACCCGTCATCGTTTCAAATCACATCTGGAAGACTTCCTCTCTAGTTTCATGGGTGTGGTGTGGCGAATGCTGCGCCACTCAACGGTGGGCACGATCACATGCCCATTTAGTCGCCTTAAGGGTGCGACGGCTGCTCGTCGGTACCATCGCAGAAAAATGGTGTGGGAATAAAACTAAGTGGTACTTAGGTAGAACTTAATTTTATTGCAGCTAAGTTGCTTCCTCACTGTAGGCACCGAAATATTAGGTAAGAACACTGGCCTGACGCAGGTAACGCTGGTTCTTGTCCCAGGGTCTCCTTAGCTCCACCCTCGGTGGTAGGTAGTGAAGGGGTACGTCCGAAATTAAGTATGTAGGTAGCCTGACCGTAGGTGAGGCCTGTTCTTCAGGTCTCACGGGTTAGCAGAAACCTGGAAGCCCACAAGGCAGGTGTAAGGAGACATCCTCGTGATTCACCGCTTTCGCCAGTACCAGTTACCCTCCTGTTAAACTTCTACTGGCTACAGGCTAGGTGGCACTAATTAATACACAAGAAGAACATTACAAGCTTAGCACTACGAATAATAAATATGTGGAACTCACCCCAGCGAGTTTATACACAATTAAAACTATTTAGGTTTATTACGTAAATGATCTGACAGGATCGATTTTTAGGATGTGCGCACGAGCTCCTTGCGCGCGGGCACGGTGACCTGTGATACGGCGACACGATATCTAGCGACGCGTGTGGCGTAGGGATCCGTAGTAGGCAGCCGCGTAATAGAAAAACCTTTAAGCGTTTAAATAAGCGTAATTAATTGTATTTAAGTTTATTAAGATTTAAGTTAGGATAGCCTGATTAATGTTCTTTTCTTATTTAGTTTATTTTTCTTTCACTTTTTATCATTAAATTATATGTGGGAAACGTGAAAAGCCGGAAAGAAAAACAAGGGAAAAGCCGGAAACATCTCAGCAGTATTCTAGATGCACCATGACACAGAGCATTTTAAACAGTCATATTTCAGTTAATTTAACCATTCAACTATAAAAAAGGGGTATTTCAATAAATTTATTAATTTATAATAGGTATCAAACTATTGAAACCATTTCATATTTGATTTATACAAACACATTAATGCCTTTGAAGCCCATTTATCGCTTTGCATGAAGCAGTAGAACTTTCAAAGCCCACTCATTTTAACTTTGATATTACCTCGCAATGTCACACATTGCCTTGAGTTTTTTATAGAATTCTCATTATAATATGTAACTTTTTACTAAATCGGTGTGTGAGTTTTAAACGAAAATACAGTTGCGAAACGCAATAATGTTAACGAAGCCAACTCCGTGTTTGATCTCGCAAAATCAAGTGAACATTAACGCACAAGCAGCCTAATCTGGAATCGATAGCCAGTATTTTGATCCGGTGGAATCGAACAACGTAGGCTGTTTTAATAAATGCCTCCAATTCAAATTTCGAACGGCAACAGATGGCGCGCATGATCGCCGCGCCTCGAGCGTGAATAATTTTCATCACAACATTGCCCCCAAATAATTCTAGCCGTTATGCCCCGCAACAAAGCGGTTACCGATCTCAAATAAGTTAAGAAGTTGACGGCATGTGCTCCGGTAGAAATAAACCCATAACCTCGGCCTAATTTCAGTGGACGAAATTGGGATCACAAAATGGAATAACTGATTTAAAACTCCTGTGGGGAGGAACAAAGCGGCCTTAAACTCCTCGACATTTTCCTATGCTCGCATTATCCAACATAAAAGCCCCGATTGATTGACTGACTCATCAAGGTAAGCACTGAAGCTAATGAACCTTAAATATTGAAATTCGACTATAGATAATGAGTGATTATAATTGGGACGTCCAAACAGATTTCCTTTATAACAAGCACGCAAAGAGTAATGATTAAGTTACTTAATTATGGTCTTGATTGAATAAGCGCATAATTTGATCAAATATCTGTTGTGACATTTATCCTTCCGGAAACACAATACTCTCGGTTCTATCCTAATAGGCAAATTCAATTACCGCACAAACACAAGTGTTTGAAGATGAAGCAGTTATTTACATTAGGTCCAGGTCAAGGGAAACCTACATGGCTGACGGCCCTGTCAAATAGAGAAAAAGATATTGTAAGGATTTTTATTTTACACTGCATATATGGTATAGCTCAAAATCCATTCTACCAACTACTCAATCTAAAGTAAACGCATAATTCCAATGGTAAGTCGTGAGACCGCCAATATTGACAGAATTTATAATATCCTAAGTACAGTCAATTTGGGTAACTTTGAATTACCTTGTAACTTTGAATAAAACTGGTTTAAAGATTTTTTATTTTATTCCTTGGAATTCCTATACAATTTAAATCGTGTCAACGTTGAATGGATCGACCTTCAGATACCGTTTTAAATTGAATAGGAATTCCAAGGAATAAAATAAAAATCTTTAAACCAAGTTATTCAAAGTTACAAGCCAATTCAAAGTTACCCAAATTGACTGTAATTAAAAATGGCGTTGTCATTTTCACAACTGCTATTGACTTTTGACATTACCTGTATAACCCTACTTAACAAAAATATCCCGCTGGCATATCATGAATCACAAAACAATACATATTGTTTTTTGCCGGTTTATAATGTGATTCGTTTATTTGAAATTGTTTAAAATAGATCCGGTTTAACAGCTAAAAAACAAAATCGATTGGCGTCGCTAGTGTTCCCTACACATCACCTTAAGCAAGATATAGCTATACCGGCTTTGGAAGAACACAATTGAGTTTATCATCTATTTTTTACCTTCAAGTAATCTCATTGTATCTCCCGCCCTCTCGCCCGCCCGTATATGTAGAAAGTACAGTTTACTGCTAGAATAATTCTTGGTAATACACTATGAGGTATCATACGAGTCATCGTTATTTGTTATTGTTTATATCACGTCAGTTAATAGCAGCCTTTTGTTATTGTGCACACATTTGCATGTTATCAATAAAGGAAGATTTTCTAGTCTTCGAGTGTTGTCAATTATCAAGATATCTCAAGATACTTCAAGTCTATGACCCACCAAGGGCTCATACAGGTTTATTGAACGTTTATGAATAAAGCCCTTAGTATCGGATTACGATTGGTCGAATCGGCTCTAAGATGTTTTGTTTATAATGTTTCTGTCAAAAAATATATTTTATTGTACGATTAATATTGTTGAGAATGACTTTCCCGTGAACCCTCAAAAAACTGATGTTGCTATTGTATATCAACGTACTATGTTACCATATAGGAACATATAACTTGAAAAGTAGACGAGGGACATACGAAACGCTATGAGCGGGAAATGGTACACGTAAAAACACTTACGTAAAAGTAGGTAGGGGCTAAATACGCGGAACAGTTTTCCTTCTTTGACTAATTTACTACTTCTAAGCCATTATGGAATGGCTTTTTAGCACTATACAATAACTGAGAAGTTGATAGTTGTACGTTTATTTAATTTTTCTTAACAAAAAGATGTCATTATTACAAAACTAAAACTTTATGCTAGATGCCATCTAGCATAATACTCGTATAGCGACAGCTTGGGGTCCCGAGTTCGATCCCCGGGTCGGGCCAAAATTGGTACCTACCTGAGTTTTTCTGTAAAAAAAATCTTAGTGTCCCCGGAGTCTGGAAGTAAGTCTTGTGCCTCGGAAAGCAAGTTAAGCCGTTGGTCCTGCGCCTGATCCCTCTCCGGTCGTGTCACACTGGTGTCCCATCGGAATTTGAGGGCTAGGGTATAAAGCGTGCACTTGTGTTTGCGCACACACTTGTGCTCTATGATTATATCCTGCGTAAGTGGCTGATCGTTGAGATTTAGCCGAATTCGATTGGAGAATGTTATTAATAATAATAATCGTACAACCTGTGCGGATACCATACCCACGAGTGTATAGACGCAAATAGTGTGCGAGCGAGAAGTGAATAGATGTGCCGCCATTTCTGATCCCATTCTTTATCCGCACAGGTTGTACATATACCAATAAATTACTTATATTAAAATTGATAATTATATTATACCTACGTCCGATCCCTCTTCGTCGTGTCACACAGGTTTTCCATCGAAATTTGCGAGTATGCTAATAGAGAGTGCATTTGTGTCCGCGTACACACTTGTGTAGTATATTATTACAACAATAAGTTGTAATAATATTTCTGGGTCAATGATCTATCTACTACTGATAGTTGAGAGGCCAGCATAGCCGAAATATTGGTAGCTAAGGAGATTATTAATCTAAACGCCCAATGCCAAAGCGCACAACAACATTGTTTGGTTCAACCTCGGACTTCCTTATCTAAGCAAATTACTTATTCGCATCAGCTATGAATACCACTATAAAGTGTAAGAAATCAAAGGGAATTCCTTATGGGGTAAGTTACAGGTTAATGCCGATTCAAATGTATTCGCGCACCCTCGTTACGAGGCTGTTATTTATTCCGCTGCCGTGGGCCGTGACGCGGGTCCTGGCGCGGCCGCTACAACAAGGCAAAAGTACCTACAAGGTGTTTGGTAATGACATAACAAGCCATAATGTACCCAAACTAAAGACTGGTTTACATTTTGCGAGCTAGCCTGTACGGGTCAGCCTGCAGAATGACATGACAAGCGTATGGCAATGTAATTACTTTAGCTTAGCTAATAGACAGTTACTCGCACATGTCATACTTTCTAGCGGTGTCATAACGTTGTATGAAGATCATTCTTATACCAAATAAATATACGAAATTTGTACGAAACTGTATATAAAAAAAATGTACATTAAAGTATTAAGAGAAAACAACGATCAAAATGTCACCGCTAGGAAGTATACTTCCTAGCGGGCGCTATTTACTTCGCTTAGAACTAATGGACATTTTGACTTTGCGGTGAGCCAGATAAAATGTACGAAATTTGTACATTTACCTTATAACAAAATATGGGGCATTATGTACCTGGTAAGTGATTATTTCTAAATAAAACAAATTTGAAGAAACATTGCACATGCTCATTGTAGCATGCTTAAAAAGCATGCTAAATATGAGCATGCTTAATGAACTGTCCACATCTGCTATCAATAAGTTTTTTTTAAGCATTCTACCCGTAGCGCGGGTAGAATGTATGTGATGTTGTGAAATATTTATTTATTTATTTGTTTATTTAGAAATAATCACTTGCAGGCATACATAATGCCCAATATTTCGTTATAAGCAAAATGTACAAATTTCGTACACTTTATCTGGCTCACCGCAAATTCAAAATGTCCATTAGTTCTAAGCGAAATAAATAGCGCCCGCTAGGAAGTATATTTCCTAGCAGTGACATGTTGATCGTTGTTTTCTCTTGATACTTTAATGTAATTTTTTTTTATATAAAGCGTACAATTTCGTACATTTATTTGGTATAAGAATGATGTTCATACAACGTCATGACACCGCTAGAAAGTATGACACACTCGCACTGTTATCTGTAAGCCAAACTTGCAGAAAATGCTTGTAAAAAGGTACCGATAAGATACGATACGACTCGACTGATAAAATAATGGCGCAATGGGAAGTGATCCTGCCTCACTCACAAGCCAGAGGTAGGTACAATTTCTACTTTGGAAGAACAATTATCTATTTCAGTATTATTATCAATTTAAAAGAAAAGGATGTATAAATACCAAGGATTCATAGAACATCGGCGAATAGCTTTTGTATCATCCAGTGAGTGAAGGGCCCATTCCGGAGAAAATGGGGCACTTGTGACTCCACTGACGTAACGGGTCTCCATGGGAGGCACCAATGACTCACTTACTATGAAGTGATTCGTCTCCTCTTCTGCCATCTATCATAAAAAATGATTTTTGATTTGGTTTTGTTTTTCACTGCAAATGTTTATCGTGCGCAGACTCATCTTAGCGTGTAATTCCCGGTTGCATCCAAAGTGGTCGCTCAGGAGCCCGGGGTACGCTTGGACCATGATTTAGGATTTGAGGAGTCTGATAATCACAATGAAGCGACTGCCGTCTGATCTTCGCAACCCTTTACACGTGACTCAGACCAATTGAATCATGGTCAGTAATAAGCATGGTTTATCGTCCGCAGGCAGCCGCCAGTATTCGCAGGCGCACTGAATACGATTTTTGGATCATTTTTTATCATTACAGTCTCAATATCGTCTTAAGTATAGTATTGGATTGTACGAAGAAGTAACTAAGCACGTTAACATAGTATAAAAATGCGGTCGCTGACTATTGTCCAGAAATTAATGTATTATTTTTTATTTATTTAGCGTAAAGAAATCTTTCACCTGCTGTTTTTTTACCAAAAAATGTATTTTGTTATTATAATGACACAGTTAAGCAAATTCTACAAAGCATATTTTAAAAATGCCGTGTAATTTATCATGAAAATATAACCCTTATTGTCACAGGTATTTTGTTCGACAATTTACAATCAAAAATCATTTTTCAGTTTTCGGAACCCATCCGTCCGGTCTCGTTTACAGAGAGCTCACTCCATGCGTCACTTTGTAAGTTATCTGTTTAGCGAGTGACGAAGATAAATGTTCAAATAAACAAACATAAACAGGCTTCTATTGTGGCACCTACCTTCAATTGTTTTTATGTGATAGATGGCAGACGAGCAGACGGATCACCCATGAGGTGATCCGTCTGCTCGTCTGCGTAAGCGATTGTCACCGCCCATGGACACCCGCAACACCAGTAGTTTCACAGTGCGTCGCCAACCGTAAAACCCCCTTTCCCCCAGTTTGGTCCTCTGGTGGCCTCACTCATGCAGCGAAACACAGCACAGTGCTGCTTCACGCCGGTTTTCTGTGAGGCCGTGGTATAACTCCGGACGTGCCGTCCCATTTATGCTCTTCCATGGTTGTTTCTCGTCTCTGACGAAAAATCCAGTCAAAATGGGGTATATTTTGAGACTTACGGGGGAGATCATTGACTTTTAAATTAGATGTTTAGCATTTAAACAACTTATTAGATTCGTATAATAACGTCAAGCTGACAGGTTTTGTTAAACAGCTATTGTACAAGTATGTGAAACAGCCGTACCCTTAATGATTTACCTAGTATGGGATCTGGTTAAGTAGTTATGTATACCGTCTGTTATTTGAAACTGATAAAGATTAAAAAGAGATGTCGTGAATAAAGTCAATCGGTGTCAGTCACCTCAGTTAGATTGACTACTACTTAGTCCTAATTGGCTATTAGACAAGTATTGAGGAGATATTTTAAAATTGGCCAAGGTTTATTTTATACCTCTTACAATAATTACTTTTCTCAAAAAAGCGTAATTTAGTAGGAATATAAATTTAATTTATGACTCTGAACGTGTCACGTGACACTTGCGGCTGTGACGTTTTATTTCAATAAATAATGCACAAAATATACGGCGAAACTGGATTCGGCGGGTAGGACTAAAACAAGCCGCGTGGCTTGATGCAATTCAAAGGTTTTAAATTAGTGTCTAGTGGTTTTTAGTGTACAAATTTGGTGATTATTAGTGCAAAGAAGTACCGCAAAGTAATCCTTATTAAAAGAATCGTTGGATTGTATCGTTTTTAACATTGCTATTGTGTGTCGAGTGAGTTGTCTCGTGACTTAATATAGTCTTAAAACCTGCGATTGATTTTAGAGTGATATTCGCGGAATCCGTAGGTCGCTAAAACGTAAAACACCGGCGTTTTATTGAGTGACTGTGACTGACTTCGACTGTTGACTACCAACTTATTCTGAATAAGTTACTTGACATTGGCTTATTATCTTCGGGTAGAGCCTAGACTGCCTTTATCGGTTTCAGTATCGGCCGCCGAGATTTCGTGATAACAAAGAATAATTGTCTTGGAATAATAATCACAATAACCGTAAACTTTATAGCAGATGATAAAAAAAATCGTTTACGTTTTGTTTACACGTATTTCCTTTTCTGAAATGTTACTTCCAGATGCGCTTGCGATTAAGACAAAAAAATTGGGTAGTTAGAAACAATACCTCAAACATCAGCAATTTGCTTTTGTAATATTGTCAATGAAAACAAACAAAGCTATCAAAGATGAAAACAAACAAAGATGTTACGAGTGGAATTATGAGTTGTAGAATAAATACCTTCTAGATTTTTGCTCGCAACGATTTCCATATTTTGTCTTAAGAATGAGACGTTTTGCCGTAGGTAGGAAAATGTTGTTTTTAGATGTTTTAGGGACATGTTAGGCTAACACTGGTGTAATTAAATCCTTTTATAGTATTACTACAATCTTTTGAATAATCTTTTGAAAAAAAAAATCAACAGTGGGATTACAAATATATTCATATAATTCTATTCTTTTGTAAATACATACTTATAATACATATCACATTTGACCACTACAATCAGTTCCTGTGTATTGTGGTGATGGTCGATATTTTAAAAATGACCTTATACTCGTAAAGAATATTTTATTCTTCTTTATATTGTAGACTAGTGGCCCGCGTTTATTTTGTTTCGGGACATTAGTTCCACATTATACTAATAGATGGCGCTGGGTGTCCATACCATCGCGCAAACGTTTCGTGTTTTCGGATTACTTGTAAGCGTTGCCCATAGAGCAACTTAAATACTTGGTATAGAGGCATCAGTCGAGTTAGTCTATGAGCGCCATCTATTGACTAACGCCGTAATCACATCTGGATATATGCATAATTATGATAGTACGTACGTATTAACATGTCGATTTATGTATGCATACGTATACATACAATGCATACATACATCGTGCATGTATACGTATGCATGTATATGCTATGGTATTATGTTCAAATGAAACAAAAAATTACATAACAATTTTAATAATATGTTTATAAAAAACAAGCTATTAGTAAAGAAATCACAAAACTACGCAGTATGCAATATTTAATACGCAACACTTTTTTTCTGACATGTTCAGAAGTTCAATACAAATAGCCGGAGTCACAGAAATAGCGGGTTTGTCGTAGTCCGATTGTCCACAACACAAGTGCAAGTTAGAAGCAATCACCATAAACCTGTAAACTTAGCCAATTCGTGAAAATAAACCACCAAAGAAAAACCACATAATACACGAAATATCTCAATGAAAATTAATGACAAGTTTGAAGTTTTGAACGTCAGGCGGCCATTTTGTAAAAACAATTACGTTTCTTTTCATGCATTCCCACATTAATAACAGATATTCATGATTGAATTTGAGAATGTTTTATTGTTGTATTATTATCTAAATAAATATGTACTATTTATTTAAGATATATAATAACGTCCATAAATTTGTTCAGTTAGTTGCATAAATGGTAATATTGTTTAAATACAGTAATAGCGCCATCTCTCGAGTGACGACGTAGTTTCCCATTAACCTAGCTCGAGCTGATAAGACCGTGGCGTTGCCGCTGTCTGTAGAATTTATCTCTTAATGAATAGAATAGATAAGTCAATCCAACTGGAAAATAACTTTACCCTATTAGAATAAAAGACTATAAGACGTATTCCATATCGAAATGTATAAAACATACATTATGTAAATCACAATAATTCAGAAGAGCATTCGCGTTCCTTCTGATACCCTTGTGACAAGAGCTCTGTAAGGGATGTTTGAATCAAGTGTATTTTGTATAATAAAAGAATCATCCACCCGACTCTAACGAAAATAACTCACAATGGCAAAGGTAAGGAAAGTCAAATAAGCAACACTAGACATGTTTTGCTTCGCTGCCTAAATTGGGCCTTTAGCCCACTCATTTCAATCCAGCACAAGATTATGTGATCTTGTAATCGTTTTGCCAATTATCTGAATGATACTATCTCTTTCGGTTATGTTGCACATGGAATTTTATTATGACAAAGGTGGCAGACGATCAGACGAATTCATAAGAGTAAGCGATTGCCGCCGCCCATGGACAGTGCAACACCAGTGGAGTCACAAGTGCGCTGCCAACTTTAAACTCTTCTTCCCCCCTGGATTGGGCCTCCGGTACCCTCACTCACGCAGCGAAACACGGCACAGTGTTCACGCTGGTTTTCTGTGAGGCCGTGGTATCACACCGGTCAAGCCGGCTCATTCATGCCGAAGCGTGGATCTCCCACGATCAATTGATATATTGATTATTCCTACCAATTAATTTAACAAAAGAACAAAACTTAAGAATTACTTAAATACACATAGTGATAGGTCCTTGCTAAATATACCATCTATCTACTCGTACCTACATTTTTTTTGGTCAATAGGCTAACGCTTAACCGCAATCGCACCTGATCGAAAGCGCCGATAATAAAAAAGTTTTCAGTAAATTGTATATAAGCTGTAACGTAATCCTACATTTATAATGTACTTCCTCGTAAATGTAAAATGAGACCATGTTTGGATATGCTGAAAATCAAATGTAAGCGTGTCCTATAATGCGGATAAGCTTTTTTCATTGTTTCAAATTTTGACAGCTGCTGACATTTAAAAAAAAGCTAAGGTTTATTTTATGGCTGCTACAGTTACTGTGTTACCTACGGCAAACATATAAATAACTCTGCCAATGTCGAGTGATTAAAAAGACACGCAGTTTTATGGCAATGTGCGTGTGTGGCCGAAGTGGTGAGTTAATTTTAATATTTTACTTTAATTAATACAGTTTCACATCAAGCACCATCAAAACCAAGTCAAAACAAAACATACCGATAGACGTCACAATATTAAAGGGAGATTCTCATATTGAACTTAAATCTAATATTATATTTTGTTACTTGTACTTACATAAATATCCTATAACAGAGGAAAAAGAAAAAGATAGTAGAAAATAAAAGTTATATTTTTGACTGCTGAAAAAAATTTAACCTGTCGTAATATTTATATGTCATAAATATTTTGTTTAATTTTATTACAAATATTTGTGTCATTATAATTTACATGACAAAAAAAATGCTTTGCATCTCCTGAATTTACATTTAAAAAAATCAGTACATTAATAAATAAGATCTAGAAATGCTAACGATTGAATGATCTGATCAAATAAGGTTTCATCGTGATTGATGATTGATTGATGACGTGAAATTATGGAGTATTTTATGAAGTAAGTAAATTAACGATACAGTCACGACATATACTTTGAATGATTAAATAGAAAAGCATTCGTATGAGTTGTAATTTATAATTTTCGTTTCGCAAGGAAAGCTCGTAAAAGTCAAATGAAACAAGCTTCTCGGAAACGGAAGGTTTCTTTTAAAAACTTACAGCTAAAGTTTTGTCTAAACAAATTCGTCTTTGAAACTTTGCTTTAGAACCTTTATATAAACGTGACATCTTTTCCAAGTCCCACAAACGTTAAATAATATTTTAAAATAAAATGTTATATTTCCAAGTCAAACTTATTACTTAATAACCAGTGGAATCAGATCACCAGGCTTCGAACCCATGGCGAGTACTAATCCGGCTTTTTGCGTACATTTGTGTATTGAGTGTGTGTTGTGATGTGGATATGAGAAGGTGAGTATACGTGTTTAACAGTATGTATGTGTTTGTTGATTTTAACTCATCGCGTCCTTGCCGCCCAGGAATCAACACGACAATATTTACTATCATATATTACTCATCTTTTTGTTATCGGAATTGGATAATAACACTTAAACGTTGATTTACAAGAAGGTTCTACGGTGAGGATACATTGTTACCATAAAAATTGCTTATTGACTTACCTGGTTTTATCTATATTTTGTAGCATAATGTCCTTGATTGTTCCTGCTTGTTATACCGGCATTAATATTTTTATCTTTACCGCTATTGAAATGATTTCGTTTCCTGTCGCCGCGTTTTTGCCAATAAGATTCCTATTAAGGTGACGGGTAGGGCACACTAGCGAGACCAATCGATTTTAATTTTTAGCTTCTGAACCGGATCTATTCTAAACAATTTTGGGGTAACAATCTCTCGGCAAACACTTATACTATTTATTAAATAACCATGCACAAATGTTGGGTCTGTTTTTATACGCGAAAAATGTATGCCAAAAGTGGCCATTTTTGGCGTGAATAAATTTTTCACGTTGCCGAGAGATTGTAACCCCGAAATTGTTTAAATATTTTTAATTTTTAGCTACTAAACCGGTTTAGTAGCTAAAAATTAAAATCAATTGGCGTCACTAGTGTGCCCCACCCGTCACCTTAAGGTTTGAATTTCGTTATTTATCCTCCAGACAACACGACTTCTTTGTCTTGTTGTTTTGTTCTTTCTGTGAATAATGGGACTACAATTTTTGTGGTTTTATTTGCTATTTGATTTTTCTCATAAAATATTCCGCAAGAGTAGCAGTGATGTATTGAAAACACCAGGAAACCAATGAATCAAGTTGCCTACAATTCTTTTCTATTCTAGTAGTCAAAAACACTTCATATTAGTTAGGTTACAGGTACCTAACGAATATGAAGTGTTTTTGACTAGTTCGTCTTTCAAACAAAATCAAAATCAGTTCATCCGTTCGTGAGCTATTAGCGGCATGCAGTCACAGACAGTCAGACAGACAGAGATGTCAAACATATATTATGTTTTTGCGTTGGAGGTTAAGACATGGGAGTAAAAAATATTGCCAAGTATATTTCTGTATCCAAATGCTTTGGGTTATTATTGTATAGATTCTCTAACATTGATCCTATAAAATCTGAATAAAATTCTTCGAAAAATATAAACTTATGGGGGCCTCACGTGCAAAAAAGTCATCTTTGGATTTTTGGATCTTTGGATTTGGAAGTAGCTAAACGGAACCTTAACCCTCTTATTCCAAAACGTGGTTTATAATAAATATTGGGATTAATACTGGAAATAACTGAAGAACTAGAATAAACATTATTACAAAACTAAGTTTAATGATATTTAGCATATCAACTTTAATACTTAAGTTATACCACCCGGACCCCTAGTTTAAAATGAAGACTAAAATAATAACCTCAAAATATCGATTCAGTAACCATAAGAACCTATCCCTGTAACAGTTCATTCCGTTTTACATTACAGTAATTTGTGAAAAAGTAGTTCATTTATTTTTTGGATTTAATCGCAAAAATATATTCCTATGCATATTACTTAGAAACCTTAGTCGGTCAATATTTTAATTTATTGTTGCTTAAAAACAATTCTAAAATATTTTTACTTCAGACAACGAAATAAGGTTATGTAAAATGAAATGTCACTGAATGAATAATTGATTGATTCGATCAATTTTGACACTATCCTGCGGTACTAAGTGGTCTATGGTTAGTCGAGGATTATGTTGAAAGCCTGCGGGATGGTCCCTAACTCGCACTGCACTGCAACCAGCAGTGTATGTGCGGGGAGGGGTGCCCGCAGTCCTCCTCTCGGTGGTGCTTGCACTGCATCCAGCAGCGTGGGTGCTACCCGGGAGGTTGAGTGGGAGAGAGGCCGAGCTGGCGAGCCTCTTCGCCCCGACCGGGCGACGGATGAAGCCCCCGTGGCAGTCCTCACCCCGGTCTGAGTGTTTCCTGGGCGAGGGATGGAAACGCCCCAGTGTTTTTATTGGGTATGCCTCCGGACGGTCTCTGATTAGCAGAGACCTAACCCGGAGGAGAGCCCCTCTCAGCGTGCATAAGGTGCATTTTCACTGGGTCATTAAAAAAAAAAAGGATTTTTAATAAAATTTTAAGAACTAACATCATTCCGTAATAATCTTGAACTTGCTAGTTTATGATTAAAACCAGTATCAGAGCAGTTTTTTGTAATAAGAGGGAAAGGGTTATTATATTATATTTTG
Organism: Marasmia exigua; assembly: GCA_019059595.1. Classification (NCBI taxonomy): domain Eukaryota; kingdom Metazoa; phylum Arthropoda; class Insecta; order Lepidoptera; family Crambidae; genus Marasmia; species Marasmia exigua. Next base: position 11,962,499 of record CM032475.1, on the reverse strand, counting down.
TGGAATATAATACGTATTCTTCGTTTTCTTCACCCACGTGAGGCCTTCTTGATCACGAGGAACGGCGAGAGCCCACGTCATCCTTAAGCAAAAAGATTAATTAACTGTTTTTATGTTTCGGGAAAATTAGAAGGTTTCCTTGGTTGATTGAAATGCTTGATTAGAAGACTAGCATAAGAGAATATCGTAAAAATATTCCAACAAGTCATTTTACTTTTTGATTTGAACCATGAAGTGAGTACATTTGAATTAAAAATACGTTTGAGCGATTAGATGTTCCACTAAGTGTATATATTTGTGATATTTGGGATAGGTATATTTGTGGATATTGTGGGGTCGAGTTTTTGAATGAAAACAGTTAAAAATTAGCAAAGTGCTTTGAGTGCCCTTCGCTCGCTTGGGTCGATTACTGCACAAACTCCAATGTTTGTTTATTAAATATTTGTATTTCCTGGGTGTTGTGTTTGTGTTACCGTGTTACTTCCGTTGTTTCTGTGTTTTCCATAGCAGATTATTAAACTTAGTATTAGAGGTATTATCAATATAGTTACTGTCTATAGTATGTACCTTTTTATGATATAAATAAATAAATAAATATTTCACAACATCACATACATTGATCTAACTTCGAGATAGGTAGCTCAAGCACCCGTGTTACGGATATTAGAATCAACAGTGGGATTACAAATATATACATATAATACTTTTCTTTTGTAAATACATACTTACAATACATAGATAACAACTAGACCAATACAAACAGATATGTTCATGCACCCCTTGCATCAGAGGCAGCATTCACTACCACTGTTCCAAACGGGTCGTCAATATAGTTGGCAGACAAGCCGAGGGGTCATCCGATGGTAAGCGATTACCGCCGCCTATGGACACCTGCAACACGATTGATGTCACAAGTGCACTGCTTACCTTTTAACCCCCCTTCCCCTGAATTGGGCCTCCGGTATCCTCATTCACGCAGCGAAACAAAGCGCATGCTTCACGCCGGTTTTCTGTGAGGACTTGGTATTATTCGTGGTAAGTATACCATATAAACTATTTAAATCAAACTTTGACAAATGAAATTACAAATGTCTTTAATAAAAACAAGAGTCTTAAATAAGCCTCAAAAAATCAGGCGTCAGGTGTTACAGTGCTTGACGCCTGAACCACCTATTCGTTAGCGAACCCGTCACAAGTCTTGGACATAATTAAATTTTATAAAGTTTTGTTTATTCTTAACGCACTAGTAGTCCACATTGCATGCCGTGGCAACCTAAGTAAGGTGACACTTAGTTTTAAGGTTATGTTTGTCTATGTTCTTATTTGTGTGTAACAGTGGTTATATTTTTTTTTTTTAATAAATAGGTATTTCACAACGTCACATACATAGATCTGACTCCGAGATAGGTAGCTCAAGCGCCTGTGTTACGGATATCAGAACCAACAGTGGGATTACAAATGTATACATATAATACTTTTCTTTTGTAAATACATACTTATAATACATAATAAACACCCAGACCAATACAAACAGACATGTTCATGCACACAAATGTTTGTACTGTGCGAACCCGCAACCCTTGGACCAAAGGCAGCGTTCACTACCACTGTTCCAAACGGGTCGTCGTCTTGTTAGTTGTCCTAATAAAATAAAATAAATAAAAACAGGCACACTCCTTACTAATCATGAAAATGCCATGCTGTTTAGACCTCATAGGCACACATACCTCACGTTTAGTGTATTCCGGCCACAAACGCTTTATGGCAGCCTGTTTACAGCATCCCAGCATGTCCAACATGCCTATAACCGTATAGTGACCTCATAAACCTCTGCTCTACGGGGTATTAGCTTGACCACTCGTAACTATCATGCCAATGGAATCATTAGGAGCTTTTAAATGACCTAGCTTTGAAAAAAGTAAGAAATACATGGGTAGTTCTTCGATTTTAGTGGACTGTCAGGAAGTTTTTTTTTTATATGGCTCTACCCGAAGATAATTTGCCAATGTCAAGTCACTTATTGAGAATAAGTAGGTAGTCAACAGTCGAAGTCAGTCAAAGTCACAGTCACTCAATAAAACGCCGGTATTTAACTTTTTATCGACCTACAGATTCAGTGGATATCACTCTAAAAGTAATCGCGGGTTTTAAGACTCTATTAGGTCCAAGCACGTTGTCATGAGACAACTCATTCGACAATAGCAAAAAACGATACAATCCAATGATTCTTATTATTAGGTTCACTTTGCGGCACTTCACTGCACAAATTTTGTACACTAAAAACCACTAGACACTAATTTAAAACCTTTGAATTGCATCAGCCCACGCGTTATAGCCCTACCCGCTGAATCCAGGAATGTTTAATATAATATTACTTCGAAAATTACATCAGTCTTAGGACCTATTGTACAAAGAATGTAACTTTTACATGTAGGTATTTTATGATTCTGATGTCAAATTCAAAGTAATGTTAGAATTGAAGATCGCCACGTAAGTCACTTCTGAAAGAATCACTCAGATAATCTATTTTTATTGAAATAATCTGACCACCAGTACATTGCAATGTTAAAGAATAGACGTAGTAGCTTCATAATTACTCGGTAGAACTATAAGCCAAATAATAAAAAAAAAATATCCTGAACCCAAAACTAAATCTAGAGAAAGGGAGGCAAACGAGCAAGCGTGTCACCTGATGGTAAGTGATCACCGTCGCCCATGGACATCAGCCACACCAGAGGAAGTGGAGATCCGTTGCCGGCCTTTTAGGATAAAATTACCTCTATCAGTAATTTTTGAAGTGAGTATTAAATTTTATTTTTGTAAATTATTAACTCGCTTAATCTCCGATTACATTATTAAATTGATCCTGTCATAAAATACCATTGGAAAACTTACTCATGTTTTATGTTATTACCTTATCAAAACATTGAATACTTCAATTAGACAATTTTCATGTTTATTAAATTTTTTTGAAATACGACTGTGGTTGGTGATCAAACATTGTTTTATCAAAGTAATTTTATTCCTGTGACACGTTTAGTATTTACAATAAATTAATAGAATGAGTTTCAAACATCGAGCTTTTCCAAATATGTCCGATTTCATTACCTACCACTAATGTGGGATTAGTTTCTGAACTAGTGATGCATGATTGACAAATAAATGAGCGTTGAGTGAGTGTATGATTATTGGAGCCCAATTCTCGTGCCCGTGACATTTATTTTCATACGACATATATCACTAAAACATAGTTTTTTTGTATGGTTTTCCGGTGATATCCGCCATGTTTTCAAAATATCACGAGCACGAGAATTGGGCTCTAGAACGCAATGCATGAGTGAGATTGTATGATGAGAGAGACGACGACGACGAACGTACGAATTTGCCCTTCACAATTTTATAAAGTATATTTTTAAATAAAATCGATTTCCTCAAGAAAGCGTCTTTGATTCCAACCCTCGACCCCACACTAATTTGTTACGAACGTCTGACACAAAGTGAATGAGAACAATGTTGATTGAGTGACTTATAATTAAATACGGTGAGTAACATAGTGATAGACAATACGTGATTCACATATGTATTTGTTGCAATGTTAATTTTAGGAAAAAATTAACAAATACTAGTTTGTAGTTTGCATTTGTATAGTTTATTAGAAATATCATCATAGGAATAGAATATATCAAAATAGGAATAGTTTACTCAATAAGCAGGGATAGAAAGAGTAGGGAATAGCTCAGAGTAGTCCTGTTCTCACGCACAACAGCAGCGCCTTCCGCGCGAAGACCTAGCATACATAGCAGCTAGTTGTACGCGGGTTGATAAGGAATATAAATAGCGCGATCCCGGTGGATCGACACTTATATTCCTTCCCCCGGGGCAGGTCCAGTGGATGACCCGGCGGACCAAGCTGCGAAAAGCACCCGGCCCGGACGGAATCACCAATGAGGCGCTGGGTCACCTACCGCGACGAGCGATCGTGGCGGTGGCGCAACTCTTCAATGGTATTCTCCGTACCGGCCATTTTCCCGCAGCTCGGAAACTCAGCCGGGTCATCATGTTGCCCAAGCCGGGGAATACATACTGCTGCCAGCCAGCTATAGGCCGATCTCTTTGCTGCCGACACTATACAAAGTATTCGAACGACTCCTGATGCCTCATTTGGAACTCCACATTTCGCCATGAGAGGAACAGTTCAGCTTCCGAGCCGAGCATTCCACCACGCTCCGGCTGGCCCGTGTCGTGCCAGCTGGAGCCACCCTTAATGAGAAGGAGCGAGCCGTCGCTGTGATACTCGACATGGAAAAAGCGTTTGACCGAGTCTGGCACCCCGGGCCCATATACAAGATGGCCACCTCCACGGGTCCGCACCGGTGGTGATGGTAATCGCCATCTTCCTAGCTCACCGCCGCTTCCAAGTAGCTGTCGAAGACGCCCTATCAACGGAACGACAAATCGAGGCTGGCGTGCCACAGGGATGCTGTCTGCTACATCAGGTACACCGACGACATCCTTGTGGGGGGCGGGGCCACATTGGCGCTCTACGCAGACGATTCACGCCAAAAGCGGCCACTATTGGCGTGAATCAATTTCTCGCGTACAAAAACGGACCCAACTTTGTGCATGGTTATTTAATAAATAGTATCAGTATTTGCCGAGAGGTTGTAACCCCGAAATTGTTTAAAATAGATCCGGTTTAGTAGGTAAAAATTTAAATCGATTGGCGTCGCTAGTGTGCCCTACCCGTCACCTTATTTTCAATTAGTGGAAGAGGTCAAGTGAATGATGGAATTAATAAAAAATATCACATTCATTTGTGAGGATCGGAGTTAGCGCGTATTCGACGTCGTAAACGAACTGGGAGTATCGTAAACCTTAAATTAACTTCAAAATTTTAATGATTCGGCGCGTACCCCACACAAATTGCTCGTGGGTAACTTTTTGATGGGACACGTACGGAAGACAATTTTGGCTTTATTTTCTTTAGTCGTATTGCATTCCTATACACACACTCCTATACAATTCTTATTTTCAAAACAAAAACATGATGTCACTATTATTTTGTACAGATAACCTTCAGGTAATTTAAGAAGAAGATAGTGTATAGTAGTGATTAGTTACTAGCTGGATGACGTATTTGGTAGTGCCTCATAACATCAAAGGTCGTGAGTTCGATCCAAACCCTGGACAAACATTCGTGTGATAAATTGTTATTTTTGTTCATGAGTGCAATTATAATGTTTTTGAGTATATACTTGTAATTCCTCTGTTGTTCGGATATCAGTTACTGATATAACTGTACTTAGTACGAAATCAGGTCAACGTACGAGATTTCATACATTCTTGTACGCTTGATGTGAGTAAGCCGGAACGAATAAACGGATTTTGATTATTGTTTTTTTTTCTTTTTGTTGACTTTGTAATCTTGCCCTCTTAGACCAAGATCATTTCTAAAATTCTTGAAACAACCTTGGGGTTAACCAATCAACATCCAAAAATCTCCTCTTCATTTCGCCCAATCGTTATCGTCGCGACATGATTGACCAGGATGATATTGGAAAATCAGTTATACGCGAACTAAACTTTAACAATTTTGTGGTAAAACACACTGTTTTTATTTATCCCGGGTGGGTAGAGCAGTCTCGAATTTTCCATTGCCTATTGAAAACAACAATAAAAACAAAGTTCCAAAAACTAATAAAATATATTGCTTTGTTCTTTTTTCCGGAAACTAGCAGTCAGTTCCTATTTTCACCGGTCGTTTTCAATCTGTTTTATCATGAAATTGAGTTGTCGATAACCAAACATTAATAAAGCTATACCTAATTGTCCAACTCTATATTTCTAATCATAGCGTTTAATTCTTTACTTTTTGTTTTGTTTGTAAACGCTAGGATTCTTATTAATAACTAGAATGGAATAGGAAGGAAGGAATCAATGTCACATCTATTTACCGACCGACCGTATGTTTTTTTTTTCTTATTTTTAATGTATGTTAACCGATTTCTCTGCGAATTATTGACCGATTTGCAATTTTTGTTTTGAAGGGACTCACTTCTAACTTTCTCCCATTGTCACCATGTCGCGATCTGATGATGGGAACCCAGAGAAATCAAGGGCATCCCCAAAATTTTATTGGCACGTAATGTTTTTGTATTTTTTTTTCAAAGCTGCACCATTATTAACGCCTGATTGTATTATTTTTGTGGCTCAGCTGATGATAGAACGTCAACTCTTCAACGATTAGGAGTTAAAGGATGACTTTGATCTGATGATGGGATCCCAGAGAAATCGAGAGTAACCCTCAATTTTCGAGATACTTGTAATGTATTTATACTTTTTTTTGCAAATCTTTACCATTATTGACGCTTGATTGTAATCAGTTTATGTGGCTAAGCTGATAATGGAAGGTCAACTTCTTAATGGTTAGGAGTTAAAGGATAATTCTCACAATACTGTACGCACAGGCTGTTAGTTATTTGACGGGGGAGAAGGAGGGAGCTGCTGCCGAAAAAATTAGATACTAAAATGCAGGAAAAAAAATAATTGGGAAAAAAACCGCCTTGAAAAACCACGAACTAAAAAGTGAAAAATATTTATCTAACAATTCATACTCAAACTCGCGATATTTTGCTATCCGACTATACTATACCGACTAAGCTACCGGAGACCTTGGTATATCAACGAGTTTTGTAAGTGCTTTTTACTTTGCCGTGGGCCGACGATAGTTTCATCAATATTTGTATGTACCTACAAATATCGACTACTATTACACCAAGAAAACTTTCCTTTCTCTGTCAAAACCTATAATAACTGAACAAAAGAGATTCGTTCGTTTTTTTATAATATCGAATGTCCCGTTAATTAAGCGTCGTATCTTCACTAAAACAGGTTGGATAGATAATTCTAACAGATTTAAAAAAAAATTAAAGCATCTTCAATACGAGTGATCCATCGAAATGTGCCTTTTTCAATATCCCGGTGATGCGGTGCGAAAAATAAAATTTACGTCGGCGTACGTGAGTATTGTACGCTTCAAACCGTCATTCAGCACCGAAACCGTGTTGGAGGAATCATGTGGTTTTGTTGTTCCTAGTTTTAAGTAGCACATAGTAAGTCAGATGTAATCATTTCAGCCAATAGACGTCCACTGCTAGACATAGGCCTCCCCCAATGTTCTCCACACAGATCTGTCCAGTGCCGCCCGCATCCAATGGATTCCCACGATCTTTACCAGATCGTCGGTCCACCTTGTGGGGGGCCCGCCACAGCTGCGACTTTCTGTACGTGGCCTCCACTCGAGGACCTTTCCGCCCCAACGACCGTCTGTTCTCCTCGCTATGTGCTCTGCCCATTGCCACTTGAGGCATGCAATCCCTTATGCTATGTCTGTGACCTTAGTTCTCCTGCGGATCTCATCATTTCTGATACGATCACGCAGGGAGACTCCGAGCATAGCCCTCTCCATTGCTCTCTGGGTGACTTTGAGCTACTTATTCAGATGTAAGCATTGAATAAATAATAAATTATTCTCTGATTTCAGAGTGTAATTCCCGGTTGCAGCCAAAGCTGTCGCTTCGAAGGCCGAGATACGCTTAGTCCATGTTGATTCATTCTGGTTGGAATAACAATTAAGGGACTGCCATTTGACCTCCGCAACCCTGGTGGCTTAATTTGAAGCCATCCCGTTACGATCGAGAATATACCTGTCACATCCAAACAAAGGAGATACACAGCGCGTGTGAAAGAGAGGAAAACTCCGATTCGGTCGTAACAATTGCTTTAAATTAAGCCCTCTTAAACAGGTAAACCAAATTGTATGTTGTGAGTAAAGTCCGCGCCACGTATAATGTATCATGATTACATGTTTCAGGAATTTGAAACATGCAGGTTTCCTCACGGTGTTTCCCCTTACCGCGGAGATTGACAAATGCGAAATGCTTCGGCATGAATCTTGACTAGAGTAATCACACAGTAACCCGAAGCATCGCATGCGTTGTGTTTCGCCGAGTGAGTGAGGCTACCCGAAGCCTTAATGGGAAGGGGGAATGGGAATCAAAAAGTTGGCTGTAGACGTGTGTAACTCTTTACTGAAACGACTCAGTGATCCGACTCAGCCAAATGATACACTGTTCCGAATCTCCAATGTTCGCTCCGAATGTATCTTTTGACTCAAATGGGTCTCGAGTCAGTGTGAGCCAAATGACCCAAATGAGCTGAATTATCCAAGTAAGCCGAATGATCTAAATAAACGGAATGATCCGAATGAACGGAATGATCCGAGTGAGATGATGATCCAAGTGAGCTGATGATCCGAGTGAGCCAAATGAGCAGGATTACACAAATGAGCTGAATGATCCGAGTGAGCCGAAAGATCCGACTGAGCGGAATGATCCGAATTCAGAGCAAAAGAGTAAGCTGTGGGCTGTCCGAGGTGAATAGGTAACCGACTTTACATTTATTACGCGGGGAAAACAGTTAGGTATGTTACATGACACAGCAGAAGGGGATTGATTATTCATTCATAACAAAATCAATTAATCACGATTCTATCTAAAAGTTCACGTTCCAAATGATTCAAATGAAGCATTTCACTGTTCCGCATCTTTACACTGATCCAGATGCAAATGTTCCAATCTTTTTTAAGATACGTTCATGCCAGGTCTAGTTGGCTGCGCAAATGTGTCTCCACGTGTTTCTTGTGTCCATTAACGGCGGCAATCACTTGCCATCAGGTGATCCAACTGCTCAGCCGGCACCTATAAAAAACCCTTCGTATCGTTTTCAGCGCGCCCTCATCACATTAAACGAAAGTCACAACTGCTACCAAAGCAGGTTTATGTATCAATAAAAGTTAGAGTATTTAACTTCTCCGGACTGACCGCTTGGCGCCAAACAGAATTGAAACTTTTACAGCGTGTCCGGAATTCGTTATCACTCGGGTGCTGGTTTAGCATTCAACTTGAATTTAGAATCAAATGTAGACTAAGCGAAGTAAATAAAGTAAAAAAGCTATAATGTAGCGCCGGACGCCCATAGAAATAAAAATTTTAATGGTTGTTGTGTGTTTTTTACATATGAATAGAATGAAGAATAATTCAATACATATAAATAGTAGGTAATATTTTAGTGACCGTCTCGGCGAGCCAATGGTAGAAATATACACATATTACGAGCACGTAGTTTTGAAAAATCCACAGGTTTTGAGGATTGTTAAGAAGTTGCGCGCTCTTCACCTCTCTCTCACCACGCTCGCTTTAATAGATTTTGATTTTGATAGATTTTGATAGGTGGCACGCGAGCAGAAAAATCACCTGATGGTAAGCGATTACCGCCGCCCATAGACACCCGCAACATCAGTGGCGTCACAAGTGCGCTGCCAACCTGTACTTTCTCTTTTCCCACATAGGGCCTCCGGTGCCTTCGCTCACGCAGCGAAACTCAGCATAGACACTGCTTCACGCCGGCTTTTTAAGAGGCCGTGGTATCACTCCGAGGTATTATGAATCTGTCCGAAATGAAATGGTCCGATCTTAATTCGTGTGTACGAAGTATCTATTTACTATTATTATTTAGTCTACTTCTAGATGTAACATCTATAGATAATATCCTTCAACCAATTACGGCTACGGCGGCCAATTTCCATGATCAGCCACATAAGCAGGATATATTATAGTGCTCAAGTGTGTGCGCAAACATAAGTACACTCTATTCCCTCGCCCTCATATCCCAATAGGACACGACTAGAGAGGTTGGTGCAGGACCAACGGCTTAACGTGATTTACGAGGCACGGGGGTACAAGACCGCAAACTTCCAGACTCCGGGCTGACACTAAGAATTTCTTACCGAAAACTTAGGTACAAATGTTTGGCCCAATCCGGGGATCGTACTCGGGACCTCTTTTGATGCCATCGCTTTAGATTGCGACCCACTAATCACTACGCCACCGAGGCAATTGAGGAATCTATACATACGATGTAACCGTAACGTAGTTCCTATTAAAATTTTACATAAAAGATTTTTTTTTAATTAATGCTAGAGGTGACAAACGGTCACCTGATGGAAAGTAATCAACGCCGCCCATGAACATCCTCGAATTCAGAGAGATTAGAGAGTGTTGCTGGCCAGTTTTAAAAATGTAGGTACGCTCTTCTCTTGAAGGTCTCCAAGTCGTAGCCGTCGAGAAATACTCCAGCAGCCAAACCGTTCCACAGAACTGAAGTGCGTGGTAAAAATTGACCTAAAATCACGCTGTGCATAACAACACAATTTACGAATTTCATTAAAACGTAAGAATCCAATCAGAGTGGAATCAGGAAGTAATTTCAAAGGTCTTATAAACAAAATATTAACTTTATTCAAACATCTTTATCATTGGCCGCTGAATGAAAACAAAGCCAAAAACAAGAAGGAACAAAAATAACTCAATCATCTAACGGTTAGGTATTTCAAAGCACAATTACTGAACTTGTCAAAATTACAAATTCATTACAGAAACTCAGAGGAACAAATAAAATGTCAATTTACGTAGAAGAAGTCAACAAAAGTTCTTTAGTTGAAGTCGTAGAGCAATTATTGAAAAACTAACTGATTTAGTGACGTCAGACGAAATTTGACTTGAGTGATTATTTAAAATTGTCTATGAATTGATATTGCTTTAGAGCTTGCGGTTTTTACCGAACACTTCCAAATAAAATTGCGTATGACTGCAAATATGGAATGATGTGGGAAATAGTCTTCAGCGTTGTTTGCACCCCCTATTTGATAAGTGACTTGAAAGAGCTGGTCAAATTCTTTACATTTTCACGTCATATTGCAAAGTTTAAAGAATTTCTCGAAGGTGAGAAAGCCACGCTTCGGCATGAAAGGGCCGCAGTGACACAGAAAAAGGGTGTGAAGCAGCGTCTCTGCTGTGCTTCACTGCAGGAGTGAGTATACCGGAGGCTTGATCCGGGGGAAAGGGTGTTTAAAGGTTGGCGCTGCCAACCTTTAAACTCTTTTGTCACTCGTCTAGTGTTTCGAGTGTCCATGGGCAGCGGCAATCGCTTACCATCAGATGATCATCCATCTGCTCGTCTGAAACCTATCACATATAAAGGTGGTCAAGTCACTTGAGTGTTCAAAATTTAAACATAGTCGCATCACTATTACTGATATAATTAATGGTAGCCTTGTGAGCAGTAGTTGAGTCCTCTACGTTTGACTGCAATAATAATTGATGAATAAGTGAGTAGTAAATAGATTGGGAACTTTAACTCGACGATGTATCACTGAGGCGAGCCCTAGCTCGCCCTAGCTCGCCCTGGCTCGCCCTGGCTCGCCCTGGCTCGCCTCAGTGATACATCGTCGAGTTAAAGTTCCCAATCTATTAAAATGCCGTAAAGATTGGAGCCTCCGTTAGCGTCTCTGATCCCTAACCGTTCGGATAGCTTGGAACCGCGGTTAGAGTCTCCGATTCCCTAACCGTTCGCACAACTTGAAGCTGCAGTTAGAGCCTCCTAAAAGTAATTCGATTCACAATAGATCTTATCACAGGTTCGGCAGCGCGGTTCGGCAGCGCCGCACTCGTCGCCTCGGATACAATGTTAGCATATTCTTACGTTGCGTGGTAAACATTCATCCAGCGAAAATTTAACAAAAAATAAAACGTTATGCAAACTCTTCTGTGTATCGCGGCAAACGTTCCAAATACACTCACAAAAAATAATTACCATTTATTACTCCACTCAAGATACTAACACACGCAAAATAACATCGTTTTAAGGGAACTAGATGGTCTTGGCAAGAATTTTAGATTACATACATACATTGTGATATTATTTACCAAACAGTTTTGGTCTCTTTTTTACACAATTTGTACATAAAATATGATGATATTATGGTCTGACATGGTGCAAATTTAATGCTCTCGTTTACAGCCACACCAGATCGGGTGCTTTAATTCGGGCTGTATCCCTACACGAGGGCACTCACTTAAGCATCAAACTGTGGCACTACATCAATATAGTAGATACGAATAAATATGATGATATTATGGTCTGACATGGTGCAAATTTAATGATCTCGTTTACAGCCACACCAGATCGTGTGCTATAATTCGGGCTGTATCCCTACACGAGGGCACTCACTTAAGCATCAAACTGTGGCACTACTGACATGGTGCAAATTTAATGCTCTCGTTTACAGCCACACCAGATCGGGTGCTTTAATTCGGGCTGTATCCCTACACGAGGGCACTCACTTAAGCATCAAACTGTGGCACTACATCAATATAGTAGATACGAATAAATATGATGATATTATGGTCTGACATGGTGCAAATTTAATGATCTCGTTTACAGCCACACCAGATCGTGTGCTATAATTCGGGCTGTATCCCTACACGAGGGCACTCACTTAAGCATCAAACTGTGGCACTACATCAATATAGTAGATACGAATAAATATGATGATATTATGGTCTGACATGGTGCAAATTTAATGCTCTCGTTTACAGCCACACCAGATCGGGTGCTTTAATTCAGGCTGTATCCCTACACGAGGGCACTCACTTAAGCATCAAACTGTGGCACTACATCAATATAGTAGATACGAATAAATATGATGATATTATGGTCTGACATGGTGCAAATTTAATGCTCTCGTTTACAGCCACACCAGATCGGGTGCTTTAATTCAGGCTGTATCCCTACACGAGGGCACTCACTTAAGCATCAAACTGTGGCACTACATCAATATAGTAGATACGAATAAATATGATGATATTATGGTCTGACATGGTGCAAATTTAATGCTCTCGTTTACAGCCACACCAGATCGGGTGCTTTAATTCAGGCTGTATCCCTACACGAGGGCACTCACTTAAGCATCAAACTGTGGCACTACATCAATATAGTAGACAGGAATAAATATGATGATATTATGGTCTGACATGGTGCAAATTTAATGCTCTCGTTTACAGCCACACCAGATCGGGTGCTTTAATTCGGGCTGTATCCCTACACGAGGGCACTCACTTAAGCATCAAACTGTGGCACTACATCAATATAGTAGATACGAATAAATATGATGATATTATGGTCTGACATGGTGCAAATTTAATGCTCTCGTTTACAGCCACACCAGATCGGGTGCTTTAATTCAGGCTGTATCCCTACACGAGGGCACTCACTTAAGCATCAAACTGTGGCACTACATCAATATAGTAGATACGAATAAATATGATGATATTATGGTCTGACATGGTGCAAATTTAATGCTCTCGTTTACAGCCACACCAGATCGGGTGCTTTAATTCAGGCTGTATCCCTACACGAGGGCACTCACTTAAGCATCAAACTGTGGCACTACATCAATATAGTAGATACGAATAAATATGATGATATTATGGTCTGACATGGTGCAAATTTAATGCTCTCGTTTACAGCCACACCAGATCGGGTGCTTTAATTCAGGCTGTATCCCTACACGAGGGCACTCACTTAAGCATCAAACTGTGGCACTACATCAATATAGTAGATACGAATAAATATGATGATATTATGGTCTGACATGGTGCAAATTTAATGCTCTCGTTTACAGCCACACCAGATCGGGTGCTATAATTCGGGCTGTATCCCTACACGAGGGCACTCACTTAAGCATCAAACTGTGGCACTACATCAATATAGTAGATACGAATAAATATGATGATATTATGGTCTGACATGGTGCAAATTTAATGCTCTCGTTTACAGCCACACCAGATCGGGTGCTATAATTCGGGCTGTATCCCTACACGAGGGCACTCACTTAAGCATCAAACTGTGGCACTACATCAATATAGTAGATACGAATAAATATGATGATATTATGGTCTGACATGGTGCAAATTTAATGCTCTCGTTTACAGCCACACCAGATCGGGTGCTTTAATTCGGGCTGTATCCCTACACGAGGGCACTCACTTAAGCATCAAACTGTGGCACTACATCATGAACCATATTTTCTAAAATAAACATAATACAATAGAATAGTGCATGTGTACGATAGAATAGAAACTGATTGATAAATAAAGTAAAAACTGTTAGAATTACCTTCTTTTTTATAAGTTTTTAGATATACACTTAAAACGAACCATCATTTTGAGTAGTTATCTAAGACCTTGAATGTAGAATTAATTTAACGAATGCACGACCACTGCACTGCTAGAATTATTCTCACAAATGAATAAAAGCCGATAGTCAGCATAATGTTCCCGGCGCGTGTAAGTCGAAAGATAAGGTGACTGCATACTGTACGGAATTGAGTTCGTGTTATAAAATACAAGTTGAGCGCAAGTACAAGGTTATATTTTTAGTATTTACAAACGAATAATTAATACGATATGTGTTTCTTACACGTAAACTATTATTGTTTTATAAAATAGTTTAGTTCTTTTATGTATGAAAGACAAATCAACCTCAAATTACGAATTATTTTCCTCTTTTTGAGTGTTATAATAGAGAAGTGGGGGATAATAAAAATATTTTGAATCAATAGAAGTAGGTAATGACTTTCAAATTATACATCAACTCATAGTAACCTTGCCACTTGTTATAAGTGCATTAAAAATGTTGCATTACCTGCTAAAATATCAACTACAAATTTGTATAAAATAGTAACAAGAAAGCTCGTAAACATTTTGACATATTAACCAGCTTGGTTGTGATATAAAAATATGCATATAAAATATTGGTTAACTAACACAGTGAAAACTGTCCTTTAGTAACGTACGGTAACACACAGAAATTATTTTGCTTACCAATTACTTCCAGGCTCACTCGCACATTCAAACATTACCTGCTAACGCAGCGAGAATGGGTATTATCATTTTGTCACCGTACACTGTAAGCCAAAGAATTTGAACAAATTACATGGTAACTATTATTGTATGACTAACTGAAAAAGAAGTTACTGGGCAGTTAATTTTGATACAAATAAATAAAAAATATAATAATTCAAACATCCTCTAAACATTTAGTACTCTCAGTTGTACAAGGAAACAGAAATCTTACAAAACATAGTGAAATGTACTATAAGCTACCTCTTCTAATTAATATTTAGGTGAAAGACATTTGCCAAATGAGGTACCTATATGGTTGATGTACTTATCAACTACAATTTTTAATTACAAAAAAAAAAAAAAAAAGCTTTCTACAATAAAACAAATAACCTTTTAAACCGTTTTCTTTGCTTTGAAGTGTACATGACGTATTCTTCATTGCGGATGGCTTCTATGTACACTATCCTAAATAGTAAATATCTGATTGTCACAATATGTTACCATCAGGCGGACCGTAAGCTTGTTTGCCACTATAAAAAAAATATATGGTTTAGTAACTTTCAGACAAATACACATACACACATTATTAAATTATCATTTCAAGGAACTATAATTGTTATAAAATTTTTAGAATTCGATTCATTTTGTGTGGGATAAGTAAATAAAATAAATAAATAGATGCATAACCGACATGGCGTTTATATTTAAAATTTAAACTCCATTGGGTAGAGAATGTCTAGATGGCGGTGATTTTAATTTATTTTATGAATAACTCTAACAATTCAAGAATACGTTGTAACTTTCATTTTAGTTACGTGTATTTGTTGATTTGTGTTAATTAGATGAACCATCATGTAAATAAATAAAATATTTTAAAGCAGGCAAAACCACGCGCGGTGCGTAGTGTTCCCACATTATTTACCGCGGTAGTACCTAAATATTAAATCGTTGACGAACGATTACCTAAAGCTAAAACTTTCGGTAATTGGATGAACCTTCATGTAAATAAATAAAATATTTTAAAGCAGGCAAAACCACGCGCGGTGCGTAGTGTTCCCACATTATTTACCGCGGCAGTACCTAAATATTAAATCGCTGACGAGCGATTACCTAAAGCTAGAACTTTCGGTAAGTAATTCGAGATAATTGTTTGTTTCAATATTGCTGGTTGGCAATATTTGAATGTGTGCAAGTGACTTACAGTGTTACAGTTTTAATGTGTGATTGAAAATGTTTGTATATATAATGAGCGTCAATTATATAGATCACCATTATTTTCTGTGATCAATATCTGATCATCCACGCTTCGTGATATTTATTCTCCGAGGAACACAGCAAGCTGAGATAATGTTCGTGAGTTTATTTTTTATTATCTTTTATATCAACTATTTGGTTTGGGCGGCTGCGTCAATGTTTATTTGTTTTGACAGGCATTTACTCCAGATAAATGTCGCGGTCTTCGCACATCGGACTAATCTTCTAGTAAGTACATGTTGTTATAAGAATGTTTTTTGTTTGCAGGTCTGCTTCAACTTCTGAATCCCGGAAGAGAGTTCTCGCTGAGGAGCTTTACGTGTCCGAGTCGGAGTATAGCTCGGGTGTAGAAGATCCATGGTAAATATTTTGTCAAATTCTTAAAACTAAACACTGGTTAATTGAGGTATTATCAAATAATTACCTTAGTTTAGTTACTAACATATTGTTGTTTTTGTTACAGCCCGCCGATAAAGCAACGCAAAGCGAGTAAAAAGGCCAACGAGGAGAAGTCGAAGCCAATTAGAAAGTCGAAGTACGTATGTTTCCTCCTCACAATATTTTAAACATGTAACTTAGAAGATTTGTTAAGTAATCTATCTTATAGTGTATAGCTGCAATGCATTTTGAGAGTTGGATCTCACTGCACCTGTTATTTGTACTATTGTAATCTGTAAGGTGTAGATAAACGCTATACTTCTTGCCTGTCTTTTTATCATAGTGTGTGATGGTATAACTAGTCTATCATTGTGCGGTTTCTCCTTGTTTATTCAAGATTTTTTATGCTAGAGGCGGGCAAACGAGCAAGCGGATCACCTGATGGATGGTAATCACCGCCGCACATAAAAATCTGCGAGATCGGAGAGGTCGCTGATGCGTTGCCGGCCTTTCAGAAAGATTTTAATTAAAATCTTAATGTCTATCATTAATTTACAGGAGCAGCAAGTCGAAGGCGAACAAAAACGCCAACGTGTTCGAAGAGTTGTTCGGAGACGCAGCCGAACCTACACCGCCGCCGCCACAATCAAAGTTGTGGTCGTCATTATCTCGGCGTGTAGCGGGCGGCATCAGTCGACGGTCGATACTGCAGACGGGCGGTGAATTTTTTGTGGACCTCCGAGTATTCGACACGTCGACTATTATAGATCTGGACTCGCGGGACCGCTCCGACAAGTGGAGCGGTTGTTTGCGGATTCGCCTCACCCCGGAGGATCCGCTGTGGTCCACAATAAAGACCATATTTAAAGACAGCAGTCGGCTGTTCCAGGGTGAGGCGACATTTTACCCCGATAATAAGAAATAGTTTTATTAAACTATTTCTTATTATCGATTGATATTTTTAAGTTAACATTTTTTTTTTTCTGTTTAGCAAGTAGGTCACATAATCAGGTAGGTAGTTAATGTAACTTAGTAACAAGCACAATGGCTACATTGAGAACTATTTTTTGTTCAGTATGTCAAGCATCTATAATTAAAAAAGAATTTCCGGGACACTTGCGAAGCCTTGCCCACAAAAATAATACATTAATTAATTATGATGATGGAATTGAGACTGTTAATTCAGCTTTTAGAGGTCGTATAGTATCATATCGAATAACCCCCGACTGTGAATTCACTTCCAGCGGTGAGAAGTTGGCGATTACTTCACCTACTCACTTCATGCATTGTATTTCGTCTAAGTTACGGAAAGTGCTTGATTTGGCTATCGCGTCTCATATTAATATAAAGGTGAACTTTGAATTATTTGTTAAAGTTATTTTACCTAAAGACGATACGATGGAAATAAAATCATTTGCTACGGAAAATATTCCCATATTTTCGAACTATTCTTTTGACAACTTATTAGATAATATTTCAGGATTATTATGTAAAAAGATAGATGGATTTCAAGAAAAGGGGAGCGGGTGGTCTCTTTTGGATATACTTTATCTCGAATCTAATATAAACAAATATTCACCGCTCAGAGGTTCTAGCTATTTAGAATTGCCAAAAAAAATTAAATCAAAAAAGGCTTGCTTGAATATCAGAAACGAAGATGAATATTGTTTTGCTTGGACAGTTTTGAGTGCTTTATACCCAAAGGTGAAAAACGCCAGTCGAGTACAATCATATCCACACTTTAGCGATGTTTTGAATCTTGATAACATGCATTTTCCAGTTTCATTTAAAGACATTAAAATATTTGAGAAAAATAATCATGACATTAGCGTAAATGTTTATGGCTTAGACTACAAACAAAACATTGTTGGGCCATTGTATAAGACATTATTAAAAAAGAAAAATCACATCAATATGCTTCTGTTAGAAAATGGTATGAAATCACATTATTGTCTAATAAAAGATTTAACGAGATTAGTTCGAAGTCAGATTACAAAGCACCATGGAAAGTTGCACTTTTGTGATGAATGTTTATTGTTTTTTAAATCAAAACAAGATCAAGATAAACATATTTGTGGGGGTGTTGTTACGTTATTACCAGAAATTGGCAGTAAAATGCAATTTAAAAATTATCAATGTATGCAAAATGTTCCGTTCGTTATTTACGCGGATTTTGAGTCAATTTTGCAGCCATGTAATGAGAGCAAAGGCGCGCACACATTAAAAACACAAAAACATCTACCGGCGGCGTTTGCTTATTACATTGTTTGTAATTATGATAATTCACTTAACCGATTAGTGACCTATCGAGGGACTGATTCTGCGTCACAGTTCGTAAATCAATTGGAAAAAGATGTGAAGCGTATTTATAGTGTTATTAAATCAGCATCTGAAAATCCGGTTCCAATAATTTATAGCGATAAAGAACGATCTAGTTTTGAAAAGGCAGAGTACTGTTATTTATGCGCTAATTTGCTGATAGGAGATAAAGTGCGGGACCACTGTCACTTCACAGGAAAATATCGTGGTGCCTGTCACTCTTACTGCAATATTCAGTTTAAAATACCTTCGTTTATACCAGTATTCTTCCATAATTTATCGGGTTACGACTGCCATTTATTCATCCGTGAACTAAGTAGTTTTCCGGGTGAAATTAAAGTTATTCCCAAAAACAAAGAGAATTACATATCCTTCACCAAGTTTATTCAATTTTCAACTAATAATTTTATTGCAGTGCGGTTTGTTGATTCCTTCAAATTTTTAGGGACAAGTATCGAACAATTAGCTAAAAATCTACAACAAACTGACTTTACACATTTACGTGCTTATTGTAACAATGAAAATGAATTATTGTTGTTAAGTAGAAAGGGAGTGTACCCATACGATTACATATCAAACTGGAAGGTATATGAAGAGGAGAACTTACCGTCCATAGACAAGTTTTATAATAATCTCTCTAATGAAGCTATTAGTCAGTCTGATTACGAACATGCAAAAAAGGTGTGGAAATGTTTTGATATAAAGAACTTAGGACAGTATACTGATCTATATGTAAAGAGCGATGTATTGATATTAAGTGATATATTTGAAAAGTTTCGTAAAACATGTAAAGTTAACTACAACTTAGATCCTGCTTTTTATCTCACTGCGCCAAGTCTCAGCTTCGATGCTATGTTACTAAAGACAAAAGTAAAATTGGACTTGCTTTCAGATTTAGAAATGATTAGAATGATACAAAAGGGAATTCGTGGGGGTATTTGTCTGTGTTCTAAAAGATATGCTAAATCAAATAACCAATATCAGCCTGACTACGACCCCTCGCTACCAAACAATTTTTTAATTTATATGGATTGTAATAATCTATATGGTTTTGCAATGTGTAGTTTTCTGCCATACGCAGATTTTAAATTTCTGAGTAGTAGGGAATGTGAACAACTTGATATCACTAACATTCCTAATGACAGTGATTATGGTTATATTTTTGAAGTTGACTTATATTACCCAGAGAATTTGCATGACCTACATAACGATCTTCCATTTTGCGCACAAAATTATACACCTCCAGGTGCAAAAAATATAAAATTAATTCCTAATCTATTTCATAAATATAACTATGTCATCCATTATGCTCATTTAAAAACCTGTCTACGACATGGATTACACCTCAAAAAAATCCATAAAGGAATATCATTCAAACAAAGCCCTTATTTAAAAGAATACATCGATTTAAATACACATTTGCGTCAAAGCACCGACTCCGCGTTTGAACAAGATTTTTTTAAATTATTGAACAATAGCATATTCGGAAAAACTCTCGAAGATACTGAGCGTAGAGTAGACGTAAAGTTAGTCACAAAGTGGAGAGATGAGCGAAATAAAACCAATAAATTTCATTCGGCAGAACAGCTCATATCTCGTCCTAACTTTCATAGTGCATCAATATTTGATGAAAATTTGGTGGCTGTTCAACTAAAACGAGAAAAGGTAGTTTTAAACAAACCTATATACATAGGATTTACAGTCTTAGAACTTTCCAAAAATCATATGTACGATTTTCATTATTCTGTCATGAAAAGGCACTACCAACACAATCTGTCTTTGTGCTATACTGATACCGATAGTCTTTTGTATTCAATACAGACGAATGATTTTTACTCAGACTTAAAACAACACTTTTTATCTTACTTTGATACAAGCAACTACAAAAAAGATAATCGTTTTGATATCATTCCTAAAAACAAAAAAGTTCCCGGTTTGTTTAAAGACGAGTTAGGAGGCAACATTTTGTTAGAATTTGTCGGATTACGCTCTAAACTTTACAGCATTAAAACGAGCAATAGTGAGATAAAAAAAGCAAAAGGAGTTAAAAAAAATGTTACCAAAAAACTACGGTTTTCTGATTATGTTAATGTATTGTCAACGGGTGATGAGATAAGAGGTAGAAACGTTCTTTTTAGATCGATAAAACATGAAATTTTTACAACAGAACAAAACAAAGTTGCTTTATCAAGAAAAGACGATAAACGATTCATTACAAAAGATAATATTTGCACTGTATCCTGGGGACATTATAATATTACTGTTTAACTTTAAGTCTTAATGTAAATAGACTAATGCTATGTACACAGGACGTCACGTGGAGTTACCTTTGTTGGATTTTGGACCGTCCTTATATCCAAGACACAAGTGCTAGTTTAGCACTGCTGGGGGTAACTTAACTTGACGCCGTCTGTACATTAAACTGATAGTTTTATAAATAATGTAATGGTTACCTATAAGTGTCATACTTAGTACATTGTGTAAAACCTATTACTTCTTTTAAGAAATAAATTTGCTAAACAGAATACCTCTTTTTTATTTTCTTATCCACATCTCATATTATAATTATTTTATTTATTTTATGGTAACTAGATTGAAGGGGAAACAGTGTTAAAATGTTTAACACAATTTAGTAAGTCACCTCACATGAGAACTTGTTGCGACATGATTAAGTAAAATACTGTAGGTACACGTGACAAATTTACATATAAAGTAATTAGATGCTCCACGTGTAGTAAATTTGTACAAGAAATATTTACACATTTGCAGTTTGTGCAATCCATCAAACATGCTGATATGCAAACTTAGCGGTTTTGTATTACGCAGCTTTACATTAAATAACGTCATTTGGTTCGTGGTCCTGCTGCAGATCGTACGTTACCTACATCGATTGTAAGTATAATTATTTCTTGATTTCGATTTTAATAATTAAGAACTTCATTTAAAACAAGGTGTTTTCTAAATTTACTTTCTATTTGTTACAGAAAATGGATAATTCTTCTGACATTATGTTCAGTCAGTACGCCCAGGACCCACTGGAAAACTTCACACAACAATATCAAGAACTCTTGGAACGCCGACCGAAGAAGCAACCAAGAAAACTCAGCCTTGCAAAGAAGAAAACGAACGTTTCTAAGTCGTTCGTCTTATGCAAAGAGAAGCGTGGATTAAAATTAATCCAAATTAAAATTCTGGACTTGCCGAATGACCTCGCATCGATGAACACTTCTGAGGAAGACGATCAAGACGTGGAACTCAACGCCCAGTACGTGGTACAAGATTCTGTTGATGAAATTTTGGACCTTACGCACGTTTTAGTTAGGAAAATATCAAAGAGACTATGTGGTGACATTGTATAGTATAGTATAATGAAATAATTGTTAAATATTCTAATTAATGTTTATTTTAAATATTATCAAAATAAAATGTAAAACTATGTACTTGTATATAAAGTATTAATAAGTAATTGATAATAAATGATTTCGATTGAAAACCGTCTTTAATTGTTTATCTAAAAAAGTAAATAAAACTACAGTAATATAAAATATGTTTTTATTAAATTTATTATAGATTTATGCTATTTTCAGAACACCATTTTTTAATACATAGTACATTTTTTAAAGCACAATATTGCTTATCTCTGTGAGTAAAACAATTAAATGAATTTATATCTTTACAGTACATTTCGCATATATTTTTTAGATTACATATACCCTTATCACTTATATCTAGAATATTTTCATGGTCACATAGATCTTTTACCCATTTTATTTTCTCTTTACCCTTCACAATAATTTTTAAATCTTTCAAATACGGTTTTATTATTCTTTGAAATTCTCTATAGTCAATGTGTCCTTCACTCCATCGGAATCCTCTGTTTCTTTCTACCCACCAAACATGCTTCTTTTCTTCGAGAGTTAAAGTCGAGAATGGATATGGAGGTTTTATCAAAAATTGTTGGGTATGCTCCTGAGTGCTTATAGCTAATTCCTTTACTAAAAAATCATTATTCCGATCTTTGAAGCCTTGCAAGTCCACAATGACCGTATAATCATTCATGATAATTTCTTTACAATATTACTTAACGGTTTGTATTCAAATATGCAATCGTTCAGTATTAAACAGTAGGCAGAAGTCTGATCGGGTATCTCAGCATCGGTTTCTATTTCCAAGCATACGTCGATACACCCCTTCAAGGCTTCGTGTTGGCGAGAACAGTCAACAACGAATAAGGGAGCAATGTCTTTAAACTCTTTCAAACCCAACAACGGCTCAGGTCGACGTCCGTAATAAGACTGTTGAAATCTTGCATATTGATCGTATATTAATGAATATTTATTTTCAGCGAAACTAATGTTTAAGTTTTCGTATGGATAGTAGGTTGAATTAAGGTAAACTTTTACGTCACGTACAGCGCAATGATCGAATTCCGCCATTGACATGGTGGCATTTTGTTTACGATTCGTTTGTAAGGCAATCACAACCATTCGAGGTTTTTCAATCTGTGATGAAGTTTTAATAGACCAAGTATGTTTCCGGGTTTTAGGCATCAATGGATATTCGTACAGATCCCAATTACGAAATGCGACTGTTATCGCTCGATCTCTTTCTAAATGTTTTAACAAATTAATTCTTTCGCGGTCTGATACTTTGACATGCGGGACTCGCCAGACAATTTTATTTATTATTATGTCTTGAACAACTTCGCCAGCATTTAACTTTAAAGCATTAAGATTTGTGTTACTTCTTAAAAGAACTAATTCATGTTTACAATTCATAATGATTTTTTGGTAATCTTCTGCGAAACCTAACACTTTATTAAGTGGAATAGAGGCTGAAAATACACCATTGATTGTATTGGATATACCAGAAGGGGACCAACCCCAAACACTAGCACATTTAGACTCATTATCATTTAACGATAGATATGATTTTATTGTGGTTGTGATACCTGCATTTTTTATTCTATCTATTTCAATACCGTTTATTTCATAACGGATGTCTTGAAATAAAAATAAGGCAGGATTGTTAACAAAATGTACATTTGATACTCTTTCCTTTTCTTTTGTTGTACTGTTGTGTTTGTACACATCAGCTCTGCCCTCAATATACAAACTGCTGAGCGCAGGTAACACGTACAAATCTTGCTGATTAATCGGTATCCGTATTTCATCATTCTTGTTGAAACTTGTCACATATGGTTTGTATGAATGAAATTCAAAACTTTCAATGCTGTTGTCATGTGACGGAGATTGAGCGATATTTAAAACGTTCATTTTGTCAATCCAAGTATCTTTAAAAATGCTTTATTTTTTTTGGTCAGCTTCTTCTTAGGGTAATGTAGTGCTCTTTTGTGCGATGTTCTTCTTGAACTGATTTGATTTCGAGAGGTAGCAGAGGTTTTATTGAAATTTAACATTTTTTCCTGAAGTGTAAATACAGCTGGATCTCTTCACCACGTAAATTAATTTGTTTATTTTTTTCGTCTAACAATCTTATATTGATAGAACTTATTGAACTTTGATTGACAGGAAAGTAGATTAAGTTTTTAGGTATTTCTATTATTCGATAACCAGGTGGTACATTCGGCACAAATTCATAAATTATATGACTTGCTTCTCCGTTCACAAATGACCCGCTCACAATATCACATTCGATGCGTATTATGGTTGTTGGTAAAATGTTGACAGGATATTGAGATTCAGTTTTTATATTCGATTTTACAGCTTCAAGACCAAACCCCAAAATCTTACCAATCGAATCTGTTTTATCGAAATAAACATCTTCTGAACAATATATACATGTTTTTAAAGTATTGTTGTTAGCAGTTAATTTCAATGTAGCATTTTTTATGTTGCTCTGAAGATAATCACAAATATCTTGTAATTCATACGATCCTTCGGGTAGTTTTATCACTTCATCATTTCCATAATAAAATTTATTGTTTCTTTCATCTATATTGGGAATAGAGTTGAATGTAGAAAAATACAGAAGACCGCACTCATACTCCCCACTTAATTCTAATGTAGGAGAGTAGTTTGTTGTTGAATAAGCGTCTCTACCAGTTATCGACACAGTGAAAGACATGTTTATACTGAACACGATTCTTTATTTTATCCATTATTTAAATGCTTTTTCCAATAGTTTTTTAAAAAAGTTAAACAGAGATGACCACAATTTATAGCGTCAAACTTTTGATACCGTACAATATTATAACTAATTGACATGTTTCTTAAATAATTTCTTAATTCTAATGGGGGTTTTAAGTCGCCAAAACTATCAAAGTATTCACAGTAGTTGTTTTGTTTGATGTAGGCTACCCAGTGTGTTCCTGGACTATCAGAGCTATCCAAATTAAGTACAGCACATTCTATTTTTCTTGGCTTCAATGGAAGTGTATCTCTCATAAATACTCCCCGAAAATATGGAATGTCAGTAGCATGTTCTAATATATCTAAATCTGTTAGTGCACGTCTAGGCAGCCGTTTAACTAGTTTTTTGAAGGGTTCAAATATAAACCAGCACCCTTTTTATGAGGTTTAATGTACAATCCTTTGCCAAGAGCCACTGCTTCCATTGTTCTGTTATGACGTTCAGACTCTAGAAGACTTTTCTGAGCTGCTTTGGAGTCATTCACTGCTTTTGCTATACCGGCTGCTCCACCTGCCAAAGAACCCAAAGCCGACAAGCCTGCAAAGATTGGGATTAAAGGTAATAGTCCTCCACATTTTGGCAGAGGAATACAGCGCGGCAACTTGGTTCCTTTTTTATTTTTGAAGATTTTTTTAGCTGCAGCACATGCGTATTTAATAGCTGTGTGACTGCCTTTGGTTTTTAACTTTTTTAGTTGAGATTTAATTTTGTTAACAGCTGCCATAAATGAACGAGCACCCGTACCAGCCTTGAGTTTAGCTTTCATAGCATTTTTGACTATCCATGATGCAACTTTTTCACCCTTTTTAGCATCTTTAGCTTTCAATCTTTTCCGAGCCATTTCCATAAGTTCTTTATCAGCCTTTCGTCGAATGTTTAAATCGTTGTCGTTGTAAGCAATATCGTGATACATACAAGCTTTGTCTAAATTATTTATACCTCTGTCTCCCCTTTTCAAACGTTTCTGTAGCTTTGTTCCAGGACCACAAAATTGATATCCAGGTAAATGTAGCTCGAACGGTAAATGGTTAATCACGCTGTCTATAATACCACTTCCCCCCTTCATTGATATCGTTAGAATGAATAGATTTGGATTAAAGTTATATTTATATGTTTTACAAAACAATCTCATTCCTGTCTATCCAACTGTTTTCTTCGTTGCTGAGGCCCAGCCATTTCACAAAATATTTATTACCTTTTCTTTTGATAATCTTCTCGATAAGGTAAATATCAGGATACTTAGTTTTTTGTAATTCGTACTCATAAAAAGTCCCTAATATAACCTGCTTATGCTTATCTTCCAAATGATAAGTTGGTGGGTTTGTATCATTTACCTTTACTACTGTAAATACTTCAGTTGACCAGTTGGGAGTATAACCTTTGTAAAAGTCTGCTTTAAATTTGCTAATACGTAAATGATCACCAACTTGAAACTTGGGTTTCAAGTGTTTTCGATTTCTGTACGCCTTACTAATATTACACAATACAACCTTTTCATTTGTCTTATTTACATCTTTCGGCTTAAATTTTGTTATGCGATGAATAGTGCTGTTATAGTTCTCTATCACAGTATTTAATAATTTACCCACCCATCGATAACAGCCGTATAAACTGAAAAGTTTGAAGATGTGTGATTTTAGAGTGCGTATGACTCGCTCTACAATAGATGCTTTCTTCACGGAGTAAGTAGAATAATGGTTTACATTATATTTTTGTAACAGTTGACCGAAGATATCATTATAAAACTCTTTGCCCAAATCTGTTTGCAAATATTTAGGTTTTCTAGATGAATTTTTAAATATCTGGTGCATAGCGTTGACAACACAGTTTTTTTCTTTCGATTTTAGGGAACTTGTCCATACATACTTTGACAATGTATCTATCACTACCAATATGTATTTGTAGCCTTTATTAAAGTTTGAATATTTTTGTAAATCTATGAGGTCGGCTTGCCAAAGATCATCGATTCCTTTTATAACTGTGCAACGACGTGGGAAATTTCTTCTGGCTGATTTGTGAAGTTCATCAATTATGTCCTTTTTGCTCATTTTTCTTTATTTTCACATGAATTAGATTATCTATTTCAGACTTTGAATAAAATGATTTATTCAAATGGTCTGTTGTAAAGGTTTCCAAATTCTTCAAATGTAATTTCAGTTCCAGCTTAATTTTCTCAACATCATTTCTTAATTCTTGAACCGTTTTGTCTAAATAAGCTTTGTTAACTGCTTCGTCGTCTTCAGTTGGATATGATAACCCTTTTAATTTAGAAGATTTTAAATCGTAGTGTCCGGTAACAGATTTCACCAATGTTTCATTGTAGTTTCCAATGTATTCTGTCAATCGTAAACGTTTATGGACATGATGACCAAATTTATCTATGTTCATTGCTGTCTTGATGGGTTGACTCTTAAAAGAAGACTACTCAATTTTCCAGGTTTCTTCTTTATATGTTCTACATTTATGATACCAGCTTCATGAAGTTCCGAAATAATTGCAATTATTTCGTTATTTACGCCAGTGTTACCTGCTTCCCAAGATGCAAGTAGTAACTTTAATCGTTCAACTAATTCGTTTGGATCATCCCAGTAAACTAGATCAGTATCTGATTTCACTGTCTTTAAAAGTGAAATTCCTTTACCTTGTGGAATACTTTCAACACTTGTAGTTGGATTTCTAGAGAATTTGAACAAAGGCTTAATTACATTCGTATATTTAAATCCTTTGTTGCTGTTAATGGGTTTTGATGATTCGCAATTACGACGATGAGCATTGGTTTCTATTAGAAGTAATTTGTAATATTGTAAATCATCATCTGTTACTACATCTAAATTTGGTTTCTTTTTGAACAAAAGTTCTTTTAAGCCATCAGTTTTTTTGACAGTAAGTGTTCCTATTTTAAGAATACCACCGTCGTCATAGACACGAGTTTTCCCGAGTAATAATTTACCTCGTTCATTTCTGACTCCAAATGGAACATCTTTCATTACTTCAGACGATGTTGACCAAGACAGTGATTGATTTTTAAGACTTGGCGAGGACTGTAGAGATTTGAATGATCCTTCGCTAATGTTATGGTCTTCGGACGGTGACACAACAAGGGTTTTGTTGTAATTGTATTGCTCTTGTTCATCATCTTCATCTTCCTCACTAGCAGATTCATTATAATCTTCATCAGAGACAAACAATGACTGATTTTCGTCTTCAAATGACTGATTATTGTCATTTTTAATTTTTTTCATCACTGGTTCACAGTGTTCTTCTACCTTAAGAGGAGGGTCATATTTTTTATTGGTCAACAGTGTTAGAGGATCAACAATTGGTTTTAATATTGTTTCTAATGTTTTATTGTTTGTATTTTCAATATCTTTTATCATGGCAACTTTTCTTTTAACAGCTGCTGCTGATTTCACTATTTGTTCTTTAAGGTTTTTCTCCATTTCGAAGTATTCCGCTCGGTTTCAAACCATGAATGAGACTGGTTAATAGATAACACAACCGTCTTTTATGTATGTTCCTCTATCACTATGAAGGTATCAAAAGCCAATCGGTAACATCCGTTATTTTTGCCACAATCCTTATTAATAACAAGATAGTTGAATGGTTTATTCCAAACGGTTGAGCACATCTCACGGAATTGGGACCATGACATGTCTGATCCAACATGTTCTTCATAAACATGCTTCAAATTAATGTCATCTTGTTTAAATAGAATGACGAGATTAGAATTGTCCCGTACAAGTTGTTTTGGTATTTTCGTGTAAGTTTGATTGATGTAAAAACAATCTATATTTTTATGACGTCCCATGGCGAAATAATCTCTAATGTTGTTTTGATTCTCACAAGCAACGTCGTCGAAAATAATAATTGAATCAGGCAAAGCATCATGGGGGCTTAAAATGTCTCCATTATGATTGTATTTATTAAATGATGTTCCAGGTACCATATTCAAAACCTTTTCAAGATATAAATATTTAGGTTGATATAAAGACTTTGAATACACATAAAGGTTACGGAATCTTGGTCCATTTTTATGCAATAATAAACTTATTACTAAATTGGTTTTTCCACTATTAGATGGACCGCACACAATACAACGTATTGTACTTGGTAATAAATTTCCATGCCGTCGAGGGACATTAGATGATGCAGGACAGATGCAATCTAATTTAAGTGATTCTTTTTGTTTAACAAACTTCATGATTCCGGTTTCAGCGCGAGTGCAGTGTTGCATTAGTAACAATTGAATGAGCTAAACTTACAATATCATCGTTTTAAATGTACTTTCAGGAAGTACAATGCTAATAAATGTTCTGTTATCAATGGTTACTTTGATGCTGAGTTATTGGATTTTCTAATAATCAACTGAGGTTGCATAAGATACATCGGAGACACTAAAGGAGGCTCTAACTGCAGTTCCAAGCTGTGCGAACGGTTAGGGATCAGAGACTCTAACGGAGGCTCCAATCTTTACGGTCTTTTAATAGATTGGGAACTTTAACTCGACGATGTATCACTGAGGCGAGCCAGGGCGAGCCAGGGCGAGCCAGGGCGAGCTAGGGCGAGCTAGGGCTCGCCTCAGTGATACATCGTCGAGTTAAAGTTCCCAATCTATTTACTACTTAAGTGGACCGTTTCAATAGCAATTATTATTAAATTATTATATGAATGTATAGTATATATATAATTATTGTTGTCTGCATGCAAATACGTCTTTGTTTGCATGCAGACAACAATGCAAAATGTAATTGGCGATAGCTATACAAAGTGATTGGTTGTTCAACGATCTGAAATATACTTTTGCATATTAAACATTTATGAAAAACTTGGAAATTGTGTAAAAAGAAACTTACAGCAAAAATATACCCTTTTGCCAGCAAACTTAAATTCGCGGCTATATGCCGAGTTAGGATTTTTTTTCAAGTATCTTTTTTTATGATTTAAAATTTTATATTATGAAAGTTGGGTTCGTCATCCGAAAGTCGGTATTTTGTCCCCGTAGCCCGATTACCCGATTTATACTTTTTGATCCGTAGCTAATCCGAACTAATGAATTATTTTTTCGGTAATAGTTTAACAAATAACTATATTACTACAAATAGGCCGTCAATGGGACCACCGATAAGACATTTAACTATATGTATTTAATATAACCTCAGGATAACTACAGACCCCGTGTTAGACGGTGCCAGACATCTGTGAACTGATATGGCGAGAAATCGTGAGGAAAGCTGTGTCCGCCTCTAACACCAACAAGGACGCATCAACGTGACCACGACCGCACTGGCTCGAGCGACAGAGAAGAAGAAGAACCGCAGACAATAGCATATTGGGTAGTAAGTTACTCTGCCTCTCACTCCCAAAGGGTGATTCCCACTCTAAACAAACATTCGTGTAATGTTATAAGGGCGGCATCTTAAGTCTACTGTTATTATGAGTATTCAAAGGTATATTTGCCTTACCTTCGTTGACTATAATATCTTCAAGTCTCATAACATAAATGCTTACTGACACACTCAGAGTCGTTGATTTACTTAGTTGGCTACTTAAGAAAAAATATTGACACTTATTTTGATACGCATAAAGACTACCGATACTAAGGTTAATGAACATTAGCTTAAATGACGTCACTGAGTGCGGCCGTTAGATACTTAATCGAGATCAGATCAATGTATCTGATGCTGTCTCGTATTTCTATATTGAAACGTCTATCACCTAATGGTGTACTGCATTATGCTCAATAATGCTATAAAATTCTAAACGGGAGGAAACTACATATTTTAAAGTACGTTCTTTGCCAGAGATTTATCGTGCGACTGAAAGGAAACCTGCTATACCACCCATATCCGCAGTTGTACAAAATAAGGGACGGTACGGTAAAACGTCCCATTAATTTTGCGTAGAAAGACGTGAATAATTACGTGGTATGACCGCGATAGTAAAAGGTTTATGGCTCAAGCAACTTTGAGGAAATAACATATGCCCAAAAAACAATTTAGCGTATTAATAAAATTAAATTATTTTATGCATCTACAATGCAAATTGGAGAAAAGTTGAACAATTTAATTCAGTGGTTACGATAATGTCTCTATCATGACCGCTAAACTGAATTGCATAATTTAATATTTTATTCGTATAAAATAGTTAGTCACGAAGTTGGGGAAGGCATTGGGGTGTGAGTTCAATAGGCTATTAGACTTGTTTTGAAAAAACCGCATATTATTTATTGGTGTATAGGAACCCTAAAAATAATATTTATTTTCATTTATTATGAATATTTGGTTAAGAAAATTATTATAAGGATTATTTAATCTGTCAAAAACGCTTGATTCCGCAATATGGCTTTCTTTTGACGTCAACCTTTTGTAAAAAAGTAGGAAATTCGATAGCACACAATAAATTTGATAGATGATTAGCGTCCCGCATAGATAGAATACAATGCCGTCAAGTTTGTCACTTGTTTTGCTTACAAAAGGCTGACGTCACCAGTAAAGAAAGCCAATCAAAACCGTTTATCACGTCACGGTCACATGGTTCCAAGCATAAAACAAATTAATTTTATTTTGTTTTTTTTTTGGTGAAAATATTCAATATTTTTTATGTGTTTTATTGTTAATTCCTTTTTAAAGCTATAAACTAAGCGTATGACTATAAATAAATCTATATTTTTCAAACTGTCAAATAGCCTATTTGACAATCATAGTAATTAACAACAATTTCTCAACTAGCACAAATTCTACACCGTCATATTTAAGCGGTTTTAAAAATTAACTGTTCTGCACGCCCCGCAATAATGTATAGAACAGCTGATTTCATGCTATCTAACATGCTAAGGAGGCTTTATTCATGTAACCTATTACGAGCACTTCGTCATTTTGTCGGTGTTTATAACCTACTGCACGTCCAAATATTGTCTGCATATTCTTGTTAGAGGAAGAAGGCTCTATAATTAGAATAGCCGAGGAGAAGATTATTGCTTTATAATTATGGTATCAATAATTGTGTGCTCTATTTATTTTTCGCATAGCGTTGCATGGTACCTAAATTTTGTTGTTATAGCAATATGTGGTTATAAGCTAAACTCATAAAAACAAAATACAAAGGCAGTATTTTAAACGAGATCATTAGGGGTAAAATAGGATTGCATTTGCGTATTATGAGGATAAAGTGATAAATAAACAATTAGAGCGCCGGTTTATAATTACGGTTAGCACAATATTGGTACTTTGACCAAATTTTCTCGCATTACATGGAAAAACAAAATTGGCCTTGTTAAATCATTTTACTTAAAAATCGTAATTTTATTAGTTCAGTTAAATAAGTCTGTATTTAAGGGCGTAATCTTGGGCTTGAAGGGCTGATCCTTTTACGGATTAGTGGAGCCTCTAAAAGATTTTATTAATTGTAATGAAATTAAGAAAGTACCTAAATGAAAAACTTCTTCAATCAACGACTTGATTGAATGCCACCAATGCCGGCTTTTAACGAAGGCCTTAGGCGTCCTATTGAATGGCTAATCTAAGGTGACGGGTAGCGACGCCAATTGATTTAAATTGATAGCTACTAAACCGGATCTATTTATAACAATTTAATTTAAAAACAATTTAAATCGACTCATAGGCAAACACTTATACTATGAATTTATTTAATAATTGTGCACTACTTTATGGTCTGTTTTTGCACTCGAAATTTGTATTATTGCCATAAGTAGCTGCTTTTG
Organism: Marasmia exigua; assembly: GCA_019059595.1. Taxonomy (NCBI): domain Eukaryota; kingdom Metazoa; phylum Arthropoda; class Insecta; order Lepidoptera; family Crambidae; genus Marasmia; species Marasmia exigua. Next base: position 11,929,871 of record CM032475.1, on the reverse strand, counting down.
GCGGTAAACCAAATTTATAGTGCAAACGCAGACCAAAAAGTTATGAATAATATTCAATAAATAGTATAAGTGCTTTGCGAGAGGCTGCAGCTTCGCAATTGTTAAAAATAGATCTGGTTTATTTGCTAACAATTTAAATCACTTTGCGTCGCTAGTGTGCCCTACCCGTCACTTTAAATATATGGCTGCAACATGTCTATAACGAACGTTGTACTTACACACATATGTATTCAGCCTATGTACAATTCAGTCATTACTGTCGAAAAAGCCGTATGATAACATAATTTCATATTTCAGATAGGTTTTCACTTATCCCTTTTCATGTTAGACTTGACTGAATTTGCTTTGTGAGGTTAACCAGCCTGATCTGAAGTGTTAGGTATATTTGTAGTGAAATAACTACCCGTAAACGATTTTCTTCAGACCAAAGAACTAAATTGCTAGCTCTGGAAACATAAGTCTTCGTCGGATGGATAAAAAAAATAAATATTTGGATTGGCTCATTTTATTTGAGTGTGAAAACTTTTATTTTCCACTAGACTGGGCCCGCGTCGTTACTCGCGCAGTTTTAGTCTTTATTACAAAAGTTGTCATTCAAACTTCAAACCCGCACAACTTCCCCGTTAGGGGTTGAAAGTTCAAAAGTCACTTTTTATTCAAAATCGTCGCCAAAACATCAATTTTAAGTTTCTTACCTGACTAATTAGCAAACCCTCATACTGCATTTCACCCATTCTAAGGGTGATTTTTTAAAAAAGTTGAAATGAATTTCTGTTTATTTCAAATTATACGTATAAGTTCAAATTTTCACATTCCTAACATCAAAGACCACGGACTATCACACAAACTTCAATCCCTTTTTTACCCCCTTAAGGGTTACATTTACAAAAATGTTAAAACAAATTGTTTTTGGTTTAATGTATAAGGAGAACAAATAATGATTTTCAAGTCAAACTAGTTAAATTTCAAGTTTTTAGGGTCAGTAGTTTGGGCTGTGGGTCCATTCCTAGTCACTTAGTCACTCAGGTTTTCCTTTTATTTGTATAGATTGTTCTATCATAATAATAGATGGGATTTGCTTTATATTGTCCTCACTAATTTTTTGAGTGGTACATAAAAATAAATCAATCAAAAGTGCTTTACGTCGGTTCTCGGTAAGATGTTTGTTGAAAAATATAATTGCCTACATGATTATTATTGATGGTAGTAAGTTATTTTTTATTGCAGATTTTAAATATAGAAAATGTAATAATATGTCTTTTTGTCTCTCACTTTCATCTAAGCATCACAGTTGTGTCCAAAGATGTCGCTTCGAAGCCCAAGGTATGCTTCTACCACACCATGATCCATGATTCGGGAAGACTATAAATTAATTTATAGTCAGTTATGTTAAGATCAGAATCTTTGCAACCCTTGGACAGAGGAATCAGACCAACTGAATCATGGATACACGTTCATAATCATTATCTCAACTATGTTTACCACAGAATTTGAACTATCCGAAACGTGCAAGTTTCCTCAGGCTGTTTCGCCTCAGCGCCGAGCTTAATGGTAGAAATGTGAGTCTTCATAAAGTGCACATATCAAAATCAGAGAAACTACACCGCATTTTCTGAATCCTTTAACCACAAATTGACCCACTCGGTATAGACTCGAGCTAGCTGCAAGAACCGGCTCTGCTAACCGGCTCTCATCAACGCGTACGGCGCACGCACCGTGAAGTACTACGAGTACTGCCTAGGCTTATCAAAAATATGCCGCAGAAGTTAGTAGATGAAATCACAGCAGAAAGTATTAAATGCAAGCTTAAAGATTACTTCCTTGGGCTACTGTAGTAATGTATTATTCATTGCTATCTATTTATTGATGTACAAAACAGGTTACAGCCAATAGGAATAACATGCTATATATGTATGACTTAGTAGCTAGATCGAAACCCTTACATATGTACACACTTTGCAAAAATCCTTTCAGCAGACAATATTTTACAGTGACTATAATAGTTATACGTAAAAAAAAATATAATAATAATTTACAAGTAGAATATACGTATAAAAATAGAGGTTAATGTGAGACACATGTGTTAATAGATGTATAGCTATAGTGATCTTGGGTGGTAATCTTTATAAACATACACTAAGTTAATTATTTGTAAATTTAGAATTAGTTCTTTTTAAAAAAGTAATATCATTTGTATACTCCTAAGCTTTAGAGTAAACATTAGTGGTTTTTAAAAGTTTTTGTATAAGTTTTAATGTAAATTGTTTTTTTATGTTATATACAAATTGAAAAAATATTATACCACCCCAAAAAATTTATTTTTATGATTTTTTTAAAATATGAGTAGCACCTGTTGACCCTATTAAGATAACAAATTAATCACGAATTGATTTGATTTTCATTTATCAATAAATGATTTATGCCAAAAAATACTTTTGTTTCATCCTCCAGCTCCAGTTAACTGCATTTTTAAACTCTGATTTAAGATATTTAGAAAATAAGCTAGAATGAAAAAAATACCATGATTTTAGTAGAAATTGTAAAACGATTGCAAAAATGATGAAAGAATACAGATTTTCTTCAAGTTTCACTTAATTATAAATTTATAGGGTTATTTTTCTTGGATATGTTTACTTTATGTGTGGCTTATTATTAGACACCATCACAAAAAATATTTCACTGCAAAAACACACGATACGATAGTTTATGAATTTTATCTAAATAGGGTCAACAAATTATGAATTTTATCTAAATAGGGTCAACAGGTGCAACTAATAATTTTAAAATTATAAAAAAATATTTTTTTTTCGTCGATAAAATGGGACTCCCCAGTTTCCCTGATTATATGTGCACTTTATATGTGCATGCACGGATTCGAACCTACGACCTCCCGTATGGAAGGCACGTTTTTATCCACCGAGCTTTTTTATGTCATAGGTGGCAGACGAGCAGACGGATCACTTAATGGTAAGCGGTTGCCGCCGCCCATGAACACCTGCCACACAATTGGAGTCACAAAGTGCGCTGTCAACCTTTAAACCGACCTTCCCCGGATTGGGCCTCCGGTACCCTCACTCACGCAGTGAAACGCAGCACGGTGCTCGTTCAAGCCGCCATTCTCTACCATTTCTCTGCCATATATATATCTATATATATGTCTTTTTGTGCAATTGTATTAACTACATTACATTTGCGGATGGACGGTATAAAAAGTTGCAAGCGAAAAGTAGACGATCACTATCAGATACTTAGTGATGGGACATAAAACCTTCGTTTCCAACTGCACGGTTTGTACCGCAAATCAATAAGGACAATAAATTTCAAGTTGTGCTCAACTCAGCGTAAAAGATTTAGGGAAGCCGATAACGGAATGTTTTGGCGAGGGTAGTGTCCGAATGGATGCCGTCAGGGATTTATGCAGTAGCTGAATCGGAGAAAGAAAACACCGAATGCGCTTTTAAGCAACTGAGAGGTTATAAATCAGTGAGGTTTAAAAAATATCCCGGCTTTACGGGAGATTAAATGCATGTGACTGCGAATTGTTGTCTGTGTTTGATCAGCGTCAATTCGTATTGCATTGGCGCTGATACTTTAGACAGCAAAACTTTATTGCAGTATTATATATTCATATTATTATCAGAGTAGTTTTGTTCTTTTTTATAAATATTTCACAGCATCACATACATTGATCTGACTCCGAGATAGGTAGCTCAATGACCTGTGTTACGGATATCAGAGTCAACAGAGGGATTACAAATATGTACATATAATACTTTACTTTTGGAAATACATACCTATAATACATAGAAAACACCCACACCAATAAAAACAGACATATTAATATTATTAAGTAAATAACACACTTTAAAAATTTCATCTTGTGTTCAGGCGGGACTCTAAACTTACTTTACTTAAGAATAAATTGCAAAAGATTGCTATAAAAATATCAACTACATTCATATTATTATGTATTTACAAGTCTCTCTGCGTGAACGTATCAGAAATGATGAAATCCGCAGGAGAACTATGGTCACAGACAAAGCCCAAAGGATTGTATGCCTCTAGTGGCAATGGGCAGGGCACATAGCAAGGAGAACAGACGGCAGTTGGGACGGAAAGGTCCTCGAGTGGAGGCAACGTACAGGAAGTCGCAGCCGTGGCAGACCCCCCACAAGGTGGACCGACGATCTGGTGAAGATCGCGGGAATCCAATGGATGCGGGCGACCCAGGACCTATCTGTGTGGAGAACATCAGGGGAGGCCTATGTCCAGCAATGGACGTCTATTGACTGAAATTATGATGATGATGTATTTACAAAAGAAAAGTATTATATGTATATATTTGTGATACATATTATGTATGTACATTATATACCTATGTACTAATTATTTTAAGTTCTTATTACAGTAACACCTTATTAATAACTGATTTGCACTGCCTTATCCCTTTCAATTCTTTGTACTTATTCTCTATTAGCAATAAGACCGCAGAGATTGTATTTCTTTATTTTGTGTGATAGGTGGCAGACGAGCAGGTGGATCGCCTGATGGTAAGCAATTGGCGCCCCCCCCCCCCCATAGACACCCACGACACCAGTGGAGTCACAAGTGCGCTGCCAACCTTTAAACCTCCCTTTCCCCCGGTTTCCTCCGATACCCTCACTGACGCAGCGAAACACAGCACAGTGCTGCTTCACGCCGGTTTTCTGTGAGGCCGTTTTTTTATGATATAGGTGGCAGACGAGCCGACGGATCACCTGATGGTAAGCGATTACCGCCGACCATGGACACCTGCAACACCTGTGGTGTCACAAGTGTGCTGCTTACCTTTCAACCTATCTTCCCCTGGATTGGGCCTCCGATACCCTCACTCACGCAGCGAAACACTGCGCATGCACTGCTTCACGCCGGTTTTCTGTGAGGACGTATTCATGCCGAAGCGTGGCTCTCCCATTGTGGTGTCACTCCGGTCAAACCGGCCCATTCATGCCGAAGCTTGGCTCTCCCACGGTCAATTATGTGTACCTATGACGATATCATTAAGTTCTGTAACCTTTTGTGCAATAAAGAGTATATCTGTATCTACTATTGTCTTCTGTGGACTTTATAATTTCCTACTTGAATATTTTATACGTGTGTTCGTATTCGGGCCTGAAGGTACTCCTACCTAAAGCCATGGTCGAAGCTGAGTGAGCTACTTTTCACTGATTATCACGACACACCTCACACACACACCTGTACGCAAATAATTATTGCCCGGCTAGAGCCGCCGGCTAGATACAGCAGTTGTATTATTACTTTAATTACTTTTATCTCCTTTTATTCATGTTGTGTCCGTTCTTATCTGTAAAATGTGGTGTATCGTATTTTCAGTGAATAAATGTTTCTATCTATCTATTTATCAATGCCAATCTCATGATTTCTTAAATACCTTTTTTTAATCATTCGTAAATTTTGTATTTTATTCATTGAGTTATATTTGAATCGATGTTACAATTTTCTTCAGAAGTAGAGCATGTAAATTCTTCGCCAAAAAGGAAGAAAGCTTATCGGTTATATGCAGGTAGGCGCTTGTTATAGATAGTTTAACGTTCAAAGGATGCACCAATGCGGTAAATGCATACTAAATCGCTTGGAAGCCGCGCACTCGGGTAAGGAGTAGTAGGTGGTATTTTTAGATTACTACACTTTTAGAAGGATGAAGTAGATAATACAGTATATTAGTCTGGCAATATACTGTGTAACTCTAACTATAACGAGTAAATGTAAACTTTTTCTATAACATTTAACACTTTGTTAGTTTTACTTATATACTCGTACTAATATTCCACAGTTCCTATTTCTGCCGCACCATGAAAAAATCTCGTTGCCTCCTTCCTACAATATGGATTCCTTCAAACGAAGCACGAAGAAGCATCTCGCGGGCCAGTATTGCAGTCCCAACGGAGGTAATGCCTGACATTGCCTCCGTTGTAATTGCAGCGTGAGCTCTTCTCTTCCTTACCATCAAGCTGAGAGAGCTAATATGTCACTATAAAAAAAATCTAGTTTCGAAGATGTTCTCAATCTAAATAAAGATTACTTAATCTAAAAAAAATGGTTTTTGATATTATTTCTATGTTTCATTTCGGGGTCAAAACAGGCGTATGTTGATAATATGTTCGTTCGTTTTATGTTCGTGAAACTTATCAACAACAAAAAACACAGGATTTTTGGGACGCCTCTCCTACTCAACCACAGACTTTTCCATTCCTTAAAGCTCCTATTGATGAATGAAGCAAAAAGTTATTTCATTTCCTATGAGATTGCAACGACTTAGCTATCAAGATACGCCTAACATGTTGATGGTGTCCAGTCAACAGTTTAAAAGAAGTCTTGAGATGAGCTCGACGCGTTTCATATAGACTGGCCTACCTACAGCTCAGGAGCCGGAGTAAGTGGATTTTTTTTAAGGATGGCTTTGCCCTGAAGTGGGGTATGATGAGCTCACTATACCATAGAATTAGTTCTTTACTCTATTACTCTATCTTACTTCTCGGTAAGATACGACTCAGCGGCGCAGTGGTTAGTGAGTCGCACTTTAAACCGATGGCTGCTCAAGAGGTCCTGGGTTCGATCCGCGGGTCGGGCCAAAAATTTGTACCTAAGTTTTCGGTAAGAAATTCTTAGTGGCAGCCCGGAGTCTGGAAGTTGGCGGTTAACGTTAAGCGGTTGGTACTGCGCCCGATCCCTCTCCGGTCGTGTCACAGTAGTGTCCCATCGGAATATGAGAGTAAGGGACTAGAGTCTGCACTTGTGTTTGCGCACACACTTGAGCACTATTATTTATCCTGCGCCGTACCCGTATTCGGTTGGAGGATATTACTCTATCTTAGGATAGAGTCTATGGCGTGGCATGAAGAAGGTTTACGTCTAAAATAGACAGTAAAACTTACTTACACATATATCCGTAGATTTATATTAGGTCTTTTCTTTACCTATAAAATTGCCGTTTTGTAACGAAAATTTCTTAGAAGTTGTATTTACCAAACTAACTTTTTTAATTTGTAAACTATTAATGCTATTACTTCATAAATAACTGTGCTTTAATGGACAAAGTTTAGGAACGTGTAGGTTAGGTTTTCAGAAAAAAATGTTTTTAATTAAAAAGTTATTATTGATAAAAACATAAATTCTGCTAAGTAAAAAGGGGTCATTTTCATTTTTTTTTGCATCAGATATACAATAATATTTGAACTCTATTTAACATAAACCTTAAAATATAGTATTTAATCAAAATAAAATAATAGTAATTAAAAGAATTATGACGCCCTGTAGGTCTAGTGGTTTAAGTACCGGGCCGTGATCTCGAGCGAAGAGTATGTTTCAATTTTTATGGACATAGCTCGGGTTTGTGATCACCAATCCGCATTTGGCAAGCATGGTGATTAAGCCTAATCCCATCATAGTAGCAATAACTTGATTTCTATGAAGGAGGCCTTTGCCCTGCAGTGGGACAGTTTATAGGTTGATTAAAAAAAAAGAATTATACATCAGGGCATACAGGCAAATTCATTAGTTAACCTATTATTATTTCACGTAACATGGAAATGTTATACCTACTCACAATCACGAAATACTTAACAATTTTTAGAAAGATCAGTTGAGTAGGTACAGATTACCTATGAACGAAATCCATAAAAGTTTTGGACATTTAAAACTTTATAACAAGAACTTAGTCCAAATAGGTATCGACGATTTGCATACGAAATTCTTCGTGGAAGTAGCATTATTCCTAGAATAAAAGATAGTTTTTCCACTAGAACAAACAGTAAATAAGTCATCCGATGTGAGAAAATTTCCATTTATATTAGTTGGCGTAGTACAGAAATAGTTTTAAGGACACTCTTATTGTAGTTGCATGAATTTCTTGTCTTGTTATAATGAAAGACAAACTAACGTTAGAAACTCGTTGTAGTTATGTTGCAGTCTTCTAAATATGGGAAGCATAAACACATATGTAATTAACACTTTATGTTTGAGTTACTCAAACTGTCTAATCGATAGTAATTTGGGGTAAGGTTTAACTGGCCCAATGACGTATTTGGTAATGATCCTGCTTTATTCAAACACCAATATAGTCCTTAGTTCGTTCTTACTTTGGACAAATATTCGTGTGATGCACACTTGTGTTTGTTCAGTATTTGAGTGTATTATAAAATTATCATTTATATTTGTTATCCCTCTGTTGTTATTAATAGACATGTATATGTAGTCCTTTAAGCATGACATATTATAATCCATTGTACCAGCGACCGATTCCATTTATTGACGATCTATTCACAGGTCTAG